>OX101815.2:45029599-45691424 GCA_944452925.2 Chrysolina oricalcia | reverse complement strand
ATAAACCCCATCGAAAAACCCTGCTGTACTATTTTTTACACAACATAAATGTGAGATTCACTTCAAATGAAATCTCGGAAAAATTGCAGTTTAGGGTAGTAACCCCGATTTTGACGAATTTTTTTTGGGGGGTTATTTCGAGGTCCCTGAACACAAATATGAAGTCAAAAAGCCTCGCTCTCACTTACTTTTTGATTTATGACCAATTAAATGTCACAACAAGGGTATTTTCAACATCAATTTTTTTTTTCCACAAAAAGCAACAAATTTGCCTTTGCCTTATATCAGCATAATCTAGACACTTCAATTCACGCATTTTTGGCACATTTTGCAGTATTTTCAACTTTGTATTGAAAATATAAGATTTAAATTAACATAACAATACATTTGATGGAAATCGTTTATTGACAGCAAATAACTAAAAATGACAGTATGACAGATATGGATAACAAACGGTCGTGTTCCGATATTCTGAAATTCACTAGACACTTTTCGCGCTACCTCTCATGAAACCCTGTCAAGTCTCGTTCATACCCTCGCGAATTTCGCAATTTCTCTGCGAATAAAATGGATGCAGAACACATGTTTATTCCATAGATGTATATTATATATACTTTATTCACACATACATTTTATTCGCAGAAAAATTGCAAAATTCGCGCGGGTATGAACGAGACTCAACAGGGTTTCATGAGAAGTAGCTCGAAAAGTGTCTTGTGAATTTCAGAATATCGGAACACGACCGTTTGTTATCCATATCTGGATCTGTCATACTGTCATTTTTAGTTACTTGCTGTCATTAAACGATTTTCATCAATATTGTTAATTTAAATCTTATATTTTCAATACAAAGTTGAAAATGAAAATACTGCAAAAAATTCCAAAAATGCGTGAATTGATGTGTCTAGATTATGCAATGGCAAATTTGTTGCTTTTTTGTGGAAAAAATTTGATGTTGAAAAAACCCTTTTTGGGACATTTAATTGGCCGTAAATCAAAAAGTAAGTAAGAGCGAGGCTTTTTAACTTCAGATTTGTGTTCAAGGACCTCGAAATAACCCCCAAAAAAAATTTTGTCAAAATCGGGGTTACTACCCTAAACTGCAATTGTACCGAAATCTCCCGAAACGGAAAGGAACACTGTCAATCACAGTGAAAATAGCCTTTTTTGAAAGCTTATCTTATATTGAAGCGTTCTCCATAATATATTTCCCAAAATTTAAATGTGCCACAACCAACGCCAAAACGTCAGACTTACAAATCCATAATCATCCTTGGGAAATGATGATGACTCTCTCAATCTCTCAGAGGGGGGTGGTCAAAAAAACCCAGCAGGTCATTTCAAATCTGATATTTCACAATTCACTAGTGATTTGACCTATAACATGGTCGAAAAGGTTGACTACACAACTGCCTCTTCGATGGGTGACCGGAGAGTGAGCATAAAATGGCTTCTTCGCTCAACCTGTCCTTCCTGTCACGTGATCTGTCACACCGAGTAATCTTGGGCTGTTCACGAGTCACAGAACAAGAATTAAAGATGCGACAGAATGATTTCGTAACTAAAGGCAACTTCACATGAAATAACAGGTTATGTGTTGGTTGACTATCATATTATATGATCTTTAAAACCAAAAAAAAATTAAACTCTACAAAGATTACCAGAACCCACTTAGTGTGGACCAATCCTCCTGGAACTAGAACCAACTATTCATTTACAACAGGTATTCGACATGTTCAGACCCAAACATCCACGAAGTTGACGGTTCACTAGGAACTTACAAAGTGAATTTGTTCCAAAGGAACGCATCGACACAAAGGCGTCATTATCGTGCAAGTGAGAACGGTCACAGAACTTGGAAACCCGCTTCAACAAAATGTTAGCCCTGCTCAAGTGGTCAGTCACGCACACAAGTATAGGTGGTTGCCTACATCGCTGGGGCAACTCGGTCCGGGACGGAAAGAATGCCAAACGAGGACAGACTCAAGTTAATCTCATTATCAAAAATAAAAATTAAAGTGGGAAAAAAATCACAAGCTAGACCATCACTCATCAAATTTCGAACCGGAACATCGTCACTCAAAATATGTCTCAGACGTCAAACTCATTTAGGCTGAGTCAATTCTCTGGTCTGACCAATAAGGTTAGACCAGCGCGGTCATTTGGTTGACTTGACGACCTAATTGAAACTGTTTGAAATTACAGTTATAAAAGGGTTATGTTTACAATGTTCACTGGTTAATAATAATTACAATAATCAATTATTATCAAATGATATTTATTACCTCTATACCACAGAACTCTTTGAGTAATGTGTGCTATACACGTTCGTGTGTGTAGTATCTATGCTTCGATATTATTATAATTATTGAAGTATTTGCTCATTGTAGTTTTAGTTATTCGGGATTTGAATGCCTATCTAATGGCAGTTTCTAATCTTGGTGGCAATCTAATGACTATAATACTATTGTATGCACTAGAAGATGACGATCTTGTTATTATTGAGACATTGTTCTACTTACACCTTTCTAAATGAAGTTGGTAATTTTAATAGTTCGATAGATTTAATCAAGAAACACGGGATTATTAATAATTATCGTTCCAGCTCAGAAATCCGTTGAGTTTATTTCTAGACTGCTGAAGTTACTGTACTGATCTAAATGATTCTATAATGAATAATGAATACCTACTTTCAGTTCATACTGTTAACAAACCTTTCTTAGCTGTTTCAGTTTCATGATTACGATAAGTAAACGACAAATGAATTTGCTACTATTGTGCCTTTTAGTTTCACTTTGTTTAAATTTTATTGAAATTATGGTCTACCATAATATATTTCGAATTTTTTAGGTTATAATTTGAAGAAACTATCATTTCTTCCTACTTTACCTGACCGTGACCACTCTGTAAACGTCGAGGGCAGGTTTGATATGTGACCAATATTTTCAATCATCTGATCGGTCCGACTAAGATGTCTAAAAACCATGGTGTGTCGACTCATTCCTGCAAAACTGTGGGATAAAACGGGAGAGAATTCGCCAGCTTGATTAAGAGAAAACAAATGAAATCGTGACCTGTTTCCCAAATATTCCACATTTGCGTGTACCGCCACGATCGGTTAGGGTAAATTTACAAGCACAGAAGTTTTCAAGTATTGTCGACGGATGAACTGAATAAAGAAACCTAATTATTGAAATTTACTAAATAACTATCACCAATCAGTTTTGTATATTACATTTTCGACTTATTTTTATAATTTTTTACTGAAATGCAATTAACTACAATAATAACCACGCATTTGATTTGGAAGTATCGAAATTAAGCTTCATGAAAATTCACCATCAGAACCTGTCAATCTTGTGCTAATATAATCATGAATGGTGGGATTCCGTGAGATATATTCGTGCCATTATTTACATTAAAATGTTTTCTAATAATACAAGATACTATGTGATAATCTTCATAATATGGTGGTACTCACTTTCGGTACTGGATATAGATGAATTATTTTGTTCGTCTCTCTGGATTGCCCACAAATGACACAAAAACGGAACATGATCAAATTATTATTGTAAAGACTACACAGAAAACGATTAGATATTCACAAATTTTATTCAATGTTTCGCCAACACAGCATAGCTTCTTCACTGTCTGAATAAAGTTTGTGGAGATCGAATCGTTTTCTGTGTATTTTATACAATTACTATGGATCTTCATCAAGTAACGGCCGAGTCAATCCGACAAATTGAATTATCATTGAATGAATGATGAAGTTCTAAGAAAATATATGCAGCAAAATGGACAACACATTAATAATAGTCATCAATACAAGGAAATTGCACTATGAAATTTAGATTCCGTCACAACTATTCATTTTTGAACAGTATTTGAAGTTTGTTGAAATTCCATAAAATTGACAACAGTCGTCAATCACCATATCCCTGGAATATTGACAGGACTAAAATTCTATAAAGGCGCCATCTCTGGGACCGACTGAAGAAGCACACCACTATTTCATTTGTTCATTTGTCTTCTGAAAAATCAAAACAAAATCGAATCTCTCGGACACACCAGGGTTTTTATACATCTTAGGTCCGACTCATCGTCATACTTCATACTGAACGCGCGTGCCTTATCCGAACGGTGACTTGACACAGCCTTAAGGCTATTCCACATAAAGGCAGTAGCAGTGGCACTAAAGGCAGTGACTCCGCCCCTTTTGACGCTGTTACCCGAATGAATCACATTAGGATAAAAATTTTCAACTAATTGTTTGTTAAAAGCAGTAGAAAGGAATCATAACAGCAATCTCGATTTCATGATAATTTTAAGATTAGAAATGCGAACACTGCTAGATTTTACTGCAAAAAGTTTAAATGAATCAAACTTTTAGCAGCGTGACCTTGAATTTTCAGCGTCGTCTAAACATGTTTGCCATTGGTTATCTTATCAATAGAGGGGGGTGACGCCACTGCTACTGTCATTATGTGAATCAGGCTTTACTGTCACTATCAGACAAGGCGCTTTCTTGTTCGTACGTGTTCGGTGAGATCAGTCCAGGAACTGCCTCGAGCTACTCGGAGCTACTCCTGGGGTCAATAGACGAGGAAAATGTGTCGTCACAAATGAAAAGAACACCTAAAGATTCAGTGTTGCCAACTGAACCAAGACGAAAACGCCAGCCTCTCAATCTCAGAACCAAACACAAACAAGGTCTGGTATTCGAAAGTGAAGTAGGTTCCTCAATGACACAAGACAGAGATAGAGTAGGAATGAGTTTTGTGTTCTTAACACAAAACAATAGACTTACCAAAAGTATGTTAACAAAATAACGCGGTCATACCGCAAAATAGAACAACTGATAACTGTCATTAGCTTAAGGTCAGCGTAGGGATCACGAGACTCGACTCGATCAAATCGACTCAACTCATTTTCGCGTTTATGAAGTTGTTCACGAACGTCGATCGAAAATGGAATCGAGTACTCGATTGTGCCTAACTCTCTAGTTGGGATAGCATATTCCATATTCGATCAACGTTCGTGAACAACTTCATAGACACGATAACAAGTTACGTTGATTTGATCGAGTCCAGTCTCGTGATCTCTGTGCAGTTCATGTTCGCTCGAACAAAGGTACGTACTAACATTCGGAACAAGCTGTACATGACAACGATCAAGTTGTCATTCTGAAACAGTGGCGTACAGAGTGGAAAGTTTATATGGATGACAGAGAATTTCTGATGTTATTGTATTAAAACATAAAGGGTTTTCTCTTAGATCATATATGCTTACGCTAGATACGGCATCATGTACTAATTGTTTGGTATTAGAGGGGTACCGATAAGAGGGGGTGAAGAGGGCAATAGCGTACTACAGTACAGTGGCGTACGAGATATTTTGGTACAGTGCACAAAATATTTCGTGGTACAGTGTATATTGACAATATTGACGTACTTGTACAACACACATATTTCAATTTCTGTTTTCCAATGAATGATGGATTTCCATATCGGTTACAGTGAAATGAAAATAAATGTGAATCGAAAATATTTGGATTCTCGCAAACTTCAGTACCTACGATCTCACAGAATAGATATTTGGGAAGTCAATGAAATACTTACCATGGAAGACTATGAAATGATTATGAATTGAGAGGAAGGAAAACTATCCGAGAAGTTTTGCTGAAGTGTGTTATATGCAAAAGGCATAAACAAAAAGCAATCGAAACACCTTTTGCTTCACTTCCAGCAAACCGGATCAAGAGTGTTGCTGTGTTTGAAGTCACAGGCATTGATTCAGCCGGTCCACTTTATCTGAAAGGAAAGGAAAAATGTTGGATTGTCATTTTCACGTGTGCCATATACAGGGCAGTACATTTTGAATTGGTACTTTCTTTATCTACGGATAGTTTCATCTTGAGTTTGAGGAGATTTTTTGCACGAAGAGGAAGAACATCTATAATTTATTCGGATAATGGAACCAACTTCACAGGGGCAAATAATCATTTTCAGAAAATTGATTGGGATCAAGTCTGAATTTTTACCAATGTGAAGAAAATCAAATGGAACTTCATTCCACCAACAGCTGCCTGGTGGGGAGGATGGTGGGAGAGGATTGTTCTAATTGTTAAGGAGTTACTGCGTCGGAACTTAGGACGGGCTTCAGTACATTATGAAGAATTGTTAACTTTAATCTGTGATTGTGAAGCTACAATAAACTCTCGACCTCTAACATATATTTCGGAAGATTCGAATGACATGATTCCTTTAACCCCAATCATGTTTCTACAGGACATAGAAAATGCAGAGGTTCTAGATATTGATAGAATTGATAGAAGTCATTTGGTTCGTCGATTCCGATATTTACAAAAAGTGCGAGAAGATTTACGAAAATGATTCAAAAATGAATATCTGGCAGAACTGGTCAACACTGGTCGACGCAATAAACATCGGCTGCAGATTGGAGATATAGTTCTCATTGGATCTGACAATCTGAAACGAGTTGATTGGCCGATTGGAATAATTTTAAATATATTTCCCGGACACGACAAGGTATCAAGAGTTGCGAGAATGAAAACAAAAAATTCCGAAATCATAAGGCCACTTCAACGTTTATTTCCATTGGAAATAACTGCTAGCGAAGGTGACGTATTGAAAAAGAGAGGAAATGAGGATAAAAGTATTCTGGTTGGTAGACGTTCTACTTCCGTTGGGGATGAATACAAAGAAAAGGAGGAAAATGTTGAAAGAAGAACAAGATCTGGAAGAAAAGTGAAAAAACCAGAAAAGTTTATTCCTTGAATATTATTTATACATAAGTTATTGTTGTTTACAATTTTCCCATGTAAATTGTAAAGGTGGGAATATGTTAGGACTCTGTATATTATGTTCCGTTTAACTTGAAATATCAAGAGAGTATATGTATCTGATTATAAAAAATGTTAGTAACTGTTGTAAAACTGTCAAGATTATAATCACTTTTCAAAGTAAAAGTCTTCGAAATAATAAGCATTTTCTTGAGTAATTCTCCCATAATCAACACACTCGTTTCACGGATTTCATAAATGAGGATCGAGATAATTATGAAAATGACAAAGTTTTAGTCGAAAACACTATCTTCATACAAAAAGAATAAGTAGCAGCACATCAGTAGGATAAAGAAGAAAAAACTGAATTAAAGATGTGGATAAGCTGATAATCGAATCCCGGACCTCATCATTTCCAATCGAGTGCTTACCAAATCAAAAATATTTTGTTGTCTCCATGTAATAAACATTATAACAATAATAATAATACTCTCTCATAAACACTTGAATAAGTGTACTACGAGGCATAGTATGTGCGGGTAGAGGTTAGCTATTATTATTATTTCCCGCAGTGCTCCATTGAGACACAGCTTTTTGTTGGCACATTCACATTTCAACTGAAGGGAAACCCGGAAAACCTACAGCGTAGCGCAACCCAAGCAAGCTTTGGCCATCCGCATTGGTATCTAGTCATCACTCATCAGACTCGAACTCACATCCAATTCAAGTTGGAAATTAGGTCAGCATTGGATGTGACTAAGCCAAACTTCTACGTTTCTTGATTTTCACGTATCTCAAGTTGTCTGCTTCACTTTCTGACATTTCTGGTTGAAAGGGTCCCTCTGTTTGCTACTCTATGTTAACACAGAGTGTACATATGTGTTTCCGCATCGTCAATAATAGATTTTGAATTTTCTGTCGTGGCTTACATGCGAGTTGTTTGTTTCATTCCTCATAAGAGCAATGTACTTTTCCATTGTTATCAACTGGCTGGTATTAGTTAAGCTGGCTTACAAATCCACAAAAATAACAAATTCAATCGATCAATTCCCAATATGCCATGTAAAAAAACGAATGTCCTTCATGAAAACAAATGGGAACTTTTACAAGTAAGGGTAATGGAGACATAATCATTTCAATTGGGTTCAAAAACTACTTCAAGAGACCCTTGTGCCTAAGTTAATAAACGCTTTTCACTTCATGATGATGATAAAATAACGGAATTGGGCATTGGTAGAACTTATTGCGATTTTTTGTTTTTTTTTTAAGCTTTGAACCTGGCAATGGTATCAGTGCTCAGGAGAAATGGCAGGTGGAGGATGGTCCAAATCCCGAAGAAGGAGGAATGGAGGATGCTGGATCGTATAAGTACACTAATGCAGACGACCCAGAAGTTCAGGTTTCAGATATTGTCAATGATAATGAATTTCAACCTCAACCAGATATTATTCCTACACCAATTCCGATACCCTCAAAGATCGAAAGAGCTTTGGAGTGGCTTGCAGTTAACCCCGAAGCATAAGAAAAGCTACTGAAGTAATAAATAAAATTGTACTGTTTTCTCACAGTAATATAAATATATCTTTTAAACAAGGAGTGTATATTTTGACTCATTTATCTACTGAATAAAGAAGTGAAATCAAAAATAATTATCTCTTTATAAAATGAGATACAATCTCTCAATCATTTGCATATGTGTAAAAACTTGAGAACAACAACTAGTACCGCTACCACAATAGTTATTTTGTATATAGTGCGCGAAATGCTACTTTGGTGATCGAGAATTGATTTTTTTCAAAGAAGCGCAGCCGAGTTAAAAAAATAGTCGAGATCGTCAAAGTATTTCGCGCACGAGTGGCAAACAAACATTTTTCTATAAACGTCAAAAAACACTGTTCTAAAATAAGTAATAATAATTAAAATGATGTCTATATTTTCCAATAGAACCAGTACAAATAACACAACATAATAAAGGTTTATACTAGGATTGGATTGGAAAAAAGGTGAGGTGTCAGGTGAGTATGACGTGAGTCACATTCTCTGTTTTTCAACATAACCATGGTATCAAAGAAAATAACAAAAAGGAAGAACAAAAAAATTAAAATTATACAATGCTATGAATGTTGAATGAGAATAAAAAAGTGACTGCAATATAAATCTTAATTACCTTTTCTCACAATAGTTCATGAAGAGAGAGAAGAAGAATAGATTCATGTACACATATACATATAATTTGCGATGTTATAAGAGATCTTTTTTCTCTCATTTTATTTCTTTTTGTTCTAGTTGTCATCAACATTTGGTTATATATATATATATATATATATATATATATATATATATATATATATATATATATAGAAAGGGTAGTCGTTGCTGACTAGTTAAGAATAAAACCAGTTAGTTTATTCCAAGCTTTCGTAAATTTTATTTACATCTTCAGGGAACTACAAAGAATTATTATGTCAATTATACATTTTGATGTTATTAAAATTTTACTTACAACTATAGTGAGGTTAGTTGACATGTTCTTAGTTCTTTGGATAGTGACATTACAGCTTAAAATTGTAAATAATAAGGAAAAAAGACTTTACGAATATAAATAACAGAAAATTTTTAAATTTCAGTCGAAAAACAAAAGACTTGTTGATTGTATCCAAGGGACACAAATCAGTTGTCAATAGAAAAGAAATCTGTAATTTTCAAGTCAATGTAATCTAGTACCAACTGTTGAAATATACGACTGTTGTTTTGTAAGTTAGGAAAAAATAACATTTCCAATTAAGTAGTTATGGAGATATTATTATTCATATGGAGAGTGTGGTCTAACGACAATAAGAAGGAATAAATCTCACTCAAATGATTTATATCAGTTCTTTTATTCATACATTTTTTGTCTTGATATATGAAGGCCATTTCCAAAAAAGTTCTCTTAGTCATATGTGTCTCTTTAGCTAATATTTTAGTTGAGTTATAATTTATTCGATGGTCAAATTTGTTTACATGATCAGCAAGAGCACATCTTTCAGGATGAAGTCTACAATCACTTTTATGTGAGGAGATTCTACTTTTCAGGCTTCTAGAAGTCTGGCCAATATAATTTTTATCACAGTCCTGACAAGGAATGCTATATACTACATTTGAAGTGGAAGTTAATGGAATGTTATCCTTCACTTTTGAATAAATTGATCTTATTGGTAAAATAGTTTTATTTGCTATTTTGACATTACATACTGAATGAAAGAGCCTGGACAATCTTGGTGTAATATCTTTTATATATGGAAGTGAAGTGAATGTAGGAATTGTAGGATTTGTAGGATTAGTATTAGCAACATTGCTATTAATGGATATGTTCAGATTGTTAGATATAATATCTGTTTCAATATTTAATGGTGTGCTGAACAGAATACTTCTCAGTAATTTTGGTGGATAAGCATTGTCAGAAAAGAGTTTGAAAAGAATATCTAGGTTTTTTTTATGAAAGGATCTATCTGAGATTTTGAGTACTCTAGCTTTCATCTGTTTCACAAGGTTTATTTTCATTGACCGCTTGTGATAAGACTCGAAGTTAATATATCTTCCAGAACTGCATGGTTTCCTGTACCAGTCTATAAGAATTTTGTTATTAAGACCACGTATGAATCTTGTATCTAAGAAAGGTACGGAAAAATCATCATCCTCAGTTTCTATTGTAAACTGAATATATGGGTCAAAGCTGTTGAAAGTACTAAGAATCTCAGTAATGCCATCTTTTGGTAAAGCGACAATGATATCATCAACATATTTTTTGATGAAAAAAGGTTTAAATGATAGTACTGGAATTACTGTGTCCAACACATCATCCATCACATATGCAGCTAATATAGGGGAGATTGAAGCTCCCATTGGAGTTCCAAAACTTTGTTTATAAATTTTGTTGTTAAAAGAGAAATATGTGTTATTGAACAAGAAAGTTAAAATTTTCATGAATGTTTCTTCATTAATGTTACAATAATTGCTAACACGATACCAATTTTTGTGAATTGATCTTTGACAAACTTCTAAATATACATTACTAAAAAGAGAAACCACATCAAGACTTGCCAAAACGTAGTCATTAGGTATGTTTGTGTTATTAAATTTATTATTTACTTCAAAAGAGTCTTGTATAAAGTATTCATTATCGGAATCATATGCTTTAGTTAGAATATCTGTGAGAAGTGAGGCAATGGCTTCTGTTGGAGCACCAATACATGAAACTATAGGTCTCATCGATAAAGTAGGTTTATGTATTTTTGGTAATGAATAGAATTTTGGAGAAATAGCATTATAGCATGTGAGTTTCTTTTTTGTGACATCATCAATTTGATTTGTGTCTTTCAGTACTTTCAAAAATTCATTAGCTTTACTTTGTATCGTAGTCGTAGGATCTTTTGCTAATTCAATATAGGAATTACTGTTGATAATAATTTTATTTGAAAGATTAAGATATTGATCTTTTTCCATAATGACTGTCACATTGCCTTTGTCAGATTGAATCAATATCAGATTCGGATTGTCTTTTAGAAACTTTTTTTATTTTAAAAGTAAGCCTCTAAAAATAGAAGAATGCTGATTTGATTGTATATTATTAGTTATAATATTAGTTGCTCTTGCTATAGTGATATTTCTTTGGTATTCGTCACTGATAGATGAAGTGATGTAATCAACATCAGCTAAAAAACTCTTGATGGAAATGTCTTTTATAATTAACGGTTCCACACTGAACTTTGGTCCTAAAGCAAAATATTGTAAAATATCTTCAGGAATGATGGTGTTAGAAAGTGAAGGATAAAATTCCATTAACTTCCACTTCAAATGTAGTATATAGCATTCCTTGTCAGGACTGTGATAAAAATTATATTGGCCAGACTTCTAGAAGCCTGTAAAGTAGAATCTCCTCACATAAAAGTGATTGTAGACTTCATCCTGAAAGATGTGCTCTTGCTGATCATGTAAACAAATTTGACCATCGAATAAATTATAACTCAACTAAAATATTAGCTAAAGAGACACATATGACTAAGAGAACTTTTTTGGAAATGGCCTTCATATATCAAGACAAAAAATGTATGAATAAAAGAACTGATATAAATCATTTGAGTGAGATTTATTCCTTCTTATTGTCGTTAGACCACACTCTCCATATGAATAATAATATCTCCATAACTACTCAATTGGAAATGTAATTTTTTCCTAACTTACAAAACAACAGTCGTATATTTCAACAGTTGGTACTAGATTACAGTTGGTACAAGATTACAGTTGGTACAAGATTACAGTTGGTAACATTGACTTGAAAATTACAGATTTCTTTTCTATTGACAACTGATTTGTGTCCCTTGGATACAATCAACAAGTCTTTTGTTTTTCGACTGAAATTTCAAAATTTTCTGTTATTTATATTCGTAAAGTCTTTTTTCCTTATTATTTACAATTTTAAGCTGTAATGTCACTATCCAAAGAACTAAGAACATGTCAACTAACCTCACTATAGTTGTAAGTAAAATTTTAATAACATCAAAATGTATAATTGACATAATAATTCTTTGTAGTTCCCTGAAGATGTAAATAAAATTTACGAAAGCTTGGAATAAACTCTATAAAAGAGTACACTTTTGACTTTGCTGCAATCCCCAATATTAACTGGTTTATATATATATATATATATATATATATATATATATATATATATATATATAGGGGTATGATAAAGTACTGCACAAAATTCATAAAACGTACAACGATCACTTTTGAAAAAAATGCAAAAACACGTCAAACTGTTTTTTTTATTCCGCATCTTTTGACATAAGTTACAAAAATAACACGTCAAAGTTGTCAAAGTTATGACGTCATCAACAAATTTTTTTAATGGAAAGCTAAGATTTTTATTACATTATGTGATAGAGCTTGTGTTTTTACACAAGGAAAAAATAGTTGTAGTAGAGCTCACATAAGAAAAAAAAACGAGAAAATGAATAAAAAACGAAATAAACGTAAGTTTCATAATAACTTTTCAATTAACTAAACAGTCCATTAAACCAACTTTGACGTGTTATTTTTGTAACTTATGTCAAAAGATGCTGAATAAAAAAACAGTTTGATGTGTTTTTGCATTTTTTTCAAAAGTGATCGTTGTACGTTTTATGAATTTTGTGCATTACTTTATCATAATACTGTATATATTGTTATGAAAAGTTGGAATGAAATTTATTAAAAAAGGAAAAGCTCTAAAATAACTAGTATTTTGCCTATTTTATTTCCTTATTTATGTTGAATTTAATCCTATTAGTTCATTCTGAACAATAGAAAACTTTGTATCTCAAATCAAAATTTCATTTTAGTCACAAAAACAGTCATTTTACAAAATTAACTTTTCAGTATCAAAAACGTCCTGTATAAGATTTGGAAACCAAGGAGAAAAATGTCAGCAATGACAGTTGAAAAAAGTAATATGAAATTAGTTTTGAAATTTCTAGATAATATTTAGAGTAAAAGGAACCAGAAGAACTTATATTGGTGACACAAAGTATATCTATTTATAATTCGACAAAAGACATACATTCATATCTTAAAATATATGAAATAAATGATCAAATATATATAGAGTGATATGAATAATTAGCACTGCATATCAATATTCAACACTCTCCCTCAGGGCGTATTATTCATGAATTTAGAACAGAGGTAATCCAGTTGAATTCTTCCCAGAGGTTTAGTCAGTAAGTCAGCAATGTTCTCTTTAGAAGCAACATATATAACTGATACATCATTATCCAAAACTCTCTCTCTAACATAATGATAATGAATATCGATATGTTTACTTCTTTGGTGTTGTACAGGATTCTGTGATAAATGAATGGATGCTTGATTATCACAGTATAAAGTGAGAGAAAGAGTAACTAGTAAATCTTTGGTGATGTTGGACATCCATATAGTTTGTCGACAGGCAGCAGAAAGAGCCATATACTCGGCTTCAGTTGTAGATACAGCAACACTTTGCTGTTTCTTTGATGACCAACATACAACTGCTTGACCATATAGACCAACATATCCACTATATGATCTCCTATCATCAAGACAACTAGCATAAGAAGCATCGCTGTACATTGAAATGAAAGGAGAATTGCTCCGTTTATAAATTAAACAATTACTTTTCGTTCCTTTCAAATAACGCATCAAATGCTGAATCATATTACTATGAGCCAGTGTAGGGTCCACACAAAACTGGGATAGGACATTAACAGCATGAGCTATATCTGGCCTGGTTCCCATTGCAAGATACAGCAGACTTCCAATTTTTGATTGATATAAAGTTTTATCGGCTCTTGCATCATTTTCTTTTCCTTTTTCAGATTTTGCACCAATATCCATTGGAGTATAAGTTGGTTAACAATGAATTAAACCATATTTGTCCAGAATATTGACAATGTATTGTTCCTGACGAAGTGTTGCATAAGTCTCGTACCATGTTATCTGAATAGACAAAAGATATTTTGGTACACCTAGATGGGTGACTTAAAAATTCTCAGTCAACAGATTTTCGACAATTTCTACTTTTGCTAAGGTTGTTCCTAGCACCAGAATATCGTCGACATCGATCAAACTCCCATCATTGGACACGAATAGACATGGATCAGCTTGAGATTGCTCGAGTTGAATTTGCGTGAGAACTGTAACCAATTTATGATTCCACTGACGTGGAGATTGCTTCAACCAGTAAATAGATTTATTTAATCTACAAACTCTCCCTGGTTGAGCATCCACACCTTCTGGAATTTTCATAAATATACAACAATCAAGTTCCCCATTCAAAAAAGCAGTCTTTATGTCCATTTGCCTAGCAATCATATCCCTGTGAACTGCATGAGCAATAATAATTCTTATTGTTTCATACCTAACAGGAGAAAATACTTCTTGGAGGTCTGTGCCTGGAATTTGACTAAACCCCTGGGCTACTAATCTGGCTTTGTATTTCAAAATTTTTGCCTCATCTGACAACTTCTTCTTGAAAATCCAACGGCACCCCACAGCTTTCTCTCCTGCAGGCATCTCAACAACATCCCACACTTTATTTTTATTCATCGACTCCAGTTCATCATTTATGGCAGCAATCCAGTATTCCGACTCCGAGCAAGTGATGGCTTCACTGTATGAATCAGGTTCATCCGTAGCTATATTGCAAAATTCCTGTTCAAATCGTATTGGAGGATTGCGCTGGCGACAACTTCGTCTTGGTACCATTTCAGGCGTAGAAGTCTCTGAAGACGATAGTGGAAAATAATAACAACTGGGCCTTGGTAATATTTCAGAAGTGGATGGTTCTGAAGATGATAACGGTTCAATTTTGTTGTTTCTATTGGACCAATCACCCCAATCTCGAGAATTTTCTAAGTTCGCGTGTCTTCTATTTGCTCCAAGTGTTGATAAAACACTGATATCTTCTTCAGGAGGAAATTTTTAGTCGCGAGATATACTGATTTTTTTCCCATTCCAGAAGCGATACCAACCTGGTTTCTCACCGTATCCCACTACTAAAGCCTGTTGAGCTCGAGACTGAAACTTACTCCCCGGAGTTTGTGCTTCGAAGGGAATGTGAATATAAGCTTTCTGTCAAAATATCTTAGGGTTCCAATCTTTGGTTTCTTTCCATGAAATACTTCAAATGGTGTCTTCTTTGTGAATGATTGTGGAAGTCGGTTTTTAGTATAAACAGCATGTGCGACTGCTTCTGCCCATAATGATTGTGGCAACTCTGAGTCGATTAGGTTTGTTCTAGCCATGGTAGTGATTGTTCTGTTAGTTCTTTCAGCCAAGCCATTTGTCTCATGGATTCTAGGTATGGAATTCTCAGTTTTTATACCAACGGATTTAAAAAAGGTCATCAGTGATTTTGAAACATATTCTCCTCCATTATCGGATTTGAAAATTTTCACTTTTCTTTCAGTTTGACGCTCAACCCTGTTAATAAATTCTTTCACAGCATCTTCGACTTCATGTTTGTGTGTAACGAATTTCACTTCAATGTAGCGTGAATATTCATCTATGAAAGTGACATAGTAAAATTTTCCTCCTAGTGATTTTGTTGAAAAGGGTCCAGCAACATCAGAGTGAATCTTTTGAAGGATTTCTGTGCATGAATTTGCTTTATCTTTGGGGATATTCCTCACCATCTTGGATTTTTCGCAGGACTCGCAGTCAATGAGGGGACGATCAGCTGGCAAAACATCAGGATCAGCAATAACTTTCTTCAAATCTTCAAATGCACGTATTGGAAAATGACCCAGTCTTCTGTGCCATATTGTGACACTGGCATTCGCCTCTTCATGACTTACTTCTTGAAAAATATTCTCCTTTTGTTTGGAAATAACCCAACCAACCTTCTTTGCATTTTTCCAGAGTATCGCTTTCATTTCCTATCATGGTTATACCTTTGGATTTGATAGTCTCCCATGACATGAGAGAACATTTCAACTCTGGTGCATACAATACATCATATAGGGTTATTTTCAACGATTTACCGTCTGGTAGCAATGCATTCAATTTTACATTTCCAATATGTGTTACTTCGACCTTCATATCATTACCAAGTTTGATGGAGCCAGCATATGGATGGAGATTATCAAATGCTGCCTTATTTCCTGTCATGTGAGACGTTGATCCGGTATCAAAAATCCATTTCCATTTATTCTCTCGTGAAGTTGAAGCTGGGTAAGCAACTTCATTGTCATATTCATCACTTTCGACTAAGTTTGCTTTACTTTAATCTTTTTCATCCTCTTCTTTCTTCTTATTTCGACAATTCTGAATTGTATGTCCTCTAAACCATCTCTTGTTGCTTTTACAATAACTACATTCTCTGTTTTTACGTTCTTTTCTCTCATTTCCGAAAAATGCCTGTGGATCCTCTAAAGAAGCAGATGCTACTGATAATTCCATTAGTCGTTGACATACATCATCATAGGTAAGATGTTGTTCGGTTTTCAAATTGTCTACAATATTATCGAGTTCTGATGGTAAAGTAGTCAGGAACAGAGAACATTTAAGCTAGAGGACGTAGTGCGGCTTCTAATGAATCGGGATCATCATCATGGGATTCAGCAGTCCTTTCAATGAGCCTTGACCAAAGTTCATTATACTTAGCAATGTGATCAGAAATACTGGATGCTGAATGGCATTTCATTCCTACAAGCGATTTAACAAGAGCATGAAGTGAATATTCATTTTTGCGATCGAATAGATCATTCAATGTTTTCCACATATCCCAGGAGTTTGAGTAGCAAGTAATTTGTGGAGTGATATGTGAATCGACGTTAAATAAAAGGAATGCTCGGGATAGAGAATGTCTATATCTCCAGTCTTCACATGTAGTCTTATGAATACGAATTTTCTCTGCATAATTATCATCATTATCAGAAATTTTGGGCGAATTCAGTTTTGGATCCTTTTCTTCTCCGGTGACAATAGCATAAAGATTATTTAAATCCATATAAGCAAACACCATCATTCTCCATGAGTGAAAATTGGACGACCCATGCAATTTGTCAAATTTTGGAAATTTGTCCATTTCTTACTTGACAATTCTGACAGATATCAGAAATATTTTTGGAGAGTTACATTTTCACCTTGTTCCTTCTCTGATTTTATATCTTCAATATCTCTAGATGAACCACGTTACTGGGCCCATAACCTTTTGAAATTTCTAGATAATATTTAGAGTAAAAGGAACCAGAAGAACTTATATTGGTGACACAAAGTATATCTATTTATAATTCGACAAAAGACATACATTCATATCTTAAAATATATGAAATAAATGATCAAATATATATATATATATATATATATATATATATATATATATATATATATATATATATATATATATATATAGAGTGATATGAATAATTAGCACTGCATATCAATATTCAACAATTAGAGTTTGCAAAAGAATAAAAACCTTAAAACGTTTGAAAACTGAAAGTATTAGATTTAGATAATTGTAAAATTTGTTAGAAATAAGAAGTGTTAATAAAAACTGTGCGTGAATAAAAATAAAACAGGAAACATTTATATATGGAATGACACAAAAAGTGATTGGTCGAGAGCAGATAGAAAATTCGAAGACGGTTGCCCGAGGAGAAAAATAACGAGGAGAGAAAAAAATAAAAAAATGACGAAAGGACGACGACACGAAATATATTTTGGAAAAGCCGAAAACTATGAAAAACTAGAATTTATAACGGAAAAGTAAGAAGAAACGAAACGACATACAATATTGGAAAGAGCAAAATCAGAAGACAAACAAAATAAGCACAAATAATCTATCAAAATTACTTACCTGAAGTTAACAGCATCCTGAAATATTATTCTGAAATTTGATCACTGAAAAACCATCAGTCGAAAAAGGTATTTATAAGTACAATTTCCTTTGGTACCACGTTTATTTGTCTGGAGCCCAGCAGAAAAGCAGGTAGCTGAAAACAACACCCACAAACTTATCGTGACCGTTGTGGAAGTTTCATCAATATTTACATTGACTTTCACTGCCATTCTTTCGGACAATTTATTAGTATAAGTTATTTAAAAATAGAATTTCATTGAACTTTATCATTTACTATTCATAACTTCGATTTGTCGGTAACCATGCCATCTTGCGGAATATAGTTCCTAAAGAATTTGGCAAGTTACACCATAGGTCGAGATTAGAATAATAGAGGGCGTTCAATTTACTATTTGAAAAGCAATATAAATTATAATAGTTATTTAAAAAATAAAGGATTTAGTGGGGTAATAGCTCAGGGTAAATAGATAGTAAATAAGAGTTTCAGTTAAAAAAAGGTTTTCATTCTGAATACAAGAATAAAATTCATTCATTGAAATATATTTATTGAGTTTGATTATCATTTGGCTGACATTTTTTTTGAAATTGCATATACAATCACCTCTATACAGGGCAGTCCACGTTTCCAGAGAGAGAACTCTCGACGGAGTAGGCAGATTGAGACCTTAGAGAGAACAAGTGGCGAGACCTGGGGAGTAGGCAGACTGAGACCTCAGTGTAGAATCTACCCTCACCCCCCCCCCCTTTCGATCAATTTATCCTTATTTCTTTTTCTTGAAAATGGCTCCAAAATCGGAGCCGAAACGTCGAATTTCAATAAATTCTAGACGCGGTTCAACCCAAACTACCAGTTTTCAAATATCTGACAGCGGAAACCTATATCCGAACATATATATAGGGTGGGTCACGGTCGATGGAACCTTAGATGTTTTTTTATTTCCTATTAGAATTCAATTAAATAAGGAATACTGCAAAATCTCAGCATTTGTTTTTTAGCACAAGTCTGTGAAACATATTTTGTCCTACAGGACCGTATTTAGTGAAACTGTATTTGCCAAGTGATCCACAAAAAAACTGAATCAAATTGATTTTGTTTTAACTTTCTTATTTGTTGATCTATGTCAGTGGTTGATTGATCGTTCGATTGATGAATGTAGCTTTCTTTGTGTACATAACAAAAGTGGTCGCCATCTCAATATCCAAGATAGCCGGTCTAACCGGTCATTTACTCTTTGAATTATCTAACTCTATAATATAAATATAACTCTAGTATCTGATCTTAGAGTAATAATTTCATAAGGTTTAATAACGATAAAAATATAAATGAATGAACCTGGATTTATTATAATGAAGAGTGCATTCTCGATTCAGAAGGAGAGGAAAATATCAAGTGTTTATTCAATACACCATGCATGAAAACCAGCCTGACGTGAATAATGTGATATGAACAGCCGGTACAAATCAAGGGCAAGGACACCAGTAAGATATGCTCATATTTGTAGCATATTGTGGTATTTGGGATTTGCCCACCATAATCAAAATGTGAATTATCCATCGACTTCTGTGTTACATCATATTAAAGATGCCTCAAATCGTTCAGTGCAAGATGCAATACTCCAGCAGCTGTAAGTGTTCGAGTATTATTTTGATAATGTGTGCTTCACTTGAAACGGATGATATAGTTAAAAAAATGCCTCATTACCTATTATTATCCGTTCTATACCTAAATGATATAAATCAGTATAATTAATTTGACTATGTCGGGGCGTGGCGCAGTGGTTAGAGCGTCCTACTTTGGGTCGAAAGGTCCGGAGTTCGAGCCCCAGTTGCGGCTGGGATTTTTTAATTCAATTTGACCGATTAAATTATTCAAATCTCGTGCTGCTCCTAAGGTGGCGCATGGAGTTAGTAACAATGCCTATCCAGAACACGTGGCTGATGACCATAGCAGTCGATGCCAAGACACCAGAGAAAAAAAAAATGTATTTGACTACATACAACTGTTTGCCGATGACACTTTTATATCCAATATAAATTCAAATTACAGAAGATGGATAATTATTTGAATATAATTACAGAATACCTTGAAATGAACAAATTGAAACTGAACGTTGATAAAACAAAAGGGACGTTAATTGCTACACTGTTGGAATATAGACAAATCAATTCTAGGAAATAACATCCCCTGTATATATATATATATATATATATATATATATATATATATATATATATATATATATATATATATAGGGTGGGTCACGGTCGATGGTACCTTAGATGTTTACGGAGAACGGGACATAGGATCATTCTGAAAATTTGGTTTCTCAAGTAGTTGCTCTTGGTCTATCGATCTAAAATATTTTCAGCAATGCAGCGTTGCCGCTTATACCAGAAAGTAGCAGCATTTTTGTTATTTAAAAAAGGTCACCCTGTATATTACCACCTTTTTGAACTTGTTTGTCATTCCTTTTTGATCATTTCTGCCTCATACTACCCTATACCTATCTCTAACGGTTTTTGAGATATTGGTTATTTTCCATATTTTTTATCAAAAACATCTCGAATTGAATGTTTATTTCTGCGGTATTTGATTCTTACGAAGTTGCAATTTTGTGTTTAGTTCATCAAGATCATGTACATTGATTCTGTACAGAGAAGTTTGTTCTGCGTTATAAAGGGTCGTTCAAAATTCATGATCTTACTGCTATATACGAAAAGGGTTGAAAGTGTGTTTTTTTAAAATGGAACATCCTGTATATTATGAAATATCCTGAAAGATGACTAAATTCCCTTCGAATTGATTTATCATGTTATTATACCTAAATTGCCAGAATTCCGAGATAATAGCAATTTTCATTTGTGATCTCCCAAGTGCTTGAATTATTTAATAGTAAAATAACTAGGAGACAATGAGAGCAGAGTTTCAAATTCTGCAAGAAAAGTTACTGGTAGCCTGGAAAACTGAAATAATAGTAGAATTTATACTTCTGAGGATTTTTGTAATGGAGATTTGCTTTCCTAGAAATTAATATTCGGGGATTTTTTCCGGTGATTCTACTTCTGGGGGTGTTATTTCCTAGAATTGATTTGTCTATATTCCAACAGTGTAGCAATTATCGTCCCTTTTGTTTTATCAACGTTCAGTTTCAATTTGTTCATTTCAAGGTATTCTGTAATTATATTCAAATAATTATCCATCTTCTGTACCTAATTTGAATTTATATTGGATATAAAAGTGTCATCGGCAAACAGTTGTATGTAGTCAAATAATTTTTTTTTTCTCTGGTGTCTTGGCATCGACTGCTATGGTCATCAGCCACGTGTTCTGGATAGGCATTGTTACTAACTCCATGCGCCACCTTAGGAGCAGCACTTTTAATTGGAACGCAACAGTGATCGTGCAGGACTCACCCCAGTCCAGCCACGAGATTTGAATAATTTAATCGGTAAAATAAAATTAAAAAATCCCAGCCGCAACTGGGGCTCGAACTCCGGACCTTTCGACCCAAAGTCGGACGCTCTAACCACTGCGCCACGCCCCGACATAGTCAAATTAATTATACTGATTTACATCATTTAGGTATAGAACGGATAATAATAGGTAATGAGGCATTTTTTTAACTATATCATCCGTTTTTCTCCTTCTGATGGTACTGAAATTGAATTACTTTGGCGACAAGGATATTTAAACCTACGTGAAATGGCAAAGAAAGCAATTCATCATACTGGCCAAATTCAATAATTTGTTCCTCACTCTTCAGATTGGTATATTTATAAGCGCAATAATATAAAATAACTCTACTATCTTATCAAAACTATATCTAATTCATAACTAACAAAGTTGAAACCGATATTTCCAGGGTGGTGGAAGAGAACAAAAAAGTGAAGCACTCATTATCAAAATAATACTCGAACTCTTACAGCTGCTGGAGTATTGCATCTTGCACTGAACGATTTGAGGCATCTTTAATATGCTGTAACACAGAAGTCGATGGATACTTCACATTTTGATTATGGCAGGCAAATCCCAAATACCACAATATGCTACAAATATGAGCACATGTTACTGATTATGTCCTTGCCCTTGATTTGCAAGTGCTATTGTCAATACATATCACATTATTCACGTCAGGCTGGTTTTCATGCATGGTGTATTGAATAAACACTTGATATTTTCCTCTCCTTCTGAATCGAGAATGCACTCTTCATTCTAATAAATCCAGGTTCATTCATTTATATTTTTATCGTTATTAAACCTTATGAAATTATGACTCTAAGATCAGATAGTAGAGTTATATTTATATTATAGAGTTAGATAATTCAAAGAGTAAATGACCGGTTAGACCGGCCATCTTGGATATTGAGATGGCGACCACTTTTGTTATGTACACAAAGAAAGCTACATTCATCAATCGAACGAGCTATCAACCACTGACATAGATCAACAAATAAGAAAGTTAAAACAAAATCAATTTGATTCAGTTTTTTTGTGGATCACTTGGCAAATACAGTTTCACTAAATACGGTCCTGTAGGACAAAATATGTTTCACAGACTTGTGCTAAAAAAGAAATGCTGAGATTTTGCAATATTCCTTATTTAATTGAATTCTAATAGGAAATAAAAAAATTATGGACTTGAAAATAAAGTGTATTTTTTATTTGGCACCTATACGGCCCTGATAGCTAAATCATTGGTCTTACAGGATTTGGCCCATGGAAACATTTGATCAGAAACTCAATACCAATAACGTATGTGAATTTCAGGCAAATCCCACTGTGGACCAATTTCCTATGCTTTTGTGCGGGGTCCTTTGGAGGAGCAGAAGAGATAGAAAGTGCGTTAATAAATCGATTCATCATTGGATATGATTCCGGAAAAGTGAAAGATAGGTTGTTCGAAGAGAAAGAAGACATAAGGTTAGCAGCAGCAGTAGAGATAGCTTCATCAAAATCACAAATAGAGCATTCACATACCTCGAAGAGAGAACCTTCCATAAATTATGCGGCGGATCGAAATACCAGAAATAGGGAAGTCAAATCTGTGAGTCCAAAAAGCACTGAATCCCGGTCGACAGAAGTGCAATCCTTTCTAGGAAATTCCTCTAGTATTACGTGCATTTGTTGTGGGCGTACAAATCATATGGTGGACAAATAATAATAATAATAATAATAATAGATTTTATTGATAGGAATATCTATAACAGTTTAAATTACAATAAAGGATAGAAAATACAAAATCCTATCAAATGGCAGGATTCAATGTATGACCATGTTATATAGAATACCATGATCAGACGTTGCTCTTCCATCCAACCGTAAAAAGTGTATATATGTTTACAGAAGTACATATATACACAATACAAAATAAGTATATTAAAACATATCAAAATAATCACATTAAATTATTATGATAGTATATATTATTTAAAGGGGTTAGTATAGAATAATAACAGTAACAACAACAATACTAATAACAATAATAGCAGAAATCTAAGTGGATGAATGTTAGATAAGATTATTTTTAGATAAATTTAACATTTAAATCCAGAAATATTTGGAATTTTATTCATTAACAAGTAACTTTTCAGTCTTTTTTTTAAAATAAATGTAGTAAGTCCTTCAGCTCGTTGGGAAGCCGGTTGTATAGCCAAGTAATGAAAAACGAAAAGGAACCACGGTAATGAGAAGTATAATGCCGAGGAGGTGTCAGCTGGTTCCTAAATCGTAGATTCAGGTTATGAAAATCTGTCCGGAACTTAATTTTATTGTATAGATAAGCTGGTTTAGTCTGCGTGATTATTTTGTGATAGTAACTGCAAGCATGAAAGATACGCCGGGATTCCATATTTAGCCATCCTAAAGTGTTTAAATGGTGAGATATATGGTCCCTTCTACGCGTGCCAGTAATGAGTCGGAGGCAAGAGTTCTTTAAGACTTGCAGTCTTCGTTTGTCTACTTGTAGAAGGTAAGGCCCATAAACCACATCAGCATAATTCGCATGAGAGAGGACAAGAGCTTCGCAGAGTATTAATTTTGATTTCCTATTGAGTATCTTTCTATTGCGATAAATTGATTTAATACTGCAGTATCCTCGTTTCAGAATAAGCGAGACATGGGACGAAAATCTAAGAGAATGGTCTAACATCACACCGAGATTTTTTGCACAATCCTTCAATGGTAATTGCAAGTTATCAATACTAATACTTATGTGATTCAAGCAGCGCTTTCTCATTGCTGATCTACCAAAGAGCATTACGAGCGATTTAGTAGGATTAACTGAGAGACAATACATTTTTGATAAGTTAACAAGAGATTCAAGGTCTTCATTGATTCTTTGACAAGCCACCGCTACCGAGTGTTCATCAAATTGCATGTAGATTTGCGTATCATCAGCATAACTATGAATGTTTGTATACTGTAGGCAGTTAGTAAACTGAGAAGTATATATCACGAAAAGCAGTGGCCCGAGGATAGAGCCCTGTGGAACACCATTTAGTGTTTTCAGAAAATAAGACTTGGTCTGGTTAAGTGTTACACACTGTGAACGGTCAAGTAAGTAATATTTCATTAGTTCCACTGCATTAACAGAAAATCCAAGATATTTGAGTAAAACTAGGAGAAGTTTGTGGCTGATTGTATCGAATGCCTTCGAGTAATCGATCAGTACCAAGATACATAATTTGTTGAGATCTACAGATGTGTGAATATCATCGATGACTTTCAGCAGCGCGGTTGCGCAGCTATGATCCGACCGAAAGCCTGACTGGCTAGAGGGCAGTATATTGAAGTTGTCAAGATAGTCACACATCTGTAAATTAATAATTTTTTCAAACACTTTGGAGACTGCAAAAAGTATGCTGAGTGTTCTGGAATCTCTTTATTGCGCTTATTTTGTATATCTAAGTTTGAAAATTCCTTCCAAGGATTTTTAATATTTCGAAGACGAAATTCCAGGTAAGCCTTCTTTTCCAAATTGATTGTGCGGTTGGTAAGGTTACGTAGTTGCTTGTAATAATCCCAGTGATGTAACGATTTACTTTTTTTGAATTTTGTTAAGGCCCTGTCACGTAGTTTCATCGAGTAATCGATCAGTACCAAGATACATAATTTGTTGAGATCTACAGATGTGTGAATATCATCGATGACTTTCAGCAGCGCGGTTGCGCAGCTATGATCCGACCGAAAGCCTGACTGGCTAGAGGGCAGTATATTGAAGTTGTCAAGATAGTCACACATCTGTAAATTAATAATTTTTTCAAACACTTTGGAGACTGCAAAAAGTATGCTGATAGGACGAAGATCATTAAAATTGAGTGGATTCGCCACTTTTGCTAAGGGGACGATATGGGATTTTTTCCAGATAGTTGGATAAAGAGAATCTTGAATACAAGTATTGAAGATGTGCGTTATGTATGGTATTATAATAGGACAGCAGTGTAGTAACATTTTAATGCTGATATTGTCCGCACCAACCGCATTTGATTTTATTGTAAGAAGAATTTTAAATACTTCATCGTCTGTTGTTGAACGAAACGTGAAGCTTATGTTGTTTCGTTGAACGTTTTCAGAAAAAAATGATATGATATCAGCATCCGGTGTAGAAATATTCGTGGAGCTATTGCAAAAAAAAGTGTTTAGATCATTAACGTTGTTAAGATGTTCTGGAATCTCTTTATTGCGCTTATTTTGTATATCTAAGTTTGAAAATTCCTTCCAAGGATTTTTAATATTTCGAAGACGAAATTCCAGGTAAGCCTTCTTTTCCAAATTGATTGTGCGGTTGGTAAGGTTACGTAGTTGCTTGTAATAATCCCAGTGATGTAACGATTTACTTTTTTTTAATTTTGTTAAGGCCCTGTCACGTAGTTTCATCATCATTTTTAAGTTGTCTGTTATCCAAGGAGATCTATCTTTAGTGATTCGTACAGTTCTCACAGGAGCATGTAGGTCAAAGTTTTTTAATATTAACGAGTTCAACTGATTTACTTTATCATCGATATTGTCAATGAAATATATAGACTCTAAATTGGAATTTAAAAGATCATTCGAAAAAGCTACGTTATTGAAATTCTTAAACTCCCGGTATGTATACATGAAAGCAGAAGTCTTGCGAAGTCCCGTACCTATTTTACAAGCCACTAATCCGTGATCTGAAAAGGTAGAACAGTCGACTACAGTACGGTCGGTGAAGGATAAATTTTCTGAACAAATTATAAGATCAATTAGTGTGCTGCATGTCGCACTGTGACGAGTAGGTTCTTCGATTATTTGAATCAGTGCATGCGAATCTAGAACCTCATTCAAGTGTATGTATGGTTGAGTTGGGAAATTCAGAAAGTCAATATTTAGGTCTCCCGCACATAAGACGTAGTCATGCGTGGGACCTAAAAGCGACAAGACCTCCTCAAACTCTGTCAAGAAATCATGTGGTGAAAAACTAGGAGATCTGTACAACGAACCTACAGCATATTTCATTTTATTTAACGTAAAAGATATCCATAACTGTTCAGAATTAATTACAATATCAAAATTTATCAAGTTGACGCGCAAATTTTGTTTTGCAAAAATTGCAACACCTCCTCCGCGATTTTCTCGGTCACGCCTGAGCAAGTTATACCCTCGTAGAGAAACTGAGATGTCACTTATATTTTCAGATAACCATGTTTCAGAAACTGTAATAATATCATACACGTCGAGTACTTTTGACTTAAATTCCGCAGAGTTACTTGTTATGGATCTGGTGTTTATGTGACACATAGCTGTGAAATATAATACAACAAAACAAACAAAACAGAAAAAAATGCATATATATATATATATATATATATATATATATATATATATATATATATATATATATAATATTGATATGGAAAAGAAAATCAGGTACTATTATTTATGACTCAGGACTCTCTGATGATATCTAGTTGATCTGTCACTTTTGCCACTTGACACCGAATCCGTTCTTATCAGTTTTTTTCCATCTTTTTCCTGCTGTTGATTCACGAAGGTTGAGGGGTGTTTTTTCTTATCTTCTTTTCCACTAGGTACATGAAACGGTTCCGGGAGTTGGTGTAAATTGCTATGCGATAAGTCAAAGTGTTGAAAACTATTTTCCAGTGCTCCAGCCTCATCTAGTAGATCCGAGTTGATAGGAGTTTCAGGTGCACTATGTGATATTAATGTCTTCGAAGGTGTAACAACTTTTACTTCATCGAATTCCTTCAGCTGATCCACTGTATACGTGTCCCCGTTTATCTGCAAGGTCTTACCTTTAATTTGTGCGTTCAGTTTCTCTGCTCTTGCCTCATTTCGGTGTTTTATCAGTATTTTTTGATCATCTCCATCTTCCTTGCTAAGGTCTTGTGCAATGTATATGCCCTTTCCCTTCAGTTTGAAGCAGTTTCTAATTACAAGTTCTTCCTTATATATCTGCAGAATTCTATTTTGATAGGGGGGATCGGATTTCCACTTTATATTAGATATATATTACTGATGTCGACCTCAGAAATTTGAATTTCCAGTAATTCATTCAATTTGTTAACCGTGTGTGCTAACAGATTATTTGTTTGCTGAACTTCAAGACCAAATACAAGAATATTGTTTTTCCTTATAAATTTGTCGAGATGTTTGTAGTTACTTTCTAAGACTTCAGACCTATTTTCCAACTGATTGATTTTGGTAGACTGTTCTTCTAGCTTTTCAATAATTTTTTTATTTTCGTTTCTTATTTCTAGTTTTATTCCTTCTTTATTTTTGTTGCCCACCTCTTCAATTCTCTTCAGTATTGTTTCTAAGAAGTCTGGGTTCATAATTTTTGTAATAAATTACTACAAGTTTAGCTCCAACCTATTGCTGATATTTCACGAACCGCTAACAAAATTCAAGCAATCACCAGTGCTAATCTGTATTCAATAAATACAATTGAAATATCAAGTTTTTGCTAGCAAAAACGATTTGTTTGGCGGAATGCCGATGTGAGTCTTTCAATGATATAGCATCTAGTGAGATTATAATGTAAATTCATATATTACTTGAAACACATTAAAGTCGTTGTGATTTCACTTTAACATGCAGGTGCCACTTCACTCACCTGTCTGATTAGCGAATTTCTACTTTTATAAAAACAATATTTCTTTGAAAATTCACTGGATACTACGAGAGCACATTTATACACGTCTATACCCAGAGTTTACTATGTTGATGACCGATGTTATTTCGAGAATGTCATTGCCATATTTGATGAAAAGGGACATTTAGCACCCATGTGTCCAAACAGAAAAGTCAAAGGAAATTAATTCAACCGTAACAATTTTCTGGTACCTGACGAAGATTCATTATTTACTTTAGATGTCAAAACAGATCCAGTTTTGATAGATGTCATAATTGACAGGAGACTTTTCACTTTCGGTTTAGACACTGGGGCTAGTTACAGTGTGATTTCGAAAACATTTTGGAAAGAAAATTTTTCCCAAAAGCATGTTTTCAAATCTAGTAAAATATTTACTTTATATTATGGTGATACAATTTCACCAATAGGAATGATTAAGTGCGATGTGAGTTACAAGAATATGACAACGGAATTGGAGATTATTATAATTGAAAATGGTGGTCCACCGTTGTTGGGAAGAGATTTTTTTAATCGTTTCAGTTTGAGTATTTGTAACTTGAATACTGTAGATTCACCAAACGATTCACAATTTTTAAAACATAAATATCAACCGATTTTTTCAACAGGTCTTGGTAATTTCAATAATGGCACAATTTCAATAAAACTGAAGTCAAATATAGCAGTAAACCCAAAATTTCTCCAAGCTAGACAACTTCCATTTGCAATGACGAAAAAAGTGGAGAACGAATTAGAACGAGTTTTAAAATGTGGAGTTATTGAAGAAATTGATTATTGTGAATGGGGAACTCCAATTGTTCCGATTTTGAAGTCTAATGGGTCAATTAGAATTTGTGGAGATTTCAAAGTTACAGCCAACCCATTTATTGAAATAGACCAGTTTCCTTTACCAAAAATTGATGACCTTTTCGTCAAATTACAAGGGGGAGTTTATTTCAGTAAATTAGATTTGTCGAATGCATATCAACAAATTTGTTTGGATGAACAATCGAAAAATTTCACTACAATCTCAACACATAAGGGTTTATTCAGATACACTCGAGCTCCATTTGTAACATCGAGTATTCCTGCTAATCTTCAGAAAATAATTGAAACATTATTAAAAGGTTCAGAGGGAGTTGTTAGTTTACTTGACGATATTTTAATAACAGGAAAAAATAAAAAACAACATTTAGAAAGATTGGAAGCTGTACTGAAGCGGTTGCAAGAAGCAGGGCTCAAACTTTCACTAGAAAAGTGCAATTTTTTTCAGTCGAAAATTACTTATTTTTGATCTGACACTTCTGAATCCAAGATAACAGCAATAAAAAATGCACCGATACCAACTAATGTAAAATTATTGAAATCATTTTTGGGTCATATAAATTATTATGGTAAATTCGTAAAAATCTCTCTATGGTTTTACATCCATTGTTCGATTTATTGAAACCTTCCTATAAGTGGAATTGGACAGAAGAGTGTCAAAATGCTTTTGATAATGTGAAAGATTTGTTTGTATCAACAGAATTTTTAACCTATTACAACCCTGATTTTCCCTTATTACTGTCAACGGATGCTAGTGAATACGGGGTAGGCGCGATTATTTCACAAATTTTGCCAAACAGTTCAGAGAAGCTTATGCTTCCAGAATTTTATCGTCAGCGATATCAAAATATTGTCAGTTGGAAAAAGAAGCCTTGGCAGTCATTTTTGGACTTTCCTACATTTTCCAACCAAACAAAAATTTACCACAATTTTCAGCAAATAGGTTACATAGATGGGCACCCATTTTATCAAATTATCAATATGATATAAAATTTGTGAAGTCAGAAGCTAACCAAGCCGATTTTTTATCACGTATGCCTGAGAGTTCCTCAGGAACGAATCCAGAAGAAATAGAATTGAATTTTTTGAATTATTTTACTAACAATGGCCATTTTCCGATTATCTTCGCACGAGTAAAAGAATCTACATTGAAAGACGATATACTATCAAGAATTGTGAAATTTGTATTTACAGGTTGGCCCAAAAATATAAGTGTCATTTCGAATGATCACAAATTTCGTTCATTTGTCCGTATTAGGAATGAATTGACTGTTGAATCTGAATGTTTATTGTGGAATAATAGAATAATAATTCTGGAGGTCCTACAAAATGAAATTTTAGAAAATTTACAGAACTCGCACATGTGAGTAGTAAAAATGAAAATTCTAGATAGTTCATATTTTTGGTGGCCTGGTTTAGATAGGGATATTGAGAAAATTTGTATGACATGCAGAATTTGCATGATCAATAAAAAAGTCCAGATAAAGCTAAACTAAATACTTGGCAGTGGCCGGAACACCCATGGTATAGATTACATCTAGACGGGCCCGTTTCTAAATAAGCAATTCTTGATAGTGGTTGATGCTCACTGTAAATGGCTTGAAGTTTTTCCGATGAATTCAATCAATAAATCGACTATTGAAGTTTTGCGTTCATATTTTGCTCATTTTGGTTTACCTCAACAAATAGTTACGGATAATGGACCCTCATTTTGCTCTCGAAAATTTGAAGAATTCTTGAGTAGAAACGTCATTGTTCACACAACTTTGCCTCCTTTTCACCCCTCTTCAAATGGTGCTGCTGAAAATGCATTAAAAACTATTAAAAATTCTTTAAAAAACTCGTTAGGAAATAATACACATTTAAGCCTAAATGAAGCTCTAAATATATTGTTGTTTGACTACAGAAATACACCACATTGTACTACGAAAGTTAGTCCATCATTTCTAATGTTTGGTAGAAATTTGAGGACTCGTTTTAGTTGTTTATTGCCGAAGGATAACATAGCTTTGCAAAATAAAACTTCCTCTGAACAAATCAAAAAAGTGAAATATCATGATGGAAAGAGAACATTAACTTTTCTAAAAGGTGATTCAGTTACTATTAGAGATTATAGAAATAATAAAATAACTCAGATTAAAGCAATAATATCAGAAAATATTGGTGAGTCAGTATACATTGTAGAAGTTCCTGAACTGAATGATCTGAAGTGGGAGAGGCATTTGAATCAAATCAGAAAGTCGTATGTTGAATCAAATCTTCACGAAAACAATAGTCCTGGAACTTTTCATAATGAAGAAAGTTGGCGGATAATGGTTCGAAAACGTATGATGCACAGGAGGAGACTGGTCAGAAGGATGTTGAAAAACTGAATTATTCACTGAGACCTAAACGCACTATTAAACCTCCAATCAGGTTCTCATATTAGTGAATAACTTAAATATAGGAGTCGTGTAGAATAATATGATGGATTTTGATGTTTTTTTTTCAGGGGGGAGATGTGAAGTATGGTGATGTTATTTCAAGTATGTTTCATACTGTATACAGGGCGTCCCTCCGGGAACTGCATCAATCAATATATAGAAAACCATAGGTGGCCGAATTTGAAAATTTGGGAGTTCACTATTGTTGATAAGTGCTATCCGGCTAAAATATTTTGAAGATTGTGGCACTTCCGGTTATACCGGAAGTGGGCCCCTACTTCGTTATTTTAATTAGGACACCCTGTATATTATCAAGGTTGAAGATTTTACGCATAATTCTGAACATGTTTAGTGTATAATGTCCTATACCCAAGTCTAACCGTTTTCGAAATTTTAAGTTGAAATTTGCGTTTGCATACCGAAAAATATATTTTTTTTATTTCTGGACATGACCATTTATTTTCGATTGTGTATCGATTTATCCGTAGGAGAGGACCCAGTTCAGTAGAATTTTTATATCAATTCGATTAGAGTTATACAGGGCGTTCACCAGAAAATGATATAGATCCGTTAGAAAAAATTATGATAAGTCCATTTTTTCAAATGGAAACCCTCCAATTTTATATACTCATTCGATTCGGCATCAAAAATGAAGCTAACTTTGAATGAGGTTATCTATGTCTACACTCAACAGTTTTCGAAATATTGGCGAATAAACATGTCTCAGTTCCAGAAAATCTCGTATTCTTGAGTTTACTTATTCTCAGGTGGCCATGGCGCCCGCAGTTGGGTTGGAAACAATCAACTGCCACGAAAATGTCATGCCGGCTCGTTTGAATTATTCGAATGAAGATAACTTAAATCTATTTATTATTTATGGCGGATGTAATAGGGTTATCTCAAGAACATGTGATATATTTGCTATTCGGTATCCGCAGAAGCAGAATCCCTCACAAAATACTGTTAAACGAATTATAGAAAACTTCAAAAACTTTGGATCCGTCAAAGCAAGAGTGCAGAGAAACAAGCCAATTGTTGATGATACAGATATTTAAATTGCCATTTTGGGATATTTTGCTGCATATCCAACAATATCTTTGAGACAAGTTGCAAGAGCATCAGGATTGTCAAAAAACTGAGTACACAGAATACTGCGCAAACACAAATTTCACCCATATAAGTTTTCCATAGTTCAGCACCTGAAAGAAACAGATTTTCCACGAAGACTGAGATTTTGTGAATTCGTTTTAACTTGATCGCAAGGGAACGAATTATTTTTGGATAATATTATATGGACAGACGAAGCTAAATCTACAAAGAATGGTGTCTTCAACCGACATAATTGCCATTATTGGAGTGATTCAAATCAGCATATATTCAGGGATCTGAATTTCCAAGAGTCTTGGCGGTTCAATGTTTATTGTGCGATCAGAAGTGATAGCGTCTTGGCACTACCTTTTTATCAAGAAAACTTATATGGTAGGTAAAAAACAGGGTAAAGGTAAGCTTATCGGGCTTCTGCGTTTTCAAACACGAATTTTTCAGTCAAAAATCACTCAAAGTATTTCCTTCTCTTGATAGGCCCTTTCTTCACACACTAATCAACCCATATTTCACAATTACAAGCACTGAAAACAATTTTTTCACAAAAAATCCCCCCTTCTTTAGAACAACACATGACCAACAAATCTGGATATTTTCATCATTTTATATGTAGTGGGTTGGTAACTGCGCGCGCTAACTATTCAAATTTGATTCTGGGCAGATAACTTCCCCTTCAATACTATGTTCAATTGTTTAAATTTCGCCATTTTGCTGTTTTATTTAACGTAAATATCATACACTGAAAATGTTAAAATTCTACGAATTTTTAATTTGGGTGAACAGTAGATTGGCACTTATTAATTTTTTAATTAAATTGGGAGTGTTTTTGGGTTCAGTGCAAAGGAAATACATCAGGACAAAGATAAATTGTTGTATCGATGTCAATGAATAGTTAGCGCGCGCAGTTACCCACTACATATAAAATGATAAAAATATCCAGATTTGTTAGTTATGTGTTGTCCTAAAGAAGGGTGGATTTTTTTTTCAAAAAATAATGTTTTTAGTGCTTGTGATTGTGAAATATGGGTTGATTAGTGTGTAAAGAAAGGGCCTATCAAAAGAAGGAAAAACTTTGAATAATTTTTGACTGAAAAATTCGTGTTTGAAAACGGTCAATTTTCAATATTTGGAGAGCCATATCTCGGAAAGTAGTGAAGAGCGCCGCAAAATAATTTCAGATTCGTGTTTTGGAGACAAAACTACGTAAGTATCATCCCTTTTTTCTCATTTGCGCAGAAGCCCGATAAGCTTACCTCTACCAAAAACAGATGTCAATTTCGAAACAAGAATAGGATGAGATGTACATTTTTTGCAGGTGAAGGATATTTGAATATTTTGCATGATTTCGAAAATGAGTACTTGGACACTTTACCAATTGCTGATTATAGAAACCTATTTTATCAACATGACGGGGCACCTCCGCATAATGGTCACTTAGTCAATACTCGTTTACAAGAATTGTTTCATGACCAGTGGATAGCCAACAATGGACCTTTTCTTTGGCCGCCCCGCTCTCCAGATTTATCAGTGCTCGATTTTTTAATTTGGGGTACAATTAAAAATCAAGTCTATGAGTGAGGAATTCATTTGAGAATCTCAGACCCAATTTAATACGAAAAGCGAAACATCAAAAATTATTAGTGAGATGTGAAAAATGTTTGGAAGTTGAAGGGCGCCAATTCGAACATTGACTGACCAAATAATTTTTGTATACCTCTTAATATCGTTAATTTTTCTCTTTCATTCGAATTGTTTTAGAATTTCTTTATCTACAGTTTTGTATTGGCAGAGATGGAATGTTTTTGAAGTTTTCTATAATTCGTTTAACAGTGTTTTGTGAGGGCTTCTGCTTCTGCTTCTGCGGATACCGAATAGCAAATATATCGCATGTTCTTAAGAAAACCCTATTACATTCCCCATAAATAATAAATAGATTTAAGTAATCTTCATTCGAATAATTCAAACGAGCCGGCGTGATTGATTACAGAGACATTTTCGTGGCAGTTGATTGTTTCCAATGCAACTGCGGGCGCCATGGCCAACTAAGAATAAGTAAACTCAAGAATACGAGATTTTCTGGAACTGAGACATGCTAATTCGCCAATATTTCGAAATCTGTTGAGTGTAGGCATAGATAACCTCATTCAAAGTTAGCTTAATTTTCGATGCCGAATCGAATGAGAATATAAAATTTGGATGTTTCCATTTGAAAAAATGGAATAAAAATAATTTTTTCAACCAGAACTATATCATTTTCTGGCGAACGCCCTGTATAACTCTAATCGAATTGGTATCAAAATTCTACTGAACTGTGTTCTCTCCTACGAATGAATCGATACACAATCGAAAATAAATGATCATGTCCAGAAATAAAAAAATATATATTTTTCGTTCTGCAAACGCAATTTTCAACTTAAAATTTGAAATATTTCGAAAACGGATAGACTTGGGTATAGGCAGTGGCGGTTCTACTATACCGCGAAACCCCGCGGAGCGGGTGGGTCCGGATGTTACGGTGGCCCGGGGGGCCCACGCGGAAGTGATAACCATGTATAAAATTGTTATTCTCGTAAGCTGCTCGAAACATTTCCACATGCTAATAAGTTTTCAGGATATATATTCTCCATTCTTACGACTCTTACTGTGATGTGCTGCAAATATTCTACCCTCTGTGTGCAGAGAGTGGCGGGAGTGAACGTTAATATTTATTATTTGTCGCAATTCGATGCAAGCCAGCCCAGCCCAGCAGCCTGCGTTCCGAATCAAAGCTTTCAGCACTAGGGGTCGTTATTTATCGGCAATGTCCGTACACCGTACCGTATCCCGTATCGATGAACGCCGGTGATTGAATCAGGCAATTATTCCTTCCTGACTATGCAGACTAAGTAAATGTAACTATTACTATTGTGAGTGAGTTGCATTGCAAATAGGGGAAGGAATTGTATGGTATAGTTGTATAGTAGTTAGTATATAAACTAAAATCAAGTGAAAAGTTTTGGAATTATATATTACATATAATTGATAACTACATGAATAACAAACCTAATCCTTCTAGTATGGAACATGTAAACCAAAGTTTGAGCAGTGGGGCCTCAAAGAGAAGGAAAAGGAAAAGACTTGAAGAAGAAAAATCGAAATTACCTAAAATCACAACATTCTTGATAGACTGTAGTGGAACAACAGGTGATGAAGGGGAAATTTTGACTGAACGTGCAATCTCAGTGCCAGAAGTACCGAAAACTGTTTTGTTGCCTGATAAATCTACGAAGTTTACGGAAGGTATGAATATAGTATATTCGAATGACGTTTTTTTATATTCGATTTTGAAAGAAGCCTGTCCTACCGATTTGGGCCATTTCGAAAATCGGACCCTCACCGATAAAATTAAAATGTTCATTGTTGATCAAGGACCTTGTCAGCCAGATCTTCAGTTTCCGAAAGATGGCAGTAATAGACCTTTCTCAAAGTTTTATTATTCTCAAACAAACCATGCTGGAATCAGTATTCAAAGAAAATGGTTATGTTATTCGCCAAAAAATAACGTGGCATATTGTGAACCCTGCTGGTTATTTTCAAAAGTGAAGATGTCATCATTTCAAATGATACTTAGGATTGGCAGGGACTTTCGAAAAAATGTAAGCTTCATGCTCAATCTCAGAATCACGTATCCTCATGTTTCATTTATAATCAATGGAATAGTAAAAACGGAATGATCGATGAGGCCTTGATGGAAGATGTTTCAAAAGAAAGAAATTTCTGGAAAGAAGTTCTGCACAGGATTATTCAGAGGACACAGAGAAAATATCACTGATGTTTATAATGGTAACTTCCTAACATTCGTGAATCTTTTATCAAAATATGATCCGTTTATGAAAGAACTCGTTTCAAGGCTACGAGGTAAAGGGTGAGTAAATTATTTGAGCAACACCATTCAAAATGAATTGATAGATTCTCTTTCACTTTGCCTAGAAAAACATTTGGTGAAAAAAATTAAAGAGAGTCCGTTTTTCACTATTATAATGGACACGACTCAGGATGTTGCGAAGGTTGACCAATTAAGAGGCCATGAGCGCGATCATATTAGGGACGGTTTTTTTTGGTAAAAGAGCCGATAACTCAAAAACGGTTCATCGTATCGATTTCAAACAAAGACAGGCTTCTAGAGGACGTTCGATTCTATGTACCTACGTCTGCGGCAGCACCTCACGATGCTTTTTACAGATAATCGATGAAGCTGCAATGGTATTTCTCTTCCATTAAAACATGAAGCAATCTTCATCCAATCGAAACAAATTTGGTATCAGAGGAAAGTTAAAACGTTGATCTATGTACGTGCTGTAATGTTTTTTTGAAATTATTTGTTCATCTACCCAAAAACTTGCTTCAAAGTAACTGCATTTTTGGGACATTTTTGAGATTTTTTTTGTGAAAAAGTGGATTGAAGTTTCAATTTCCATTACAGCACGTACCTAGAATTGAATGTCCTCTAGAATCCTGTCCTTGTTGGGAATCGATACGACGAACCGTTTTCGAGTTATCAATTGACTCTTTTACCCTTAAAAGCGCCACAAATATAATTGCGCTCATGGCCTCTTAAGTAAAACCATACGTTATGTGGAAATTGTAAAAGATGAATCTGGTAAAACCCAAAAACTGGTGATTAACGAAAGATTTTTGGGTTTTACAAATGTGACGGATCAAAGTGCAGAAGGACTGATCAAAAATATTATATCATCACTCGAAAAACTAAATTTAGATATAAAAAGATGTCGTGGTCAGGGATACGATGGGGCAAGTGTAATGAGTGGGGTATATACTGGCGAGCAAAATCGGATTATGAATATTGAACCTACTGTAGTTTACGTCCACTGTGCTGCTCATAACTTGAACCTTGTCATCAACGATGCTATGTCTCAAGTTAAAGAGGTTTCCTCCTTTTTTTCCGTGGTTAGTGATTTGTATTGGTTTTTTGGTACTAGTTTGAACAGGTGGGATATATTGAAATCCATCACTGGAGAATCAATAGTTACATTGAAAAGACTCAATCCCACACGATGGTCAGGGCGGTCTATATCTTTATTGGCTGTGAAACTAAGATATATTGATATAATCAAAAGTCTCACTAAAATTTCACTAATTTCAAAAAAAAAAACAGAAGAACGAAGTCACGCTATCAGCCTACTGAAAAGTCTAGAACAGTTTGAGTTCATTTTTATACTACCTATGTGTTCTAAAATACTGGAAAATGCTAACATAGCATCAAAACTGCTGCAATTGAATGATTCAGATTTGTCCAAGGCTTGCAAATCTCTAGAGTCAACTTATACAAAAATAAATGAGTATAAATGAGTATAGACATGATAGACGGAAGCTACTAATGTCGCCGCAAAATGGAGTATTCAACCAAAACTTCTGGAAAAAAGAAAGAAAGAAATATTACATCGAAAAAAATTTTTGGGGAACCCAACACACAATATTTATTTTCTGAAAGAGAACATTTCTCCAAAGTAAACATTTACTATAAGACTCTTGATATCGTTCTCTGCCAAATCAGAAATAGATTTGAAGCCAAGTTCAACTTTCTTAATCCAAAATTGCTAGTTGAAATGTCGGAAGAGGATTTGTTCAAATCATCCGAAAACCTATAGAAGTTATACCCCAGTGACTTATCTTCTACTTTTCTTTTCGAGGTGATTTCGCTTTTACCCCTAAGAGAAGAAATAGTGAAGTTGAAAGATATAAGAGAGTTTTCAGAGTTCCTAATAATCATGATTTCTACGCTATCTTCCAACTTTACATCCCTGTTGCTGTTTCTGACCTTACCTGTAACAGTGGCCTCTGCTGAGAGGTCATTTTCCAAATTAAAAATAATTAAAAGTTATTCGCGGAACAAAATGTCACAAGAGAGACTAAGTGGACTTGCAATATTATCCATAGAAGCAGAAGTTGCAGCTGCAATTGACAAATCAGTTTTTATAAACGAATTTGCAGATAGGATGGCAAGAAGAAGAGATTTTCACTGAATTTCTATTATATACATGTTTTGGTTATATTCAATGATCATTTCCTAGGGATTTGATATTGTTATTAATTTTTTAATCATATTTCAGGTCCTTTTTCACTGATCTCAGTTTGTTCTTTCGTATTTTTATATTTTATGTTATTTTAAAGAATAATACGTTTGTTTTGAGATTTCAATATAAATTCTCCAAGTTTTCTGAGAAGTTGTTACTTATTCACAATGTTCGTAGGTGATTATAGCATAGAAGTAGAACGCATGTTTTCACAACAAAATTAGTAAATAGATTCAGCTGAAAACAAGGTCCCTTGGCCCAATTCTCGCGGGGGGATCATAAATTCTAGACACGCCACTGGAGAAAACCCTATTACATTCGCCATAAATAATAAATAGATTTAAGTAATCTTCATTCGAATAATTCAAACGAGCCGGCGTGATTGATTACAGAGACATTTTCGTGGCAGTTGATTGTTTCCAACGCAACTGCGGGCGCCATGGCCAACTAAGAATAAGTAAACTCAAGAATACGAGATTTTCTGGAACTGAGACATGCTAATTCGCCAATATTTCGAAAACTGTTGAGTGTAGGCATAGATAACCTCATTCAAAGTTAGCTTCATTTTCGATGCCGAATCGAATGAGAATATAAAATTTGGATTGTTCACTGAAAAAAAAATTGTTCCCACAACAATACTTTTAACCAAACACATGGTTAATATGGGCACCACAAGTCAGTATTGTTAAGAAAATTTTTTCGAAATGGTTACATTCAGTTTGGTTGTAATAACGATTTGATAACAATGTAGGTGCAACATTTGAGTAGATCGTCGACAGAAATAATGTATGATTGTTTGTGGAAAAGAACGAGATTGGTTAGAGGGTCTAAACTATATTGGCCAAGGTAACCAAACCAGGTGTGTTATTTGTCGATGTTACAACACCAGTCTAGTTACAGAGTCATGTTGAAACAACCAAACTAGAAAGGTTAGAGGAACTGAATTATTAGTGTTTAAGCAACCAAACCAGGTTTGTTGTACGGGAATATAATTATGTTGATAGAAGAACGCTAGCTTCGTTACAGAATCTAAAATTATGTTGTTAAAGTAACCAAACTAGAAATGTTCGCACATAGAAATTAGTTATGTTGGAGAATCTAAACCGATATTGTTGAGACAACCAAAACACGACTTTGGTGTGGGAAACTATCCTGTTCGTTGAACAATTCCGAATCTGCTAGTGCAACTGAAGAATGTTGTTTAAGTAACCATACTAAACGTGTTTTCATATAAAAATTGGTTTAGTTGGAGAATCCAAACTATCCTTTTCGTAGAACAATACCAAATCTGCTAGTGCAACTGAAGAATGTTGTTTAAGTAACCACACTGAAAAGGTTTTCATATAGAAATTGCTTTAGTTGGAGAATCCAAACCGATGTTGTTTAGTTGACCAAACCAGGTGGTATGTGTGCGTAAATATTCTGTTCATACAACAATGCCAAATTCGTTTAAATTCAGAAGCCAATTCGGTATTATTCTATAAACATGATATTTTGCCATAAAAATTCAGAATATGATACGTTATTGGTATAGGTACATAATTTTGTAAATGCAGTAACTTATTGGGGCTACTTGATTAATTTGCCCTTCTACACTTTTGTGAATTTAAGTACTTGAATTAATTTTTTTTGCAGACCGTGGAAGGCTAAAATACTAACAAAAATGCAGAAGAAAAAATTTCTCATAAAAAACTTTCAATGAAAAAAAAAACAAATAAAACATATTCTGCTCGTGGAATAACTCTCATTTAGTCACAAACCCAGTTAGGTTCTGATCCAGTGTTTCTGAAAGAACCAAACTGGGCTTGCAAAATAGAACAAATGCACAAGTGAAAAGAAAGACGTATAATTGAATAAAATATTGAATATCAAGCGTCATCCAAACTTTTCAAAAATTATGTACCCAAAACCACCAAACTTGTAGAATTTTGACTTGACTTTTTTTACATTGGTAATTTTTTTACAAAATAAAGTGTATGACTTTCAACTATTCAGAAACGTTCATAAGTGATGTCAGCCACTCTTCGATGCATAAAACAAAATATTGTATTACTAATCTGATTCGAACATAAAGAAGGTATCAGTTATTCAAGATCATCACATGAAAAATTAAAAATTAACCTCTATTTTGTGAAAGGTATTGAACGGAATAATCAATCAATCAATCATATAAATCATATCATATAAATCTACTCAGTTATTGAAGGAAATTGATACAAGGAATTATTTATGACATGCGTTTATTTTCAAGATACATAATAAAAAATTAAAATAAACTCTAGAAAATATAAAAAATAAACAAATATAGAATTATATACAACAAAATATATCACAATAAAATGCCATATACACCATGAAATGTTTCTGTATGCCATTTATAAAACATGTTTTCAATGAGAAGGAAACATTGATGCATTATGATGACTTTTTGAGAAACTTAAATTGGTTACTTCAAGTGGTAACAGAATTGTCGACAACCATTAGTGATAAATTCGTGAATTAGTGAAAATAAACATCTTGTAGTGATTCAGGAATCAAATTATGAATACCATTGGCATTAAAACTAGTACAATATCATATGTGCAGTGTGATTGTATGGACATATGAAAGATCTTTCACAAATTAGTCAATTAAGAATTTCTTAGAATTGATAAAAAAATATTAAAATCACAAAGCATATTTTGTAGTAATGAAACATCTCCCTTGGGGAGTCACCATGCAAAAACATGGAGTAGAGTAAATAGGCGTTTCAAATGAGTAAAAACCCAAATCATCTTTAGATTGTTCCACTTCATAGGCATGTAAATGATGATCGAAGCATTTATTTCTATAGGAAATATATTCAATACAAGTTTTTGGTCAATTGCCTTGTTAGTGGTAGATTTTTCACTTTGGTCATGTATAGGATTGATTTCACTATCAGTTTTTTTTGTTTTCCTCTATTTTGAATGATTTTTTTTCAGAACGATGAGCAGTTTCAATATGTTTTTTAAAAGACTTCAATGATAAAATTGTCCTAAAACATTCATTTTCTACATATCTGAATGGACCTATTGTCAGACAGTGTATAAACTTCATGAGAATAAAAAACGTCCTATTGGTATTGAAGTTTTTTGGCAAATGAAACACTTCATAGTGTAGATAATCTTAAACGGAAATACCTGAAGATGTAAGCATTGCATTATATCAAAATATAATTGTTCTACTATAACAAAACTTTTATCCCAGGGAGTTTTAAGATCATAAACAAATTTTTGAATGAAATACCATACGTGTTCTGATTCAGAAGCATATTTCAATTGAAGAGTGTGGAACAATTTGAAAGTCACGTCCAAACTCCTCAAAACAGTTTCAGGCTTATAAAAAACTTCATTAATAGCCACTAGAACCTCAAATTTCGTTAAATTTTTTCCTACCAATATAATAACTGGTTGACACGTTTCCTTGAGTTCAATAAACTTGTTCACCCTTCTCTCCAAGAAAAGCTTCACTTCTGCAATTTGATTGAGGTGCATCAAAAAACTTTCCTGGACTTCTAATTTTGATGGTCTCCACTGTTTTCTGCTATTTTTTTCCTTTGACGAAATGATGTTATTTCGTGAGAACAGATATGGCAAAGATAAAAATCCTACAGCAATCTCCTTTTCACCTATATTGAAGAATAGATAAATCAGTTTCAGGGAATAAATGTCTGGAGAAAATATTTTAATTCATTTCCAAATTCAATTTGAATAGAATATAAATAGAGAATATGCCAGTGAAGTTCTAATGACGTTTCATACACAATAATCATTTTATTATCCTCACAAACTTTTATTCAACCACACTTTTATTCAACATGTCGTGGTTGAATAAAAGTTTGTGAAGATCAAATCGTTTCTTGTATATACAAATCATTTTTGTGTATTTTAAACTAGGACACATTCATTTCAAAATGTCCTTCAGTTTATATAAAGCTTCAGAAAAAACTATTTTTTTATTTTTCATTCCAGAATATCCATAAAATTATTCATCATTCCTGGGACAGCATCAATTTATGTCAGTGTATTTTTCGAACAAATGTCCAGGTTTATTTCTTTTGATTATTTTTTTTCCTTGGTGTTTTGGCATCGACTGCTATGGTCATTAGCCATGTGTTCTGGATAGGCCTTGTTACTACCTCCATACGCCACCTTAGGAGCAGCACTGTTAATTATTGACGCAACAGTGAATCGTGGAGGATTATTCCCAGCCGACACGTGCTTCAATCATTCAGACTTTTACATCTGAAAATGAAAAAAGATCGCACCGTCTGGGAATCGTACCTGCAACCTCTCGGTTACCAGGCGAGCGCTTAACCACTGCGCTAATCCCCACCTTTCTTTTGATTATTTATAAACGATTCTGTCAGCCAATCGCCACGACAAAAAATTAAATCGACCTAGCATCAAAATTACACTGATAATTTGTTAGAAGCAAATCAACCACAAATTTATCACGTTGTTTGATTGGATCTTTGTTTGAATTGCATAATAGTCAAATTTTTAACGCCAAATAAAAATTACACTGACAGATGTCCTATATTTAAAAAAATAATCAACCGATAACATTCATGATATTTTTTTTATTTTAACTAGATAAATTTAATTTCACTCAACATAATAAACTAACTATACGGCACACCTCTACTATAAAACAATTATTATTCTGGCCAATACCTCGAAGATTACTGGATCACATCTCTCAGATAATATAGCTACGGGGTGATCTATTAATTTAAGAAAGTATCAAAAAGTTTACACCATATATGGGCGCAATATTTCATTATCAATTTATTAGTAAAAAAAGTTAGTGCACTGCGAAAAACTTACGTTGAAGGCATCACATTTAAAGGGGGAACCTCATTTTCGATATCGAAAAAGTTCATTTAGAATAGCTAGTTGTTTACAATCAAAAACAATTTCCAGATTTGTAAAAATTGCCCCCTAAGCAACTTTTCAGTACTACATTTCAAGTTAACACTATGAATAAAGTCATCGTAAACTTTCGGATTTGTATTCTTCAATTGTTTGGTTTGAATAATTTATTGCATTTACTCATTTTCTCCAAATTATTCAAAATGCTACTTATTGAGTATCAAGTGAAATATCAAATTTGCTCCAAAAAGTCAAAAAACCAACACAAATCACAACCATTTCCAATAAAACTCGGTTATAATCTTAATAATAAATGAAACCAAATTTTGCATCCAATTCCAAATCTATATATAATTGTCAATTTTTGATAACTTTACAAAATTAACTATTCTCATAGTAATAGTGGGCCAGGCAAATTATCTCATGAAACCGACAAATCACTGAAAAATTCCTTACAGGGTAAACTAGGTTGAAAAGGGTAGAAAGGGACATACTAATGCAGGGACAAAAATTCAACATCTGAATGAATGCAGTCGAGGAGGGGTGGGGGATGAAAGGGGGTGAAATCAGGTTTCCACGTGTTTTTTCGAAAAAAAGGTGGATGAAAAAGTTGTGGATAATTAAAAAATCTACAACTTTGATTCATACACATTTTTCACATAACCTCAAAATTGCCCAGTAAAATGCGGAAAACCGATATTTTCGTTTTTATTTTCTTTTTTTTTGAAAATCATTTACCGACTACAGAAATTGGTAGGATTGTAGTATTTTTTATGCCAAGCATGCAGATATTTTATTTTTGTCAAATAGTTCAGCAATTTTTGAGAAATTATTATTATTATTATCGCAAAAAATTGTTTTTTTAAAGTCCCTGGAGAAGTTTTTTAATTGTGAAGAGTGCTGTTAGGGTGCATTTTTTTCGTAAAGACTTCAACTTTCATATGGGGTAATCACAAACTGTTGGTAGAAAAACCACACGAAAATTTTATAGCCGTACTTATTCCTTTTACGATTTTCATATATGGTAATCACAAACTGTTAGTTGACAAACCGTACAAGGCGAGAAAGTATTCGAAAACGACGGAGAGTGCCTCCAGAACTCTCTACAATAAAAAAACTTTTTTTCCATTGTAGAAAGTTCTGGAGGGCACAGACTAAATGAAAAACGCACAGAGAACACGGCTATAATATTTTCATCAATGCACTCTGTCTTGCCTCGTACGGTTTTTCAACCAACCCTGTATGAAATTAGATGGATAGAAAGTATTCAAAGTCTTGGAAATTTATAAATAATATTATTAATGATATTTGTTATGAATTTCTGGGCCGTATTTCAAGAAATACGTAATATGAAATTTGTAACTAAAGGGAGAAAGTCGATAAGAGCAGACATAAATTTTTCAGTTTGCAATTTACACAAATTTTTCCCATTGAAGCAGTACATTTTTTTCTTTTTATAAAATTCTTTAAGAAAAAAATTCGAGCCCACAGATGAAAAACATAAGCTTTTTCAAGGACTTGAAAAAAACTAATTTTTCGCGAAAATCATTAATTTCTCAAAAACTGCTGAACTTTTTGACGAAAATTAAATATCTGTTTGCTTGGCATGAGAAATACTACAATCCTACAAATCGGAAAATAATTTCCAAAAAAAGAAAAAATAAAAACAAAAATATTGGCTTTTCGAATTTTACTCGGCAATTTTGTGTGAAACAAAGTTGTTGATTTTTTAATTATCTACAAATTCTATATTTAACTTTTTTTGATAAAACACGTATTTACTCTGCAAATCGTGAAAAACCGATTTCACCCCCTTTCATCCCCCACCCCTCAACGACTGCATGCATTCAGAAGTCGAATTTTTGTCCCTGCATTAGCTATGCCTTTTTCTACCCTTTCCAACTCAGTTTACCCTGTAAGAAATATTGTTCAGTCAAAAAAAGGTAATTTGCCTGGCCTATAGTTACTTTACGCTTACCTTCTCTTGGTCAACATTCCTATAATTTGTTCTCCCCTATATACCGTTTGGTAATTTAGCAATCTAATGCATCCAATGAATTTTTATGCAATGCACCAACTATTCTGAACAAAGAAATATTCTGACATATGGATAATAACTTATATGGTCACTGTATAGATCATCATGAGGAAATTGAAAAAATGTTTCAAGTGAATAAACAGCGTTTTTATTCGAAACAGAGGTACTGAGTCTCATTTTTTTTCAAATTGATCACCCTGTAATTTCCCACCGATGATGAAGCGAGCAAAAAACTTCCAAATACCAAATAGCTTCAAATTCTATCAATAAAGTTTTTATGGTGCTATTTGTGATTATCAGTTTATTTCAACATTTTTCTCCTTTCGAAAATAACTTGACAACGCCACAAAATTTTTCGAAAAAAAGAAATTCCCCTGTGTGGCTGTGTGTATTTCTTTGTACAGCTGAATGGTAGAAGGATTTACAGGGTGGTCCATTTGAAAAATGCTATTGAAAAACATTTTATTTCATAACTACTATATCGTAAAATACACTTTCACATAAGTACTTGATTTCAGTCCGGTAAATACCTACTTTATTACGGTATTGAGGACCTAATGAAGGATTTTAACGGACTGATTCTATAAAATGTTTTTCCAGAAGCATTCTTGAAAAATTTACAGGGTTAAGTAGTCCTGTAAAAAAAATACCGGACCAGTCCTATACATTTTTTCTACAGGATCCGAAAGGTTTTGCAACGTAACATCTTCAAAAAGCCAAAAAAATGTTTTACGTCACTTGTCCGGTAAACTTTCACAGTTCTCGTTTCGACCGGAAACATCTTACTCGTACTGTGAATAGTTATTTACGTTATGAGTCCGGTAAACATATTTTTACAGTACGAGTAAGATGTTTCCGGACGAGGCGATTAGCCGAGTCTGGAATTTTGAACGAGTACTGTGAAAGTTTACCGGACGTGTGACGTACAACAGTTTATTTCAAAACTTAGTTTTGTCTTTTGGAAAATGTTACGTTACACAACTATCTCGAATCCTGTAAAAAAAATTACAGGGCTAGTCCGGTACTTTTTTTAGAAATGCTACTGTAAATACATACTAACCGGACTAGTCCGGTAAAAATTTTCATTGCAGTACTCAATACCGTACTTAATAAGGTATTCACCGGACTAGAATCAAGTATGTGAGAGTATGGTTTACGATAGAGTATGAAATAAAATATTTTACCGAACTTACCTATAACGTAATAGTTATTTACGTTCATTTATTCTCAAATTTGTCTCCGATAAATTACCTACCTGGTTTGGAAACATTTTAAAAATCGTTCTAAACGAGCTTTACCCACAGAAAATACTCTGATGATATCCCAAATCAATACCAATGTAGGTAGCCGTTATTTAAAATTACAGTAATTCCGCCATTATAGAAGCTGAAAGTATGACATGCACTGCACTAATTTTTTTATCAAATTGTTTTCCTTCAGTTAGGAATAGGGGTGTTATCAAAAGCTAAAGGATAATTTCACAAACGCAAAACACTGGTATAAATTCCATAAGAAGAAACTCAATGTGGTTGTTGACTTGTTGCAATGGCGGCCATTGAATATAAGAAACTGAATATTTTTTGAGTTTGTTGCCTTACCTTCGAATACTGCAACCAAGTGGTCCATTCCCCATGAGCACAATATTGTTTTGACTTCTTCCATGGCAATTATACCACAAGGCACAAACACTACTCTTACACAAGCAAATGAAGCAAAAAGAATTGCGGATATTGAAGCTGCATAAACATTTGAATCCTTCTGTTAGTAGCGCCGTTAGTGGTGGTGAGAGTTTATTGCAATGATGGAAGATCGGGCTAGATCGGAAGAATCGGTTTCGTAGTTCGCGAAGGTGGCGCAACCTGTTACCTAGACGCTCGACCCCCTACCCAACGCCAACAGTCAACACTCAACAGTGGATTTGAGTTGGTATAACTAGGTTGTATGGTTTGCTGAACAAAAGGGCAAAAAGAGTGTTTTCTTCATCATGGGATATCGTGATTTCTCAACCTCTTTATTTCATTTGGCAAGGCTTATGTTATCATGCAGGCATAATAAAAAATTCGTTATGCTTACCACGTTATAAGAAATTTGTAAAAAAGTACTAAAATTCTGAACGGTCACTAAAGGCATTGTTTAACTCTATTTAAACAATGCTAGAGTATAGAAAATAAACATAAGATCTATTTATTAAACTCGTGGTAAGGGTATAGGTAGGTAGCGCCTAGGTATAAGTTGATTCAAACTGGTTAGCTGTTTGGAATTATTCTCATAATGAAACGCATATAGTATGTATGTGTCAACATCGGGAACTCATTTTCCATTTTTGATTAAGATGAATAGATAGCTCACTGAACCATAACAGAAATGTAACCAAGCCAATTGGTTTTCATGGTTATAATTCACACGTTAATTCGAACAGAAAGTTTTGTTAGGTTGGCAAAACAGATCTGGTTTATGAAAGTGTGTTCACCTTATCAGGTGAATTGTTGACCTAAACTGATCAATTGTTAATGCAACAACATCGTCTGTACAAAAAAATGTTGTTGAAATAACTATATCAAAGTTGTCCACATAACAATGATCATTGTTGTAGGAACAAGAACATTCTAACAAAACCACGTATTGTTCTCCTAACGACTACCATCTTAATCAGTATGTTATGGAAACCAGAAGTATGGTTCGTGCAATCAAAAGTTTTCTAATCAAATAAGGTTGGTTGTGACAACCATATTTTTTTTTTTCAGTGTTCCATTTGAAAAAATGGAATTACAAAAATTTTTTCAACCGGAACTATATCATTTTCTGGCGAACGCCCTGTATAACTCTAATCGAATTGGTATCAAAATTCTACTGAACTGGGTTCTCTCCTACGAATGAATCGATACACAATCGAAAATAAATGATCATGTCCAGAAATAAAAAAATATATATTTTTCGTTCTGCAATCGCAATTTTCAACTTAAAATTTGAAATATTTAGAAAACGGATAGACTTGGGTATAGGGTATAGGACATTATTCATAAACCATGTATTCGTAAATCATGCGTAAATGTAAAACTTGATAATATACAGGGTGTCTCTTTTAAAATAACGAAGTTGGGGTCCACTTCCGGTACAGCCGGAAGTGCCACAATCTTCAAAATATTTTAGCCCGATAGCACTTATCAACAATAGTGAAATCCTACATTTTCAAATTCGGCCTACCTATGGTTTTCTATATATTGATCGATGCACTTCTCGGAGTATATATTATGAAACATACTTAAAATAACAATACCATACTTCACATCTCCCCCCTAAAAAATAACATTAACATCCATCATATTATTCTACACGACTCCTATATTTAAGTTATTCACTAATATGACAACCTAATTAGAGGTTTAATGTTGCGTTTAGGTGTCAGTGAATAATCAATTATTTCAACATCCTTCTGACCAGTCTCGTCCTGTGCATCATACGCTTTCAAACCATTATCCGCCAACTCTGTCTCTAAACTTTCCTCATTATGAGAAGTTCTTGGACTATTGTTTTCCTTAAGATTTGATTCAACATACGACTTTCTGATTTGATTCAAATGCCCCTTCCACTTCAGAGTATTCAGTTCACCTATGGTTTTCTATATATTGATCGATACAGTTCCTGGAGGGACCCCCTGTATAGTTGAATATTTTATCGTGATAGTGTGGGGTTGTTTCTAGGGTAGCTATACAGTGAGGACGTAAAAAGTCCTCCACCCCCCTTAACTTTTGAACGGAACAAGCTATCGAGATCGGGTAAAATTCAGGTAGAAAGGTACCACTTTTACTACTTTGTGGCATAAAAATGATTGTGGTCACGTGGCCTAGTGTCAAGAGAGCACCATCAACTTTTTTTCCAAAAGTAAAAGTGGGTCACGTGGCTCCTGGTTTTGAAGGTCTTCCTATTCTCTATCCAACACTTCTTTGTTTGTGAAAATCGGCCAAGCCATTTCAAACTGGCAAGCGTTTGATATTTGCTTCAAATATTTTACAAATAAATTAAAAACCTATAAAACTTTTAATTTCAAGAAAATGTCAAGTAACGATTGCAACTATTTTAACAAGTGCTCAAAATGTTCACCATTCACTTCTTGACAGAAAAAAATCGGTTGTGGAATTCATTTCGAACGTTACTAAATGTTTCCGGGGTAATACCGTAGCACACATCTGTTTTTCGGTTCATAAGTTCCAGGAGTGGCTGTGTGACGTACACCTTAGATTGTATGTACCACCTTCCTATTCTCTATCCAACACTTATTTGTTTGTGAAAATCGGCCAAGCCGTTTCAAACTGGCAAGCGTTTGATATTTGCTTCAAATATTTTACAAATAAATTAAAAACATATAAAACTTTTAATTTCAAGAAAATTTCAAGTAACGATTGCAACTATTTTAACAAGTGCTCAAAATGTTCACCGTTCACTTGTGGACAGAAAAAAAGTCGGTTGTGGTATTCATTCCGAACGTTATTAAATGTTTCCGGGGTAATACCGTAACACACATCTGTTATTCGGTTCATAAGTTCCTGGAATGGCTGTGTGACGTACACCTTAGATTTTATGTACCCCCTTCCTATTCTCTATCCAACACTTCTTTGTTTGTGAAAATCGGCCAAGCCGTTTCAAACTGGCAAGCGTTTGATATTTGCTTCAAATATTTTACAAATAAATTAAAAACCTATAAAACTTTTAATTTCAAGAAAATTTCAAGTAACGATTGCAACTATTTTAACAAGTGCTCAAAATGTTCACCGTTCACTTCTTGACAGAAAAAAAGTCGGTTGTGGAATTCATTCCGAACGTTATTAAATGTTTCCGGGGTAACACCGTAACACACATCTGTTATTCGGTTCATAAGTTCCTGGAGTGGCTGTGTGACGTACACCTCAGATTGTATGTACACCCATAGAAAAAAGTCCATAGGGGTCATATCAGGTGACCTAGCTGGCCATTCAATGGGGCCTCGTCGGCCTAACCATCCTCCCAGAAAATAATTGTTAAGCCATTCTTGGACAGGTCTGTAGTGATGAGGGGGTGCACCATCTTGTTGAAAGGTAACATCCATGGTAAATTTATTTGGGATTGCCCCAACTACTTCGTGAATACTGTAATGGATCTGATTTTGAAGCATATTCAAATACAGATGCCCAGTTAAATTTTCTGCCATATATATTGGACCTATGATATGGTCACCCAACATACCAGCCCATAAGTTGATCTTTTCTGGAGTTTGGGTATGACCCTCTCGAAAAACGTGCGGATTTACGTCTGACCATTAACGTACATTTTGTCTATTTACTGTTCCATTTAGAAAAAAATGTACTTTCATCACTAAAACAAATAGAGTTAATGTAACCGGGATTTTGGGTTATGCGATCAGACATGTTCTCACAAAACTGTATTCTTCATCTTCTGTTAATTGATGCAGATTTTTTTATTAATATGGGTGAAATTTGTGTTTTTAATGAATTTTTTCACAGTGGTCGTAGATACGCCACAAGCCGTGGCTACCGTTTTCGTTGTTTGTTGCGGATTATTAACAACAGCTGCCAGAACATCGATTTGCTGATCTTCTGAAATGGATTTTCTTCCATATCGTTTTCCCCTCGTCACGCAACCAGTTCTTTGAAATTTACTGACCAATTCCCTTAAGTTGTAGCATTTTTAAATGCCACTAAGAATTTTTCATATTTTTCAAATACTGTATCACTATACTTGTTATAATTATTATGAAAGGATCAAATGTTTCAACATCATGCAATATGACCACTCTTGTATAAAAGTATCGAATCAATAACAATCAATCGTTGCATTGATTTCATGTAGGTACAGCACCACCACCATCTAGTTGGTATTATATTAACCTTATGCCTTATTTTTCAAACACATCAAAATCACACATGATTCTTGCATTCATTAAGGATCACCCTTTTCGAGTTTGACTCTTCTTCTAAGAGAGGTCACCCGTCGTATATCATAGCGATTAAGATTCGATAGTAAGGAAGGGAGATCGAGACCGGTGCGCGGGGAGACAGTCAAGAAGGGCCAGGCTAAAGGTGTACAAGTTTTTCAATAAAAGTAGTTTTTTTGGTTCAGTACTGGCTTTTTCAACAATTTGCAGTACTTCATTCGCATTCTTTATTGGATTAATTAAATGCATTGTTGAATGCCGACTTCTGCTACGACGATTGAAGCTGTTTTTGTGCTACCTGCGCTTCGCCTTTTTTTACGACTGTGCCGGTAAAGCTAGTGCCAAAACTCCTGCCACAAGAAAATTTCTTGTCCACCCAACTCCTGGTTTTCTGGTCTGGATGTAAGAACCCCACCAAGATAACTTCAGGTGGTGATCATTTCCCCACCGTAGAAACCTTAGAGGGTTCCTCAATACGTCAGCGTTGGTTGAAAAGCTGAAACGATCTTCAACCCCTCAGTATTTGGCAGTCTTTCCTGTTGCTGTCTGAAGTCTTAAGCAGCCCCTTCTCACACCTCTCCGGATGGTCTACGCGGGATAAAACAGGCCAGAATTTTATTTATTTTGTCATGTTTTTTTATTTTGAACTGAAACGTTCGTATTATTGATATTTGTGTTTTGGTCACATTATTCTTGGGATACTTGATTTACCTACCTTACTTATAGGTATCTATCTACCTACTGTACTTTGATTTATAAAATTTATCATTCAATATCATCCAGACATTTTTTTGCGATTAATTAATATCAGTGTAAAGCGATACATAGTACTATGCTGAGCTATTAGCAATTCCTCCATACTTAACATCCAGGCATACATAAGGGTGCTTATATCACTAAGTATTGAGAGTAAGATTTATTATTATTCTCATACACCTACATACACTTACAATGGTGCACAAATTATATCAGAGTTTTTTTCAAGTTGCAATTGTCATGTCATCGTAAATATTTCTTCAAATTCAAGTAAATCAAGTCCCAATTTAAACAGAATATTTTATTTATTCCATAACCCTCTCACTACTGAATATCAGAATATTTACTGAGAAAATATTCTATTTTGTGTAATAATGATCGTGTCTGATTCTTAGTTTTTCGGCACGACTTTAACCATCAATCAACTTTTTCATTAGGAAATCAGATATAAAATTAAGTGGCGCTCAAGGGTAGCTTTTTACCACTTTTTGAGTTTCTCTAATCCATTGCCCATTTTGCTCTCCGACGAACAGCACCGTGCTTTATGTGACATTTGTATCTGCCTGTCTACCAGTTATAGATTCAATTAGATTAAAATTGGTAGAGGTAAATAAAAAATGTTACAAAGTAGGTACGAGATATTGGATTATTTGGAAAGCGCTCATTAAATATTCTTTCTGCTTCATGGTAATTACGCCCAGCTTCAGCGTAAATTAAAATTGCTTCGGTTTTTTCTTCCAAAGGACGAGGACGAGGCATTTGAAAATTATAAAGAAATGCTGAAATCTACGAAAACTGTCAAAAGTATTGATATGATTAACGTCAATATTAGACTGAGATTGAAATGAAATGCTATTTGGAGTCTCCAGTATAAGGTATAAAAAACTGAAACAAAAACCACAGTGTAAAATACCAATAATATGTGCACCTGTTTCACCACAAAAATTAGCTTTTCGGCCAGAATCAGTAACGGAGTTAAAATTCTGCTACAATTAATTATTATTAAAATAATTTATTTGTTAAATATTTGAAGCAAATTTCAAACGCTCGTCAGTTCGAAACGGCTTGGCCGATTTTCACAAACAAAGAAGTGTTGGATATAGAATCGAAAGACCTTCAAAACCAGGAGCCACCTGACCCTTCTTTACATTAGAAAAAAAGTTGATGGTGCCCTCTTGACACTAGGCCACGTGACCACAATCATTTTTATGCCACAAAGTAGTAAAAGTGGTACCTTTTTACCTGAATTTTACCCGATCTTGATAGCTTGTTCCGTTCCAAAGTTAAGGGGGGGGGGGGAACTTTTCAGAAACTTTCTCGAACGGTCGCTTTTTTTCGTTGTGCAGATTTTGTCCACATATGAAGCAGCAATGCGAGAAAGCGAAGCTTTCCAAACTGTTCCTGAGTTCGGATTTCATTGGAGAATATGAACCAATACGACGGTCAGTGTTATGGAATTTTCCATTGCCATACTTGAATTCCTTAGAACTTGAAGCTTTCACTGATCTGCCGACATTTTTTATAAATTTTGACGTCCGCCTATTCATCAAGATTTCTGTTGGAATTGAACCCTCTTTCTCTACTCACAGATATTAATGTTTCGAACCCTGCGGTAGTGACAAGACCAATCCTGGCCAAATTCCCTTTATTGCAGATAAAACAAATTCCTTCCTCCTGGGAGCTCCTACAAACAAACCCTTTATTCAAGTAACAAGTATTTGAATTTACACCTAATTTTCCTTTTATCTGATGAGCATTTACTTCCATTTAACATTATCTCAAAACGACTCTAGAAAATTATGAGTTATCATGTATTAAAATATATCAAGAACATAATATTTCCTGATGTAATTACCCAGAGACAGAAAAATCTCTATGATCTGTGTACAAATAAACACATTCAAAACACAGATTGGTTGGCACACGCGTTTTCTTTAGAGAAGATTCCATAGTTTTTTTACCTCAAAGATACCCGAGAAAGGAATGTTCTTATAGGAATGAGCTTTGATTCAAAATATCATTTAATCATTATATATATATATGGAAGACGGCGCCCCCACCTTCTTGGGTGAAGCACTAATAATTTCATAGAAACCACAACATATTCAATTCAACTCCAATCCACCCAACGAATTTTTGAGGCCCTGTCTGCTCTACATTAAATGTCTACTCACTTTATCGAATAAACGCAACTGGATCTAATTATCATTATCTCAATTCACAAATTTCCACAGCAAGAACAGACCATATGACAGTTAGGATATGACACGTCCATAATAAGCCGGAAGCCGAACGTATGAGACACTGCTCTCGCAGCTCATGATCTAAACTGGAAGCATACTGCTCCAAAATATGGGTACATTGTCGGCTTTGATATCATGGTGAGATGATCCTGGACTTTGTTGACTATATGAAATAAACAGATACATTCATCTCCTTTCCTTTGAGATATTCAAGGGTTTGAAACAGAACGTCTCAAGGGATATTTATTTTAGGTTCGGAAATTAGAGACTGGAGAAGACTGGATGAATTTATTAATATGTTCGGTGCTGGAATACAAAAAATTTTCACTATCTCTTTACATACAAAACAGCTCATTGGTATACTAGGTATGAAACTAACTATAATTTGTAATAACAAATATTTGGACCCTTCTGAAACCAACGGCTGTTTGTCAAATTCGACACGGAATATTGACAGATAAACAAATCCAAACAATTCGTATCCAACTCGGTTTTATCAAATGAACAAAAACTACTCGCTAGATTCAAGGTGTTGTTATAGACAGATTATAGATTATACAGGGCGGAAATTCCGCTTCAACTGCTCCCCCGAAGCCGCCAATCCTTTTTTATTTAGGTTGGTGGATTTATTCCCTAACACGAAATTCATTCAGGTGGCTGGCGTGGAAAATGCCCCGTTCTACGCCACTGTCTGGATTTTCCAGAACGTAGGTGGTAAAACTTACAGACTTTTTTACACGAAAAGGACCCTCAAATAAAAGCAGAAACTTTTTAGTCTCTGAATTGAGAGCGGATGATCGAGTATTCGCCCTCAAAAGGACCAGGTCACATGACTTGAAATTTGTATGTGGTCGACCCGGATTACGTACCTTTCTACGAGTAGCCTTACCCTCTAATGTTTCTCTCGCCAATACCAATTTATTCTTAAAGCTAATGAAGTCGGAGTTTGGTGGTCAAAGCCTCGGTGGTAAAATACTTTCTCGCACTGTACCGAAATGAAGTTCGTTGGAAGTAAAGCCAGTTGCTTCGTGAACCACATTATTAAGAAAGTTACCAAACCTAACGACTTCGAATGCCCAACGGGTATCATGGCAATAGACACGAAATAAGCGACCCAATTCCCTCATTATTCGTTCCGAACGGTTGGCTTGGGGGTGCCGGAAAATAACCTGCACCCTGAGTGCATTGAGAGTGGTTTTCCGCCTAGGTGAAGAGAATTGGGTTCCCTGATCAGAAATATGTTTTTTGGTACTCCACAGTGGGGAAAATAGTCGGCTGTCAATCGATGTAAGCACGAACGAGTAGTGGCGGATCGAAGTGGATAAAGGGCCACATATTTAGTAAAAAGATCTACAATGACTAGCAAATAGCATGCACCACTGCGGCTACGTGGAAGAGGACCATACAGGTCCAGCGCGATTATGTCTCCTTTCGATGTGGCTACAATAGGATTAAGGGGAGGTTTTGGCAATGCCGCTGTTTTTGACATTTGGCAGATCTCACAAGTTTTAATAAACCTTTTCACGTCTTGCGACATATTAGTCCACCAAACTTCATGTTTGGGGGCAGACAAAATTTTTCCGAAGTGCTTCTGGAACGCACAATAAATTATTGTCTTCATCACTCTTGCAATGATACAAGATTTCGTTATGAAGTTCAAATTTGGCCTGACGAGACAAATCGTCAACGAGACACTCGCGTACATCCCATAATTTGGCGTCATCTAGTTGATAACGTTTTATATCTTTTAATAAAAGTTTGAGCTTTTCTGGTAATTTCAAACTCAAAACTTGAAATGATTTAGTTTCCGGAGTAGGAAATCGAACGCAAGCATATCGCGACAGACAATCTGCTACGATATTATCGGTTCCAGGTAAATATTTTATCTTGAAATCAAACTCTTGGAGAGCTAGGTTAGATTAGGTTTGAACGTGAGTGGGCCCGTATCAGGCCCTCCACTGCTGCCAATGGCCTATTGTGGCTCACCCTATGGTTATATTTCTCCCAGCATATCCAATCTCTTGACGAAATTGAGGAATGCATTGGGAGAATAATTTACCAGGTTTTCTGCCCTTACTGTCGTATCGCCAAATATTGAGAATCTGGTTCTGGCCGCTGCAGAACATGTACACAGAATATGTTCAGCCGTTTCATCATTCTCCATGCATAGCCGGCACTCTGCATCTTGTGCAAGTCCGATTTTATGCATGTGATGTTTTAGTTTGCAGTGGCCAGTAAGCAAACCTACTATAACTCTGAGATGCGCTCTGCTGAGTTCTTGCAGTTTGTCAGAGTCCTGTTTTTTCCTTGTACAAGCAATAAATGCTTTGGAATGGGCTAGGCCCGGTAGACTACGCCAGTACTCGAGTCTTTTATTGTCTGCCCAAGCTGTTATGACATTCTTGGCAGTGCTATATGCTAAACCGATTACCGGTTCTGGTCCAGTGAACGTTGTTTCGGCCCCCCTTTTTGCTAGGGCGTCCGCTATTTCGTTTCCTTCTAGGCCTGTGTGACCTGGTATCCAGACTAGGGTAACGTTGTTGCGTTGCGCCAGTCGGTTTAAGGTGTCTCTGCAGTTCCATACTGCTCTAGATTTAAAGCAGTTGGATTCAAGCGCTTTAAGTGCTGCTTGACTACCTGAAAATATTTTTATTGTTTTTCGTGTGTAGTGTCGATTTTCCAGGTCCCTGGCACACATTTCAATGGCATATACCTCTGCCTGAAATATCGTAGCTAGTTTGCCTATACTGAACGAGCGTTTCACTACTGGGTTCATCCCATATATTCCAGCTCCGACGCCTTCCTGAGTTTTGGAACCATCGGTGAACCAACGTTCATTTGCCCTACATAGGTTGGTTTCATTCCGGACCCAGTCTTCTCTTTCGGGAAAGACCACAGTGTAGGACATGTGAAGGTTGATAGTTTTAGGCATGATGTCTGAGGGCATTCCTAGAATGTTGTGAGCTATTATGCCTTCCAGCATGCCGCTGCCTCTCATGACACATGCCTGCGGTAGACTAATGGCCGCTTGATAAAGTCTGTATGTTGCCCATCTTTCCTCTCTCTCCAGAACTATGTGGAGAGGAAGTAATCCAAGGAGGACTTCCATTGCTGCCGTTGGCGTGGAGCGAATGCTTCCAGTAATAGCCAGGCACGCTTGTCTCTGTAGTCCGTTGAGTTCAGCAATGGCCATTTTTTAATGTCCTTTGCTCCACCAGACTATAGAGCCATACGTTATCATTGGACGTATGACGGTCACGTACAACCAGTATACGTGTTTTGGTGACATGCTCCATGTTTTGCCACATATTCTGCGGCATGTCCATAATGAAAGGCTAGCCTTCCGGATAGTCTTTTCCAAGTGCGAGTTCCAATTAAGTTTTTTATCCAGGGTTATTCCCAGATATTTTGCTTCACTCGCAAAAGGAATTGCTACACCATTGATGGAAGGAGGTATTAAATGTTCCAGCTTCCTTTTCCTGGTGAATGGTACTATGACCATTTTGTGGGGGTTAATGGACATTTCCTCCCTCTCACACCATTTATAAATGGTATCCAATATATCCTGAAGGACGTAGGAGATCGTCTCTTCGGATTTATCGTTTATTACTAGGACCAGATCGTCAGCATATGCTTGCAGATCAACTTCCCAAAGATAGAGAATGGCCAGCAGATCATCCACCAGCAGTGACCATAACAGTGGGGAGAGGACCCCCCCTGGGGACAGCCCCTGGCTGGCTTGAAGCTGACACTTTCCCCCTGTAGAGAGGTCGTTATAGTTCTGTTGTGAAGCATAGTTCTTATCCAGTCACATAGTATCGGTTCAATCCCTCTAGAGACAGTTGCCTCATATAGGGAGTGACGTAGTGCATTGTTAAATGCTCCTTCTATGTCCAAGAATGCAGCGACTGCTATTTTCTGGCGTTCCAGGGCGTCGCTTATTCCTGAGACAAGGTTATTGAGGGCAAGTTCTGTTGATTTGCCAGCCTGGTAGGCATACTGGTGAACATTGAGGGGGTGCTTCGTTAGTGCCCCACACCTTATGTGCCCATCCAGTATTTTCTCCATGCTTTTCAACAGAAAGGATGTCAGACTAATGGGTCTGAGCGATTTTGGGTGTGGGTCATTCCGACCCACCTTAGGAATATAGATCACCCTAGTCGCGGTCCAGTTAGACGGAATATGGTTCCATGCTAAACTGGCTAAACTGAGCTAATGCCCACCGCGTAACTCGGGGTGAAAGCAAGCGGCAGGTATTCAAGTATGTAACCGCCTTATTGTCAGTATGGACTACAAATTCGCATCCCAAAAGGTAAACGCGCCAAGTGTTTACTGCGAATACTAGGGCCAAAACTTCTTTTTCAAAACCGCAATATCGTCGCTCGCGATCTAATAGTAATCGGCTCGACCAAGCAACGGCTTTCCGTTTACCGTTTACTACTTGAAAAGTTGTGCTGCAAACCCCAGGTCACTGGCGTCCGTCTCGAGGTGAAAAGGGAAATGAGGTTCAGGATAATACAACAAAGTATCATTTTTTAGTTCTTCTTTAATTCGATTGAACGCGTCATTTTGTGCTTTTCCCCACGGCCACGGATTTTTTTTTTCGTAATAAAAAGGTTAGAGGTTCTGCAGTAGCAGAAAATTTAGGGCAGAAAGAGCGGTCATATTGACAAAAACCCAAAAAAATTTGAAGTTTGACGAGGTTTCGGGGAACCTGGTAATCTATAATAGCCTGCACCCTGTTCGGGTCTGGCCGAAAACCCTCTTCTTCCAAAACATAACCAAGAAAGTTGAGTTGTCTACAACAAATTGGACATTTTTTCAATTTCAGAGTGAGGCGTGCCTCCCTCAGCTTTGAAAAAACTAAGCTCAGATGATTCAAGTGATCTTCAAAAGTATCACTCAATATCAATTAATCATCAAGGTATGGCACCAAAAAGTTTGAAAATTCATCCTCAAAAATCTGATCGATGAACCTAGTGAAGGAGGAAACTGCATTTACCAACCCGAATGGCAAAACATTGAAGAAATAACTTCGATTTCCAAAAATAAAGCCCGTATACTTTCAGCTGCCTGGCTCAAGTGGAAGTTGCCAGTAAGACAAATCAAATCTAGGATACTCCTAAATTTGAATCCTGTTATACTGCGCATGATTTCATCTATTTTAAGAGGATGTTCATGGTCTTTTTCCGTAATAGAATTTAGTTTTCGCGCATCTAAGCATACTCTGACCGATCCGTATTTTTTCAACGTGGTCATAATCGGAGAAATAAATGGTGTCGCACCTCGCGAAATTACTCCCCACTCCTCCATTTGGTCGATCTTTTTTGTACCGCTTCGCGGTGGGCAAGTGGCACCGGGTACGGTTTAACAAAAAACCCAGATTCATCTGTTACTTTTATTTTATAATGAAATAGATTAGTTAGTCCGGGTGCCTCAGAAAAAACTGAGCCGAATTTTTGAACAAGTTTCAACAATGATTCTCGTTCATTTTCCGTAATACACCCAGTATGGCCAATCTGTGAATTCAGGTCTTGAAAATCATTCGACGAAGGATTTTTATCGAGAATGTTTTTTCTCTTTAGAATTGCCTTGATCTTCAGTGTATCCGGCGGAGTGTTATCATGAATACCATGAATTTGGGGTATGGTTATTTCTTCGTGCTTGACACAGAAAAAATATTCATCATTGTGAAATTCTAACTTGGCATCGTACGATCTTAAAAAATCTACACCTATAATAAACGGGTACACTAAATTCGGCACCATCAAAAACTCAAAAGTATATTTTTTCCCAAGTAACGAGAAAGTTAAATCTGCCTGTATATTCACTCTTTGTTGCTTAGCTTTAAACGCGCCAGAAATCCGTACGCCAGTGCAAGGGAAATGAGGAATAAGGCCGTGAAAACTTGTAAGTTGAGACCAGACTGCATCAGAGAAACAACAAACTTGACTACCAGTACACTGAAATTAAAAACTTCAATCTCGGTGATTTGTCGTTTGACAAAAAATGCTGAAAGTCGTAGTCATCGACCAACAATTCCACTCGCGGATTATTTTGTAGATTTTCGAAGGTAATACCACAAGTGTATCGGTGATTATCGAAATAGCAATTCCTTTGAATTTGAGAATCAAATTATGTTGCTTGGCAACCACACGAGCGCTTGCGCAAGTGTGGTTGCCTAAAGCAACATAATTTGATTCGAAACCGAGAAGGAATTAACGATAATCGCCGATAACACGAGTTGTATTTGTTAAGATTATTTCATGAATAACCTTAATCCCATTTAGTTCTGAATTTATGCAACTAACAAAACATTCACTTGATATTTCAAACATCCCTCTATTTCAGTTACCAATGACAGAGCGCGTCATTCGTAGTTTCGTCATTGCATGTCTAGTCTACTGCTTCTCGCTCGAGGTTATGTTTTGATAACATTTTGATTTAGTGATTTGATTAATCAACGAGTATGCAAAATTTGTCAAAAACTGTGAAGTTAATATGAATTAATAGTGAGTGCTTATTTAGTTTTGGTCAAAGTTTGGTGTTGTGTCATTATAGCAGCTTGCTAGTGGTAAGTTTGTGTTTTGATAATAACCAATCAGGAATCGAGCTACAAAATCGAAAACACATCATATACATATCCAGTAGCCAATCAAGAGCCGAACTACAAAATCGAAAACATGATGTTTTCATTTATCAACACAAAAATTTCAACCAATCATAACACGCTATTTTAGCATAAGTGAAATAATCAGCCTTACTCAACACCCCAGTTACGCCAGGCCGTTCTTGTAACTGGACGGATCGTTTTCCGCTGTCTCAGCCTCATCCATCATAACCAACGGTACCTTATTCGGGATTTTATCACTTCTAGGAAAACTTCTAGGTCTGTTATCCACAAAGCGAGTGTTGTTATGATCTCTAGCGCCGAAAAAGCTGGTGCATTTTTGGGCTAGTTGATTTGAGTGGCTTGATTTAATATTGATATTATGGCAATAAATGTCCGCTCGACTCAAATGTTCCAGAGCATCAGAAAAGTTTGTACATTGTAACAACAAAAGTGAAACATGAAGGAGCAAGGTTCGTGAAATACTATTCAAGGGCATTTTGTCCGGATAAGGTGGATCTAAATGTTTTGCTAGTACTAAAAACAATTAAAGATATCGACAAATGATTATACTTCTTTATAAACTCTCGTTTCCAATTTCATCCTCACCTGCCATTGTGAATGATCATTCCAAAAATGTTTCAAAAAGTTTGTATTGAATTGTTAATAATCTGAAAACGTATGTAAGAATGCATCGGCCCAAATCTTATCTGAGTTTCTGAAAGAATCTGTAACCAAAAATTTTAAATATTTATAATCAATGTTTTTGATGTTGAAGCCGTCTTCTAGCAGATTCAGAAAATCTAGCGGATGGTTGACGTTCGGATCAAAAAAGGGAATTTTTTTGTTGGTTGCAGACGGGTTATTCAACAGATTTTCACTAACATTATTAGCACTTTGCATTAGCTGAATAGTTTGACTAACTGAGTGATTGCTTCAGAGGTGATTGAAAATTTTTGGTTTGAACCTGCATTCATTTGGGCTGCATTGAACGATGGGTTCATCCCATTGTTGCTGCTGGTGATCTCGCCTTCGTGTCTATAAGGTGGTGGGCGTAGCTGTGGCCAGTCTCGTCCTAGTGGTACGCTATTTAGGGGTTGTACTCTCGGAGTTTGTTCCGGTAAGGGACAGTTTTTCAAGTTCGAGTTAAACTCCAGATAACTAACTGATAGATTAGACGGTGAATGACATTCTTCAAATGATGTTGGAAGGATCACATCCTAACCATTAGTTAATTAATCTGGAGGTTAACTAGAACCTGAAAAACTGGCCCTTAGGCATATTGACTGGGCGCAGAAAAATGTAATGGAATGATCCTACCTTGATTTTGGATCGGATGTGGTACGTTTCCTCTATTTTCGTCTCTCGTATCTGCTACCCTTGCAGGTGGAATATCAGTTTGCCTCCTCAAATTGTATGCACTTCCAGCGGGTGTCTCTCCTTCCATATCTCACAATTTGCCAACAAATTGGGCGCCAAGATGAAACGAAACGTCTCAAGGGATATTTATTTTAGGTTCGTAAATTAGAGACTGGAGGAGACTGGATGAATTTATTAATATGTTCAGTGATGGAATAAGAAAAAACTTTCATCACCTCTTTACATACAAAAAAGCTCATTGGTATACTAGGTATGAAACTAACTATAATTTAGCTCACCTGGAATAAGAAAAACACTAGGTACAAAAATCACGCTTATATTTGTAATAACAAATATTTGGACCCTTCTGAAACCAACAGCTGTTTGTCAAATTCGACTCGGAATATTGACAGATAAACAAATCCAAACAACTCGTATCCGACTCGGTTTTATCAAATGAACAAAACTACTCGCTAGATTCAAGGTGATGTTATAGACAGATTATAGATTATACAGGGTGGAAATTCCGCTTCAATATTGACAAATAAATATTACTATTACTACTATTACCATTGAGTGTACGACAAGCAGGATTTACCTTGGAGCTTTTCTCAGTCCGACCCCTTACAAACTAAGTGGTGAGTTCTTTATGGAGCACAATTTCTCATTGCAACTTTGATCAAACCTTCTTCTAGTCACGATAAGAAAAAGAATGAGATCGAGTATGACCCCTAGTGCTGGTGCCTATCTCATTGCTCATATCAAGAGGATAGTCCTGCTGTGCCATGCTACCACTCCGCTAGTGATCATGGGCCTCACTTTCAAAGTAAACATATGTCACAGTCTTGTTCACGATTATACTGCGAAATTTTTGCATACCATCAGTGAGCAAGCTGCTTTGACGATGATCTTTTCTACGAGTCTCCTCCAAAGTAGTTTACAGTAGTTTTCCATAGTCCTGATGATTTATATCCATCTCTCAGTAGGTTCGCACAGAGTTCTTCAAAATTTGCCCTTGTCCATGATGACTATATGTCAGCATATCCATAGCTGGTAATTCCTTGATCAGTCAGCATCCCCATTAGTTTATCCACTACGAGGCTCCACATCAAGGGTAGAAGTACATCTCCCTGTTGGCACCATCTGGTTATGCTGATCTGGATGCTGGTATCACTCATTCTGATTTTGGCAACTTTGGTTCATGACATCAGCCTTAGAGTTACAGAAAAAATGCCATCTGTGATACGACCAATCACCACCCTCATCTAATCACACCATGTATCTCAAAATCTTGTGAGTAGCACATCCCATGCTATTAGAATGTTGCGATTATAACACCTAACCAGTGTCGATAAATCGTCAGAAAAGCAGACTGGATCAAAAAGGAGTATATTTCGGTTTTGCTATTACAAAACGTAACTAATAAATATCAAAATTTTGACAGATTTTTTTTGTTGACAAATATTCCATTTCATTTATTTTTTTAAAGACGTCAAAAATTTATAATATATACAGTATGCCAATAAAACTCCTAACAATTCCTAACAAGGAACAATGTTTTGTATAACCAATTCAATCAACTCGCCTTTTTAAAATATATACAAGACACAGATCATGGCATTTGTTAAGGCAAACATATTACATTGACACTTCACGTTTTACTGTAATAATCTGCAAAATCAACAGTTTCCTGAAATAAATACTGTCTGCGTTCAACGAAGTCTGCAAGAAAAAGGAATATATTGTTATGCAAAGATAGAATGAATTTATGTAGATTAGAAAAATTCAAACAACCAATTATTTGCCTTTTTTTCTTTCTGGTTATATAATCTTTGAATAATGTTTATTATTTGGAGTACGAGGCATTTCTTTCCTCATTCAAAATCTTACATTAATGTGAACGTATAACCATTTCCTTTATTACAACAAGCTATATCTTTAGAACAACAAAAATAAATTAGAATTTCGTGATAGGAGTCAAAATTGTATATTCAAAATTAGCAGACATCCAGTATATTTTGAAGGAAGAAAAAAAGTCAACAGGAAATGTCAAAAATTACACCTGTTGAAAAAACATGAAATAGAGATGAAAAAAACAACAAAATGATTTGAAACTGAAATTTATAGATTGTAAATAAATAGATTATAAGGTAGAGATAAGTATGTGAACTAAATGAAGTATGTGAGAATTTTAAAGAATATTCAATAAAAATTAAAATGTGAAATAAAAAGATTGTGATTTGCTGAAAAGCAAGAAAAAAATTGGAATACCAGTTACCAGGGAGAGTAGTAAAGGAGTTCAGAAAAAAAATCATGGAAGAAACATTAATATAAATTCAAAGCCGAAATTAGTTGAAATTAAGCAAAAATAATAATAACACAAAGCATAAAAACATCTAAGAAGAGAAGTAGAACAGTTAAGAAGAAATAAATAAATGAAAGAAACATAAATAACCAAAGAAATCTGAAATAAAAGGAAAGTACTTACCAGACAAAGCATTATAATCCAAATAAGCACTAAGCAGCTAACATCCAGAGGAAATTCCAAAGTATTTATAAATCCGTTCATTTGTATCCTTAGTTAGGCGGATTCGTGTAGCAGAATTACAGCCACAGACTTTAAATCAAGAATTATTAACTTCTGAACATTTTAATATAAACCACAAACTTCATATGAAACTTTTCGAACTATTTCAATTTAAGTTATTAGTATTTTAACAACAAAGAACATTAATTATTCATAAGCAAGTCCGCCATTGTCTATAAACTAAAGTCATTTAGTGGACAATTGCCAAACTTGTATAGATTTTGACAAAATGGTTAAAGCTTTCGCGGCCGAAGTTTTCAGTGTCACAATTTGCACTCGTGTTTGAAAGCTGTCGTTTTTTTTGAAATTTCTTCCTAACGTTAATTACCGCATTTGGATTTGAAAGGGGTCAATTAGGGTTAGTGAGAATGTACCAAATCCAGATACAGTAATTAACGCACAAGACTACCTAAGTCAGAATAAAAACAATCTCCGCAGATCGAATCTCCAGTCATCTGAGATTATTCATGATGTATAAGCCTCTGAAGAAGTTAGCCACTCGCGCTAGCGAAACGTTAGGAAAAAATTCCAAAAAACGACGGCCTTCAAACCCGAGTTGTATAGATTTTGTTTAGTAAATAATAATTTAGTTTATAGAGGGTAATAAGGTCATATTTTAGAACAAAGTTAAAATTGTGGGTATTTCTGAGTTAGTAAGGATTTTAGTATTAATAGATAATGAAAATTAAGCATTCATTTGGAAGGGTTAATTATTGTTAATATTTATAAACAAAATTGGTATTTCATTTCTATGTCATAAAATTTAACATTTCCTGCTTGAATTATATACAGGTGTTCAACGTCCTTTGAACCCAACTGGGAGAAGTTTTCTTTGCTGCTGGCTGAGCTGTGAAGGAGAGGAGAAATAATCGAGATAGTAAACAGGTAAAAAAAGGGTTTTGAGCTAGGGCGATTAAGGATATTTCTACCAATAAAGAAAAAGTTAAATTTATTCTATTTTTCATATCATCTGAAATCAATATTCATGTCACAAAATGATAACAATATGTCGTGATGGCATTTTTTGCAAGACCCTGTTATTAACAATGAATCCCTTACAAAATCTATCCCGCTAAAACCAACCAAAATTCAAGTCTCCAACTTCATACTATTACTTTTAATTATTTCTGAGATGAATAAAGAAATGGAAATACTTTAAGTCTTCAGAAATATGTCAACTGATTATTCAATCATTATAGAAACAAGAAATCCAACTGAAGACTTGATTGATTTATGTTGCATCTTGGACATAAATAATGACGATTTCAAATAAATCATAGTCACCATGACCAAAAAGAGAAGGAAACAATTCATTACAATCACACAATTTATTGAAAGTGAAATTGAACAGTATTTTTTCATCCTAAAATGAGTATCCATGACCTAAATAATATAAAAAAGACGGATATTTAATTACTCATCTCATTATTTTGTCTCTGCAGAAGATACATACAGCATGAAACCGGTACTAGAAGGTTAATTTGTGAATAATCTTAGAATACAATGAAAATAGCTATATTACATACCTCAAATAACGATAATAAAATGGTGCTTGTGACTGAAGCATTCTTCGATGGAATGATTGAAATCATGCATTCGTTATTCTTTAACCTCACAATTATACCAGCCGAACTCCTTGGTTCACTTCGTTTGCTCAGATCACGTGATTTTCGGGATCTATATCCACTTATCTCATGACAATTTTTGTCAAAGAAATGGGCGCGCTCCCCGATTGGTTCAGAGCCTGACTAGAGTATTCCTGAAAAAAATTGATAAACAGTTATCATCTTTCCATTGAAATCTCAAAAAATGTTACTACAATTGTACGAATTGAATTTAATTTTCTGAAGCAGCAAATCTAAAGGCAAGTTGCTTTCATCTTCCTATAGCAATCGGGAAGAAACAGTTTTGGGCAAAAACGGTGTTGGCACTTTCTAACCATTTTTGTACCATTTTATACCATTTTACTCCATTGTGAATATTTAGCATCTCATGATTTCTTCGTGAAACGGAATACCGTAGTAGGAAGAGAGATCAGGGTGGAGCACCGAAAACGAAACAGATCAAGTATCTTCAAAACGCATGTGTTGTGGAAAAAATGCAAAAACACGTCGATTTTTAAGCCAAGGAGGACATCTTCCTATCATCACCGCAACTGTCACCTCTTTTCCCGCACGCCTTGGTCACTATTACCCAAACAATTTGAATAGGGAAAGTAGTGAGTGTTACACATCATTGAAAAGGTAATTTCATAAGGAATTCAGCCATGTCAATTTCTGCTACCTAACTTTTTATTTTGGCGTCCTCTTGCTGGAAAAACAACTGTTCCGTTTCGAAATTATCAACCTTCATTTGCAAGGTAATTTGACATAAATTCGGTGATAATGCATTTTGGAATTTTTCTATGGGAAAAAACAAAATGGCGGATGCAAAATGGCGGATGCAAAATGGCGGAAAATATTTGCAATAATAGTCCGATTAGATTCAAAATTGATGTGTGGTAGTTTACAGGGTAGGAAATTATGATTTTTTTGTCATTGCAAAAAAACAAGATGATTGCTCCAATATGGTGGACGAAATTTTCTGATTATGGTCCGATTCGAATCAAAATTAGATTCGACCCGGCACAGAAAACGAATTCTCTGAATCGCATGTGTTGCAAAAACACGTTGATTTAAAATCCAAAGGGAACATCTTCCTATCATTACCTCAATTGTTATACCTCTCTCCCCACCCCTTGGTCACTCATACAATTTGAATAGGGAAAGTGATAAGCATTGAGAAGGTAATTCCATGAGGATTTGAGAGTGTTCGTTATCTAACTTTTCATTTTGGCGCCCTCTTGTGGGAAATACAACTGTTTCGTATTCCAACTTATGATATTTGATTTGAAAAAATTGAAATAAGTAACATTGTATAAACTTACAAATTGGAAAATTTTGCATAAATTGCTCAAAAACGTCAGACAGCGTTTCGAGACTAACTTATACTATGTATGGCAGTTCATGGCGAAGACTTTGAGCATCTACTGTGAATTAATGTAGTTTGTTTATGCAAGGTTTTCCAATTTTTAAGTTTATGCAATGTCCAATTCTTTTATTTCTCAAAAGCTTTTATTCAACTTGCCCTGTTAGTTTGTATGTATGTGTGTGTGGGACAAATCTTGCAGATGACTTTTGACCCAGTTCTGGTTGTCCGATCGACTTGAACTTTGGTAGGTGTTCAAAATTGCGATGACAATGCATTATCGAATTTCTGTTGAGAGGATGGCTGATGAGATTTGTAACTATGGTCCAATTCATTTAAATATTGGGTTGATTGAAGGGGGTTGTAGGTACAGATTTTCAGCATGACTAAAAAGAAATGAATAAAATTGATAAAAAAGATTTTATGCAAATGTGATGAAAAGAAAAAATATAATTTTTTTAGATGTGTGACGTAGGTTATTCTGTCCGTAACAGAATCAAAAGCTTGCCGCGAGTACAAAATAGGCATTCTTCCACGGTAAATTCGGTTACGCACAGAATAACCTACGTCACAAATCTAAAAAAATATTATTTCCTTTTTAGCTCATTTTTATAAAAGCTTTTTTTTGTCAATTTATTTCATTCATTTCAGTCATACTGGAGACTTGTAAAACCCCCATATGCCAATTTTGAATCCAATCGAAACACGATTACAAATTTGTTCCGCCATCTTAGTTTCTGAATTGACAAAAAAAATCATAATTTGTGACCCTGAAAATCCCCACATACTAATTTTGATTTGAATCGGACCATAATCACAAATTTCGTCCGCCATCTTGGAACCACCTTCTTGTTTTTTGTATTGACAAACAAATCATAATTTCCGACCCTGTAAACCACCACATATCAATTTTGAATCGAATCGACCATAATTGCAATTCTTGTCCGCTATTTTAGAGCCGTCACTTTTTTTTACTTTTGAAAAATACCATAAAGCCTTGTCAATGAATTAATGTCAAATTGGCTTGCAAATGAAGTATCATAATTTGGAATAGGAAACAGTTGTTTCTCCCGCAAGAGGGCGCCAAAATCAGATGCTAGGTCGCGAAAATTGACATTGAATTGCTTGTGAAATTATCTTTTTAATGATGTGTCACACTTACTACTTTCGCTATTCAAATTGTTTGGGTGATAGTGAACAAGGGGTGGGGGGAGAGGTATGACAGTTGAGGTTATGATAGGAAGATTTTTTTCACAATACAGGCGTTTTGAAGATATTCTGCTTCGAACTACTTCTAAATAAAATTATTACAATTTTATCAGAGTACAAAATAGGCTAGATCACAGTATTCATGAAATCTCATGTTGGCGCGTTGAGTGAAACGTTTGTTTCGTAACCCAATTATCGGTAGGTGCGTGGGTTCGAATCACATTACGGTCAGCAGTCCCGTGCATGACATCACACGGTAAAAGGTGGAAAGCTACGTCTTCCCTAGCTTGTCCGAGTCTCTAGAAGAGGTCTGACGGTTGCTCGTTAGGGTGCAGCCGTTTGACGGAAATAACAATTTTCAGCAACAATTATTACGAGGGTCAATTCGCTATACAAGCAGTTGGTATGTTACTGATGTCTTATATATATATATATATATATATATATATATATATAATCCTTTATTTAGCCCATTTGGCTAATTTACAAGTAATTGCAGTCATTACAATAAAAATAAAATTATCGCTATCTTATATTAATGTAAAATTGTTCTAAAAATTAGCAATAAAAAACATACTCTCCCATATTAGGCCTTCGTACCCTTGTCACAGAAAAACAAAAAAAAATCTAAAAATTACAGTTATTCATATACACATACATATATAGACACATATATATACACACATATATACTTCACATATACATACACATTCTAAAAATATTTGATGAATAACAAAACTAGTGTTGAACATACTAAAACATATGTACACCTGTCAAAGTTAAATATTTAAAGGATCTAACATAATGAAGAAGTGGCTACTGGTTTATTTTATTGATGCAGTAAATATGCTTTCAACTTTGTTCTGAAAGAAGTTAAAGATGTTAAACATTTGATCTCTTCTGGTAGATTATTGTACCTATCAAGCCCCTTGAAGAAAATAGAATTTTGGGTATGTGATAGTGTGACTTGTTGAATATGAAAGTCCGTTCTGGATCTAGTATTGTATCCATGAACTTGGTCATTGTACCTAATTTTTTCTTGTAAATATGTCGGTGAAATTTTATGTCTTATTTTAAAAATTAGGATTAAAGTATTATAGAGAAGAAAAGAATTAATTGGTAACCATTCTAGTTGTTTCAACATATCTTGTATTGGTGTTAGTCTTTTGCAATTTAAAATTATGCGCATGGCTCTATTTTGAAGTTTCTGTAAACGAGCTAAATCATTTTGTTTCAGTAGATACAGAATTGAAGAACAGTAAGTAAAATGAGGAAGCACTAATGAATTGTATAATAACATTTTTGTCCATCTTGTCAAATATGGGGCACAACGAGATAAATAATGTATTTTAAATGCTATCGTCTTTAAGATGAAATTTTTTACAGACAGCACAGCTCACAGACAGCACTGAAGCCATCTGTTCCCCGTCCAAATCATTACACACTCCGTTGCTTGGTCAACTATGGTTCACGCGATGAAGCAGTTTGTAGGCCGCTTCACCTAGCGAGCAGAGGGAGAACACTCCTAATCTCCGGGTTGATAGATTTATGTGAAGAAAACAGAGTTCTTTGGGAGATCGTTTAGTAACGAACAGGGCACTTGCATTTGCGTCCTCTGATGCTTTGAGGAACGTTGCACAATTATCTGTTAGATTTAATTCTATGCCAAGGGAGTAGTTGTTTTCTGACAGGCACTTTCCATAATAAGCCGACGTAGTAGGTGCATAAGGGAGTGAAGGGTTCATCATCGGTCGGTAACGACTGTTCGTTACTGTTCATTACGATCTCCCAAAGAACTCTGTTTTCTTCACATAAGTCTCTTAACCCGGAGATTCGGAAAGTTCTCCATCTGCTCGCTAGGCGGAGCAGCCTAGAAACCACTCCATCACGTGAACCAGAGTTGACCAAGCAGCGAAGTGTGTAATGATTTGAACGGGGAACAGATAGCTTCAGTGATGTTTGTGTTGACCTACCCTTGCACTGACAAGACGCAACAACCTCGAAACTGGTCTGCAGGTAGTCACCCTGTCCAAATCAAAACATAATTCTGCTGGTTGGTCACAGAGGGCACTTGCAATTGCGTCCTCTGATGCTTTGAGGATTGTTGCACAAGTATCTGTTAGATTTAATTCTATGCCAGAGGAGTAGTTGTTTTCTGACAGTCACTTGCCATAATAAGCCTAGGTAGTAGGTGCATAAGGGAGTAAAGGGTTCATCATCGGTCGGTAACTACTGTTCGTTACTAAACGATCTCCCAAAGAACTCTGTTTTCTTCACTTAGGTCTCTTAACCGACAAGCAATCAGGATTTAGGCGGAAACACAGTTGCGAGTCAGCAATTCAACTGGTGTTGAATGACTGGAAAAATGATTTAGATGTTGGAAAGTGTACTGTTGCTGTTTTCTTAGATTAACAAAGGGCCTTCGAAACTGTAGATCGAGATATACTAATCGCAAAGTTGCAGAAAATCGGTATTGGAGGCACAGCATTAAAATGGTTCTCTGACTATCTGAGGAATCGAAAACAAAAAGTTAAGCTGAACGGAATAATTTCCAGTGAGATGATGAACAATCATGGTGTTCCACAAGGAAGTATATTGGGACCACTGCTCTTCATTGTTTATATTAATGACATGGTTAACATATTACATGGAGCTGAAATACACTTATTTGCTGACGATACCCTAATATACGCCTCTTCAAATGAACTGAGAGATTCTATAAACAAAATCAATGAGTCTTTAGAAAATATTTATAAATATACCTGTCGAAATTTTCTCAAAATAAATGCACAAAAAAGCAAATGTATGATTATAGGTAATGACAAAACTTCGGCTGAGTTTAGTAATAATAGATATACTGTGCATATTGGAGGTTGTATGATTGATTGTGTTGAAAAATTAAAGTATTTGGGCGTCATTATAGACAGACGGTTGTTATTCAAAGATCATGCAAACTACATAATATCAAAAATGAGTAATAGTGTTAATTATCTATCAAGATGTTCACATCACCTATCAATAACTATATACAATACATTGATCCTCCCACACTTAAATTATTGTTCTACAATCCTATATCTAATGAATCAAAACGAATTATCTCGATTTCAGAAATTACAGAACAGATCAATGAGGTTAATACTGTCCTGTTCAAGGTACACTTCAATAAAAGTTATGCAACAATGTTTAAGATGGTTGCCAGTAAAGGAATACATACAATTGCAGGTGTTGGTATTCATTTTCAAGGTGAAATCAGGAGATGTCCCATCTTACTTGAATGGTAAAATAATACTTAATAACCAAATACACCAATACAACACCAGACAACAAAGTGACTTTTTCATTCCACCAAGACATAAAGAAATTGGTCAAAATTCTGTATTTCATAAGGGTTTGATATCATTCAATGAACTGCCTAATGATGTGAAAAATTCAACTACAAATGCTGGTTTCAAGACTAGTCTCAGGGAATATTATTTGAGAGTATGTGATATTAGATAAGTTGGATTAACGATTAACGTGTGAGAAAAAATGTTTATAACTTTTATTTATACTTGTCTTCGTCAACTGTTTGTGTTATACATAAAGTAGTTTTAGAAATAGTTTTAGAACTAGCATTACAACTGTCGATTTTTCTTATTCTTTACATGTATAATTTAAATTAGCGACCTGCTAAATAAAGAAATTTATTATTATTATTACCCGGAGATTCGGAAAGTTCCATCTGCTCGCTAGGTGGAGCAGCCTAGAAACCGCTCCATCACGTGAATCAGAGTTGACCAAGCAGCGGAGTGTGTAATGATTTGGACGGTGAATAGATAGCTTCAGTGATGTTTGTGTTGACCTACCCTTGCACTGATGAGAGGCAACAAACTCAAAACTGTTCTGCAGGTAGTCACCCTGTCCAAATCAAAACATAATTCTGCTGGTTGGTCACAGAGGGCACTTGCAATTGCGTCCTCTGATGCTTTGAGGAACGTTGCACAAGTATCTATTAGATTTAATTCTATGCCAGGGGAGTAGTTGTTTTCTGACTGGCACTTTTGCCATAATAAGCCCACGTAGTAGGTGTATATGGGAGTAAAGGGTTCATCATCGGTCAGCAACGACTGTTCGTTACTAAACGATCTCCCCAAGAACTCTGTTTTCAATACATAAATCTCCTAACCCAGAGATTCGGAGTGTTCTCCCTCTGCTCGCTAGGTGGAGCTGCCTAGAAACCGCTTCATCGCGACAACCAGAGTAGACCAAGCAGCGGAGTGTGTAATGATTTGGACGGGAAACAGATGGCTTCAGTGCTGTCTGCAACGTCTGTACGTTACTAAACGATCTCCCAAAGAACTCTGTTTTCGTCACATAAGTCTCTTAACCCAGAAATTCGGAAAGTTCTCCATCTGCTCGCTAGATGGAGCAGCCTATAAACCGCTCCATCACGTGAATCAGAGTTGACCAAGCAGCGGAGTGTGTAATGATTTGGACGGGGAACATATAGTTTCAGTGATGTTTGTATTGACCTACCCTTGCACTGATGAGAGGCAACAAATTCGAAACTGGTCTGCAGGTAGTCACTCTGTACAAATCAAAACATAATTCTGCTGGTGGGTCACAGAGGGCAATTGCAATTGCGTCCTCTGATGCTTTAAGGAACGTTGCACAAGTATCTGTAAGATTTAATTCTATGCCAGGGGAGTAGTAGTTTTCTGACAGGCACTTGCCATAATAAGCCTACGTAGTAGGTGTATATAGGAGTAAAGGGTTCATCATCGGTCGGCAACGACTGTTCGTTACTAAACGATCTCCCCAAGAACTCTGTTTTCTTCACATAAATCTCCCAACCTGGAGATTCGGAGTGTTCTCCCTCTGCTCGCTAGGTGGAGCGGCCTAGAAACCGCTTCATCGTGACAACCAGAGTTGACCAAGCAGCGGAGTGTGTAATGATTTGGACGGGGAAGAGATGGCTTCAGTGCTGTCTGCAACGTCTGTTCGTTACTGACCGATATCCCAAAGAACTCTGTTTTCTTTATAATATAGTGTGTTGATTTGAAAATACTTTGGACCAGCCCAGTACAAGTTAGGTTACGTTGAATCTGTTGCGAATGTGTGTCAAATTTTTATTGAAATTAACATTTTCGTTCTTATAAGGATTAAAGGGTTGAAAAAATTAATTTCATTTCATTATTGAATTATTCTCAATTCAATATAAATGCAGTTCAAAATTATTTCTGATTATGGAAAAAAATCTTCAAAAAATAATTATTTTTTAATAATTCATATTCCCAGGGGTAGGTTTATAAGGGTTGAAGTATTTTGGCAAATAATAATTTCGTTCTAACAATATTTCAAATTCAACTCAACACCCCGTGTAATGTTCTTTGTTCTCGCGCTACATTTTATTAACAATTACATAGATGACTATATCAAATAATGTTATGTGTTAACATCAGTAGGTACCTACCTACTATTGTTGTTGTTCATCAAATGTTTGTTAATTGTTGTTCATTTTTAGGTCCTGTGTACCATGATTTGGGTCTATTGGGGACACCATGTGAAAAAGAGGCCTTCATAATATTTTACCCTACGTATCACAAAATCGGCCGTATCGTGCGGGTTCAAAGGTCAGCGTGCATATGAATCAAATTGAAAAACCTAGTGGTTACCAAAATGTTTTGTAATTATTTATTAAGGTATATTTTCACGAAATCATTCATGTTTAGCACGAAAATCGTTTGTGCAATATTATTGGAATAAACAGTACAGTTGCGAAAGCATTTACTCGCAGCGATACCTTTTGAACTGCCTTCTAAAGATTTATGTGGATGAGAATAATTGTTTAATGAAGAGAAAAAAAAATGATAGAATTCATTTTAACAAGATAAACTCAGAAACACTCAATGTCACTAATAAATGCATCACTTACGGAATCGTTTTCAAATTGAACTATTATCACAGGTGCTACTTCGACATCGAGTAACCGTTCTCGATCCCACCATTCTCATATTCATTTTTCTACCGATTTCTTCCAATATTCCTCCGTAATGCGGTCCAGTGCAGCTTCCCAAACCATCTCCACCTCATCGGATTTAAGGCCATTGCCCACATGTTTCTCATAGTATGATTTAGCCCCAGCCCATATTAGTTCTATGGTCATGCTCACGTAATATCTCATCCACGGCATACATTGTAGGTTTTTTTTATAGATTTTGCAATCGATAGAAGTTCTGATTTCAACATATTTTGTAACACATTTTGCTAATCTGATTCCAACCACTCATAAATGTCACTTTTTCTCCAAGAAGAATTAGGCTGCTTATTTAATATTCTTGAATGATAAGAGGCATTGTCCAAAATGATTAAAGACGGTTCTTCTGAATTTGGTAGCAACCGTTCTCTAGGCCACTTTTCAAACATGTCACAATTCATGTTATCATGATAATCCAAACTTTTTGACTTTGAAGAAAATATCAAACTTGCTTCTGGAACGAAGCCTTCTGAAGAACCGGCATGTGATTTAATGTACCATTTTTCCGGACCGCATCCTCTTTTTCTTTTAATGCTCTTGATGGACTCATCCTGCCACGATTTTGATCCACTCCCATTCGAAAATATCCACGTTTCGTCTAAAAACACAATTTGTCTCAATTTTAAAATGTAATTTTCTGTATATTTTTTCAAAAATTTAACACTTTGACTTACAATTTGAGGCATTTCACATGAATATCTACGGTTACAATCTTCTAAGCGAAAACCCAAGCTTTTAATACATTTTGACAACGCAGGGCAGGGCGTCCATTTTCTAAAACATCTCGCTTTTTCAGAGCATCCTTCAAAACTGGAAGCATCACGTTTGTTTCCAATTTATATAAATCATAAATTACATTACGTACTTCCATTTTGATACCATCTCTCAAATCTTCAGTCTTTGGTTTTTTTCCTTTTACATTTTTTGGAAATTTTGGGGATTATATAGTTCTTTTTCTCGTACACAATTTTCTGCACAGATCTCAAACGTACTCCCAGTGCTCTTGTTACTGTTTCTTGTTTCGAAATAGCTCAAAAGATTCAGTACCATTTTTTTTGCTTGCGGATGTAAGAAACCGGAGAATACAGTTTTGTCATTCATTAATCAAAACAAAGCCGTTAGTCGAACTGTTTAGAGCCGCTGAAAAATATCAACACATCTTCTTTTCGCATGTGAAAATCGTATATGTCTGTCTCATTTATCGTGGGATTTTATTTGAAATTGTATGATTTAACACAATGGAAAAAGATAAAACTAGAAAGTTAGTCGGTGATTTAGTCCCACACCCGCACGTAAGACCGATTTTGACAATAATAGCAAAGCCACTACTGTTTGACATTATGATAGTGTACTCAAACTCAAAGTAATGACAAAAAATTGGAAAATTTCTCATACGAAATTATCAATTACAGGGTGAGTTATGAACTAAACGCCTTTCCGCAAGTTTTGTCATCACCTAGCGTTTGTGTCACACTGTATATCAATTTCGGACAAGCAATATGTTGAATGGTTCGTAGTCAAGTATCACTAAAGCTCAAAATATAAAATATACCAAATGTCACCAAACAAACTGTGACTTTTTTACTCACCCAGTGTAAAATTAGAATTTCTTTATTTTGACATATTCAAACGATGGGTGTTTGATTACATCTTCATTTAATATGGTCCAATGAAAATTTCATTTTGAATAATGCTTGACTCACCCCGTATGTAACAATATTTTTTTTTTAACTAGTCTAAAATTATTGCCTTATGGAAAGCAATATTTGTCGCGCAAATCTCTTTCATTCAAGATGTTTTGTTACGAGCATTTTTACTCAAAATAAACGTCCATTTTCCAACTTCGACACCCTGTATCTCGAAAACTAGTCATGGGATTGAGTTGGGCCCATGGACACTCTTGTTCAGGAAGTCATATTCTTCATCATACCAAAAATTCAGAAGAATACACAGGTGACAATTTTTCCATAGGGCTGCTGCCTGGTTCTCTACGGAAAGCCAATTTTCCATTGAAACGGTGCGAGTTCCTTTAGGTATCCAATTTCATGAGACTATTTGTGATTAGTTGAATAAGAATTACAAACTTACCTCAAGTACGATGACGTACCTACGTACATCCTAAAGAATAATTGTCATCTCAATAGCCAGAAGCAATTGCATAATCTGTGTTAAAGTTCATGTGTGTTAGTAATTATCATTCGACAGAAGTACAATACATTTTTGGGATAATCCGCGTGGTAGGAGTATCAGTAGGAGAAATATAAATATCGTCAATCTCTCCACAACAAGCATAGCAGTAATTATTTTGTCCGCTAAAATGAAACTGGTATGTACGTGCAATGTTGAATAATAATTAGTACTATTTGATGTGTTTAATGGTGCCAAATTACAACAGTGATTGAAGAAAGTGTTTTTCCTATGAGTGATCAGTTTTTGTTTAGTTCTAAATTTCCTATAATACCCCTCGTCAACTATACTCGATTAGGCCAAGCTATAGAGATTTTTTTCCCCACAAAATAAAAGACTTAAATGGCCTATACTAATTTCTATAAGAACGTTCGTTAATGAAAAACCCAGTTTTTGCCCCATCAAAATCGCTTTGTAGAATTTTTAAATAAGCAATAGTGAAAAAAATTACAACACTTTTGTTTTTTTGTGAATATTTCAAAAATCATTCAAGGATTCGCTTTTGTAGAGATTTATAAAACTTACAAAATGGAGTTTCATGGGACCGGATCGGTGCATTTTCCACTGAGAAAATCCGGGAAATCCTCGAAAAAGAGACCATTTTTCAAAAATTTATAATGTTTATAAATCTGAAGCTGAACAAACAATATTGCGGAAACTGATAGATAATAATATGTGGTTCAACTGTGCGATGTTTCCTTTTCAATGTGTAGTTTTTGCACAATCGCTTTATAAATAATTTAAATGCACATCTTGCAAGATGCGCCGATATAAGGGAAATCGTCGTTATCAAATTCTGTAAACGGCTTCTGGAAATAGAGATCACTATCTACAATTTGTATATTTTGGATTCACCTGAGATATGGGAAATGCGTTGAAAATGTCACTGAAACAAAACGCTTCAAAGTGCGTCCGAAGTCACCCGAAGACGCACTGAAGTTTACTCGAGTTGAGTTCGGGCGACTTCGGGTGAACTTTGAAGCATTCATAGTAACTTCCAGTGATATTTTCAACACATCTCCTACCTCTCAGGTGAAAATCCGAAAAATACAAATTGTAGATATTCCAAATGCCGTTTACGAATTTAAATCAGATGATTTCCCTTAATCGGCGTATTTAGAAACATTTGCCATCAAATTGTTTGTAACGCGATTGTGTAAAAACTACATATCGAACAGTCTTGTGCACAGTTGAACCACATGTTATTATCTATCAGTTTTCGCAATATAGTTTGTCCAGTTTCAGATTTATAAGAATTATGAAATTTTGAAAAATGTTCTCTTTTTCGAGTTTTTCCCGGATTTTCTCAGTGAAAAATGTGCCAATCTGTTCGTATAGAAGAATAATTTAGGTTTCATAATTCTCTACCAAAGTTCTATTGACTGTAAAACGATTCTTCCAACACTTTTTGAGATATTCGCAGAAAAACAAAAAATTATGGGAATGCGTTCTTGTCAGGATTCGAAGGACCTTAGGGTTTGGATTTGATCGAAACTAGAGTTTCTTCTTTTATTTATAATTAGATGATCTGAATACAACAAATAAGTCGATAGGAAGTAATCAATGTTTTTACAAGCTTCAATCTCGTAGAAAAGCTGTCGTTGCCTAGTTGCATAGGAGAACTTTTATTATTTATATTTATCGAATAATGGGTGATCAAACTCACAACAGTTGTAATTTTTTTCACTATTTCTTTTTTAAAAAATTCCACAAAGCGAATTTGCTGTGGTGAAAACCGGGGATTCATTTACTAACTATCTTTTGAGAAGTAGTATACTGGGCTGTTTGCGTCTATCAATCGGTGTGAAAATTGCAAGTTATGAAAAGCAAGACATTTCAAATTCTTATATCGGCACATCGACAATGGTGAATGTAGAGATAACGGTATTCAGTGAAAAGACTATGAAAACTACCAAATGAAGACGGAATTCAGGGCTTTACGACACATTTTCTTAGACAGGGTTCTGTGAAGAGCAAAGTTCTAAAGAATGCATATATTCAGTATTTTACTTCCGATATTTGAACAATAACGTGTCAGTATCCCCTGTGGAATTTAACTTATTTTCAGTATTGAGAGTTTGTTCCCCTCATATACAGGATGAGGCAGAATAAGACCGACTAACTCCGAATAGAGATCCTTCCTCATTTCGAGGTGAAAAGTTTTCATCAAGGTGTGTCCTAAAATGCATTCCCTCTGAGATATAGGGTGAATATACGAAATAAATTAAGATTTATCTTTCTTTCTCCAAAACTCCTGACGAAAAAAATTGAAATTTGGTATACTAATCAAGGTTAATCAACGTGATTATTTGAATTAATAAATTTTCTATTTTCATAAACCAGAGACGTAGTTACGAAGGTATGTGGTAAAATTTTTTCTTCATATATTCTTTGGACAAATGAGTGTTTGACATCACTTAGGTTTATCGATACCATTGTTTATATAGAACATAGTTAGTCAACCTTATGGGATTATAATTGGATCAAAATGGATGCGACATGTAGATGGCGATAGTGAGCTCGCATCCAAGTCATGTCGTAACTTCAGTGATCTGGCCTCCAAGTCATGTCGTAACTTGATTGAAACAATGGGACAGCATCAAAATCAGGGTTTTTTGAAGAAACCTGCATTAAAATGACGTCAAATATTCATGTTTGTAACTAATCACGCTAGATGACACTCGCGTTTGTGTCCAACACCAATTACACAGGCATTGACTAACTATCTTACTTCTATATAAACAATGTCGATACTCAACCTGAAAGGCATAACATTCTCTGTGCCTAAAAGTGGAGGTTTCTGAGATAATTGAGAAAATCTGAAGATATGTCCTAAGTGGCGACGTAATTTCCCATTTGCAATAATCGCATAGTGATAATTTTTTTTTACAACGTATCGGAGTATTTGCCAACCTCCTGAACATTTATATATGTTGAAAGAATCGAAAACAATAAGGGTGAGTCAGAATGAGACCGTTAACTCTGTTTTTTTTTCACTCATCATATTTGATCGAATCGATGTCGGGGATTCACTGGTATGTTACCATACTTTCTTGCATATGATTATTTTGACAGATCAACCGACAAATAAACCCAAACTCAAATTTTTGATACTCCACTCAGATAAGGGTTAAGGACTGAAATAATTTTTGCGAAAATATGAAGATAGGTAGGTACTCTTAATTTGATGAATTTTATGTTAGAGTATTATTTTTGAGCCATTTTTGATTGATATATCTAGGTAAATATTATCCAATCAGCCTGTTTTTGATGAAGAACGATGGAAAATTTCGTGTATGTTTTAAGCATTGATCAGTGGTGTACTGAACAACCAACCACAAACTACTCTGAAAGGTTCGACTTTGCAATTACTTATCACGATTCGAAAGAAACATTTTCAGGAGAGTATGGTCTACAACTCCAATTCATGAGAAATTGGGAAAAAAAATACAAAATCCGGACTAAATTTGGGGCTGGGTTTTCTCATCATATTACGATCTTTCAGAACAATCATCCATCAAGAAAGTATGATCACATATCACTTAATTCACGAAATCGATTCGATCAAATATATGACAAATGCAAAAAACGGAGCTTGTCGGCCTCTTTCTGACTTGCCTGTACTATGTTTTGTATACATGCAACATTTAAAAAATGTTCAAGAGAATGAAGATTATTCCTATATGATGTAAGAAAGTTGCATTGGGAGATTATTGCACACGGTGTAGCAGGTTTAATTTTTTTTTTTTGAGAAAACAAATGAATTTTTTTCGTACTTTCGACACCCTGTTCCTCAGAAAGAATGCATTTCAGGACATACATTGACGGAAAGTTTTCACCTCGAAATGAGATATAGAATCTGTATGCGAAGAATGTGGGTCCTATTCTGACTTATTGCTCCAGTCATTATTTGAACTTTCTCGCAATATATGTCAAGTCTCTTTTCAACTTTCATAACTTTTCTGAAAATTGTCATAGTGAAATAATGACGTAGTTTTATGACGTAAAATAAACGTAGAAGAAATGTTTTATGATTACAAACTTTTATAAATAAAGTACTGGACAAAGACGTAAAAAATAATATATATTGTGAGAAAAACAAAGAATTTTCAGGAAATTGAAACATGTGGAAATATGAAAATTATTCGACTGCCTATGTATTTCACAGTTTTTCCAAATTTTTCCTTTTTTTTGGAATTTTCCATTTCCGAAACAGTAGACATTTTTTCGAATTCCTACGCAGGAGGGAGGGTAAAATTTTTTTAATTAAATTATGCGACTGTCCGATTTCAAACTAATTTAAACAGATGGCTTGGGTTCGAACTCGGCCATCGGTCCTATGTTTTAGGAATGAGTTATTTTCGTTTTTGTTAGGGATGTGAATTGTTGGATGTTTGGATAGCTTAATCATTTTGGGTAGCTTTGTGTGTTAATTTTATTTGGAGGAAGACATTTTTTGTTTCGTGCTTAAATATATTCATTTCAATTATAGCAGAGCGCTTTCGCTATTATAGTCATCATCGGAGCTACCTCAATTTTTATATATTCAAAAAAATATTTTCTGATACAGCATCTCAATTCAAATTTTTTCAATTAACTACTCTATAATTTCAATAATATTTCTAATTGTTCAATATCTACTTTGAATTTTTACTTCTCGATTGAAAAAAAAATTCAAATCATTGAACATTTCAATCTCAACTTTATATTTTCAATTATTACTTTCTTTGAGGTAGCACTGTTGATGGCTATTATAGTCGAAAGCGCTCTGCTATAATTTCAATAAATATATTTCTTCACGAAATAAAAAATTTCTTTCTCCAATTATATTGGTACGTGCACACAGATTGACAATTTCACTTGCCTAATTTTATTTTCTCTTTAGTAATATTATTTATGTGCCTATGTTGAAGTATCGAGCGTTTTTTTGTCTAAGAACTACGTTTATAGAAAGATATCTTATGTGTATTTCTAGCACAAAGTGGCATTTCCGCTCTTCAAATATTACCTAAGCAGTAACTCTCATTCTATCTCTTCGCACTCTACTACACAAATAGCGATTTTTCAATTTTTCCTCAAACATTTGTGAAAAAATTCAGTTCGTTAAATTAGGAGATTCATGTTCATCAAGGCATTAAAGATATCGGGAAAAATGGATGGTGATTTACAATTATTTTTAGGTGGCTCGCCCCTATAACTTTTTTGTTTATGAAGAAAATTGATTGAAATTTTGAGGATTTGCATAAGACAAAATATAATTCAACCCGTAACTATATATACATTCATTGAAAGTTTGAAACCATGCCTATCGTTTTTTAGATCATCTTAAGTTTGGCAATCATTGCCGTTTCCTGTAGTCCAGCTCCTGCGCTTCAACCAACTGGTGAGCCAATTCCGATTGTGAGATATGAAAATGAAGGAGTCAATGCCGATGGATCTTATCAGTGGAAGTGAGTGGAATAATTACAGTACTTACCTAAAACAGATTTTAATTTTCTTGACAATAGTTGTCTTTGGTAATTTTACAGAATATCCGAGGAAGTTCAGGAATTCAGTGAGGTCTCATACTTTTTTACGAAAGTAATGGTTATTAGATTTCATTAAAGTAAGATAAGAAAGTTTTTGTGAATTCTTGGAAAATATCCAATATCAAGATTTCCAACAAATACCACCAAATACACGGAAAAATGGCTTTCAGCCAATTTTGATAATTTTTTGGGACTTTGGGAGTTTGGAATACAAGTCACTGAAACTCACACATACAAATTTGAATCAGTTTATATGTCCAGTTTCAGAGATATGAATTTTTGAAAATCATAAAAATTGCCATTTTACCAACACATAGTAAAGTTCACTTATCCGAAAGTATTACTTTTCAGAAGATTAGTAACAAAATAATAGCATTGCTGGTTTGAAGAGAGTCAATTGACATGTCAGTCAGTCTGTCGTTGAAATAGAAGAAGCCACTTATTATACAGAGTGGATCAAAAATCGCGACAATTCAGCGTATTTTGCCAATCTTTATCATCGGTGCCATTAGTGAGACTGCGCATTTTTCATAGGAAAATCCCTATTGGGATTAATTTCTTATAACAAAAAGAATAAATGTCTCTAAATGTTTCGACTTTTTAACAACACAGTAATTTTTTTCAAATGTTTGTTTTTTTTTAACAATATCCACACAAAACAGCATTTCTGAGTAAATAAATCCGCTTTGGAGCCAAAATTACTTAGGGAAGACTTATACTAATTGTTTAATATGATAAGCTCAAAAAGTTAGGATTACATTTTATACGGGGTGCGTTTGTAAATATACAGTGAGGACCAAAAGTCCGTCGCCTTCCCTCCCCCGTAAATTCTTCATTTTCCCAAAAAAATATTAAATATATAAGTTGTAGAGTTTCATTCGATATCTTTAATGGTTTCAGTTTCATCCATATAGAGTGTCTCAAAAAAGCACAGCGACTTAGAAGGTAATTTTTCCAAATGTTACACCCTATACATGGTGTTTCATAATAAATGCGCAGGACTTCCGGATGTGATAGATCATTCAAAAATATGAAAAAAAGTTTTCATTAACTTACCCTCTAAAATTCAACATTTTCGAGATACAGGGTGTTGAATTTTAATAAAAAAATATAGTTTTTTGCGAATATCTCTGGAACCGTTTATCGCACAAAAAATAGATTTTGAATGCATTTTCTACTCATAATAAGCTATGTTTTGTGTAGATTTGTTATTTTTTTAAATTCATAATTGGTGAAGATTATGAAGGGGTAGTGGGTGTTTTTTTCTCCAACTTCTACGCCACTGAAAAAAGTATGATTTTGAGCTGCCTACTTGAACCGCCAATGTTTTCTACACACAAAAGGTACTTTTGGTCATAAGCTCTAAAGTTGACCGTTTTCAAGAAAAATCAACTTTCATGTTGAAAAACATGGTAAATTTTTTTTTAACAATTTTTTTCCTAATTATATAATATTTATTTAAACGTTAAAACAAGTTACAAAACCAAACGTTGACTTCTCAATTGCAAAATTAAAAAAAAAACAATCATACTCAGTTGAATTGTTGGAAATGTCCGCCGTTAGCTACAATGCACGCAGCAATTTTTCGAGGAAAAAACATTATTTAAACAACATGAAAGTTGATTTTTCTTGAAAACGGTCAACTTTAGAGCTTATGACCAAGAATACCTTTTTTGTGTAGAAAACATTGACGGTTCATATAAGAGGCTCAAAACTGTACTTTTTCCAGTGGCGTAGAAGTTGGAGAAAAAAACATCCACTTCCCCTTCAAAATTTTCAACAATTATGAAAATGCCTACGAAATCTGTTTTCTTTGCGATAAACGGTTCCAGAGATATTCACATAAAACGATAATTTTTTTTTAAATTTCAACACCCTGTATCTCGAAAATGGTGCATTTTAGAGGGTAAGTCAATAGAATAGTCGGGTTGTTAACTCTCCCCTAACATTAAACAAGGTTTGAGATGTTATTTCTGAACACACTTCAATAATTCGACGACGTAGTGTGCGGTGCGAGGTCCGGTGAGCGAGCTGGCCACTCTGTTGTACCTCGACGTCCAATCCACGTATCTGGATACGTTTCATCTAATTCATCTAAGTAATTTCTCACCTCCCGAAAATAGTGTGGTGGCGCTCCATCTTGCTGAAATGTTACATCCAAGTAAAATTCATCTGGGTTTTACGCAACAATCTCATCGATACTGATACTTATTGTGTCTTGCTGCATTTTGAGGTATCTGGAACCATTTAAATTTTCTTCCAAGAATATGGGACCTACAATGTGGTCACCTAAAATAACTGCCCAAACATTAATTTTCTGGGGAAATTGAGTATGCCCCTCGCGGAATTCATGGGGATTCTCATCACTCTAATATCCACAATTATGGGTATTCAAATTTCCATTTAGGTAAAAAGTGCTTTCATTACTGGAGCAGATGTGTTGCAACAATTCCTTCTTCCATGGGCTCGCAAAATTCATGTCGCCGGTCCGGATCATCTTCAACCAATTGATGCAAAATTTTTATTTTGTAAGGATGGAATTTATTTTTTTTAACCCTCTTTACTGATGTTTCAGAAACATCACATGTCTCAGCTACTTGCTTAGTTGATTGTTGCAGGATATTTTCCATTTCGGCTAGTATACTTGTCGTCAAACATATAAGATAATAAAAAAAGGCGCAAAAAACGGTCGATGAGCACGAAATCGACTCCCATGCCGCCAACCAGGGTCGGACTACATATACATATATGCCACTAAATATTGTGATGCGTGCAGATTAGTTAATCAAGTTAATTCAACAAGAGCACTGTAACTTTTGTATTCAGAATAAACCAATATTACATTTCTACAGCTTGAAAATTATCATCGTCTTCCGAGTCATCATCACTATAGTCTCCTACATTTACGATGAATTTTTCACCATTATTGATATGATAAGCACCAAATTCCTTGTACTGATTTTCATATTTCTTGACTTTTTCTACTACTTTCTGCCAATCGCTTGCCTGGATTTTATATACTTCCTCACCGATTAATTTTATAACTTCCTTATCAAATTTTGGGGCAACATTTTTTCTGCGAATCCGTTTCTTCAGTTGTCCCCAAATCAGTTCTATGGGATTGAATATGCAATAATGAGGTGGTAGCCCAGGACTGTATGTCCATTATGACTAGCTATATCATCTATAACAAATCTTTTTTTTTAATGATTTGGTACCTAAGACTTCAAGGAGTTCGCGTTTCGTATATGTGTCTTCAAAATATAAATCATTTTCTAAAAGAAAGTTTTGTATGTCAGATATACTTGAATTTCAACATCTTCCGTAATTATTTTCGGCCTCCCAGATCTCGGAGCATCTTTCACGGTGCCGTTTGGTTAAATTTTGCCACCAATTTCTGCAGATATTTTCGACACATTGGACGTTCTAGAAACCGTTCATTGAAATTGCGAATAGCAGCGTGGTAATTACGGTTAGCTTCACGAAATATGATTACGGCTTCAACTTAGTCTGCTCCTGAATGAGCTATATCAATCAACAAAAGATATTGAAAAAAAGCTTCAAAAACCTACAAAATATCAATGAAATTTGGCAAAAACAGATAAGAGTTTTTTCGTTGTCATGGACAAAATAAACGCCTCTAGCAGCCTACCTCATTAATTTATTCGTGAACTGGTGCAAAAGTAGTCGTAATAATTATTTACAAGTGTTCATAATTCCATAACTATCAACTTTTTTATAGAAAACCATCCATCAAACTTGTTCAAAATTTAACGTAGAATCTAATAATGCAATGAAATACAGGATGTTGTATTTAAAAAAATAAACTTCTAAGTCGCTGGGCTTTTTTGACACACTCTGTTTGGATGAAACTTAAACCATTAAAGAGATCGAATGAAACCCTACAACTCATGTATTCAACATTTTTTTGTAATATGGAGAATGAAGAAGTTACAGAGGGGGCGACGGACTTTTGGTCCTTACTGTATAATATGTTTGTTAATTATCTTGGAATGGATCTGCCAATTCGAATCATATTTTTCAGTTATACTTCAAAGTAAATTACCCTACACTCGAGTAAGTTTCAATTATTTCCTATGTCTGATTTTTGAAATATATTGTTAAAAGCATGTAGTATTAAAAACAAACATTTGAAAAAAAATAATGTGTTGTAAGAAATTCGAAACTTTCAGAAAAAATCTTTTTGTCATAATAAAAGAATCCCAATAGGGATTATCCTAATGAAAAATGATCAATCTCACTAATGGGACCGATGATAAAGATTGGAAAAATATGAGAAATTGTATTTTTTGACCCACCCTGTATAATAGGGGGATTCTTCTATCTCAACGTCCGATCATTTGAGCTTCTTCAAACTAGCAATGCCATTATTTTGATACTAATCATCTAGAAAGTTATACTTTTGGATAAGTAAAAAGAATTAATTGCTTGAGAATAATAATTTTAACATTTCAATGCAAATTCTCAAAATTTTGAATAATTATTCCGAACTTTGTATAGTTTTATTGTTTTGTGATCAATTATTTTTTTACATTGGATGTAATATGGATCAATAATTGTACAAAACACCTCATAGTGATTATTTTTCATTGTTTTTTCTTTACAGCTACGAAACTGGCAATGGTATCAGCGCTCAGGAAGTGGGGCAAGTGAAAGCTGGTGCAAACCCCGAAGAAGCTGAGTTAGAAGTCTCCGGGTCCTACGAGTTCCCCGCTGAAGATGGATCGAAAATCCAGATTTCATACATTGCAAATAAAGATGGTTTCCAACCACAAGGAAGTGTGTTGCCTACATCACCCCCAATTCCTCCAGCGATTCTGAAAGCTTTGGAGTGGAATGCAGCCCATCCAGAAGAAGAAGATAAACTACAAAAATGAACGCTCAATTGAATTTACTTATGATCTATTTTTCTTGTAAATAAATATTTTTTGTATTTATGATACTGATTTCTTTTATTAATGAATAGAGATGAGCAGTTTTTTAATTCATAGTCTATTGAGCTATGTGCAATCATGAACTTTTATAAATCCCTTCTTTTAATCAGGTCAATATATTTTTCATACTTGGTTATTCAACCAGGTATTCGTGGCCCTGTAACGTTCTCATCTCAATACAAAATCATAACTTACCTCGAACAGTTTTCAAATGGTTTTTGAAAGCAATTGAATGACTGATTTCATTCATCCAAATTTTGTCACCTGTTTACGAATTCAACCATATAAAACATTATACATTTCTGTAAGATCCAGCTTTCTTGATTACTCACGGTATCTGGTATCAAAACTGAAAGTATTGTTTACTAGTTGCTAGTAATTTACTAGCCGACGCGACGCACTACTTTTAAATTGCTTACCCACATCTTCATAATAATACTTTCAATTTCACAAAAACTAAGAGCCAGAAATAAGATTATTCATTAGCAAAATTACTCAAAACTAAAACCTTTACAGATAATGGGTACAATGGTAATGCATCTTGTTTCAGTGGCATTGGCATTCGCTGAAACTGATTTACCATAGAAGTCGATGTTTATACCATCGGCTTTGTGTAGGATTTTTTCAGCATATTCTGTTTCATTTTGTAAAAAATCTTCAGCTACTGTGGTAGATTTTCATCCCCCGTATCGCCTAAGCCACACCTTTATTTGCTGATACTGTTGCAGGAGTTCTTCTCAAGGCATATCCAGTATAACCGTTAGGCACCTCTAACCCAAATATTTGACAATTTTTGCAGGCCAACTTTCGATAGTTCCTCTTTCCACCATCTGCAAAATAAATTTTCGAAAATTAAATAATTATTTCAAAAATTAATTTCTGCTTTTTTCTCGCATTGGTCGCATCGCGATATATTTTCTGAAGAATTATATGTAGTTATTTTCTTCATGACTTGTTACCGTAAAACACCGTTGTTGTTGATATTCGTGTGCAGAGTTTTCACAATTACGAATTCTTTATAATCTAGTATATCACCTATCGTCATACTACACAATTCGTCCCTTCTGCAAGTTCCTGCTGTTGCCAGGACCATCTCAAGTTCATACATGTATTTGAATTTTACTATCAAATTCCAACTGGGTGCTTTATTTGAAAAATATTCAGTTTGTTCTCTGTTGAATACACAGGATTTTTCAGTCCTGTGTCCAATATTCTTTCAGTTCACATAGGCAATAAAGGTGGAAAAGTTTGAAGCTGTCACGAAGTTTCTTAACAATCTGTACAGAAATTTGGACGAAGAAAAAAAGTCTTTGGGAGTTTCCGAGTGAAGCCATTGATCTGGTTGTTCATGAAATTCTTCTTGCGAAATCTCAAATGTATGGTATCAGGAGAGTAGCCTATGAATGGTCTGACAGTTATTTGAAGAACAGAAATCACTATGTAAAGGTGAATTGTAAAAAGTCAGTAGACCTTATTTTATTAGGTTACCACAAGGCTCTATTTTGAGTCCACTCTTGTATATACTTCAATGACTTCTTGAGCGATAACTTTGTAATGTATGCTGATGATACATCACTATTAATAACTGATAAAAAATATCACCTCAACAGTTGATAAAGCATCTGAAGAAATTAGGAAAGCTCAAAAATGGTTCCCAGATAATGGCCAAGAATTGAATGAAATCAAAACTGCGCTTTCACGTTTCAATCAAGACTAATTGTGATCACAGATTGCAGGTGAAATATGTAAAATGGTCAATTCAACAACAGAAAGAGGCAGAAGAGGAGGAAGAGATGCATAGTGAAAAATGTCAGAACATAACCATACAAATCAGTATGGAAAATTGACGCTGGAATCATCATTCGAAAATACAGATAGTATTCAAAAATAGTGTGCTGAACGATTCATTTTGGATTTTGTTCCGTAGCTCAATTGAAATAAGTTTAAATATTCATTGTTCAATGTTTCAATTTTTCGTAAATGAGGTAACATCAATTTCAAGACACAAAAACATTAGTAAGCAACAAAAATTTCCACTCTCGAATAATAAGAGAATCTGTTGAAATCGAAACACGAATAGGAGAGATGACGGTCAAAGATAAAAACAATAAAGGAAAAATTAAACAGATCACACTACCACAGAAATCAAAGGTTGTTATCCAATATCCGATCAAAATTTAACATAGGGGAAGTGCTATAAAATGCAGAACAGTATGAAAAAATGGAAAAAATGCTGCTCGTTGATATGCAAATCACTTGCGAACAGCAGGACTGAATTGTCAATTTTTTTTTTCTACAAAGAAAAATACTGGAAAAACTGCGAGTCTTCACCATAACACGATTTGAACGATAGACATGCATAATTCTTCTTTTGTTACTGGGCGTAACTGGTGGAATCCGCTCCTCCTGCGAGGCCTATGCGCGACGAGATGGGTTTTGGTTCAATGCAGATACTGAGCGAGCTAGATTATTAGGTGCTTCATTGTCCTTAGTCTCCCGGAAAAGGCTATCAAGTAAGAAGTATTTGTAGCACTGGTACGATAGTTGCCTAACGTATGTCGGGATTGAGTAAACTCTTGCGATAGCTCGCAAACCATCTAATTGAATGTTTCTATCACTGTTCGTGACGATATGGAGTACGTTGTTCCGCATCCTATCCAACCCTGTCAGTTAAGTTCTGTCAGAAAGTAGTGGGTATGTAGAGAGTGCAGATGTGGCGAGATGCTCGACCCCTGTGGAACCTCGAATATCCTACCCATGGAGTAGGAGTCGATTAGTCTCACCATGTACAAAAGCATGCCTGCCCTCAATATTTTGGTGATCAAACCCCAAACCCAGACGATGTCGAATGCTTTGCTCAAGTCCAGCAGGACCGTAACCATGTTCTGCCTCGTCTGGCTTCCACTCCGTGAACAATCCGTACCACATGGGAGGTCATGTCGACTCCCCTGGAAGCCAAATTGCTCATAAAGGATCATTTTGAGCATTTCCTCAAGAGGCAGAAGCTGTTTGAGAAGAATTTTATACACCATCTTCGCTAACACACTCAGGAGTAGGATTGGTCTATAGCTTTCCAGCTTGAGCGCATTCTTGCCAGGTTCAAGTATTCGGATTATCACAGCCGTCTTGAGGCATCCTGCCATTTGATCATATCGTTGATCAGGTGGATCATCTTCACCAACGTTTTGCGAGGAAGCTTCTTGATTAGAATTGCGAACCTATCGGGCCCAGGCGCCTTGTTAGTCGAAAGCCTTTTTATGACTTCCGTCAGCTTCTCATAGTTGGTCATGAAGTTGGTCAGTCTATGGGGGATGAGGGGGGGCGGAATTCCTCGGATAGTTTATACCCATCATATGTGGACCTTTCTGCTCCGTCCCCACGTCCGACGCCTTTTTATATACATTGGCGAAATACTGCCAAAAACAGTTTCGCCTTCTTAGGATCTGAAACTACACGCTCGTCACCTCTCTCTATGGTTGGCACCAGCTCGTGATGTTTTTGAATTCGCCTGACGATGTGCCATAGGGAGTTGACCCAGACATCTAACTTCTCAAGTTTGTTCTTCCACAACATGTCAGAGTGTTTCCTATAACCAGCTCAGGAATCGCAGCATATCGTCTTTGAGAGACGGTTCACGAGTTGCTTGCCAGCGCCTCCTGGAGGGCTGGACAAGCCTCTTGACTTCTGGTGAGAGAACATTCCTGTCGCTCTTTACCTTTGAATGTTTCGAATGAGGCTCAAGGCCTTCTTCCCAAAGTCGGCCCTGCTCAGACCCGGTTGCATCAGGGTCTTCGCACTTATCAACTTGCGGTACCTGGCCCAGTCAGTGTTCTTGTAGTCAAATTAGTGTTTGACTTTTCCAGCGCCCTTACTTTCGAGAATGAATATGACTGGGTCGTGGTCCGAGGTTGACTCATGGACCTTGAGGTTGGTCAAGTCCGTTGCGTTCTCATAAACCACCAGATCTATCAAGATTGGAGTGTGGCCGTTGAAGGGAGAGTGGGTTTGTTCGTCTGGGTGCTCCACTAGTAGGTGTTATGAGAATTCTACCACAAAGTTTTGCTGTTTGCGTTAGGCTGGGAGGCGCAATTCCATTCAATCCTCGCATTCAGATTCCCGATCAACAGGACCTTGTGGTTCACACTGAGCCGGTAACCCAAGGCCAGCTGTGTGAATTTCGAACTGTAAACCGCGTACAAGCAGGTTCCGTCCTCCAACTTCTCACTGCCTGAGAGCGGTCGGCTCTGACCGTGGTCAAGACTCCAAAACTTGGTATATGGTACTATCGGAGCCGTCTCTGAGATGAACATCAAATCTATCTAATGTCAGCTAAGGAAGCCGATAATAAAATAAATGTCATTATTGACCCCGTTCGCAATGAACATGCACGTCTTTAGGTGTGCTCTCATCCTCTTTGGTTTCTTTGTTGCTATTCTTGTTTCGCCTCTTCGACCGTCATGATTTCATCTCCGATGACAAAACAGTTTGCGATTTTTGTTCTCTCAGGCGACATTGGCTTCGGTAACTTAACAGTCTTCCTGGGCCTTGTGAAACCTTCATCGTCAATCTCCGAGTGTTTTTTATCCTTTTTAGTGGGGGTTCTAGTCTGGAGTCTGGAGAGTTCGGAAAGTAATTCCTTCATGTTTTTATTGGCATAGAAAGTTTTCATTTGCTGTACCGTGGCCTCACTGATCAAGCGTTCCGGTAAGCTATCTATTTCCTTCTGCATAGTAAATTTTCAGGTTATATTTTCAACCGAACTCTACTCTCGACGGATTTTTTCGATCCTTGTTTCGACTCCTTCCCTTGCGTTTGGGGTGCTGCTTGGGGATAATTCTTTTGATTTCTTTCTCCTGAGGACCTTATTTATGGCTCCCTAAGCTCTCGCTACCACTGAGTTGGTGGTATCGCTCTCTAAGGATTCGAGGGGCTTGAGTACCTTCCGCTCGTCTTACAAGCAGCTTTTGTCTCGCCTGATCTTTGGTTTTCTTCTTCTCTTCTGCCGTTCTTGTTTCTCTGAGGACCAGTTCTTTCTTTGTTGAGCCTCATCCTCAGATTCCTTGAGACATCCTTCTTGGTGTCTGTCTTGGAGTCTGTATCCATAGGTTCCTGGGGCATCTGTGGACTTGTATTTGGAATAGTAAGGTTTACCGGCACGTTCGCCATTTTCTCCAAGTCCGACATTTTCTCGACACTCTCCATATTTTGTGTTAGCGAATTAGTTTTCGCCACACTTTTCAAATGAGTTTGTGAATTTGGTGAAGTTCTGCCTTTACAACATTTTCCGTGAGCTAGATTTTATCCACCCTTTCCAATTCTGTGGTCGCTACAGTTTCCAATGTTGTATCGTTCAAACCCTTTCTTTTTTTTGACTTGTGCATTTCAGGTCGTTCACAGACCTTTCCACCTCGTTCTCCACAGTTTTCAATTGTCTTGGTTTTTCGAAGGTGTTTACCGACCTTAACATTGCGTTCACCACAGTTTCCAAACGACTTAGCTCTTTGGGTACGTTCTTCGCACTTTCCAAAGTTTTCTCCACACTTTCGAGTTTTTGTGTTCTGGGCATAGTCATTTTCTAAAACGATGGTTTCTGATTTTTGGAGTGAGCTTTTCTTCACACTTTTCATTATCGTATTTTCATTCCGTATGAGGGTTGTCCATGATGCGGTTTGTGACGGGTCCTGTTCATATCCACTCTTATTGGTGATAAGCTCGGGATCGAAAGATATTTAGCCTCCCAGCTTATGCATTGACCCCGGCATGGGTCAACGCCTTCCACGACTAGTTCGTGAGCCCCGTTCTCATCGGTGCCTGAGTCTTCCGATGGCAAATTTTGGAGTGTTGGTGATATTTCCGATGGCTTTTTTCAGCTTTGCATCGGCAGCATTCATCAGGACTTGGGTGACTGCTCTGTTCTCGAGTGGAAAGTGTTGTGAACATTATTCTCGGAAGTATGGCGAAAAAGTATCACTTTACGCATTATGAACTAGTTTACTCTCTGTCATAGAAAAATGTTTTGGTGGTTTATTTTCATATGAACGGACATAATTATGGCCATTAATTTTCATGAGCTTTTTTTCTTGATCATCTTTTTTTACCAATCCAGTGAATGCGGATCTATTAGAATAGTTGGGTATTTTATTCTCCTTGGTATTTAGACCAATAGCTTTGGCAGATGATTTTATCCAGTTTTGAATCCGTTAGATTCAATAGTAGAGTTTCGTTTAAACACCAGTTTTTCAAACAATCTTACTGTATAAACGTAAGTTTTACTGAACAATAATATTCCAATATCGGTCGATCTTCATTGTCATCAATTAACACGAATTTCTGAACTTTGAATTCACCTACACCCAAAACCTCAAAAAATATGGATCATCTCCTAATTCATTCAATTCGAAAATTTCAGTCTCATCTCGTTTATCCTGTATTTAAATGCTGGAGCTAAATTAACCCATATTCACCCACAGTTAAGTCTCTTAGGTAAAAATGCACTTTTGTGTACAAAAGTAAATTATGTACTGAGTTTTCAAACGTTACCTATCACTGAAAATTATCATAATTTCTTAAGGTATTTCTATAACCCACAGCAGATTTGAAACATTCCGATCTGAGATAGTATTTTCCCTTCAATTTATATTCCCCATTCCATCAGAGAGAGTTCCACTGATTTCATGATAAAGGAAGGAACTTTTCTTTTCTATTTTACTGTATAGTAATAATAATAATAATGATAGAAAAAAACTGGTAACAATACTTATTTCAATCTGTAGGAAATCTACATAAAGAAGGAAATATGTGTGGACTGTAGTTGTTTGGTTGTTTATTTTAATAACACTTGAACACAAATTATTCACACTTTCATAAACAATATACACTGAAGTAAGATGCCAATAAGACAGAGCATACAATAATTAATTTTAGTTTCAGTTTCTACTTTTGGAAACAATATAATTAATTTTTCATGTCTTCAAGAGACATGTTAATTGATAAGATAACGTGGACAATATTATTCAATTAGAAACGCGATCCCAACAAAATCATTCACTACTAGAACAATGTTCAAGATCAAATAGAAATCATTGATGAAGATGAAATGTATACAGATGAACGCGAAGAATTCGAAGAGCGATATTACAGTGTTATTCAAAAAGCTAAAATACTCATTGATAATTTTTATAAAAATAAACGAGCAGTAAGTGAAATCTATGCTTCTATCCATTCAGGCAGTGTTATGGCTGTATCAAATATTAATCCAAACCAGAATCAATCCTCAAACGTCAGGGTTCCAGTTTTAGAACTACCAAAATTTTTTGGAGAGTATGAAAAATGGGGTCAATTTCGAGATATGTTTTTGTCACTCGTACATACCAACGAATCACTAGACAATATTAAAAAATTCTATTATCTAATTAGCTGCTTGAAAGGCGATGCTGCCAAAGTCATAGAATGCATTGAAGTAACGAATGACAATTACATATCGGCATGAGATATTTTGAAATCCAGATATCAAAATAAATCGATCATCATTAAAAATCACGTCGCGGCGTTATTTGAACTGCCTGTGGTCACTAAGGAAATTCACATCAATTTACGAAAATTTACTGATGATGTACACAAGCACATATTACGATCGTTAAAAACTCTAGATGAGCCTGTTGATAGTTGGGACACTTTATTATTTTATATTATCACTCGAAAATTAGACTCGGTTTGTCAAACAGAATGGGAATCTTTGGTTATAAGCAATATAACAAACAATAAAGGAAATGAATTGAAGTTCAGAGATTAACTAGATTTTTTAGAAAAGCGTTACACATTGTTAGAATCAATTTATCGTGAAAAAGCATCGGAACTTTTGAACATTAAATCTAATAAACATGAAACAAAACCAATCAAATATCAAACATTTGTTAAAAGGGCATACGAAAAAATATTTTCAGGAATTACAACCGATGTCAAATATTCGTGTCCGCTTTGTAAGGAAGATCATCAGATTTACGCATGCCAAAATTTTAAAGCTTTGCCAGTGGCGTCCCATCTATCGGAAATAAAAAATCTTAAACTGTGTACTAATTGCTTCCGTGATAGTCATAAAACTTTCGCATGTAAAGCACAAGTATGTAAAATGTGTAAGAAAAGGCATAATACTCTTTTACATTTTCATAACCAAGATCGAGTTCGAATGTAGTAGCAGTAACAAATCAGGTAAATTCAGGCAACAATGCAAACGATGAACATATATCTGTTCAGGTTGAACATCAAGCGCTAGTATCAACATCTAACGTTATTTTGTCCAATTTTTGTGCAAAACCTGACCATTGAAAAATATCAATTTTTTCCCAATGCAAATTCACAAAATATTTCAATTTTGGTTATAGCTGCATAAGACCATTAAATATTCTGTCGATGAACTGGATCTCAGTTTCAGCATACAGGGAGGCTCAGAAGTGAGTTCCTTCCGGGGACTCATGAAAATGACTGAAACTCCGTTTTTTTAAACGAAACACCTTGTATATTATTACTTATTTGAAAAGCTGTAACATTTTTCAATTTAATTGAGTGTACTTTCCCTATACCTATCTCGTACAGTTTGTTAGTTATGATCACTTATGTTATGAATTCGTCTTCAGTAAAATAAATATTGGATAGTGATTTAGATAGTAGGCTATGAACTTCATTCTGACAGAGAACTAACATGTTATTCTTTCATTGTCATCCTGTATTCAAGTTGCATGGGTGTGAAAGTACTATGGCAGAAAATAATTACTCGAATATGGTTTTGATGGATTTATTCATCTTTTATGGTCAATATAACAAGAATATCAGTAGAACATGCAGAAAGTTTAATGAAAAGTATGCTGATTTACCTCGAATGAATTTGGGAAGATTCATTAGATTGAAGAGATATTTTGAAATGTTTGGATCTTCTTTGAAAGTAACAAGAAACTTGCCTAGAATTGTGACAGGTAATGAGGACAACGCAATAAATGTTTTGGCATACTTTCACGGGAATCCTCAAGCTTTCATCCGTAGTGCGGTTCACGATTTAGGTGTGAAACTTTCATCAGTTCATAGGATTCTGAAGGAACACGGAATGCATGACTACAAATTTCATAAAGTTCAAGCTCTCAAGCCCCAAAACGCTCAGCAAAGGATCGAACTATGTGAAATGTTGATGGTGCGTACACAAGTAGACGAAGATTTTCTCAAGAAGATAATATGGAAATTTTCGAGGGAATTTATTTTCAACAGGAGGAATCTTCATTACTGGGCAATCGAAAATCCGCATGTCACAAGAGAAATGGGATTTCAAGAAAAATTTAGTTTCAACGTTTTCTGTTTAATTATGGACAATCAACTGCGCTTTTTGATTTATGATGAAAACCTTGATTCTAGAAAATATTTGAATATCTAATAAATTTTCTCAAATTCATTCGAGGTAAATCAGCTTTCATTTAACTCTCTGTATGTTCTGCTGACATTCTTGTTACATTGACCATAAATGATGAATAAATCCATCAAAACCACATTTGAGTAATTATTTTCTGCCATAGTACTTTCACACCCATGCAACTTGAATACAGGATAACAATGAAGGAATAACATGTTAGTTCTCTATCTAAATTACTATCCAATATTTATTTTATTGAAGACGAATTCATAACATGAGTGATCATAACTAACAAACTGTACGAGATAGGTATAGGGAAAGTATACTCAATTAAATTGAAAAATATTACAGCTTTTCAAATAAGTAATAATATACAAGGTGTTTCGTTTAAAAAAATGGAGTTTCAGTCATTTTCATGAGTCCCCGGAAGGAACTCACTTCTGAGCCTCCCTGTATGCTGAAACTGAGATCCAGTTCATCGACAGAATACTTAATGGTCTTATGCAGCTATAACCCAAATTGCAATATTTTGTAAATTTGCATTGGGATATAATTGATATTTTTCAGTGGTCAGGTTTTGCACAAAAATTTGACAAAATAATTTTTATCTCGGAAATCGTCATAGATAGGTTTAGAAAATTATGTTGGAAACTTGTGAGGAATTTTATAAGGATTCCAAAAATGATATAATATACGAGGTGTTTCATTTGAAATAACAAAGTAGCTACTACTTTCTGATACAAGCGGCATCACTGTATTGATGAAAATATTTTAGACGGATAGAGCAAGTTTGATTATCCAAGCCCACAAATTTTCGAAATGATCTGTCTTTCTGTTCTTTAGATACTTCTAATGTTCCATCCACTGTGAAACATCCGGTATCAGAAAACATTTACGTCAATTAAGTCATGTTTCGATGAATTTAACACAGATATAACTTTTCTCGTATTAGATAAAATAAGTGAGATAATTCCTTCCCAATCGTTCAATACTCTATGTCTGAAAATACCCGATGGTATTAAATAAGCTGATTTGAACTTCAATGTTAGTAGAGAAATTGATATTATTTTAGGAGCTAGTGTGTTTTTTGATTTAATATGTTCCGGTCAAATTAAGCTCGGTGCAGGTTTACCAGTATTACAGCAAACTCGTTTAGGCGGGTAGTTTCCGGACCTATATTAATTAAACCAAAGCATAGCAGAAATGACCTTCTTTGTAATGTATGAACTCACAAATCCCTTGAAAAATGTATTGAACAATTTTGGAAAATTGAAGAAGTTTCTGGGATTTAAAATCGTTCATGCGAAGAGAAATTTATAAAAACTTTAGAACGTCATCAGTCACGCCATTTTGTTGTAACATTGCCAATGCGTGAAAACGCAGATTCTTTGGGAAATTCATTACAAAACGCAATCATACGATTTGAAGCTATGGGTAGGAAATTCAAAAAAAAATCCAATATTCAAACAAAGGTATGTTGACTTTATGACAGAATATGAAGTGCTAGGACATGAGTGAAATAGATCCGAGCATGATAAATAACACACCATCTATAGGTTATTTTTTATTTACCACATCATGGGGTGATAAATGAATCAAGCTCATCGACATAATTGCGAGTCGTTTTCAATGGATCCTGTGAATCATCAAACGGGGTATCATTGAACGACATTTCAATGGTCGGACCGACGATTCAAAACGACCTCTTCTCAATTTTACTTCGGTTTCGGGAACACAAATTTGTTGTTATTAACACAGATATCAAAAAAAAAATGTACAGGCAAGTTATGCTGACACCATCCCAAAGGGATCTCCAACGCATAGTTTGGAGATCAAGCGAAAACGAAGAAATCAAACACTATCATTCAAACACCGTTACCTATGGAACAGCGTCCGCGTCATTTTTGGCAATACGCAGTCTACATCCGGTTGCAATCGAAAATCAGAATGAATTTCCGGAGGCATGTCATATTATTATTAACGATTTTTACGTTGATGACCTTCTGCGTGGAGCTGAAACTATTGAGGGTGCGTATAAGTTGAAACACGATTTGACAAAATTACTCGAGCAATATGGAATCGAACTTTGCAAATGGATGTCAAATGACAAGCATATTTTAGGTACTGATCAAATTGATGCAACAATTCATTATCATATTACCGAGGACGATATTCAAAAAACTTTAGGCCTAATGTGGCAACCAAGAAATGACATTTTGACTTTTTTGTAACCGATTCTGATTTTCGGGTAGGAAAGGCTACCAAACGAGTACCATTATCATTTATTTCGAAAATATTCGATCCCCTAGGACTTGTATCTCCTATTATCATCAAGGCAGAAATTATGATGCAATCATTATGATAATTATCTCTTGGTTGGGATGACGAGCCTCCAGCTCATGTATTATCAACGTGGTCTCTGTTCAGCAATCAACTATCCAAACTTAATAATATTCAAGTTTCCAGACATGTGCGTTTGTCTAATGTAAATATCGTAGAATTACATTACATTTGTGATTCATCACAGAAAGCTTATGCCACATGTATTTATGTCAAATCAACTGACAGTCTGAATGTTACGTCAATACGACTTGTATGTAGTAAAACACGGGCACCATTAAAAACAATTAAAATACCGAGACTGGAACTTTGCGGTGCTGTTTTATTATCTCAAATTTATGATAAATTAAAAAAATCGATTAATTCTTCCGTAAGTAATGTATACCTTTGGACGGATAGCATAATAGTTTTGTCATGGTTAGCATCACCACCAAATACTTGGAAGGTATTCATTGCGAATCGAGTGACTGAAATCGAAACGTTGACAAAAAATTGTCAATGGCGTCATGTACCTTCAAATTGTAATCCTGCTGATATAACGTCACGCGGAGTTGATACCTCTATTCTCAAATTGTCAACGCTGTGGTGGAACGGACCTGACTGGTTATTGTATCCGTCTGATCTCTTGCCAACAGTTATCGAAATTAATGCAGACGTACCCGAAAAACTAAAATCACAAATATCCCTCAAATCAGCAGTCAATGTCATTGAAAAAATTTCGAACTTCTATCGTCTACAACGTGTCGTAGCATTGTGTCTTCGTTTCTGCAATAATCTACGCAATCGCCAAAACCTAAAAACGGGTCAAGTCAGTCTAGAGGAACAAAACAAATTCCTGTTGATTGTAATAAAAAACGCGCAAATTCAATCATTTCATAATGAAATAAGCTTCTTACAGAAATCAAAACTTGAACCTAAAAATGCCCGCCTGAGATCGTTAGATCCATTTTTAGTCAGTGATGGTTTTTTACATGTCGGGGGAAGATTATCGAAATCTAATTTAGCCCATGACATTCGACAACGTTTTTGGATTTTAAACGGTAGAGCAACAATAAGAAGTATTTTGAAGAAATGCATCACTTGCTTCAGGATTAATCCTATTAATGTTATTCAGGAAATAGCTAGTTTACCAGTTAAGTGAAATTTGTCCAGCTGTGTGCACGTTCCAATGTAATTGAATGAAGAAAAGTTGTATTTCGTGCAGAAATTTATTTATAAAATCATAGCAGACTTTATAGTCGAAAGCGCTCTCTCTGCTATGATTTTATAAATAAATTTCTGCACGAAATACAACTTTTCTTCATTCAGTTTACCAGTTGACAGAGTGACACCTAATAACCGTCCATTCTATATCGTAGGAACTGATTTTGCTGGACCTTTCCATATAAAAGACGGTCGATTATGAAATCGTGCAATAATAAAGGCTTATCTTTGCATATTCGTTTGCTTCACTACTAAGGCGGTACACTTAGAAACGACCTTAGTACCCAGGCTTTTCTTAACGCCCTTAAAAGATTTGTTTCACGACGTGGTCTACGTAAAAGAATATACAGCGATAATGCTACTAATTATGTTGGAGCGAATAACGAATTAAAATATTTAAATGAATCTGTGTGCAAGTTTGTCAGTGATCGTGAATCGGTTGAATTTTTCATGAATAATAATATTGATTGGAGATTTATCCCTCCAAGATATCCACATCACGGCGGTTTGTGGAAGGCTGCTGTCAAACGAGCTAAATATCATGTAACTCGTATAGTTGGGAGAATCATCTCACATTTGAGGACCTTTTTTTTTCACAAATAGAAGTGATAATGAACTCTCGTCCTATCACTCCCTTATCCAATGATACTATGGACCTATCCGTATTAACCCCAGGACATTTCCTAATTGGCCAACCATTTTCCTCAATTCCCGAAGCAGACATAACGAACTTACCTTAAAATCGTCTCAAACAATATTAAGTTATCCAACAAACCTCTCAGTAATTCTGGAAGCGATGGTCGAAAGATTACCTTTCATCTCTACAACAACGCTCCAAATGGCATGTTATTTCTGAGAACATTGCAAAGGATACCCTTGTTCTTCTCATCGAGGATAATATTGTACCTCTTCATTGGAAACTGGGAAGGATTGTGAAATTTACCAGAGGAGATGATGGACTTATTCGAACTGCAACTGTGAGAACTCATACAGGAGAGGCTACTCGTGCTGTGCAGAAACTTTGTATCTTACCAATTGAAAACTGAAATCCTACTACTAAGTTTTCAGTGTTATCTGTGATCCTTCAGTGTTTATTCTTCATTTAAGAGACATGAACTTTTCATATGTTTATTTTTCGTTGAAAGACTGTAACCTTTCAAGGCCGGCGGGATGTCGGATCATACGCATTCATACGCAGATATCAGACTCTCCATGGACGAAATCACAATATTTGTTTTTGTACGGTTGCTGAAGTTTTTTCATAGTTACGAGAATTGTTTATTGACAGATGTAAAAGTTTTGACGTTTTAACTTTATATAACCATTAAATGCTTTTGAAATCACGTATTTAGTTTGTATAAATATTTCATCGTTCGGGATATCACGAAATCCCTCATGCTTTCTATTGAATGGAAATTGAAGCTATTATAGAAAAAAGCTGTTCAAATAGAAACGATAATCAACAATAGGTAAGGGAAAGAATGATGGATAAATGGAACAGACTCACTGATTAAACTGCTCACGACGTTGATGTGTTTCTTTGATTTTCCTTCCGACTCTCCGGTCTAAATCGCTTTCAGCTTGTTGATTCTGCCCGTTACGATTAACCCAGATAGTGCCACTATCCTTTTAAAAGCCTAAACTGCTGTTTTGTCTGAATTTTTAATTTTTCAAAAATGAATTTAGAGCTTAAAAAGTACACTCTTAGTCATGAAAAATTGATAGGGAATTATTAAATGTACCCTTCCATGTGTCACTTGAGAGTAGTTGGGCGTCTTCTCAAAAGGCTAGTGGCAAAATGGGTGACTATCATCTCGTAGATATTTTTTTCGATAATCAAAACAAACCAGTATAGATATGTCCATAAGCGAGTTTATTTAGTTCTATAACTCAATAACTCTCAAAACAAAAATAAAGATTTCTTAAAATAGGAAGCTTAACAAACTAGTTTTTAGTATGATAATTCTGAAAACAATCCTTGGGATGTAGGGCAACTGTGCATTTTTTACAGAAAAAGTTGCTTTTTTATGACAGAAAGTACAGCGAGTTTGTTTATTTTGGTATGCAACCAGGTGATCTACTCCATCATACTTGGAGAAGGAATGTGCTTCTGTCGGAAGTCTACTAGTCCTTCCTTCTGATTTCTTTTTGAAGGATTCAAGTATTCCTATCACAATGGACCGTCTGAAACTAACATGATCCAATTTTCCACCTTCAAATTTGTGAAGACGCTAGGAGTTTTGTTCAGCCATATCAACAAAGTGACTGAAAAGAGGAAAATACCACTTCTTGCCTCGAATGGAAGATCTATATAAACTAATGTTTTGATCCGCCCTATCTACGCCTCCCATATTTTCATTATATATTTTTATAATACTTGGCTGTGGGACGAAAATTACTTTCTTTTCTTTCTTAGAAAATCTTTTGACCTGGATAGTTGGGAAAACCGTAACATGGTTTGAAGCGATGTTGACAATACTATTGTCATGCCACTTACACACGATAATTTCATTATGCACTGTTGAAGCATAGTAAAAATTTCCTCGTGTCTCTTTCTTCATTTCCTTGGATGACACTATTTGGCAACTCTTCGGTAAACGATTTTCTCGTATTGTTCCAGTACCCTTTATGCCTCTAGATTTCAATTCTGAAAGCAGCGCCAAGGAATTGAATAAATTGTCAAAAAAAATGTGGTAATTCATGTTAGTTCCAGAAGTTTTCAAAGCATCCACAAACTCAAGGACAACACTTGCACCTAATCCTACAGCCTTATATTCTTCTGACAGTTTAGTGTTTGAGCCTTGATATGGCTCGAACCACTCAATATACCCTAGTCGGTTAGTTCCCGTCCATAATTTATACCCCCAGCGAATTGGTTTCCCACGAATGAATTAAATATTCCAATAAAACAACGCATTTCATTAGTTGTTACATCAGCAACACGAATTTTACCACTGGCGTACAAATTAGTGTAAGTGACTAGCAAGTTCATCACTTCATCATCAAAAAATAAAAAGAACGTGTCCACAGGCGAACGTTGTGGTTTGGTCCACAAACAGCATCCCAAGTAGGTAAATCAGAGGTGATGTCATTTTTGTTACACACAATTTTTTTTTTCTTTCATTGGCTTGAACATTTTCTTTCTCTTCACAAAACAGAATATGGAAGATCGTCATCATTATCGGATTTACTATCCGAATCAATGTTGTCAAAATTTACCTCAGCGTCAGCTCTAAGCTGTCCTCCTGGTAGGTCCACATTACTTTCATCTCCACTGTCTTCATCTGATATGTCATTGTTATCAGGTGGAAAAATGATAATTTCATTTGGTATTAGATCATCATTGATATCCAAGTTCTCAGCTTCTTCCAAAAAATCGTTGAGAGTCATAGGCCTTTTCCAGAAATCACTAAAAGAAAATAACATAAAAGAAATATAAATTGTGGGGAACTCAAAACTATATATAAGAGGTTATTTTTTATTTTCTTGGGCCATTATAAAAAAATTATGTTTTGAAAACACCCAATTTTGGCAGTGCATTTTGCCAATGTCCTTTTGAAAGAACACACAGAAAAACATGAACCTAACTAAGAACCCATAACTTACATCAAAATGATAATTATTGCTAAAGAGATGCCATTGTTTGTTTATTAAATTTTGTAAGTTGTCATTTTATTGTGAAAGTATTTGAAGATATAACTTACCTGGAAAATTACATATTTTTCGGTAATTCGGAACCAACTTCTAGTATCACCCCTTGACAAATCACCAATGGCGGAAAATGAACGAAAGTCCCCACAAGTATATACAATTGAAAATAGATCACTAAACAAGTAATTCCATCTACCGACAAGTAGCCCTAGTTGTGCTACAGGCGCCTATTTCACGATGGCTTTTAAAATGATGGTAAAATATGAAATAACTTTTTTTCAAGTTTAGGCTTTATCTGGGTTTTAACCGTACAGTCCAAAAACACGCGATTGGAATGTTACAATTTTAAGGAAACAAATTGTACAACGCAACACTCAACGCGAAAACACGCGCGATTGGAACGTGGCGTGATCGCGCGTAATTGCGTGTAAAAGTAAAGCTACCAATTACCTGCATTGAAGTTCAGTCCATAATGGTATAGGTACAAGTGACATTTCACAAAGTTACAGAAGTGTGCGTGGTCCTTTATTCATAATTTTACAAGAAAGCGTGAATGTAAAATTATCTGGTCATTTATGCACGAGTGTAATTTATTGGAATATTTCACGAATCATGAAATATTAATTTTTTTTCTGAGAAATATTATAGTACTGAAAGAGACTAAAGCAGCATTTATAGATTGAGTCGCAGCCGCAGTCGTTGCAGTTGACGTTGCTCATGTATACGTTTATAGATCAGCTGCCGTTGCAGTTGCTGTTGTCGCTGCTGCCGGTAGTTAACCAACTTTTATCTCGGACGGCAGGGGCAGCGGAAAATGACATAAAACTCAAAATTTCTGTGTCAAAAATAATTTTAATTTCAAATTCTTGCATTTCAGTTAGACAACTGCGCATGCGCTCAATGAACACAAAATAAGACTTTAAATTGGTCACAATCTTGCCTGTGGCTACGGCAGCGGAATCGGCTGCGACTCAATCTATAAATCCAGCTTAAATTGTGCTAGACACTATTTGAAGATTATCTGACATCTTCCAGTATTGTTTGTGGTGTCATAGCAACGGGATGTTTTCTCATTGCAATCATCGCTTCGCAGTTCAGTCACCTGTGTAATTTTTTCCTATAAAAAACTTTGTATATGAGGAAAAAATTCGCTGCAATCATGTTATGATTTGTTTTTGGTCATTTGCTTTCAAACTGACGATTGTCATTGGACATAAGCAAAAAAAAATCAGTTGAATTGTGATTCTGTTGTAAGTTCATCGCAATTACTCATGAAATATTTGCTTTGATTGTTCACTCGTAAAGCGATCTTGCAATCGAAATGGTAATAAAACACCTTGAGATCCATTGATTTCAAATTCAATGGAAGAAAATTAAGCATTTAGTTCCAGTGAAATTCGGACTTGATTCCATTCTTACTTATATTTTAAAAAACACACTCAAGGTACATCATACGTTTCCAGAATTTCAGCATTGTTACTGCATATAGAGAATGGTATCAGCAGTACCTGATGGACTGACCTAGAGATGGCGGTAGTTGCTTGAAAAATACCATTGTATTAGAAAGCACACAATCTATACAGCATTTGTTTCAAGTTGTTTAGTATTTGTTTGGCAGCCATCAATAGTAAACATTTTCAATAAATTTGTAAACATGGAAAAAATTGGTCATCGTTATGTGATACAATACTTTTATTTGAGAGACCTTAGCCCAACCAATATAAAAGCTGAACTAGATTCTACTCTGGGTGAGACTGCTCCTTCGTTATCAACAATAAAATATTGGGTAGCAGAGTTTAAACGATGCCGTACGACCTGCGAAGACGAGCATCGCAGTGGTCGACCAAATGAGGTGACGACTCCAGAAATGTTGAAGAAAATCCACAAAGCGGTACTGGATGATCGTCGACTGAAAGTGCGCAAGCTAGCAGACATAGTAGGCATTTCAAAAAGTGCGGTACATCGCATATTAACTGAAAATTTGGACATGAGAAAGCTGTGCGTAAGATGGGTGCTGCGTTTGCTCACAATGGAACAAAAACAGCGTCGTGAAGATGTTTCCATCGAGTGTTTGGCAAGGTTTCACAGAAATAAAGCCGAATTTTTGCGCCGTTTCATAACCATGGATAAAACATGGGTCCATCACTTAACACCCGAAACAAAAGAAAAATCAAAACAATGGACTGAGAACCGGCTCCAAAGAAGGCAAATACCGTTCCTTCTGCACGCATGGTCATGGCGTCGATTTTTTGGGATGCGCGTGGGATAATTTTCATTGACTACCTCGCAACAGGAAAAACTATCAACGACGAGTATTAAGCGAACTTATTGCAACGGTTGAGCGAAGAAATCGAGCAAAATCGGCCGCATTTGGCTAAGAAGAAAGTGTTGTTTCATCAAGACAATGCACCAGCTCACACATACGTTATTGCAATTGCCAAAATTGAAGAATTAAATTTTGAATTGCTACCTCATGCACCCTAATCGCCAGATTCAGCCACCTCAGAATATTTTCTGTTTCCAGACTTGAAAAAATGGCTCGGTGATCAAAGATTTTCCAACAATGAAGAGGTTACGACGGCATTTAATGGCTATTTTGAGGAGCTTGACGATTCTTATTATAAAAAGGGTATCGAACTTATTGAACATTGCTGGGAAAAGTGTGTGGAGCTAAAAGGAAATTACGTTGAAAAATAAATTTATTTTTTCCAAAATTTTTGTGTTTTCTTTGTTAGGCCAAGTACTTCTGGGACCACCTCGAACAATTCAGCTCGCATTTAAAATTTGCCATCGGTGCACTTCTGATTGTACTCTTCCTCAATTTTTCTCCATGGCCACAATCGTTAGTACAATGATCACTCAGAAATACTTTATTTCTAATTTTTACTTTGTTCACAAAATTTCCAATAGCTCTTCACAAATTCACAAAGCCATCACAAAAAAAATTATTTGAATTTGGACAGTACAACGTCTGACGGGTTAGCAAGTTGTTGATAAAAGTTCAGGATTCAGCACATCGAATACTTGGGTGTAGTCTGAAAGTATCAAAACGGTTGTCTTATTCGCATCAGCAATATAGTATGACAAGTGTAACCAGGTCAATAATCGGATTGCATGTCGAGCATAAAGTAAAGAGGGTTGAGAAAAAGTACGATTTGTTTATTAATTGTTCGATATACTCCCAAGATCACCAAAAATACAAAGAGAAATATACTTTCCATATTAATTTTTTTCTCAGTTCTCACAATATACTCTGAACATCGAAGGAATTACTTGTTCGAGTAAATCGAAACGTTCTTTAGTTTTTTCAGACCCTAATATAGTAAATGACTTTTGAAATACTACGATTAACCATAATTTTTTCTCTCCATAGGTAAGTTCTACATAATATGTTCCTTACTCTTTCAATTTTTCAATAATCAAGAACCACTCCTTCAGCTGGTTTGGCATAATCAAATGGTAGCTTTGGTACGAAATAATATAAATGATATCCTTGTACTGGGGATTATGTGACACATTTCCACATAAAGTGAATAGGTGTGTTTGTGTTTTCTTAAGGTACGTCTCTGATGTAATATTGCATACCGCATTGATCATCTTTGTTTTCAAGAAATTTCATAATTCGTTTTCAAGTTCATTCAATTGTTAAACTCAATGAGTTTTTTGGATAAGCAGACATAGTGGGAGTACCAGTACGTGAAATATAAATAAACATAGACTCATCCCGACGACCGTAGTAGTTACTTGAAATACTCACCAATAAAAATGAAACTGGTATGTATTTGCATTAAATTCAGCAATAAATTTTATATTTACACACGTATTGTGTTCGAAATTGTCGCATTTGTTACGAAGCTGAAAGCTGGTATAGATATTCCCAATTTTATTTCCTTTTTACAGCCTTGTTAACATCTGCATCTAACGATGTTCATTTAATGACCAATAAATGTCTTTCAAAATGCCATGTGAGACGTGATCATTACAGTTATTCTTGTAATCATATAGCAGTACACGATTTTTGTCATTCAACTCAAGTACTGTTGAAAACGTGTTGCTAGTCATCAAGGGTTGCTTCCAAATATTGACTATTAGTCAAGTCGAGTCTGCTTCTAGCTTGTTTGTCATGAATGTTGCTCTATAAAATTGATTTATGGACCTGACCGGTAACAATATTTTGAATAAATTTCACTTTTACCTCCATAATTCATAGCGATTCAATTCTATTATGGATCTCTTTCAATATAATTAAAAAGTTATAGCAATACGATCTATTGAAAACTTCACATTCAGATTCGAGAGCTTTGCTGAAATTATACATCGAAAGAGATCACAAACATTTTTTTGTTGTTCCCTTACTCTAATCACAGCTTCATTTTTGGAGGTTCAAGTAAAACTCTAAAAGAAAAGTAAAACACAGTTTAAAGAATGTGTATGGAACAGATTTACCTAGTATTGAATTCTCTGGAAGAGAATCGACTACTGGTGATCTGAAAATTCTAAATAGTATATTTTCTACTTTACGCTAAATCATGTTGATGGGTACTGTTACTTTGGAGGTTCCCACTATTTCGGTGGAAATCAAGTCATGCAAACAGTTTTAAATAGTTGAAATTCCCTGGGTAATTTCATTAGTAAGTTTTATAGGGGGTTTCATTTGGTGCATTCAAAAATCTAGTTCCGTGGTTCCTGAAAATGTGTTTGTGTAGAACAAAAATGGATAGTCACGTTCACTTCTGGAATAGTTATTAACAATAATGGAAGAATTAATTATTCGGTAAGTTAACTTGCAAAGTTCTACCAGTCTGGCAGATAAAGGCCCTGTGCTCATGTGAGTTTTCGTTCAAATTCGTTTGGGAAACGCTCAAAAACATCAAGGATCAAGGACAACAGAATCATTTGAACATGTACTATCCTTTGATTCCTCTCAAAATTATATTTTTTTCGGCACATTACTACCTATTCAATGTATCATCAAATTTCATAAGCGTAGGTTTGAATTTCTGTCGGTAGATATCTATGCAAAATAGATCATTCCTCAAGTAAAATTTTGATGTCATTTGGATTCATCCTAGTTTTATGAAAGTTTGATGAAGTTTAGGTAATAGCCAATCTGATTTATGCAGAACAAGAATTGTCCCAAATACGCTCACACAGCAAATAGATAAACTAATCGGTTTCAGAACATCTCTGAAGGATATAAGATGATAAATTAGCATTAACATACTTGTTTATGAATATAAACGATGAATCTTTTTGGTCTTTATTTAAATAAACCAGTGCATGCTCTGATATTATAATAAAACTAACAATGATGTTTCATTGAAGTTTTGAGGTGTACTCCCGAGAACTGCTATAAAATCAAAGCATAGAACTATTTCGACTCTAAACGGTAATAGATAAATAGAAAATAGGCAAAACTTTTATTAAACATTAAAATATTCAAATATTTTTGTCCATGTCCATCATAAAAATGAACGGAAGTGACAAATGTGAAAAATCAAAATCACAACTCGAATAATAAATAGTAATTAAAAGTTTCACAAGAGCTTAGACACTTAGTATTGATTACGGGAGTTCAGACACTGAGTAACTTTTCCCGGATCACGTCCATCACGAGATGACGAATGTTAGACATATGATTGAGATGATTCTCGATTTGAGGATTCATTTGAAGGTTATGATAATTTTTGAAAATCTATATTTTACGTTGTAAAAAGACATACCTATATACTTCAGAGATCTCTGTCAGGACGCCACCATTATATTTTTGACTTGTAAAATAGTCGCTCCATTTTCGTAACCTACAACTGCATAAATAGATTAATTTGAGTCCATCTGCTATGATTAAGTAATAGTATATTACGTAACAAGAGTTGTAAGTAACCCATTACGCACGAATTGAAAAAGATTATGCGTGCATAAATTTCATGAGTGCGTAATGGGCTTACAACTCGTGTAACGTACTATACTTTTTCTACGCCCACTCATTTTAACGTTATGCTTGTGACGCCAATCCATAAATTTTTGATAGGTAATTTCGTACCTTTCTTTGGATTTTAGCGGTAACAAATTATGTGTGGCAGCTTGAGCTTTTTCTAAAATATTCGGTGGAGTGCTCATAATTTCATCACTTTCAGTACTATCAGACATATTCGTAGATAAAGTTGAGAAAATGTTCGGATACAATTATATTTTGTTCAAGAAATTGACTATATAAATGACAAGACATTTATTTTCATAGCATTATACTTAAAAAAACGTATCCTATTTTTAAAGAAATTGCATAACGTACTGTCTACATTTAGGGGCATCACTCTTTCAATCCTAAATATATCTCGCTAATTCTAAAAGTTTTTTATGTTTTTCTATTGACTAAATTTGTGTAAATAGACCAAATATAGTCTTACGTGAATAAAAATTTTATTGTAATTTAATTAAACCAAGAAGTTTAAGTTTTCTTCTCAAAACGCACGTGTATGTTATGAGATCTCATTACGTGCATGTTATTCTTATATGTCAATTACAAGGAATGTTGACAGTGCGATTTTTGACGTTTACAGACATGGACGTAGAAAAATTATCATAAGACGACATCATTTGGAAAGCATTTTGAGGCCAAATAATTTTAATAGCAGCTTTATAACAGTTTTATGGATGTTGTTAAAGCTGTGATTCTTGTGGTCTTCAGAAGGTCCCCAAGGCTATCACAAAACTTGAATTGTTTTTCTACACACTTCAGTAATTTATAACTGTTTTCCATTTTTCAGATAATAATTGCTTTAGCCATTTCCGCGGTTTCTTGTGGACCCACTCCTGCTCTTCAACCAACGGACCAACCAATTGCTATCGTGAGATATGAAAATGAAGGAGTGAATGCTGATGGATCTTTTCAATGGAAGTAAGTCATGAAACTTTCCTCCTTATTTGATTTCGTGGCAAGATTCCTAAGAATATGTTGAGAACATACTGTTCATTAATTCTCCTGTTATTCAAATAATTTTAATCAATGCAAAATTGTTTCTATAGTTTTTGAGATTATAACTTGAGGTAAAGTAAATCTCAGAGTTCTAATTGAAATTTATCTTTAAGATCATAACTATTCGATGATTGAAAATATTTCGGTTTGTTCAGCACCATTTTGACAAACTGGCAATTAGATCACGAAATTTATCAATTTTACCAAATAATTTTGTTTCTTAGAAATCTTCGGTTGATTTCAACTGTTAGTTTTTCCATAGAGTTTTTTTTCCAGTGCAATTGCTATATTGATTACTCATGTTTCGGACTTCCTCTATCGGGAACAAACATCTGGGAATAAATAAGGGCGAGAACATCACCAATAAGGGGGGCCCGTATTGCGCTACAGAAAATCAAATTATTGTAAAAATGTGCGTAAATTCGTATGTAACGAAGAACAATAATTTTGTGATGAGTAACTCATTGTCTGTTATAAATAGAACTAACTAACCTTATGTAGACATTTGGGCCAGATATGACCTTGGTGCAGTTCATGTACCGGCTCAAAGGGATAGGTACTCACCCTTTAATAGAGTGGTGCAATTCAGTTGAGGAATTAAATAACTAATATGCTATTTTGGTGCAGTTCGTGTGCTCCGACTAATGATGACCAAACATGGGGTAATCCATTCATAAATACTATGTACGTCTTTTCGTAGCAGCACACGTATCAGTTGAACTTTTTCATACTCTTTAAGATCATCTGCAAACATGAGGCATTTACAATACTCAAGTATAAAAGTAAGATCATTCATAAATACAAATAAGAATGGTCCCAGGTTTGATCCTTGTGGTACTCTCGAATTTGCATAATATTCGTCTTGACTGTTACCGTTGTGCTTAACAATGAAGTGAGTAGTTTTTTATCAATTCTACAAAGTGTATCGACAGACCTAACTCAATCATTTTCTGAAGCAAAATATCATGATTCACACCATCGAAGGCCTTATGAAAATCAGTAAAGACCTCATCAAGTTGCGACCTACTCCCTAGAATTCCATGCGTTTCATTATTTGCAAAATAAACAAATTCGTGTTGATAGACTTATTGGCCCTCATGAGTATTTATGTAATTTTTGATGTGGGCAGGAATTCTCAAATAATTTAGGTGGGGTGCACATTATTGAAATGGCTCTGTAATTTTCAATGTTCATTTCATCACCCGTTTTATAGATTGGTGTTGTCAGAGCAGTTTTCCACAATTCGGAAAGTATCTCTGTCCTGGCTATTCTTTTAAAAATATGTATAAGAGATAATTTGAACCATTCGCCACAATCTATATCATTTTCTGGTATTTTCGCAAAAGAATTTTGTATGGTTATATCATAGTATTTGGACGAGATGCATCACGGCTACCAAATGGTGGGTACCGTTTTCCAAAGTTAACTGATAATGAATTTTAATTTCAGTTACGAAACTGCCAATGGTATCAGCGCTCAGGAAAAAGGTCAAGTGAAAGCTGGTGCTAGCCCTGAGGAAGCAGAACTAGAGGTAGCTGGTTCATATGAGTATACTAACGACGATGGCTCGAAAATCCAGGTTTCGTATATTGCCAATAAGGATGGATTCCAACCGCAATCAGATATTCTACCCACGCCACATCCAATTCCTGCAGCGATCCTGAAGGCTTTAGAATGGAATGCAGCTCATCCCGAACCAGAAGAAAAACGATAAATATTTTAATTCAGCATTGAATGCAATAATTTCATGTTTAGGTTGTGAATATAAGTTTAATTTTATGATTTTATTTTTTCCTTAATTCACATTGATAATCATAATATATATTCATTATGTCATGTGTCATATGTCTGGAAAATATATAGGGTGATTTACGTACGCCGTGCATTAGAGGTTCGTCAACTTGCTGCCGGAGTAGAAACTTAAAATTTGGTATTCTGTCATAAATGATGATGAATTTAAAACATATTCAGTTATTCAGGGTATGCAAAAAGTCGGTACTAACTTTCTCATTTTAAATGGAAATCTACATTTTTTTTCATATGGTTCGATTGGCCTTCTGATTATGAGTTCAGACAAACTGAGTTGTATTTACTTATCTATTACTGTTTTTGATACATTTCCATTTATCTGAAAAAAAATACCGCTGCAGTAGTTTAGGAAAAAGTGTGTAGCTCGCAAACCAAAGGACCCCGCACTTTTTGCTATATAAAATGGCATTCTGTCAAATAGTCCAAATTTTTGATATTTTGGAGAAGCCAATCTCCCTATGAAATGTGTCTGGGCCCAACTCGATCCTATGACTAGTTTTCGAAATACAGGGTGTTAAAGTTAGGAAATGACGACTTTTCCCCATCTTGTATCTATAGAGAAAATCAATATATTTGAATTTTTCGCTTGCAGTATTTTGAAAATATCCTTTGGCAACTATCCCCCACAAAAAAAAAAACTCATGAACTCTCTACCGTTACAGGGTGATTTCAATTCATACTCTTGCGATTTTTCGAATTTCGAAATATTGATGCTATGTGGTTTGGAAACACTTGTATGATAAAAATTATCACGGCTTATTTTGTTGTCGCTTCATGTAATATCATCCCATGTCTCAATCATACAAGGCGTTTCACGAATGCTGTGGTATACCAAAATCAATTTCGCTTGAGTTTTCTTTCCCTCCTTGTATGTTTGAGTTGATAAATTGTATTCATTCCAGTTTTTGAAGATATGTCATTGTGGAAACTAGTGCATACAGGGTGCTAGTGTTTCCAAAACCAATGTTAACCACACGAAAATATCGGAAAACCACATTATTTTTCATCACTCTGTATTTTGGAATTATGACCGTTAGGTTTGTATTTTTTGTTCATTATTCTATTCAAAATATTTTTATTTAGAAGCTGTATAATTTTCAGCTTTTTTCTATGACTATAGTTTTTGATGTATTCAGAAAACATTGTAAAGCTTGAAAAAATGTATACTTTTATAACCTCACGATAATTGATGTTTTGTCTTGTACTTGTACTTTGAGTTGAAACCGATATTGCCAGGTAGAATTTTTTGCAAAAAGGACAGTCTAACATTCGATCTTAGCATACTAGGTGTTTTTCTAGAAAGATATTTGAATATTACTTTCGTGATATTGAAAATTATTGATAAATTACCTACCTTGTTTTTACCGTTCATGCTCCTAAACTATGTGGCCTATTTATATTTTATAGCTTCGAAAAATTGAGATATTTTTTAAGAGAACAAGACTATATCAACTACACGAATTGATAGCGTAATAATGATGAGTCATTTCACATCATATATCTAATGATTATTGTTCACTCAGTCTGTGACAAAAATCAATACATTATATTTAATATTTAAACTCGTTTCCACACCACCCAAGAGGTAGAGTTTCCGGCGCGTTATTTTCCCTTGGTGGTATCTCCTTTAGGCCTACTCTGAAATATTTCATAACTTTGAATTAATTTCACGAATACACACAAATATCAAAGATATTGTCCTGAAACTCAAATCAATTCTGGACCGAAACTCAAATCAATTCATGCCCCGTATGCGACTCGTTTAGGATGTGCGCATGCTCGTCATCAGCGTAGTTTGAGTAGATCGTTGCCAAGTTTGAAAATAATTTCGTGTTCCAATTCAGAGTTTTTTGTTATGAGGCAATAAAACACATGCCATTTGAAAGAGAGAAATTAACAGCGCATTTAGGACTTTTTAAAACCGAAAAAAAACCTTTTAGATTTAGATCACTCCGAATTTTAGGCGCGAAATAAACTTATCTCAAACAATAATGTACCCTACGCTACTGTAATTATAATGACCGTGTAACAGTGCTTCTTCATCAACAGGAAGACTTGTCACTAAGATCTGTCACTCTTGTGAGAGATCAGAAGAGACTGTTTTTAGAATTTCAGGTTATTCTTTCATCATTCGTGAATTTGCATTGATGTTGTTCCTTTAAAGACAATTTCTAATAAAGCCGTTTCTTCCTATAAATAAACAATGAACTGTTTAGTGTTGTGTGGACGTAAAGGAAAAATACCAGAAATAAAGTATTTTTGGTAGATAATGAAATTTTTATGTACCTATATGCTTTCCTAGAAAATAGCTTAAATATTATTTTAATTTGACAAAAAAAGGCATGATTTTTGGTTATTGTCTTCAAGAAGAGACCCCAGCAAAACATTTGAGTGAGAAAATTGTAATTCACAAGAAGATTCATGTGAAAACGGCAATAGAATAATTTGAAACCTAGTGCAGTACCGGAAATTATGAACTTCGGTCCAGAATTGATTTGAGTTTCAGGACAATATCTTTGATATTTGTTTGTTTTCGTAAAATTAATTCAAATTTATGAAATATTTCAGAGTGGACTAGGCCTAAAGGGGACACCACTAAGAGAAAAAAAACGCGCCGGAAACTCTACCTTTTGGGTGGTGTGGAAACGAGTTTAAATATTAAATATAATGTATTGATTTTTGTCACAGACTGAGTGAACAATAATCATCAGATATATGATGTGAAATGACTCATCATTATTACGATATCAATTCGTGTAGTTGATATAGTCTTGTTCTCTTGAAAAATATCTCAAATTTTCGAAGCGATAAAATATAAATAGGCCACATAGTTTAGGAGCGTGAACGGTAAAAACAAGGTAGGTAATTCATCAATAATTTTCAATATCACGAAAGTAATATTCAAATATCCTTCTAGAAAAACACCTAGTATGCTAAGATCGAATGTTAGACTGTCATTATTGCAAAAAATTCTACCTGGCAATATCGGTTTCAACTCAAAGTACAAGTACAAGAAAAAAATCAATTTCCGTGAGGTTATAAAAGTATACATTTTTTCAAGCTTTACAATGTTTTCTGAATCCATCAAAAACTAGTCATAGAAAAAAGCTGAAAATTCTACAGCTTCTAAATAACAATATTTTGAATAGAATAATGAACAAAAAATACAAACCTAACAGTCATAATTCCAAAATACAGAGTGATGAAAAATAATGTGGTTTTCCGATATTTTCGTGTGATTAACATTGGTTTTGGAAACACTAGCACCCTGTATGCTCTAGTTTCCGCAATGACATATCTTCAAAAACTGGAATGAATACAATTTATCAACTCAAACATACAAGGAGGGGAAGAAAACTCAAGCGAAATTGATTACGGTATACCGCAGCATTCGTGAAACGCCTTGTATGATTGAGACATGGGATGATATTATATGAAGCGACAATAAAATAGGTTTTGATAATTTTTATCCTACAGGTGTTTCCAAACCATATAGCATCAATATTTCGAAATACGAAAAATCGCAAGAGTATGAATTGAAATCACCCTGTAACGGTAAAAAGTTCTTGAGTTTTTTTGTGGGGGATAGTTGCCAAAGGGTATTTTTAAAATACTGCAAGCAAAAATTCAAATATATTGATTTTCTCTAGAGATACAAGATGGGGAAAAGTCGTCATTTCCTAACTTTAACACCCTGTATTTCGGAAACACTTGACAGAACGCCATTTTATATAGCAAAAAGTGCGGGGTCCTTTGTGGAGGAGTTAGCTTGTAGTCCAGGCTAATACCTGATATTTCATCAATGGTCTCATTTTGTACCATACGGGCGCAGACGACTTTCAAATATCGCATTCAGAAATTGCCAAAAACTATTTTTTTTAAATGGCACCTACTATCTTATTGACTCTCTATTGCGCTTTCTCTATACCTAACTCCAACTATCGAGTTATTCAATAAAATTATAGAAATGCCTTATCTTGCCGATTGATTTTTTTGTTTATTCAAGTATGCCATGGAAACAAAGGAAAATAGTAAAGAAGGAAGTAATATTATGTCAAAATAAAAACGAATTTTGTTAATTCCTAAACAAAATTCATTTGAAAATCGAAAATTATCCGAACAAAGTTGTGTTAGACTTGTTTGTTATCTAAAGCATGTGTCAAAAAATTATGCAGCGAATTGTCCGTGAGTTTAATTTGAAATATCCAAACTTACCAAGCATGACACGATGAACGTTCTTACGATTGAAAAAGATTTTTATACATTTTGAGAAAGTGGCTAATTACGAGTGTCGACTGGCAATGAAGATAATCAAGCATATCCTCAAGCCTCAATACGAACGGCATCTTTGGAATTGGTATTTTCATACTAACCATATTACAACGCGATAGGCTACATCCTTTTGAATTCATTAGAATGCAAAAATTTCACCCGGGTGACTTTCCTCGTAGAATAAATAACCTTTCGCGTGGACTTACTCAAAGTACAAGAGCACGCCGTATTCATAGAAAACATAATTTGGGCTGATGAGGCATAGTTTTGTCAGCAGGGAGTTTACAATTAATAGGCGAAATCGACATTTTTGGGCTTCTGAAAATCCACATGTGGTGCTCGAAGTTGAAAATCAAGTAGAACTTCGACAAATGTGTTCTGTTTGGTAATGAGTCAAGAGGTACGCTAATTTACGAACGATGAAAATTTGAATAGTGGGAGACACACTAAGAAATTCTTCAAAACGTGGTAGTAACATTTCTTGAAAATTTGCCACAGTCTAGAGCTGCACGTTCGTGGTCTCAGATGGATGAAGCACTACCGCGCAATAGCGCAATACAAGAACTGTGTATACTAAATTGACATCCTAGTTTGATCACCGTTGGTGGGGATATCGAGGACTATTTTTTGGCCTGAATGATCTCTAGGTCTTACCCCTTTAGACTCTTATATTTGCGGTAGGGTAAAAGATTTGGGTATTCTCTACCAGTTCACAATATAAATGATTTGATACTTGGAATATTGCAGACTTTTGACAGTCCTGATTCCAACGATATTGGAAGTGCTACGGAATCTATTGAAAGCAGAATTAAAGAATGTTTTATCCAAAATGGTGGACATATTGAACATGTACTTTAGAGTTTTGTCAATATTGTTCTTGTTCATTCGTATTAATTTGTGTTGTGTAATTGAATAGGGATCCATATTTTTGATTAAATTATTATAATTGTCTATTGATTCCATGGCATACAAAAAAAATCTTGTTTTATATTGAATAACCCGATACAGGTTGAAGTTAGGTATAGGAAATGCTAGAGTACGTCATCCTAAAATTCAATTTTCTTTCGAATGGTGTCATAAAAATAGAAAGTGCCATTTGAAAAATTTGAGTTTTTGTCAATTTTTGAATGCGACATTCGAAAATAGTCTGCGCCCATATGGTATAAAATAAGAACATCGATGGGATACCAGGTGTTAGCCTGAAATATCAGCTATCTGCTCCACAATGGACCTCGCACCATTCTTATGGGTTACTGGATCCCGGTGGAATTGGCTAAAACTGTAGGATGTTATTCTCTTCATTTTCTTGATCAAAAATTCCTATGGACCCAACTCGATCCTATGACCAGTTTTCGGGATACAGCACCTCAAAGATATGGTTTTGTGCCTCATGAGTGTGAGTACGACAATATTTTTGTGTATCTGTGCCTCGTAGTGAGTTTTCAGTATAAATTGTACCTTCAGAATCATTTCGTTCTTTTAATACTCAAATTAGTTGAACACAAACAACAGGGTCTTGACTGAATTCATGACAATTACAACTTCAATATATTGACTATATCACGGAAAAAAATTAATGGTTAAATCAACCGGAATAATCCGGAAAATCACCGAAAAATACGTTCAATATAGGGACAACTATTGTTTATGGTTAAAAGTAACTTACTTATTTGTCGAATTGATTTTCGGTGTACTTTACTGGACGTGGTGTTGGATTATACCGCAGCGGAAATTAATGTAATAACGTAACATTGGTTATAATTTACCACAGCTCCCTCTCTTCAAAGTACCACTGTCAGAGTAAAAAGTAACTCGAGGCATGGGGAGAATTCACTGCGGTCAAATGCAAACTTTAGAAGAATACTTATGTTTACAAATACATGAATTATGCGGTTCTCTTCAACTACTGATCCACGATGAACTTCAACATTGATTTTGGGGTAAATTCAAATGATTTTGGGTTTGATTTTACTCAATTTTTTCTGGTGGTTACTACCTGAGCAACAGTATTCAGTGTCGTTTGCTTGAGGTCCATAGAATCATCCTTTGGAAAAGATTCTCCAAACAATTAATTCATTAATAGAATATACCTCAGATTATCTGGTAGAGCCAAACGCTATGTTTGTGATCACTTTTGGAAATATCGTGAATTTTAAAATAGCCAGTACATTTTCTTATTTATTCAAAGGATTACAGTGGAAAATATGCATATAATTCATGCTAGAGGAATGAATGAAAAAAAACAATGTCATCAATGTGGAAATGAAACCCAAATTAGTCAAAACTGTTTTTTCAATATTTCTATAAACATTATTGAACCAAATTTTTATAGTACAACACAAAAATAAAGAAACTATAATTCACTCTAATATAAACTGATAACCAAATGAGTTAGTTTTAAACTAAAATCTTTGATTTGATTGAAAGAATGTCAAAAGAAACTGAAACCACTATAATCAACTTGCCAACGTTTCAACCTTTATAAAGTCATCATCAGGGTACTACAATAGGGATTATAATTGTTGTTGTAAGTGGATGGTACAAAAAATTTGCTACTTGATTGAATTATTAAAAACACCGTTTAATCTGATAAAATACATACACATTTACATCATAAATAGTTTAAAATTATGAGGATACAAGAATAAATTAATATGAAAAAATAGAAAAAGAGAAGAATAAAAAATTAATTTGTTAAAAGTACAAAGGGAGTTGATAAAAAATATGGATAATTGGTTTTCCAAATGTGTCCGTATTTTATCAACTCATTTTCTACTTTGAACTAATTATTTTTTCTTCTCTTTTTCTCTTTTTTTATGTTAATTTAAATCTGGTATCCTCATAATTTTAACATATTTATGATGTGAATGTGTATTTCATCAACTTACACGATGTTTTCAATCATTTATTTAAAAAGCAGATTCTTTGAACTATCCACTTACAATAACAATTATAATCCATATTGTGGTGCCCTGAGGATGATCTTATGAAGGTCGAAACGTCGACAAAAGAATCATATAGGTTTCAGTTACTTTTGACCTTTTCCCAACCAAATCCAAGAATAAAATATAAATATTAAAAAAAACAGATCATAGCGCAGAGTCTTCCCAAATCACATTGGAGTTTTTTCACATAAAAGTATTCACTATCATAAATAGTGTGTATTTCATAAATTGTCTGTTGCAGAAACAGCCACACCATTTCAGACTCTAGAGGATATTTGACGTCAAATATCTGGAAGCATTTAAAACAAATCTCGACAGCTTGCATTGTTGAGCCCACTTCCCACTACATATCGTTGATACTGACGAATGATGTTTCTATTTGCAAGAAATTCTCTCCCACCATAATTGAAAGAAGTTGCATGTTACTTTCAAATTTTCGTATTTACTACTCCTGTATGTTAAATTCGATTGTATATCAGCTACGCTCTGAAAAAAAGATTTCAAATTTCACAAGTCTCGTTGCATTGCCACTCAAAATTTACTGACCTTCACGAATAGTACAAATCCTTCCTGAACCACCAATCTCGATGGTCTCCAAGTGGTATTTTACATTTTTCTTGGTGGAAAATATATTGGCAGCAGGAATAATGGAATTAAATCATTGTTAGTCAATTCATCTTTGGGAATTGCATCTGAAAAGTTTTAATTTCTTTTGAGCTACTTGACATTAGCACTTGGAGTTATTTCTTTCTTTTCAGAGGCCAATTCAGAAAAAAATTGTTTAATTTTTTTTCCATAAAAGGAGTCGAAGTCAATCTGAAAAAGAATCTTTTAAATCACCCAAAGTCTAAATAATGCATACCAACCAAGGTATATCCCAGGTTATGCTTATAGGGCATAAATGAGTTCAGTATTTATTGGATGGGTTTATTTTTATTCAGTTCTTGTCTTCCCCTTATGGGTTTTTTCCATTTGTCCAAAACTATGGTCCAGGGTTCTGACGAATTCTTTAACCATTCTATGTCTACTTCCTCGTTCTGGGACAGTACAATCAAAACATTCCAAAAACAAAAAACAGATTCAACAGGTAATAGAGAATAAAAATTAGATCAACTTTCAACAAAGGGTGATCCTGAATGATATTGACAAAATGGCAAAGTAGATAAACAATGGAAATCAAAAGACCCGTATTTTTCTCATTCTGTTTCAATTTACAATCATTTGGGACCAAAATGGTGCATTGAAGCAAGTCGCGAAAAAGAGGTTCTTGATCATAGCCCGAAAAGTACCAAATCGATGCAAACAAAACATTGTGTGATTTTTTTAACTACCTACTTTTTTACTGCCTTGAATATTTCAATGTTCTGAGCTTCATATGAATCGGTTTGACCTTGGATCAGCGGAAAAATGTTTTTATGTGTGACAATATCGAAAATTAATATTGAGAAATTTGTTCAAAATCACCATTCATTTTCAAATAAGCAATCATGTCTATCTGTAATTAATGAAATCTCTTACCTTCGAATATCGGCTAAGTATAAGTATGAAATCCCGTTGGATTATAAACTCCTTCTTAGACTCGGCTTATTGTCCATGTTATGTTTTTTTTTTCTGCAGTTTTGTTCCACTGGATATTTTGAAAGCGTGAAAAGTTCACTGTTTACTGTTTCTGTTCCCTTGAAGCTGAACCTGCTCACACTGACTTCGTGGCATGACCTCAATACATTCATAATTGGAGTTTTCATTGAGTTTATTGATAATTCGAAAATGCCTTTTCAACGATTTCAACGAGATAAATGTTGAAAGACAACAAAACAACATTCCCTAAAAAAGTATTGAAAATCGTTTTTTACCTACTCACATTGATATTTGAACTAAATTATATCGACTTAAAAAGATTATAACACTCATCTGCAGAAATACAAACTGAAGAAACACAATCCACAAAGGCCAATCGATGAATGATAAAATGCACCCTCTGTGGTCTAACCCAAATGACAATAGTTTCTATGTTGGCGGTGTCTGTACTGTGGTATATCCCATCTGAACCTCGTAAGTAGATTGAAATATTTGAATTCAGATGATTGTAACGTCTCGGAAATAACATCGATATGTATATTAGCAGTAATCATCACAAATCATGAAGTGCTTGTCTGGTTCGAAAATCAGTAACTCATGATTCTGTATGTGATGAATATCAACAAATATTTAGTGAAATATATATCTTCCTCAATGTGACAATTTAAATGAGTAGCTCGAAACTTTTCAACAGTAATTTTTACATGAATAGCGCAGATATAAGTAACAAGTATCTGCGGTAAATTATACCACTACCAGTTATGTCTCTGAAAAAAGTCACTTCAAACACATATTCGAGCGATATTTACGACGGTTCATCTTAAATTCTTGATTAAATTTCAGAAGTGATAATCACCTATACAGGAAAGTATCTGTTAGATTTAATTCAATACCCGTCGTGGTCTTAGCCAGGAGAGTAGTTGTTTTCTGTCAGGTACTTGCCTTAATAAGCCTACTTAGTAGGTGTATATGGGAATAAAGGATTCATCACATGGACGTATAATATCGTATAAATACAGATGGACTCAGCATTGCCATACCTACGACACGGAGTAATTGGAAGTCGCTCTGTTTTTGGGCGCGCGGGCTGCGGGGAAGAGAGAAGGTAGCGATAGACTGTGACCTTCCCACAACAGACAGGAGCGCACGCATTTCCTGCAAATAGGGTTCAATCACAAGAAAAAAATGGTGAATTTGAAATGATGATGAAAATATCAAGGAAAGTGTTAGAATATACATCCGATGAGACTTCGTGAGATAGAAAAACTCACATGACATACCTGATTGCATAAAAAACTTCACTGACTCCGATAGTATCGATCCTTAGAAAATTAGGTCCACAAATTTTTCAAAAAAAAAAAAAAACTTTCAAGACTTTCGTTTTCAATTAATGGAAAGCTGGAGACAGTCGACTGAAAAAAAAAGAATAAAAATGCATTTACTAAAAAATGGTAATTTATATATTCAATAAATACATGTTCTTATACATATTAAAATAAATGAGTATTGTGAACAATAAATATTCCAAAGAAATTTTCAGCGCATATAATTCAAATTCAGAAATACGAAATTTTAATGTATTTACATGTTGTCGCAGACAAAATTCACAATACAGATAATCAAACTAACATTTTTTTCTAGAAGATATCAAAAATCAAGTACACACAGAGTTTCATAAAAACAACAATAAAATGAAAATGAATTATTTGTTTTCTATTCTGAAATGATTTGTTAATTTCTTGAGTTCCCTCTTCGAGCAATGATAACCGCCTGTTATACTCAATATCAGAGTCCTTATTCAATTATGTCTCCCAAATTCACTAAACTGTCCCTCAGCTCATTCAAAGTGAATTTGGGCTGTTGCAGAACTCTAATTCATCTCCCAAGAATATCATATATATGTTCGATGGGGTTCGTATCAGGACTTATCGCGGGTAAGATCGCCCGGAAATACTGGCGGGCCGTGTGGTCTCGTATGGTCGTGCAATCATATGAATTCTTCACCTATGAATGCAGCAAAAGAACAGACAACATGGGGTTCGGATACATACTGTTGTCAAATTCGCTTCATAAATGACTACCAGTTTCATACGTGCCTCCAAATTCATACAACTCCAAATCATTGCCGATCCTCCGCCAAAAGCAATGATTTACAGAGTGTTACATTGATTGTAGCGTTCTCCTAAACGTCTGTAGACCCGCATTCGTGTGTTATTGGTCATGGAAGAGAATATTGACTCATCAGTGAGCACTCGACATCATTCAGCTTCCCGCCGAAGAGGTTGTGCACGAGCAAAATCAAGCCGTGATATGCAATGTTCTGCAGTCAATGAAGGCCTTGTTGCTGACACGCATGGCATCAAGTAGTGTTCCCCTAAACTTTGCTTGAAGATATCTTTACTAGATTAGATCAGCTAAGATTCATTTTTGGCTTCTACGCTAAAAGCCTTTACACTGCGACCATTTCAGACATCTTGTGTGTTCCCTTCGAAATCGTTTAGAGCCCTTGCAGTGACAAAGTACGTGTACTGACGTAAAGCAGCGCATTTGAAAATTCTGATCATTATTATTATTATCACATTGATATTATGGAATTCTTGTATTGTCGCCAGTTCTTGATGTGTGTGCTAAATTTAAGATTATTCAGAGCATTGGAAGTGGGTGGAAATAGAGTTTAGAATTTCTCATTATTATTATAATCAATCAAACATTAATATAATAAAATTATCGTCGGTCCTTGGTAAGTATGCCAAATTTTAAAATTTTCGGATGATTAGAAGTGGATGGATGTTGAATAAAAAATTCACGTCATTATCATTATTATCATTATCATTAAACTTTTATAATTAAGTCCTTGTATTGCCATCGGTTTATGTGTGCCCAATTTCAGATCATACGGACGATTGAAATAAAATTAAAAAATTCTCATCATTATTATTAGGTACGTTATTATCATAAAATTCTTGTATTGTCGTTGGTTCTGGAAATTTTTGAAATTTTTTTAATAATTCGGAGGATTAATAAAGGGTGAAAGTCGAATTTGAAATTCCAATTATCATTATTATCATTATTTTTATTACATTAATAGTAGGAAATTCTTGTATTATCGTCGGTCCTTGATATGTGGCCAAATTTCAGATTATGATAATTGGAAGTGGGTGAAAATATAATTTAAAAATTCACATAATTATTATTATTATTAGTGGAATCGAGTTTCTTCAGGAAAATTGCCTGTATGGAGGAAATTAAAAACTAAAACCTTATCTGAATCAAAATTTTGATCCAAATCTTTAAGCTGTTTCCGAGATAGCCAAAATAAATATATCAATATACAAGAATTGCTTTTAAAGATATTAGATAGATTAGATAGATTTGATACTGCTACCAACTAATACTACTCACTTTTTCTTTCGAAAAATCACGGGATTCTGTCCTGTTTTTCAAACCAGAAAATATGAAATTGACCTAAATAATATTATCTGTCAGATCGTCAGTATTTCAAAGCCAAACAACCTGAAGTGGATGAAAACTGAGTTGCGAAATTTGAGTTAACAATTTTTACTATTATCAATTTGTCCTCACCTCTTCAGTGGGGGACTTGAGTTATCAACAGTTTCTTCAGAATCTGTACGATTTTTTCTTGCTGAAATCGTTCAATCTGAAAATATGTAATAATATATTTTTTTTTTATGCAAATCTGTTATTATTTGAAATAACTCATAGAAAATAACAATTCTGATAATAATTACCCTGAAGTTGAAGCAGCTGAATTTCTTGGGATACACTATTCATCATATAATAAAGGAAGAACCCTTATCTTCAAAAATATTCTTCCACTTGGGTTAATCTCGAATACTGCGTCTTTGAAATAAATGGAACAAATCCTAACAGACTTTGGAACACATTCAGTTGAACATTTTATCCCCAACTCTTTCAACCAAGCCGCTTTTACTGTAACATCAGCTGGAAACCTAAAGATAAATCAAAATTTTAATAGACATTTCTTGGACTTTTTGGCAACCTTTTTGTTTTAATGCATCATCCAAAAAACTAATGAAGTTCATGTTTCGTGAGGTATCTATTTCATTATCTCCATGTAAAGGTTTGAATTCACGTAATAATTTCATTTTATTCGGAGGAAACACATTGATACCCACTGTAACGCCTATGGTACTTACGAATGGAATCTGATATTCGGGTTGGAACACATGGATTGTTTACTAATCCAACAAGATTTCACCATTATGAGTCTCTTACTATTGTACTGCCACTATATATCACAAATGAGTTCAAAAAACACTATTTCAGCAATAATACACAAAAAATCGATGACAGAACGTGACAGAACTGTCAGAAGTTTACTTTGTGGATAACATAAACATTGATTTTCAACAGCGTTGACAAACGTCCAGACACAACAAATTTCTACACAACCATTTGAAGACGCAAGTACTGATTTTTTTCGATAGTTTGGATTTTTAAACGTGTAAGTAATACAGGTTTGAGTTGCGTGATAATGTCACCATCACCATTCTTCATTCTTTGATTGTAATCGAATGGAATACGTATAGTGACACAATTTTGTCTATGATAAAGATTTATTACCTACGCGATGTGACAACGCCCAACTCAATATCACGACTACAGATTGTGGCCATACACGACTTCAAACCAGGATGCCAGTACAATACTTTATAGGTCCATGGTTCATCATCGGTCGGCAACGACTGTTCGTTATTAAACGATCTCCCAAAGAATTCTGTTTTCTGTTATACAGGGTGATTCAAAAGTACTTTGACAAACTTCAGGAGGTGATTCCTCACAATATTCTAATATGAATTGCCCAAATAAATATATGTCCGGAAACGCTTCGTTTCCAAGATACAGGGTGTTGAAGTTTTATTTTTATTTTGTTTTATTTCAAATAACTCTTGAAATACTGAACTCAATTAAACGAAACTTGGTAATAAGAGGTTTTTGAGGTGTCGAATTCGAACCTGATGTTATTATTTCTCTTACTCGTAGGGGGCGCCACCTACACGTCTTTTTCATTTTTGAAGATTCATAACTTTTTTGAGCGTACTTCTAGCACATTTTTCAGTAAAAAAATCATATCTACGTAAAAAAGCTACCCTTGTTAAAAGTCGCTGTAAGCAACCGTTTTCTAAATATTTGGACTTGAAAATTTCAAGTCAATTATTTGATAATCGATGCATTTTGAAGTTATTACCAATATTTTGCATTTTTCACAAGAATGCTTTGGAAAAGAATTTGACGTTTAAGTAAGTAGTTTTGGTAATTACATATTTTGTGACAGTTAAACGTTTTGTTGAAGTTTCCGTAAGTAGAAGTAAAAAACACTAATTTTGAAAAAATGGATTATTTAAACAATAATGCTCATTTAGCCGATATGCATTTCGTTTATGGCCTTGCGGATGGCAATACGCGCGAAGCAAGACGTATTTACCAGGAGCGATTTCCTAATCGAGTACTGCCTTCAGCTCCAACATTTGCTAGTCTCCACCGTCGTTTGGCAGAAACAGGTAGCTTTAGGAGGGCAGCTGATATTATTGGAAGACCACGACCAGTCCGAACCCCAAAATTGGAAGAAGCTGTTTTGAACGCTATTGAGGAGAATCCAGAAACAAGTACAAGAATAATTGCTGAAGCTGTCAATTCTCCTCAGTCCACAGTTTGGAGGATTATCCACGATCAACAGTTTTATCCATACCATATTCAAAGGGTACAAGCTCTTTTGCCACGAGACTTTCCCCAACGCATTACTATGTGTCAGTGGTTTTTGAGAAAATTTGCTAGAAATCCTCAATTTTTAAGATATGTACTCTTCACGGACGAGTCAAACTTCTCCCGAAATGCTATCACAAACTTTCATAACAACCATGTTTGGGCTCTCGAAAATCCGCATGCAGTTAGTGAAAGGCATTATCAGTATCAATTTTCTGTAAATGTATGGGCGGCAATAATTGATAATTACTTGATAGGTCCTTTCTTTCTTCCGCTCCGACTGAATGGCGCAACTTACAGACACTTTTTAGAAAATGAATTGCCGGGACTACTTGAAAATGTACCATTAGAAATTCGTATCCGCATGTGGTTTATGCATGATGGGGCTCCAGCCCATTTTAGCGTTGTAGCCAGGGAATTCCTTAACACAGTCTATCCAAATCGATGGATCGGTAGGGGTGTAGAAGAACCTAACCAGCCGTGGGCACCAAGGTCCCCAGATCTAAACCCGATAGATTTTTATTTTTGGGGACATTTGAAGTCACTAGTTTATAAAACTCCAGTAGCGAACGAGGAAGATCTTAGAAACCGAATAGTAGACGCATGTGAAACAATAAGGAACACACCAATAATTTTTGAGCAGGTACGAGATTCAATGACTAGACGACTGACTGCCTGTATCTTCGCTGAAGGTGGACACTTTCAACAATTTATTTGAATACAATTTAGTTTCGTTTATTTTAGTTTATTCTACATATTCAAAATTTCCTGAAATAAAATGTTGACATTCCTTGCAAATTTTATTACTATTAATTATTACTATTGAATTATTATTATTAAATTACTATTTCGCTTAAGGATGTCATAAAGGAACGTACCCAACAGAAACGACCTCTTCAAGCGAGTAAAAAGTAATAGAATAGGTGGCGCCTCCTACAAAAAAACCAAAACTGCTTACTTAAACGTCAAATTAATGCAAATGCAAATGCAAAATAAAGGTAATAGTTATTACATGCATAGATTATCAAATAATCCACTTGGAATTTTCAAGTCCTAATATCTAGAAAACGGTTGCTTACAGCGACTTGTAACAAGGGTAGCTTTTTTACGTAGATATGATAGAGGAATCGATTTTATTACTGAAAAATGTGCTAGAAGAACACTAAAAAAAGTTATGAATCTTCAAAAAAGAAAAAGACGTGTTGGTGGCGCCCTCTACGAGTACGAGCAATAATAACATCACGTTCGAATTCGACACCTCAAAAACCTCTTATTACCAAGTTTCGTTTAATTAAGTTCAGTATTTCAAAAGTTATTTGAAACAAACGAAAATAAAAATAATAATTCAATACCCTATATCTTGGAAACGAAGCGTTTCCAGACATATATTTATTTGGACAATTCATATTAGAATTTTGTGAGGAATCACCTCTTGAAGTTTGTCAAAGTACTTTTGAATCACCCTGTATATGTGTTTCACTAATCTTGATGTTCGCATATTATGTATACTTTGTATGATTGTGTAGAGTGTTGTTTTGTCATTATGACACGTTTGATGATTAATTAGTATGGTATAAGATACCTCTTGTGTACATCTCGATTGTAATAAAGATTATAGTTAAACCTTTATCGGATGTTATAAGTTAAATAACTGATATCTAACATTGGTGACAACTGATTTACAAGTTACCAACCTGACATGACAGATATTGTTGATATTGATGTTGTCATTGCTAAAAGAAGGTAGAATTTTTTGATAAAAAACTGATTTCAATGAAAAAAATGGTGTAAATGGTGAATGGTGTGTATATTGTGCTGGTAAAAATAAGGAGGCATTTGAGTGTGTTTTTTAAGGAAGAACCGTGTGCTAGAAAATGCCAGTTATCATACAAAAAAAGGTCCGAATCTCCGAAATTACTTGAGACCACCAAAAATTTCACTCAGATTGTTCAGGAGGTCAAACTACGTAAGTCCCAAAAAAAATTTTTTGAGAGCTTGTAGCGCCCGGTTACCGGAATTTTACCCAATAAAAAAAACGAAAAAGTCGATCTTGCAGTCAATGGATTGTCGTAATAAAATTTTGTGAAAAAGGCTAGTATAATGATAAAAAATACACTTCATCGTCCCAAGATGAAAATCTTGTTGTGAAGGCTAAATACATTCTAAATACAATAAAAATGAAATAAAAGTTTCCTGATGAAATATAATAAATAAGACAATGATTCAATCGACAGATAGTCGTCATAAAATTCTTGTAGCATATAAAACAGTCTCATACTCAGTAGGTTTTTAATGATTTTTCTAAAACACTCAATATCTGTATAGGTCTCTTATACTGTTTGTCAAGTGAATCAACTCACGGAGACTACAAAACGTTTTTATTAAACTTGTAGCAATTGAATATTGTATTCCAAATCGAAATTCTTATGACATTTTCAAAACTCAAAACTGACTTTTTATTTTTTTCTATCACTTCTAGATTTTCTGGCGTGATAGTAGAGTGCCTATATCACATCAGTGATAGTCAGGCCCCTACATCACTCCCTCTCCAGTGACTTAGTTTTGATAAATATTTCAATCACTCAAAGGAAACTCAAAAAAATAAGATTGTTTCAAAAAATAACAATTTGATCCAAGTATCTATTTGGAAACTTCACAGTTCGACCACTGCGTGTATGCTTCGCAGTTGGTACATTTACATCACTAGGAACTACGGGGTGCACAGGACTCGAAGATAGAGAGGCTGGAACGTTAGTCTTCATACAAGAGGATGGCTGAACGAAACAATCAATTTCGTATTCCTCAGGTGACATCAAAAGAAACGCTGGTTTGATGCGATCCAAAGAGATGTTCACTTCTTTATTCTTGATCAGCAATGTAAAAAACTTATCTTGTTTTGCCAATACTTCGAAAGATCCATCGTAGGCTGGTTCCAATGATTTCTTGACTCTGGTCTATCCTCACAAACACATGCGAACAGGTTGCCAAATCCTTGTGAATGAAAATATTTCTTCTCCCCTTATGATTGACTGGAACCGGTTCCACCTGACTCACGCAGCTCGTAATCCCAGCAAGATGGTTGGCAGACTTTTCGACCATTTGAGAGAGCCATTCGCAGGGCTGCTTCAAGGTACGATGCAATCTCTTTACTTTTCCGTTACTTTGCGGATGATATGGTGTTGTTCATTGCAACTTGATGTTACACAGTGTACTGAGATCCTACGAAATGGTTTAGGTATGAAGGGACGAATAGCCTTTGTAGATATGTCATACCACAAGTTACTTCTACTTGGTAGTTGGTAGCATTTGAATTGAAGAGACGATTCACCATTCTTCAAGGACATCAATTCAGGATCTTCGTTCTGAGCTTCAGCCAATCGGTCCATATCAATGGTGTTCATAGTTTCAATACGTGAAAGTGTATCAGCAACCACATTGTCCTTACCACTGATATGTCTGATATCTGTGGAAAATTCTGAAATGTACTGTAAGCGGCGAAGTTGAAGTGGTGAAGCTTTTTCATTTTTTTTGTTTGAATGCATACTGTAACAACCTTCACCTTTGTAAATCAAACACTCGTTTTCACTAATACTTTTATTACTCGTTCTTCACGGTACGGGTGTCTTACATCAACTGAACTCTCCCGTCCAACACACATTCCTTAGTCATCGTTGATAACAGATATTTCTTATATTAGTCGTACATTACATCCTCTCCCTTTTTCCTGAATCACAAATTATAACGTTAGATACATATTTGCTTCCCTACGGCACAGTCCTGTCACGGTTCCCAACATTGAACAACTTATACGCTTACAAAATAACATTAGGTTAAATATAACATTTTTTCCTTAACAGTTTAACATACATTGTAAATATAATATGATACATGAAATCAATATGCTCATAAGCACTTATTTACATTCTAATACATAATACAATGCACATATATACTATTCCTTTTCTCTTTTTTTTCTTTTTTTTAATGCATATATAGTTATTTTACACTTATTCACTAATTGGATTAGCAACTGTCCATTCGCCACTAATTTTCTTTAAATGGACTACATTTTTCCTATAGTTCTGACCCGTCTCATCATTCTCAACTTGAACGTCCCCCACGTTTTTTCTAGTCACTGTGTGTGGTGTGGGATCAAAAGTGGGAGTTAGCTTATTTTCTTTTATAATATTTTTTACAAACACCTTGTCTCCACATTCCAGTTCAGAGTTTTGTGCTTTTCTCTTCCGATCTGCGTATTGTTTACCTTTCTGTTTTTTCCTATAGGTCGCGGTCTTGAATTTCTTCTTCAATTATTTCGTACGAATTGTGACTAGGCAAACTAGGTAATTTATCAGGAAATTTACGTCGAAAGAATAGTTCAGACGGAGTCTTTCCTGTCGTTGTATGCGGAGTACTATTATACATTACAAGATATTCGAGTAATTCACGCTTCCAGTCTTTCTTACACGCTTGACTTATTTTCAGCCTTTTGAGTATGTCACGGTTTTGGCGCTCCACCTGTCCAATTTGTTGCGGCAAGTATGGTATTGTATGGAATAGTATGATATTACTTGATTTGCAAAATGTTTTGAACTCGTGACTGGTAAACTGTTTGCCATTGTCAGAGGTAATTGATTCCGGAAATCCTAGGCGTGAAAAAACTTCTTCCAAAATAAATATAGTCTTAGCAGACGTTATTTCTCTCATTATTTTAATTTCTTTATATCTACTATAATAATCAACGATTACTAGAAGATAATCGTTACTAGGAAGAGGTCCCATGAAGTCGATGGCTATGTCAACCCATGGATTTGTTGGCAACTGACATCGTTTCATTGGATGTGGTGGGTTGGGCGCTGAAATCAATGTACATCCTTTGCAATTTGACACAAATTTTTCGGCTTCACTGTCTACTTTTGGCCACCACACTTTTGTGCGAAGACGTTTTTTCATTGCCACGATTCCTGGATGACCTTCATGAGCAAGTTCTAATACTCTGTTTCTAAGCTTTTCTGGAATGACTATTTTGTCTCCTCGTAGTAAGATGTCAGAATACAAACATAATTCGTTTCCAAAAATTTCATATCGTTCTGTTCCTTTACCCCACTTTCCCCCATTGAGAGCATTTTTCACCAATTGTATTTCCGGATCAAATTTAGAATGTTTTTTCAATTCCTCTAATGTAATTGCTACTGGTTTTGAATATTCGATCAAGAGATGAATGAATTCTTTTTCGAATGGTTGTTCGGCTTTATATGAACACAATCTAGAAAGTGGGTCTGCAATATTTGCTTTACCCGGACGATATATAATTTTAAATTTGAAAGATTGAAGTCTCAGTACCCACCTCTCAATTCGAGCACAAGGTTTAGATTTTGGAGTAAAAATTGCCTCAAGGGGTTTGTGGTCCGTCACGAGTTCAAACTCTTCTTTGCCAAACAGGTAGATGCGAAAATGTTCGACCGCCCACACTAAGGCAAGAGCTTCCTTTTCAGTTTGACAGTACCGTTTTTCACATTCTGTCAAACTCTTATTACCATAGGCTATAATACGAGGACCTTTGTCGTCGAACTGTATTAGTACCGCGCCTAATCCGACAGGACTAGCATCGGCAATCACTTGTGTCCGGTCCTTTGGGTCATAATACCCTAGGACCGACTCACTCGAAAGTGCGTCTTTCAGCTTTGTGAATGATTGCTTCTGCTCTTGCTTCCAAAAACGTTCAATGTTCGTATTTCTTCCTGACTTAAGTCGTAATAATTTTCTTATTGGTTCCGTTAATGTAGCCAAATTAGGGATCCATTTTCCTACGAAATTGATCAGCCCTAAGAAGCTTTGTATTTCTTCCACTGTATTGGGTGAACGAAATATTTTAATTGCGGTGACGTGAGCATCGAGTGGTTTTATGCCATTTGCGGATAGAGTGTGTCCAAGAAAGTCTACCGTCGGCATGTTATAAATACATTTAGATTTATTTAGTAGGACATTAAAGTCGCTCAAAGTGTCAAGCGTTGTCTTGAGCCTAGCATTATGTTGTTCCTTATTTTCCCCGAAAACTATGATGTCATCTATGAAGTTAATGGCACCAGTACAGTTAAGTAAAAATTTTTCCATTATTTTTTTAAACAATTCCGGAGCGCATGTTATACCAAACATTAACCTTTTATAACGGAATAGCCCTTTTTTGTTATGAACGTTGTTATGAAGCGCGAACTCTCTGATATTTCGACTTGGTGAAATGCATTTTTGATATCTAGACGGGAAAATAAGGTAGCTTTTCGCAATTGCGGCAATAACACGTCCATTGTTGGCAAAGGATGATTTTCCCGGGCTATTGCTTGGTTTGCACATCTCATGTCAATGCAAATCCTGACATCACCATTCTCTTTCAATATGGGTACAATGGGTGAAACCCATTTAGACGGTTCATTTACCGGCTCGATAATATCACCATCTAAAAGTTCCTGTAAGGTTTTTTCTACCTTTTCTTCTAAAGGTATGGGAATTCTTCTATAAGGTTGAATAACCGGTTGAACTTCCCTGTTTATAGGGATATCAACCACAAAGTCTTTAAATTTGGGAAATTGGGTCGTAATGTGATTTATATCGACTTGAATTCTTAAAATTCCAAGTGACATAGCTGTTTCTTTGCCCAGCAGACATTTCAGACCATCTTTAATAACATAAAAGGTAGCATTTTCTTTTTTACTGCCCGCCTCAATTTCTGCATCAAAACAACCAACAATCGTCAGAGGTACACTGCTAGCATAAGGTAAGAATTTTTTATTGGGGTCCTTTTTTTGATTCGAGATTTTAATATGTTTTTGTTTCAAAATTCTCCTAGTTTTGTCGTCTATAATGTTACTTTTACTACCAGAGTCAACAATCATCGGAGTTATGACTCCCCCGATTGTGCAAAGGACAGTAGCATCATCGTCTAAGTGAAAAATATAGTCTACCTCTTCCGATTGTTCTGATATTGAACTGAATTTTTTACGTTTATTTTTTTTCACATTTGAATCGTAGGGTAATTTTCTTTGTCTTTTTGATTTGCAATATTTTCTGAAATGGCCTAAGAAGTTACATTTGTTACAAACTTGATCGCGGGCCGGACACTTTGGATCCTGTGAATCGTGTTTATGGTTGCCGCATCTTGTACAGGCATATTTAGTATGATTTTTTTTGGTAAGGGATTTTGAATATATCTTGTTAATTTCGCTCGTAGTAGCGGTGTTTTTGTTGCCCTCTTCAAATCTGTCCATTTGACGGTTCACAGACTCCAAAGCGTTAGCTTCTAAAATTATGTTATTTAGAGTTACACCATCACCCAGAGAGAGTATTTTTCGTCTGAGGTCTTTCGATTTACCTTTTTCAGTGATTTGGTCTATCAGGTGCTCCTCCAGATTAGTGAAACTGCATTTACTCGCTTGATGTCTCAAGCGGACTAGAAATTTATCAAATTTTTCATCCTCTGCTTGTTTCATTAATCTGAAGGTATATCGTTCGAATATTTTACTTTGTTTTGGAAGAAAGTACTCATCCAATTTCTTCAAAGTTATCGCAAAGACATCTCCTTCTTGCCGATCTTCCACATCTCCAGCCGGTTCAGGTAAACTGTAGAAAATTTCTTGTAAGGCTATGCCTCCAGAATGCAGAAGAACTGCTTGTTTCTTGGTTCCTTCGGTGATGTCAGAGGCTGTCAAGTAGATTTGCAGTGCCCTTTTCCATTTTTCCCATCTTGTAGCAAGAGAGAAAGGGTCTCCTTCGCATTGAAATGATTCAAGACCTGGCATATTTGCCATTTTGCTAAAATTTGAAAACATAATGGGTATAGGCCTTTATTTATCACGAGTGAGGAACTAATCATTCGCTAAATGTATTTCGGTACCATGTCATGAGATTCTTTTCATTACATATGTACACACCTACTTGCATTACATATGCATACATAGGTACATATACATATATATCAATTCACGGTCCTTTTTCTTGGCACACTGAATCACTTGAAACCTTTAATTTATTAGTCATTTAGTATCCATGAGTACATTTTCTCGTTTTGTAAACCATTTGGTTAGTTAAGCCTTTCAGCTAAGTGGCAACGAGCCGTTTGACTCACTATACCATTAGGTATATTTCGAACCGTTTGGTTCACTAGACCAAAAGTCTATTCCGAGCCGTTTGACTCACTATACCACTAGGTATATTTCGAACCGTTTGGTTCACTAGACCAAAAGTCTATTCCGAGCCGTTTGACTCACTATACCACTAGGTATATTTCTACTTATGGATGAATCCGTGACATATTTCACCATTCACCATATCGATAATTTATTCATTTACTCACCCTTATATCTGAGGGAACACTAGCACTACACACAAATAATAGTGACCTATTATTCCTCGTCGCCAATGTAACAACCTTCACTTTTGTACATCAAACACTCGTTTTCACTAATACTTTTATTACTCGTTCTTCACGGTACGCGTGTCTTACATCAACTGAACTCTCCCGTCCAACACACATTCCTTAGTCATCGTTGATAACAGATATTTCTTATATTAGTCGTACATTACACATACAACAAAGGGCGATGGTCAGTATAGATCGCAAATTGTCTCCCTTCAAGCATGTATTTGAAATGTTTTGTAACACTCAACCTAGGGTGGTTGGGCGAATATATTATATATGTTTTTCTTAACACAAAAAACAAATTGCCTCTTCAACCACAACAGAGAAAATTCCACCGCTAATTGTCACCAGAGAATAAACAAATTAAGAGCAGCCTTTTTATTTTCGAATGTTTTCGATAAGGTCCTTGATAAATCAGTACTTACCGTAAAAACTATCTTGGACGAATTTTCTGTTATTTTCTTTCTTACCAAGGCACTATTTTAGGTTTGAAAGGTAAAGTCACCTAAGTCGTCTTAGGGACGTGGGCCGTCTAGGCTGATAATATGCTAGATTTCTTTTTGTTTTCTTTTTGAGATTTTTCCTTTCTTTTTCTATTCTTAATTTATAAGAATGTCACTGAGGTTGGGATAAGTTAAAAGCTGTCAGTATAGTTACCGACAATGATACTCGACATAAATTGTTTAACGGTATATTAAATAAACATTAAATGATAAAGAATTACACCATAACAAAAAGAAAATCACCCGTGAATGATTCGGCGTAAAATATATAAAAACGTAATTCTCCCTGAGGATAAATAAAAATATCGGCTTTCAAAGAGTAAATAAAATTGAGAAGAAAAAAAAACAGCATTTAAAGTTCTTTACCCGTTCGGTGACAATTCATCGAGACAACAAAAAAAAATGGTTCAGATATCATACAACAAATAAAACAAACAAAAGGTTCACCCACGATATTTGAAAAGTATAGCTGTGGTTAGTTTGCCCAAAAAATCCCAAAAAAATTCACTTACCAAATCCCTAGGTGCGCTCGGTGTTTCGTTCCGGAAAATGGAACAATTTCGTCCAAACGAATACCAGAAAATTAGTTTCTATCAGTTCTTCACACAACGACAAAGCAAACCCGCCAAACCAAAATCTAACTCGCACTAATTATCCCGAAGTTAAAATTTCAACTCCGATGCAAACTCTAATTAACGCGGTAGGTCTTCGATCAACCGCGCCAACCGCCTCTCGAGACCGTCTCTCCGGTTTTCGATCAACCGCCTCTCGAGAGCATCCTTTTTTTTTCTGACTCTCGTAAGTCAACATTCCAGGGGTGTTTATATTTTTAAGGGCCAAAATCGTTAAACAGCGTTACCTTCTATTTACGTCATTTCTACCGCCACGGAATAGAGAGTTCTCTCCGCTGTCTCCTCTCAGATCTCTTCCCTTACCCCCAAATACCCCTCGGACTTAGCACTTTGAGAACGCCTAGTCAACACAAAAAATGTTCACTTCAGTTAATGGTCTTTTAGTTCGTATATACTCAGCGTTAGTCCCATCCATATTATCCTTTGTAAATTAAATATTTACTACATTTACGGCGAGTTAAATGAATGCTTCATTGTTTTATATATCGTGAAAAAGTCTACTCATCTGAACCACTTCGTTTGTCTCGACATTTTTGTTTATAGAGAATGAATTTTTATTTCCTCTTGAAAGAAATTTCACTAGCCTAGCTTAAATAATATGAAACCAAATATTTACAGGGCATCGTCATCATACGTGACCCTTTTCATTATAACATAAAAGTGTTTATGCATATAAAACATACAAAGAGGGCCTGTTACAGTGATCCCCTCCAAAAAAAAATCGAAGGCTACATCTGGCCTGGATTTTTTCCCTATATAAATTGTGATTGATATGGCCCAGTGGTTCTCACCATGAAGCAATTAGTAAAATAACTAAATTAATATCAACCACTAAAATTTGTTGGGCCCATTACTGAGTCCGGTCCTGTTCAATACTGGAGGTTTGCTTATCATATTTATGACGCTTACTGTCGCTTACTCTATTCTAATTTACCTACTAGGCACTGTGTTTATTTTATCGGACGCGTTAATTCGGGTTATAAAATTGACTTTTCAACTTCACTCCCGTTTTTCTTTCGACGCACTATGTTTTAAAGCACTGGTGCGCTGACGTGTTGCTAATCAATCTGTCGTAAGGCTAACCTTTTCCGGTGTAAAGTCCCGCTGAGCCTATTGGTAATATAGGCGAAAACTTCAGCTTCGGTGACATTTCTACGCCTAGTTCTTTGGGTGCCTTTTTAACCGTAGGGTACGGTGCCAGCCCTATCCATTCGTTTTCAATAAAATACAGAGGTGGAATAAGTCCATTACAAGTTATCTCTTCTGCATGATCCTGTATGATCCTGGTCACCGGAGCCATAAACTTGGATTGGTTATTTATCTCTATGGGTAATTCGTGATAACATTTGTCTATTCGGCGGATGTTTGCTAATTTGGGCAAGCATCTCATAATATAGAGTACCTCGCCTAGCACGCGACCTACATGTCCCTCTTCCTCCTGGACTATTTGACTAATCAGGGTTGGTGTCAAGGGTTCTATCAATAAGTACCTCTCTATGTACAATACATCTTCGGTGGATTGTATTCAAATAGAGTTTTTCTAGGCTCCTTTTATAAGCTTGTTCCACGTATAGGAACTTACTATTCACATAACTCATAAGGTCCGTATTGTATGGTAATAATTTCATGTGTGGATCTCACATATTTCCTGTTTCTTTCATCCAAACCACTATCCTAGGATGCTCAGTTTGCCAGATTTCTGAATGACACAGAAGTCCCTTTTTTAGTAAGGTAAGGGCAAATATTTTGTTCCCAGTTTCTACTACCAGGTAGAGTTCTTTATTGATTTCATTGGTTACTACTTCCGCGTCTCCTTGATAAAGTAGGCTTAGTTTATCTTCGCATGAAATTTGAGTATTACTTATCCACACATTTTCTCCCAGGATTGTGTCAAAACAGTATCCTGTGAGGAATGGACATGTTACTCCTCCAACCAACTGTATCTGGTTTTCTTCCATTTTAATTCGGGCTAGGTAATCTTTCGCTTGTATTTTTATAGAAGCTGCAATTATTACATCTTCCCATGTACGTCCTTGTTCATGGTAAGTAGTGCCTTTACATGCTCCTCCTGCATCCACGGTGCCTGCTATCGTCAACGAAGTTGTGGTAGTCCCATTCATAGTTATACCTCCTATATCCGTATGCTTCGATATCGATGCAACGATAAACATTCATCAGCCCCGATTCGATAAACAAAATTTGAGAGTCCCCCGGCCACTACCGAACTGTGACTATGCATTCCGCAGTGGGTTATAAGCCGAGTAATTTCGATTAAACAAGTCCATACATGTATTACATTTATTTCATTTCGTTGGATTACTTTTAGCTGAGTCCTAACACTCGAGTATTCCGATTCTGGTTCTGGGCATTGTGCAACATCCCTTATCGAAACCGACATAATATCCGTATTATGATCGCTACAGTCTTAAACGATTATTCCACGACACTCCGAAATTATAAGAATGATCAGGAAAAAGGTATTCACCTTATTGTTGCTCCTGTCGCTGCTTGAAGCTGTTGACCTCATGTGTGGTCCCATGATGTGGTACAGTTTGTTTAAATTGATTTTCCCGTTTCGCGAACCACCTAAGCATAAATTACAATAATGAGTGTTTAGTATACAATAGGTCCTTATTTAATTCTTCTAAACAATATTAGGTCATGAATTCAGATTTTTTTTTTATTATATACAGCTAATAAACCCTTTGGAATACGAATATTATAGTTCAAAAAAAATTTTTTTTTTGCTTTAATACAGATAAATTTTTTTTTATTTTTTTTTTCAATTCCAGTAAATGTAATATTAACATTGTCCTAACAATCAAACAATATCTTCATCACAAGTGTGCCCCATAAAAAAAAAAATCAGAAATCAATAAAGCTCACAACATAAAAATATTAAGATGATAAAACTATTAACTGTAGATATAATAAAATAAAATTAAAACTTCGAAAGAAAACAATAAATTCTTCGAACCCAGCATTGGCTAAAAGAAAACAATAGTTAAAACAAAAAAATCATTATTTTTATTATTATGATTATATATTTTTTTTCTTTAAATGAACTTCACCAAACTTTTTAAAAAATTCAACGACTAAAACTCCAATTTTTTTTTTCTTTTCACTATTTCAAAGCACTATGTCGACTCGATAATTCCCAACACAATCTGTATGGATTGAAAAACACATGGAAACTTTTCTTTATACTATTTTCGATAAAAACGCAACCGTAACCTCAATGGAAAGATTCAACTTCTCATCTCAACCTCTCATGGACAAAAATCTCCAAGAATCAAAAATCTACAAGAATCAAAAATAATCCAAGAAACAAAAATCTCCAAGAATCAAAAATCTCCAAGAATAAAAAATCTCCAAGAATCAAAAATAATCCCACCGCTAATCGCCAACTGTAACACTCAACCTAGGGTGGTTGGGCGAATATATTATATATTTTTTTCTTAACACAAAAGAAATTCCCTCTTCAACCACAACAGAGAAAATTCCACCGCTAATTGTCACCAGAGAATAAACAAATTAAGAGCAGCCTTTTTATTTTCGATTGATTTCGATAAGGTCCTAGATAAATCAGTACTTACCGTAAAAACTATCTTGGACGAATTTTCTGTTATTTTATTTCTTACCAAGGCACTATTTTAGGTTTGAAAGGTAAAGTCACCTAAGTCGTCTTAGGGACGTGGGCCGTCTAGGCTGATAATATGCTAGATTTCTTTTTGTTTTCTTTTTGAGATTTTTCCTTTCTGTTTCTATTCTTAATTTATAAGAATGTCACTGAGGTTGGGATAAGTTAAAAGCTGTCAGTATAGTTACCAACAATGATACTCGACATAAACTGTACAACGGTATATTAAATAAACATTAAATGATAAAGAATTACACCATAACAAAAAGAAAAGCACCCGTGAATGATTCGGCGTAAAATATATAAAAACGTAATTCTCCCTGAGGATAAATAAAAATATCGGCTTTCAAAGAGTAAATAAAATTGAGAAGAAAAAAAAACAGCATTTAAAGTTCTTTACCCGTTCGGTGACAATTCATCGAGACAACAAAAAAAAATGGTTCAGATATCATACAACCTCTCAGATCTCTTCCCTTACCCCCAAATACCCCTGGGACTTAGCACTTTGAAAACGCCTAGTCGACACAAAAAATGTTCACTTCAGTTAATAGTCTTTTAGTTCGTATATACTCAGCGTTAGTCCCATCCATATTATCCTTTGTAAAATAAATATTTACTCCATGTACGGCGACTTAAATGAATGCTTCATTGTTTTATATATCGTGAAAAAGTCTACTCATCTGAACCACTTCGTTTGTCTCGACATTTTTGTTCATAGAGAATGAATTTTTATTTCCTCTTGAAAGAAATTTCACTAGCCTAGCTTAAATAATATGAAACCAAATATTTACAGGGCATCGTCATTATACGTGACCCAATTCATTATAACATAAAAGTGTTTATGCATATAAAACATACAGGGCGTCTTGCACAGAGGGCCTGTTACAGTTTCACAGATTGATACATTCCAAATAATTCTCGATCATAAGTACTATAATTTTGTTCGGGTGATTTCAATTTTCGTGAAAAGAATGCCAACGGTTTCCATTCTTTATCCTCAAGTTATTGAATAACATTTACTATGGCGTAGTTACTATCGTCAACGACTAATGCCAAAGGCAGGTTTGGACTTGGGTTAGTAAGCATGGTGGATTCTGCTAAGTCAGATTTACATTTTTCGAACTGTTCTATTGCATCTGAAGTCCAAGGAATTTTGCGATTCTCTTTTTTTCTAGCACCTTTGATGTATTCGTGAAGAAGAGCTTGTGTTTTCGATGCATCTGGAATATATTTACTATAAAAATTGATCATGCCAAGAAATCTTCGTAGTCCAGCAATGGTTTCAGGACGTTTATAATCAAGAATAGCTTGAACCCTATCAGGTAATGGCTTGGAACCGTTAGGTGTGATAAGGTATCCCAAAAACTGTATTTCTTGTAATCCAAATTCTGATTTTGAGACATTAATACGAAGATCATATTTTTCAAGTCGCTCAAAAACAAGTTTGAGGTGCATTAGGTGTTCTTCTTCTGAATTGGAAGCAATGAGACAATTGTCGAGATATGGAAAAACGAAATTGAGATCACGGAACACCTCGTTGATAAATCTTTGGAATGTGCTTGGTGCATTTCGTAAGCCAAACGGCATGACGTTGAATTCAAACATGCCAAACGGCGTTGTGATCGCAGTCTTTGGCTTGTCTTCTTCCGCGACAGGTATTTGAAAATATGCTTTGAAAAGGTCGATTTTCGAGAAAACCCGTCTTCCTAGCAAAATGTGTTGAAAATCCTCAATTCTGGGTATTGGATATCTATCAGGAATAGTTTGGTCATTGAGGCGGCGGAAATCTCCGCAGGGACGCAATGTACCATCTTTCTTGGGAGCTAGGTGGAGCGGACTTGACCATTGGAATTTTGAAGGTTGGATTATTCCGTGATTTAACATGAATTGAAATTCCTCTTTGGCTATAGCGAGCTTTTTCGAATCAAGTGGTCGTGGACGGCAAAAGACGGGCTGGCCTTTGGTCACTATTTGATGTAAAATATCATGTTTCACTTCAGATGGTATCAAACTTGGTTATGTTAAATTTGGATAAGAATTTGGTTAACAATTTTAATAATTTTTTTTAGGTCAACAAGCAGGTTGAAATGTTGTAAAAAATCAGCTCCCAAAATACCTTTATTCACTTGAGCTACGACAAATGGCCATCTGAATTCTCGTCGAAGTCCTAGGTCGATGTTCATGACACGTATTCCGTAAGTGGAAATTTCTGATCCATTGGCTGCAAACAGCTTGAAGTCATTGACATTTTTGTCTCCATTTTTATTAAGTGGCAAAATGGACACATCGGCACCACTGTCTACCAAAAAAACGCAAACCCGAGTTTTTGTCAGTCAAAAATAAACGAGATTTGCGATATCCAGTTGGGTAGTCCGCTGCAGAGTGTGCCGCTAGTTCTGCTGCGGTCTGACGTTTCCCGATTGTTCTCGTTTCCATTCACAAGGTGGTTCACACTTTTCAGGGCGACATCTATTTCTGAAGAGAAAATGGAAATAGCAGTACTTTCCATCTGGGTTGAAACGTCCTCGACTACGGCTACAATTTCTACTGCGACTTTGACTGCGTCCACGTTTATCATTATGACTTGCAGGACTTGAATGACGAATTCTGGACTGATGTAATGACGATATTTGCAGCTCCAATTACTCAATTTTGGCATACAGTTCTTTGAAAAGGCTTTATGTATTTTCATCTGACATAGAACTAGCACCAGTGTTATTAGACACACAGAAAACATCGCGGCGTGGGGCCATGTCAGTGATTTTGTCAGCCATAACTGCTAATTTATCAAGGTTTTCCTCAGAAACAAGCAGGATATTTTTAACAGAGTCTGGAAGTTTATCAAGCCACAAAGTGCGAAGAACTTTATTGGAAATGTCAGTACCTGCTAGTGAAGTCATTTTTCTCAATAATTGACTAGGTTTCTGATCCCCAAGTTCAAGACCAGCAAGTTAACGCTTGATTTGAACGTCGTCGCTCTCCTTTTAGATGCTGAGAAGTCTTTCTTTAGTGAGAGAATATTTTGTTTCACTTGTCGAATCCAAAATGTCTAAAATATCCGCTACAAATTTACGATCAAGTTGAGAAACTAAGTAGTCAAACTTTCGGTTTTCATTCTTGACACTACTCAACTTGAACTGGGCCTCAACCTGACGAAACCACACGTCCGGCCTCTCCATCCAAAACGGCGGAAATTTTACATCAATCCGATTAGTTTCCTGTTTTTCTCGATCTGCCATCACCGTACTGGTTGAAGACGACTTGGGATCTGATGTTTCCTGGAAATCGTCCTCCTTAGGCATATTTACGGAAACAGGATGAAATGGAGCATACACGAGTAGAAACTGAGTTAGATAGATGGATCACGTCGGGGTAACCAATTCTCCTGGTCTCTTATACTGTTTGACAAGTGAGTCAACTCACGGATACTCCAAAACGTTTATTTCCGCTGGAGAGTGTGCCGCTAGTTCTGCTGCGGTCTGACGTTTCCCAATTGTTCTCGTTTCCATTCACAAGGTGGTTCACACTTTTCAGGGCGACATCTATTTCTGAAGAGAAAATGGAACTTTCCATCTGGGTTGAAACGTCCTCGAGTAGTATTATTTTGATAGACAGACACCAAAACGAGTTTATCGTTACAAACAATACCACTGGCAATTTCAACATTCTTCGCATCATCAAAAAGTATGTAGCTCTGAGGCCAGCCAAAACGGATCATCGTCGATTCTTTTTGAGTTATAGAAAATCAAAATGCTCAGTATAGGTTGTAGTAAAAAATACCATATCAAGAATACTATTCAGAGAAGCCAAATATTTAAAGTTGCATAATACAGAGCAATATGCTGTCTCTCTTAGCAAATGCAGGAGGCATTTTAATATTAAAAAAACATGGTGGTTGACGTTTGTGCTTGGGTAGATATGTAGATCAGTCAGCTGTCGGAAAAGTCAAATTGTACATCAAATTATGACACGTACTACCACTCAGCCGTTATCTAACATTTCAGAAATTACAATAACTTCAACTGAAGCAGCTCCTTTATCTACAACTTATCCCTCTATCATTTCTTCTAGCTGTAATATACGAATAACATACCCACCGAATTATCATTTTCAATTTATTTCAGCAATGTTACAAAACTGTACATTTCATTTTTTCAGTATGTTCTAAAATTGTTAATTTTTGGGAATGTACCTACTTGTTGAAAAATAGAATAGGTATGAGGAAATTATAATTATGATTTAATGAAACTTACTGAATGATTTTCACTACAAAGGGTTTACAAAACCACGACGATCGTTTCGCTGTAAAATGGCTTCTTCAAATGGAGAAGATAATCTAAATTACAACTTAGCTGAAATATTCATCTTAAATTGATTAGGGTTCAGAGGGGTTATTCTCGAATCATTCGACTTCCAATTCGTATACGAATAAAAGAGACGAAAATACATTTTGCATGTGTATTAGTATGAAACAATAAATTGAATTCGCGTACGTACACACTCGAGAATAGGACCCCAGGTGTATTATACCTGTCTCCTAATAAACCCCCGATAAGTACCAATATTACTGATTATATTTAATCTAGCCTTTCCAGGAAAAAATTTCAAGTAAGTGTGAATTATTCGATTCTAGTTTGTCATTCACCTTGAGTGCCATAGCGGTCATTATGACCGCTACGATACTTTCCTGTGGTGCCATAGCGGTCATAATGACCGTCGATTTTGCACCTCTACTACGGCTGCTTTCAACACTTTTTCTACATAGGGATCGTGGTAATCTATATGAAAACATTCAATCTCAAATTGGTATAAAACTGTGTCATTGTACTGGGTGATACAGAATATAGGTCATATTGAACTCGTATTTTTTTTGTAAGTGATGAATCAGGACACATGAATCGTTTGTGAATACGGTTGAAAAGAGAACGGTATCGATCTTTTATATGCACCGAATGGAACATCATCGACTTAGAAACCTTAAATCGGAAGTTGGTTACGTTGCACGCAAATTTGTCCACTTTTAAAATTCCAAGTTACTGCGAAAATCCATTTCCATTTCAACTCCATTTTGATTAAATTCTCTATCTTTTTGGTCCAAACATTACAAAAGGGGGGGGGATCTGTCGAACACTGTATGAATGATTGTGAACTTCACGATACAATTAATAATAGAGATGGAGAGGTAATGGTATTGATTCACCTCAAAACATGTAAGAATATTTCACCACACCGAAAGCAGACTAGGACAAAACTATAAATGTAAGGATTGTGAGGTAGGCCTCTACAGTCTATTACTATAGATACTGTTCAAAATGAAATGAATTTTTTAGGAAATTATATAAGTACTGAAAAATTGTGTCACAATGTATTTTGGCACTCACGGCATTTTCTTCTGTTAGAGCAGACGATGGCCTTTATTCAAAGATCTTTTATAACTGATTAATGTGTATCTTGTTCTTAGGTCACACGTAGGAGTTGTGATTTTTTTATGGGCTCTTTTATTTTAGAATAATATGTTGGTGAACTAGCGTTATATCGAAAATGAATTCTATTGCCAATTTTTTTTTAAAATTCAGTGATTTTGTAAGTAGCTAATTATAGCCAGATACATCAGAAACATCTACAGAACCTTTTCTTTCATTACGATGTATAATTTGCTTCTGGTTCATCAAATGCACATCTAAATTTTTTAATCTTTCTGATTTCCATATCGCTTTCATCAAGTTGGGAATTTCTGACTCATTGACACCCTGTTTGATGGTGTTTGGTATTGAGACCTATTCAACCTTCCACAAAACGACACAAATTACGAGATCATTCTGTATCAACCGAAAATAAACTTTTCGCAAAGTTTTGTTTTTTATTTCGTTAGTACTCTTTCTAAGTGCCTGAAAAATTATGATATAGTGAGATCTTTTACCAACAAGTTTGGTAGCCAGCGATACACTACTATCAAAATTATCAGCAAAGGGTTTTCTTCTGGAATATAAAAGTTTATCAGACAAAAACAACACAATGTTTGTTGCGACTGATGTATCAGAAACACGTTCTTTCACAATAGTTATTTGTTTAACTAGGCAGCAAAGTAGTAGATTGACTGCCGAGACTGAATTCATAGCCGAGCGTAGCGAGGCTAGGCTAAGGCAGTCAATCTACTTTGCTGCCGAGTTGAACATATAATTTTTTCTCCGATTAGCAGCAAATATTAATTTTGCTGACACATATCAATCAGCAAAGTATTACTTTTACTGCCTAGGCAGCAAAGTGGGTGACAGGCAATATCTGGTTTGTCGAAGGAGATACACAATAATGTTTCATACAAAAGTTTTAGGAGTTCATGCTAGCTATATTTTGATATAATTTAAATATACAGGGTGTTTGGTGTAGGTGCTACAGACCAAAATAGTATTTTTCAAAATAGAACGCCCTGTATATTATCACATATTCAGATTCTACGTTGTATTCTGATATCATTTCACGTTTAGTTTTTGAAATTTGGTTACGGCGTTGTTGAGTTATTGCTTAAAAGTTAAAGTCTTGAGAACGACTATTATTTTTTTAAATATCTCATACAATTATTCTCTCTGCATCAGATCACATAAAAATTAGTCAGAATTTTGGGTGTTCGAAGTAATGGTTTCAATTTTGAGTTGTGGAATTCAGTCAGGAATCATTTTGAATATGAAACAATTGCTAAATTGAAAGAGGTGTATTCGAAAACAAATCGTCAATAACAATGTAAATAATATAACTTGATAAATCATTTCATAAGAATGGTAGGTACCTAGATATAAGTCATAAAAATTGTTCAAAGTGACGCCCATTAGATATTATACAGGCTTCGAAACGTCGAATCACACAAGTCGCTCTTATAATATTAGGCGTAATATCACTGCACGCAAGTCGAATTTTCATTTTCAGATCATCCACATTCAAAGGGGGAGTAGTGAAAACAATATATTTTAAATAACCCCATAGGAAAAAATCAAGCGGTGATAAATCTGGGGAACGAGCCGGCCACCGAATTGGACCCTTATTACCAATCCATCTATTTGGGTACGTTCTATCCAGATATTCAGCACCATCTTGTTGCCACCAAATTCTTTGTCGTTCTGCTATGGGAATATCTTCCATCAACTGAATCAAATCATTTTCTAGAAAATGTAAATATCGCAATCCATTGAGATTTTCATTGAAAAAGTAAGGTCCTATGATGCGGCCATTGAACAATCCACACCATACATTAATACCCCAAGTAGTTTGAAAATAACTTTCGCGGACCCAGTGGGGATTTTCTTGAGACCAATAGTGACTGTTATGTCGATTCACAACTCCATTATTGTGGAATCATGATTCATCGCTCCACAAAATTTGACGAATATGTTATGATTTTCATGTAATATTACCTGAATACAAGCAATGAATTCAAGTCGGCGTTCAAAGTCCGTGGGTTTCAAACCTTGTACTAACTGAATTTTGATTGGGTGGTATTCATTTTCTTTCAGAATTCTCTGTACATTAGATTTACTCACACCGACTTCTCTAGAAAAAGTCATTCGTGACGGAATGGGTCTGTCTGGAAAACGTTCTTGGTATAGACGTTGTGCTTGAAGACATTCCCCAAAAATTAATAACATATCAATGCAATCACTTGGACTAAACGCGAAAGGCATACTAGAGTTTTCGCACAAAGAACACAGTTACTGATTTGCAAAGAATCACTGAATCGAACTAGACAGTAGATACAATTCAACATTTGTTACTATCAACAAGCATAAGCTACTTGATGAAATTGTGCAATATGAAGCAATTCACCCTCAAGTTAGTCACATTCTCAAGAATTTCAATATTATATTCAACTGATATCGATATCGTATAGTAGAGGTGATAATAATGGTTTGTATTCAGTAGTAGTCTAGTTCAATTTGATAAAAGGTATAGACTGGATTCGTGTACGAGTAAATAAGTTTTTTTTGAAACCTTATATACAGGGTGTCCGGTAAACCTTGTATAATATTGAAACTGGTGATAGACCAGGTCATGACTGTTCAGAATATCGGAATTTCACCTCAGTAAAAATATCACCGTTTTCGAGATAATGGGCATTTTAAGAATTTCTGGAAAATCGCTACCTCACCTCGGATTTTTGAGTGCCATGTATACAATTTGAGACAAATTCAAATATCTTTGCTGATGAAGATTACTGATGAGTGATGCTTTTAGACGTACAGAACAGTTTTTCAGAAAGTGAAAAAAATTCAAGAAATGAGGGTAAAATGACAGATTTGAGTTTCATCAATTTTTTTAAAAATTGTTTGACATTATTGTCTGAAAGAAACATAACCAATTGGAAGTGGACATTCATTTCAAAAGAATGCTCATTTTTTCCAGACTCTAGCATGGTATAAAACAAACTATAATTATTTTTGGAGGAAGTGATTTCCATTGAATTAGGCATGGTTTTATTCTAGGCTTCAATCAACTTTTATACTTACGCCCAAAAATTATTTTATTTCGATTTTATCAAGATAAAATGTGGAAATGATTATTAATAATAAAGAATAGACTGCTTGGTAGCATTAAATAGTATGTCAATAAAATTAACTTATAATGTAATTAAGCCTAATAAAATTATCAAAATGAAATGTCGATTATCCGACATGGCACCAATTAACATGAATTCTTGTGATAAATGTCGCAATTGTCCAACATCCAGATTCAAACGAAGTTTCAGAGACTGACAGATATATAGGGTGTACCAAATAAGTGCAACATTTTTTTGGAGGTGAATCCTTATCGAAGATTAAAAACTTTTTTAACTCCTGTGTTGTGTATGTAGAAGCAATAGTTTTCTAACAAAAAAATAAAATACAGCATTGTGCATGAACGGATCTTCTGTAAATAGAATTGAAAAAATCTAGTAGGTGGCTGTCAAATTTTGTTTGAACAACTTGTGACTAATGTTTTTTGAAATTATTCCGCTTGTTTCATTCAGTAGTACTCATTTCTTTGTCTTGCCGTACACACGTTATACTCCCCGAGAATATGCGCATATGCACTACATTTATGGTGAATGTGGAGGTAGTGCTACTACTGCAGCAGCGCTTTATATAGAACGATATCCAATTGCACAATGCCGCTCAGAGAATCGCTGTTTGGGGGCTATAACCTATAACGCATTTGAAAAGGTTCTTCTTGAAAATATGTCGTTTTTGCGTACGAGTGGATGGAAAATAACATTTTTGTAATATTATTCAGTGCTACGTCGAATAATCGTTATTGTGGTTTATAGTGTATGTTGATTCAAAAAAACGTTGAATTAGTATCTTTTTTACATCTCATTGAATGCTGCTAAGCAGATGATTCGTTATTACTCATAATTATTTAATCATTTCATCTTGATAGGATAAAAATAAAAGACATTACTGACAAAGTCTAATGGAGTTGATTTTAGCTCAGAATAACATCACACACTAATATAATCGAAATTTTACTGCTTCCAAAAATAATTATCATATTGTTTTATACCATGGTAGAGTCTGGACAAAATGGGCATTATTTTTTGATGAATATTCACTTCCACTTGGTTATGTTTTTTCCAACAATAATGTCAAACTGTTGTTAAAAAAATTGGTGAAAATCAAATCTGGTATTTTACCCTCATTTCTTGAAAAATTGTATTGCTTTCTGAAAAACTGTTTTGTACGTCTGAAAGCATCACTCATCAGTAATCTTCAGCAGTAAAGATATTTGAATTGGTCTCAATTTGTAGAAAGGGCACTCAAAAATCCAAGGTGAGGTAGTGATTTTCCAGAAATTTAAAAAATGCTCATTATCTCGAAAACGGTGAGATTTTTAAAAAGGTGAAATTCCGATAATCTGAACAGTCAGGACCTGGTCTATCATCAGTTTCAATATTGTACAAGGTTTACCGGACACCCTGTATAAGGAAAAGTGTAATAACTCAACAACGCCGTAACTGAATTTCAAAAACCAAACATGAAATGATATCAGAATTTAACGTAGTATCTGAGTATGTAATGATATACAGGGCATTCTATTTAAAAAAATGGAATTTTGGTCTGTAGCACCTACACCAAACACCCTGTATATTTAAAAATTATATCAAAATATAGCTCTCATGAACTCTTAAAACTTTTGTGAAAAACATTATTGTATATCTCCTCCAACAAACCAGATATTGCCTGTCACATAAAATTTGGGACACCCGGTATACCCGATGAGCCTCAAAAATCCCAGGATTTCATTTCTTTGGGTTGAGGTCCATTCATGAAGCCTTGACTGAGTAGAATTACCATTCAACCAAATTTGATTGATACAGAGATAAAATCATAAGGGTGTTTCTATACAGTAACCAAACAGAATTCAGCTATTCAGATTTTTCGTTTTTAAACTGCAAAATTTCATTATTTTCATTATCGGTAATGGCTTCTGATTCGTCCGTTATTTCATTGTACAAATTGAATATGTCTTCTTAATTTTCTGGTTCATCATTCATCATCATTTTGTATCTCTTTTGGATTAGTCAGATGTCAAAGCCCACGAATGTTTTCAAATTTTTTTACCTTTATTGAATGTTTTTAAATATTTATTGGGTATACCGGGACGTCTTCCTTTCAGTTGATAAATAAAGTAAATCTCCCCAAAAATCTCCAACATTCTACTAAAAAACAATTGTAACCGCTGACTTGATCACGAGGGGAAAACAGCTTTAAATCTCGTACATCTAGAAAGAAATTTTGAGTCATTTGAGTAAATTTTCAGTCATCAAATTTTCGCTTCAGTCATCGGTTTGAGTCTTTCAGTCAGCGGCTTGAGTCTTTTAGTCATCGGTTTGAGTCTTTCAGTATTTTCAATATTTTAGGTCTCGTACACATTTTAGCGAGATGTTTCCCCCTCGCTTGATCACTACCGCTTGATCACTAGAGCCACTGTGAAAAGCCAATTTGGATATTATATTCCATAAACTCTCAGTTTGTAAAGTTTACTTCAGAGTAGGATATCTTCCTGTTGCACAATATACATTTTCCCTTCTACACTTTCATAGATTATCTTGATCTCACCGAATATCTTCCATAAAATCAATCTTTCAATCAATATGTTGAAAGTGTTCATGTGGCTTGATCTATTCATCCATAAAATTTACCAAAATTCATCATTTCATCATTAAAAGTCAGTTCTGAATTACCAATCGATTAATAATTTATTTACATTTCGAATTTTATTCTTTTTATGAAATATTCATTCTTTATATTTGTCAGTAAATAAATATTATTTTGTAATTATTGTTATTATAATTATTATTATTTTGGACTCAATAGGGGGATATGTGTATGAATCCATCCCTATACCCTACTCACTACATTCGAATTGTTCGATTCGAATATTAAACTTTTCAAATTTCAGCTCCATTTAGTGAACGAATATCAACAAACCATACATTTTTGTGATGAGTATTCTGAGAAAATTGTCAAGCTGATGAAAATAAACAAGGTGCAATTTTCTATAAAAAAAATTGTCAGCACTTCTGACTCGTCCTGTAGGATTATTGTCAGGAACGTTTCAATAAAATTTCGTCTATTTCAATCCTAAACCTCTACTTCAAAGGACCCCGCAAACTCCTTATGGAATTTGGGTCCTGGTCGATTTTTTTGAATTTTTGGTATGATGTAGTCCATGTTATTCTCAACCAATGTTACCATTGAGCCAACCCAAAAAAATTAACAATTTTGCTGCTAGGGGGCGTTGAAATCACCCCTTACGCAGATTAGACTATTTATTTTTGACTCCGGTAACAATATTTTCAATTGTTCAATTATTGCTAATGTTGAAGAGTATTGTGCTCTTTTATAAAAAAAATTCTTACCCCCCCTTCTTCCCCCAACCACTATAACGGAACGCAAAAAAAATATTTTTTGAATGTTTTTAAATGTATCGTCGAATGTTTAAGTATGCCCAAATAAGAGAAAAAGCAGTTTTTTATGATTATCCCCCCTCCCGCCAAAAGGCACAAAACGAAAAAATTTCGGTGAATTTTTCTGAATTTTTAATATAATGCAGTTCAAGTTATTTTGAATAGAAATTAATTGGGTGACAAACCCCAAAAATGAATAGTTTAGATGCTGGGGAGCGTTGAAATCATACCTTGCTCAGAATACACAATTCATTATTATAGGCTAAAACAATATCTCTACGTATTTTAGCTCAGAGTATGCTGAACAATTGTGTAACTTTTTATGAAAATAATCAAAGACCTCCCTCTCACCCCTAACCCCTATTATAGAACAGGAAAAAAATTTATTCAGGCACCAAATCAAATTCAAATTGTTAATGTCTGATTTTTATTAATTTTTGCCCAATTAATTGATATTCAAATTACATTACTACCAAGAAGTCAACGAAATCCACCATTATTTTTTTGAAGGGTGGGAATGGTGAAATCAAACAACTGTACGGTTTCCTTAATTTCAGTTGATTGAAACATTTATTTTGATAAAGCAAGTACTCGAGAATAAATTTTTTTCGTGTTTTAAAATAGGGGTTGGGGTAAGGAGGGAAAGGGAGGTTTCAAATTTCTTTTTATAAAAAATGACACAATTGTTCAGCATAATCTAAACTAAAATACGTAGAGATATTGTTTCCGCCTATAATCTATTCTGAGCAAGGTATGATTTCAACGCCCCCTAGCATCGAAACTATTAATTTTTGGGGTTTGTCATCCAATCAATTTCAATTCAAAATAACTTGAACTACATCATATTAAAATTTCAGAAAAATCCACCGAATTTTTTTCGTTTTGTGCCCTTTGGGGGGTGGGGGATAATCATAAAAAATTGCTTTTTCCCTTATTCAGGCGTATTTAAACATTCGACGAAAAGTTTAAAAACACTCAAAAAATATTTTTTTGCGTTTCGTTATAGGGGTTAGGGGGAAGAAGGGGGTGTAAGAACTTTTTTATGGAAGAGCACAATATAGTGCAATATTAGCAACAATGAAACAAGTGAAAATATTGATACCGGATTCAAAAATAGTCTAATCTGCGCAAGGGGTGATTTCAACGCCCCCTAGCAGCAAAACTGTTAATTTTTTGGGTTGGCGCAATGGTAACATTGGTTGAGAATAACATTGACTACATCATACCCGATATTCAAAAAAATCTATCGGGACCCAAATTCCATAAGGAGTTTGCGGGGACCTTTGAAATCTCTATGTCTCACATATCATTGTCACACAGTACCCGTTCTCTGTGGCACCATGGGAAAGTCAGTATGAATTTCTTGGCAGTCAAGGTGTTAAAAAGGTCATCAGAATTTTTCCATTGATTGATCTCCATACTTTCTAAAAGATTCAACTTCATGCCCTTGTTTTGAACATGAAGGATTTCAAAATCATGGTTTTCGGTTAATAAAAGGGTAACAACACTGTTTCTATGTTCGATTAGGCGCTTTTTGAAGGTTCCACCAGTTTGACCAAGATAAAACTTGAGACAACTACCACAGGTTGATTCATAGACTCCACACTTTCCTTGTTTTTCCACTTTATCTATGTTGTTTTTAGTATTTAAGTATTGTCTGTCTCAAAACAATATAAAACCTTGCTTTTCCAAGAAATTATCTATTTTATTACTTGGTTCACCGATATATTGTTTTGAGCAAAAGGTTCCAAACAGTAACAACAATAACAACAAATATCGGTGAACCAAATAATAAAATAGGTAATTTCTTGAAAAAGCAAGGTTTTAATGTTGCTTTTAAGACAGACAATACTTTGGGCAAACATATTAAAAACAACAAGGATAAAGTGGAAAAACAAGAAAAGTGTGGAGTCTATAAATTAACATGTGGTAGTAGTTCCAAGTTTTATCTTAAACTGGTAGAACCTTCAAAAAGCACCTAACCGAAAATAGAAACAGCTTTGTTAACGGAAAAGCTAATTCAACTTATGCTAACCATTTATTAACACATTCACTACTACCCTATTCAAATCTGGCTGCCCACGGTGCTGACATACTTTTTTGAAAATTCATGGTATAATTTTATTGCAGTTAACTACAAACATGTTTACAACAAAGTGAGTGTACACATTTTAGTAAAATGGCCGTGTCGGCCAAAACCGTCACGCGCACTGATGTCGGCTTTGGCCGTTATACGGGTTATATGGTTATATTCGGTTGATTATTGCATTATTTTCAGACTCAAATTCATAACAATACACACTTGCAGATAAAAAACTATATATTTAAAAACATAGGTACAAAATACAAACTGTTATATAATTGGCTCACAAATGTTTGTGATATGATGTGAAACAGTCATTCAGGCATAAATTAGGTTTGTCAGGGCAAGCTTCGCAGTGATATCTTGTTTCCCTTCTTTTTTTATGGTAGTTACTACACCAAGTGCATCTTTTAGCTAACGCCTTCCCTTTAGAGCCCAAAGCATTTTTATGGGCAAATGGTCTTTCTGTCTGGGAGTCAGCGCTGGTGTTGGTGTCACAGGTACTAGTCCATCAATGATTTGCAATCTGAAGTCGTATAGTGACATCTTCGAATGAGTGTATTTCTTATATAACAAATATGAATTCATTAGTAACATGTGCAGAATATGTGTCCCTAATTTTTTGTACCAGCGCAGAGTTTTTCATGCACAAGGGTAATAGGACGGGAGTTGGTCCTTCCTGTCGACACCACCACATTTGTTGTACATGAAAATTGGCTTGTGTTTTTGTTTCTCTCTATTTAATTTATCACAATATGTCACCATTTCATTGTTGAATTCTGTTGATATATAGACAACATCACGCTTATCGCGCCATTTCCCCACCAGAATCCCTTCATTGCTATACCGGACAATTGATTCACCAGTTTTTAATTTTGTCGTCTTCACATCATTCGGCTCTCAGCTCTCAGGGTACCCGTACAAAAGGTTTTTCGGTCCAACAGTTTGACGGCAAGATCGTAGCTATTATAAAAATTGTCCATATAAAGACAATGGCCAAGATCCAAATGACCCTCCATCAAGTGAAGAACGACGTTTGTAGCGTGTTCCTTACCACCGATGACATCCAACTGAGCCATATATACCGCAAACTTCACCATGAGACCATCGGGCTCCGTTAGATCATATAACTTGATCCCGTACTCGTGCCTATTATTTTTTATATATTGTCTGAAAGACAGTCGTCCCCTCCACAGTACCATTGATTCGTCCAGTGAGATATTTTGGCTCGGAACACAAGTATCGGACATTTTTTTATTGAAATAATCAATCAACGGGCGGATCTTGAATAGCCGATCTTCAGGAATTAGTTCACCGTCTGCAGGATTTCGGGCGAAGTGCAGGCATCTTATAATAAGTAAAAATCTGTCTCTACTCATGGCTGACATGAAAAAAGGCATATTGAAGAATCTAGAAGTTTTCCAGTAGTCTTCTAGCCTATTTGTTGAAAGGGTCCCCATATGTAGAAAAACGCCAAAAAATACCTGCAATTCTTCCGGAGTAACATCTCTCCAACGTACAATTCCTGACGAAGGGCCTGTATTTTCTGACAGCAAAACTTCAACAGCATATCTATTGGTTTCTTCACAAATCAAATTCAAAAAATTGTCGTGAACCAGGAATCTGAAAAAGTCCATCGGCGTGTTTCCTGAAACAGAAAAAATGACTTCAAACATAGCAGGAGGCTTTGTCTTTTCGAAACAATCTAAACTATGAACAAAAAAATTAGTAGAGCATAAAGGTCTGACATACTGGTAGAAAATACCCCAAACCTTCTGCATCTATTCACTTTGGAATAATTATTTGATAGAAAAAAAAATATGAAAAAAACTAGTTTCACACCTTTTGGTACAACAAGTAGCCCTGTTTGACCAGTGAAGTCAATTTGTTTCATAGTAGATGGATCAGAAAGCCATATGGGGGATGATGCAGTTGTGGGGGTGAAAGGCTGCGGTATAGCTCCTGAGGTAATCGTTTGCTTTACACTAATATTATCAGAAGTTTCGATGGAGTTAGAATCGTCTGCATCGATTACGGAAGCTTCTTGCATGTCTGGAATGTCTTCTGATATGTCTTTGTCGAGGTCGGAGTCCACCTCTGCAAAGTCGTCATCCGAATCCATAATAAAATTTGGATCAGCGATGTCGTCGTCAGAATTGCATAATAATTCTTCTAAATTTTTTCAGACAGAGTCACTCATCGCGGATGCCCTGATATATTTTTTAAGTATATTCGACACTTTAGTACACGCTCACACAAATACAAGCACTTCCTTCCACTGCTAAGCTCAAACTGGCTTGTTGAAACCGTGATGGTCAGTGTCGGCACAGTGTCGGCCAAAGTCGACATGCGCACCTGATCAGAACTACAATTGTCGTCCAGGGCCGACATGAGCAGTGAAAGTGTTAACCGAAAATCACGCTTTCGACCATAATTTTGAAATCCTTCATGTTCAAAACAAGGGCATGAAGTTGAATCTTTTAGAAAGTATGGAAAGTATGAACTATAATTGAATAATTCACTCCTACTTAATACGTTTTCCAGGACCCCATCTCGAGTTCAGGAGAACGGAACGGTCCCATCATTGGATGGAATCGCCTGCAATGTTCTCGCGCTAGAAATCGGTATTCTCGAACGCATTTGATCACAGCCTCTCGAGAGAACCGTTGACACAAAGTTGCCAGACGATTTTTGGTAGAAGTCTTACATTTTCACTGGTTGAAGGAAGAAGAGTTACAAAATAACCTATTTTGTAAATTAAATCAACTGATTATGTGTTGTGTATTATATTATTATCCACTGAGCTAAAGTCTAGCTTCTTGAATACCTACTAATTTCATAAAAAAAACCTTATCTTCATAGGTACCTTCTGCGCAAATGTTCTAACTCTTGAAGATTGTTTGGAAGTTTTTTTTTTACCCAGTTATTTGAAATTTATAGTTGTTTTGCATCTGTCACTTCTAAAATGCAGCGGAAGTGATTGATTGACTTATACCAGAATTTTTTTTATTCCATTTCTGATAACTTCCTGAAGCATAAAATCTCAAAGTTACAAGCAATAACAACAAACAACAAAGTTATTTAAAACTTACTTATCTTACTTTTCGGTGTTTGTAGATATGAGTAACCATTTCCATAAAGAAGCCAGTGAGGTTTTTAAAGAGTCTAAGGGTGGATTTAGTCAACTTTAGCACAAGCATTATCATAAACATAACGGTAGCATCAAAGGTTTTTAGCATAAACTTAATATTGTTGTATAAATGGCGCCATTTGATATTATAACAGATTCAACTTTCGCTTTTAATATACAGGGTGTTTCATAATAAATGCGCAGGACTTCAGGATGTGATAGCTCGTCCAAAAATATGGAAAAAAGTTTCTACTGACTTACCCTCTAAAATGCACCATTTTCGAGATACAGGGTATTGAAATTTTAAAAAAATAATCGTTTTTAGCGAGTATCTCTGGAACCGTTTATCGCACAGAAAATAGATTTCGTAGGTATTTTCTACTCATGATAAGCTATGTTTTGTGCGGATTTTTAATTTTCACCAATTATGAATTTGAAAAAATTAAAAATCCGCCACTAGAAAAAGTATGATTTATGCCTGAATGACTGTTTCGCATCATATCACAAACATTTGTGAGCCAATTATATAACAGTTTGTATTTTGTACCTATGTTTTTAAATATATAGTTTTTTATCTGCAAGTGTGTATTGTTATGAATTTGAGTCTGAAAATAATGCAATAATCAACCGAATATAACCCGTATAACGGCCAAAGCCGACATCAGTGCGCGTGACGGTTTTGGCCGACACGGCCATTTTACTAAAATGTGTACACTCACTTTGTTGTAAACATGTTTGTAGTTAACTGCAATAAAATTATACCATGAATTTTCAAAAAAGTATGTCAGCACCGTGGGCAGCCAGATTTGAATAGGGTAGTAGTGAATGTGTTAATAAATGGTTAGCATAAGTTGAATTAGCTTTTCCGTTAACAAAGCTGTTTCTATTTTCGGTTAGGTGCTTTTTGAAGGTTCTACCAGTTTAAGATAAAACTTGGAACTACTACCACATGTTAATTTATAGACTCCACACTTTTCTTGTTTTTCCACTTTATCCTTGTTGTTTTTAATATGTTTGCCCAAAGTATTGTCTGTCTTAAAAGCAACATTAAAACCTTGCTTTTTCAAGAAATTACCTATTTTATTATTTGGTTCACCGATATTTGTTGTTATTGTTGTTACTGTTTGGAACCTTTTGCTCAAAACAATATATCGGTGAACCAAGTAATAAAATAGATAATTTCTTGGAAAAGCAAGGTTTTATATTGTTTTGAGACAGACAATACTTAAATACTAAAAACAACATAGATAAAGTGGAAAAACAAGGAAAGTGTGGAGTCTATGAATCAACCTGTGGTAGTTGTCTCAAGTTTTATCTTGGTCAAACTGGTGGAACCTTCAAAAAGCGCCTAATCGAACATAGAAACAGTGTTGTTACCCTTTTATTAACCGAAAACCATGATTTTGAAATCCTTCATGTTCAAAACAAGGGCATGAAGTTGAATCTTTTAGAAAGTATGGAGATCAATCAATGGAAAAATTCTGATGACCTTTTTAACACCTTGACTGCCAAGAAATTCATACTGACTTTCCCATGGTGCCACAGAGAACGGGTACTGTGTGACAATGATATGTGAGACATAGAGATTTCAAAGGTCCCCGCAAACTCCTTATGGAATTTGGGTCCCGATAGATTTTTTTGAATATCGGGTATGATGTAGTCAATGTTATTCTCAACCAATGTTACCATTGCGCCAACCCAAAAAATTAACAGTTTTGCTGCTAGGGGGCGTTGAAATCACCCCTTGCGCAGATTAGACTATTTTTGAATCCGGTATCAATATTTTCACTTGTTTCATTGTTGCTAATATTGCACTATATTGTGCTCTTCCATAAAAAAGTTCTTACACCCCCTTCTTCCCCCTAACCCCTATAACGAAACGCAAAAAAATATTTTTTGAGTGTTTTTAAACTTTTCGTCGAATGTTTAAATACGCCTGAATAAGGGAAAAAGCAATTTTTTATGATTATCCCCCACCCCCCAAAGGGCACAAAACGAAAAAAATTCGGTGGATTTTTCTGAATTTTTAATATGATGTAGTTCAAAACTTACTTATCTTACTTTTCGGTGTTTGTAGATATGAGTAACCATTTCCATAAAGAAGCCAGTGAGGTTTTTAAAGAGTCTAAGGATGGATTTAGTCAACTTTAGCACAAGCATTATAATAATAATAATAATAATAATAATAATAATAATAATAATGTTTATTCAATTACAATATTTCTACAATTACAATAATCATTCATGAGGATGTGCATATGAATAAACAGTTGCCAGTCCCAAGGAAGTTAATCCGCACGGGGCTATTGGCTAGTAACAAATATTGACAAAATTTCGATATAAAAATACGGTTAGTACTAAGTGAAGGATAGTGAAGTACTGTAAATAGGTACTTGATAGAAATATATACATAGATAAAAGTATTTGAATTCAAATCATGTGAAAATTAATGGCATAAATATTCATATTAAAATTTAATATTAAATAATGAAGACAAAAAAAGTTTGTAAATAAATCTCTGATTTATACAAAAAAAATTCTGATGTAAAAGGACAACATTGAATAAAGTGCGTAACAATTTAGTAAACATAACAGCAATATGTACAATTTATATATAGATTTTGAGCCTTTGAATATATTCGTAGGATTGACAATATAATAATGAAAATTCAGTAGAGTGTAGACTGAGTGAATATAAAACTAAAAATATATACATGTTAAATATACACATACATATACACAACTCACATATTTAATATAACATGTGACCATTTTTATTAGAGATTTCAGTTACTCTTTATATCAACAATCTTATGAATCAGCATTCTTGGTTGTTCAGTAATCCATTTTTTTATTTTAGACTTCCATACATTATACGATCGTGTTATTTTTATTTCTTTTATTTCCCTAGGAAGCATATTGTATATTCTAGCACCCAAAAATTCGTGACTTCTTTGACCAATTGTTTTTTTAACTTTCGGTACAATTATTGACCCCTGTCTATACCTGGTTTGGTAGTCATGTCGGATTTTTTGTTTATTTTGGTTTCTAAATTGCTGAGATAGTATAGCTTGACAATATAACTGTCTAACATCAAAAACCCTGCTTTCCTGATATAGCTTATCAGAAGAGTATCTAAAACATTTGTTCAATATTATTTTTAGTATCCATTTTTGAGATACTTCAATAGTGTCTAAATAGTCATCCACAAGTCCTCCCCAAGCTATAATTCCATATGAAAGCTGTGATTGAACCAATGCAAAATATATTATTTTCAGTTGTGAGATATTACAAAATTTCTGGCATAATTTAAATTTAGGTGTGAGGCTTCTTAGTTTATTTGAAATTGATTTTGCTTGGACGTCCCACCTGAGATGACTATCTATATGTATGCCCAAATATTTAATGGAGTTTTTTGCTGTTATTTCTGTTGTGCATGTACCGGTTGATATTTTCAGGGTTTTGTAATTCGGTAATCCATTCTTATAACTTGCGAAGGGAACGAAGTGAGTTTTTGTTTCATTCATCGTGAGTAAGCGGCTGTTAAAAAAATTTATAATAGTCTTGAAATCGTTCTCAACTTTCCTTTTCAGCGAACTCCACGTGTTATCTTCATAAAACACCGCTGTGTCATCAGCGAAACTGACAATATCTCCACAAGTGCGCAGATTAAAAAGATCGTTTATATAAATACTAAAAAGAATAGGTCCCAAGATCGTTCCTTGAGGTACTCCATATTTAATCTCCTTTGGTTGGCTCAGCTTTCCATTGACTTTAACATACTGAAACCTACTCTCAAGGCAATTTTTCATCAACTTGTGGCTATTTCCTCTGAAACCAATTCTTTCGAGTGAATCTAGTAAGTCTGGATGACTCACGGAATCGAAGGCTTTAGCTAGATCAACGAAAATGCAGATTGCTGGTTTTTTTTCGTCCAAGGCTTTATACATTTTAGAAGTTAGTTTCGCAATTGCATCTTGTGTTGACATATTCTCTCTAAAACCGAGTTGATTGTCCGAGATTAATTTATATCGATTCAAGTATGCGTTCAGTCTCACTTTTATTAGTTTTTCGATTATTTTGGAAAATACTGATAGTATTGAGATGGGTCTATAATTATTGGGATTCGTTTTGTCCCCCGACTTATGAATCGCTGTTATGACTGCGACTTTCAATACTGTTGGGAAGTAACCATTTTCTAAGCATTTGTTGACGATGTGACAGAGAGGGGCGGTAATAAAATCCATAATCTCTTTCAACGTTTCAGCACTAATACCGTCTATTCCAGGAGATTTATTATTTTTTAGCGCTATAATTATATCTCCAATTTCTTGTTCTGTAGCTGGTAACATAACAAATGAATTTGGTAATCTAGCACTGGTATGTTCTATGTCGGTCTTTTTTATTTTCTTCGCTAGGTTTTCGAAAAGAATTCTGCCATCACGTCCGCTATTTCATTTGGTTTCGTCACAATTGTTTTATTTCCATCTTTCATACTACCAATATCAATTTTCTTTTTCATAGTTCCTAGTTCCTGTATTGTTTTCCACAGATTTTTGGCACTTTTAGGATTGCCTTCTATTTTATTTCTAAAATAATCGTTTTTCGCAACTTCTTTCAAATGGTTCAGCCGTTTGTTGAATTCATTGAAATCTTTTTTAAAGTTTGTATTATCAGGAAAACTTTTCATCTGTTTATAGAGTTTGTTCTTTTTTTCTGTTGATGTTATCAATCCTTTTGTTATCCAATCCTTCCTTTTTATAAGATTTCTCCTCAAATGTATTGTTTCTGTGAATTTGTCTATATATTTTTCCAACTTATTCCTGAATTTTTCAAATGCACAATTTATGTCATCAGTGTTATAGATGTCATTCCATGTTTCAGGCAGTAATGCATTCTTCAATTGGATGAAATTGATTTTTTTATATGAGTTCGCTTTTTTTTCCTCAACAGTTTCGTTGTCTGGTATATTGATTTGTAGAAACACTGGGTAATGGTCTGTTATCAAAAAATCAACAACTGCTGGATGAAATTGTTCGAGTGGTAATTTGCTTTTAATCATAATGTGATCCAGGCAAGCGGATTCCCTAGTAGGTTTTTTGATGCTTGGTATAAACCCATGTTCATTTAAAATGTTAAGATATTCGGTGGCATAATTGGTGTCATCAAGTATATCAATATTTATGTCTCCTATCAGAAAGTGCATGGTATATTTGTTTTTATAAGTTTCAAGAAATTGATTGAGTTTATTATTGAATTCGAAAGGGCATAGTGATGGGGATCTGTAAACAGCCATTAAAGTGATGGTACTATTTTTTAGTTGAATATTTAGTTGTATTGCTGAGATTTCTCCCAGTTTTATTATTTCATGAGTATGATTCAAGTGGTTTTTAATGTAAATCATTACGCCATCATTTCGGTTTAGTACACCTTTGTTATATAATAAGTTGTATCCTTCTATATTAAATAGATTTACATCCAGTACATTAAAGGTTTCTGTTAAAACTATACAATCCATTTCATTTTCGAGGGAATTGAGAAATATTTTAAGTTCATCAAAGTTTTTAGATATACTTCGAATATTTGTATGCATTAAATTGAAGTTTGTTTTATGTTTGGATCCAAGAATACATTTAAGACTTTTTTTATCAATTACTTTTGTATCAAATTCTTCTAGTTTGAAATCTCTAATGAATTGGTCCATTTTAACGAAAATAAATGTGGAAATATAATATTACAATTTTTTTCTGTAAATATGAAATGTTTCCTCTGTAATCAGTCGATTGGTTACGACTACTTATCTTTCATAGATCCAGTTCTTGTTCTCGTGTCCCTTGATGTCGGTGTAGGTTTTGTTGCTTTCTTTCCTGGAATATAAGTTGCGTTCGCAATTTCTTCTGAATTATTCGGCTTCCGGGAATCTCTGCTTTCTTCCTTATTTTGGTATTTGGTTCTGTTTCTTTCTTCCTGCCTAAAGTCCGTTATATTCTCTTCTTCTTGATTCTTGTTCCTAGGTTCACTACTGCTTCGATCTTCACTTTCTTGTAATTGTAAAATATCTTCCACTGAGAAAACTGTATCGTTTCTGTATAACTTTTCACCCTTTATATAACATATATCGTTACTGGTTGATCGTATCTCATTCAGTTGCTTTCTCAGTATTTTATTTATTACTTGCTGAGTAGGTGTTAAATCTTGGAGGATTGTTATGTTTGTGCCTTTCAGTTTTCTAGTATTTTTTATTACGCGAATTTTTGCGAAAGTTGTCAAAAATTCTATTTTTATTGGCTTTTTGGGGCCATTTCCAAGGAAATATATATTATTGAAGTCTGAATTCGAGAGTTTGATATCAAGATTTTGGTTCAATTGTTTGCAAATATTATCAACTGATAATTCTTCTGGCTGTTCAATTAACCCGTATACAACAATATTGTTTTTCTTGCTGTTTCTTTCTAGCTTTTCTACTTTCTCTTTGAGTTCAGAATTTTCTTTTTCAAGTGTTTTTATTTTATCTTTAAGTGACTCAACTTTCAATAAAATTTTCACCTCACTTGCTTCAATAATACTTTTTAGTTCTTTTTTACTACTGATTACTTCCTCGTATATCTTGGCTAAGATATTATCCATCATCCACTAAATTCTGTAGTTGCTGTATTGTAACTTATTGATTTTATAGCAGAAACTCCTTGGAAGAATATATATCCAATTTTAGAATGAATAGGTTATTAAATAAAAGTCAACCTGACAACAGTGTTCAGGCAACTCGCAAATTCATTCGGGTACAACTGTCAATTTTATAGAGATATATTTCAATACATCGTTTTATTTTAGTAATCTTGAAGGTTGAATTGAGTTTTTTGACTTACATAAGATGTCTTCCACTATCACATCACTTGAGTTTAACTGCACTTATTTACTGTTCCAGTTTTTGCATTAATTTCAAGCATAACTTCGCAATGAAATATTCCACTTTTGTACGCACTGTTGCCAGAAATTATCATAAACATAACGGTAGCATCAAAGGTTTTTAGCATAAACTTAATATTGTTGTATAAATGGCGCCATTTGATATTATAACAGATTCAACTTTCGCTTTTAATATACAGGGTGTTTCATAATAAATGCGCAGGACTTCAGGATGTGATAGCTCGTCCAAAAATATGGAAAAAAGTTTCTACTGACTTACCCTCTAAAATGCACCATTTTCGAGATACAGGGTATTGAAATTTTAAAAAAATAATCGTTTTTAGCGAGTATCTCTGGAACCGTTTATCGCACAGAAAATAGATTTCGTAGGTATTTTCTACTCATGATAAGCTATGTTTTGTGCGGATTTTTAATTTTTTCAAATTCATAATTGGTGAAAATTTTGAAGGGGTAGTGGGTGTTTTTTCTCCAACTTCTACGCCACTGAAAAAAGTACAGTTTTGAGCCTCTTATATGAACCGCCAATGTTTTCTACACAAAAAAGGTATTCTTGGTTATAAGCTCTAAAAATGACCGTTTTCTAGAAAAATCAACTTTCATGTTGTTTAAATTGTTTTTTCCTCGAAAAATTGCTGCGTGCATTGAAGGTAACGGCGGACATTTCCAACAATTCAACTGAGTATGATTGTTATTTTTTTTTTATTTGCAATTAAGAAGTCAACGTTTGGTTTTGTTACTTGTTCTAACGTTTGAATAAATTTTGTATAATTAGGAAAAAAATTATTTAAAAAAATTTACCATGTTTTTCAACATGAAAGTTGGTTTTTCTTGAAAACGGTCAATTTTAGAGCTTATGACCGAGAGTACCTTTTTTGAGTAGAAAACATTGGCGGTTCGAGAAGGCGGCTCAAAATCATACTTTTTCTAGTGGCGTATAAGTTGGAGAAAAAAACACCCACTACCCCTTCAAAATCTTCACCTATCACGAATTTTAAAAAATAAAAAATCTGCTCAAAACGTAGCTTATTATGAGTAGAAGATGCATTCAAAATCTGTTTTTTGTGCGATTAACGGTTCCAGAGATTTTCGAAAAAAACTATTATTTTTTTTTTTAATTTCAACACTCTGTATCTCGAAAATGTTGAATTTTAGAGGGTAAGTTAATAGAAACTTTTTTTCATATTTTTGAACGAGCTATCACATCCGTAAGTCCTGCGCATTTATTATGAAACACCCTGTATATTTAAGCACAATTTTAAAATGATGTTGACTAAATACACCTTGACATTTTTCGGGGCGGATGCTCTGCTTACCCCTCTGCTTCTGAAACAATATAAGAAACAGAATCGGTTCAAATGTCGGGAATTGTTGAGACTCACAGCGCAAAACAGTTGAAGGACTTCCGCGATAATGTTACTTTGTATCGAAATATAACCTTGGAGATTGTTAAGAACAAAAACTTCAAATACTGCACCTGTTCCTTCTGAAGGATTCATTAATACACGAAAAACTAGGAGAACTAAACAGTAAACACCAAATGCTGTGTCAAAATCAAGTCCAAAATGCCACAAATCACGGTTAAAAATTAAACGTCAGTTGGTCATTCTCAGGAGAATCAAGCGATCTCCCACAAAATATCAGGAGAATCACGTTCCCCAGCTTTCTCGCGAAGTGAATGATCACATGTGTTCGAGAATACGCTTTGATGAGTTTCAGGAGAACTGTGCCTACTTTTCTCAGGAGAACGATGTTCCCCAGGAGAATCAAGCGATCTCTCACAAAATATCAGTAGAATCACGTTCCCCAGCTTTCACGCGAAGTGAATGATCACATGTGTTCGAGAATACGCATTGATGAGTTTCAGGAGAACTGTGCCTGCTTTTCTCAGGAGAACGATGTTCCCCAGTTTCGAGAATAGACCCCCTGGAAAGGCTAGATTAAATATAATCAGTAATTTTTTAAAGAGAAACATTCTCAATTGAAAATTGAATCAATACATGACTCCTCTGGAAATGAAAAAAAACCCTACGATAAAATTGAAGTTTCTTTTTTGTAATATCTAACAGAAAACAACTACTTCCCCGGCAAAAGCCACGCTGGGCATTGAACTACATCTGATAGATATTGAGAAAGGTCCTATATAACTTGAGAGAAAAAATCTGAAAGTGAAAATTTGCATTTTCATTCAGATAGATGATTATTTATTAAATGTTCAGTTTCCATTGGAGATTCTTATCTATGAATGTGATAAGGGAGAATGTTATTCAGAAGTATCACTCACAGAAAATCGCTCATTCCATTGATGCGTGAATAATTGCATCTCTTTCGTTAGGCCTCCAATAGATTTTGGTCGACAAAAATCTATTTCACTCTTCTAAGATCATCAGGGAGGTCGGAAGAATTGAAAAACATACTCCTCAGAAGCAATTTCACACTGTAATGAGGAATTGTTGGACTATTTCTTGTGGGGTGAAACTTTGAAAATATTTTTCTGACATAAAACCTGTCATGGGTATGGCATGTTGATTTCATTGAAAATATAAACAGGATGTTCATAAAGTCAGTTGTGGAATTATCTGCGACTGAAAGTTGGAATTCAGTCGCTGTTTTCCATCGTACAAAATAACCTCTCTTGGAAGGGATTCATGTTTTAAAGAGAAACATTCTCTATTGAATATTGAATCAATACGTGACTCCTCTGGAAATCGAAAAAAACCCTACAATTAAATTGAAGTTACTTTTTTGTAATATCTAACAGAAATACAAGAAATAGTCCAACACTTCCTCATTACAGTGTGAAATTGCTTCTGAAGAGTATGTTTTCCAATTCTTCCGACCTCCCTGATGATCTTAGAAGAGTGAAATAGACTTTTGTCGACCAAAATGTATTGAAGGCCTAACGAAAGAGATGCATCAATGGATTGGGCGATTTTCTGTGAGTGATACTTCAGAATAACATTCTCCCTTATCTCATTCATTGATAAGAATCTCCACTGAAAACTGGACATTTAATAAATAATCAACTATCTGAATGAAAATGCAAATATTCACTTTCAGATTTTTTCTCTCAAGTTATATAGGGCCTTTCTCAATATCTATCAGATGTAGTTCAATGTCCAGCGTGGCTTTTGCCGGGGAAGTAGTTGTTTTCTGTTAGATATTACAAAAAAGTAACTTCAATTTTATCGTAGGGTTTTTTTCCATTTCCAGAGGAGTCATGTATTGATTCAATTTTCAATTGAGAATGTTTATCTTTAAAACATGAATGCCTTCCAAGAGAGGTTATCTTGTACGATGGAAAACAGCGACTGAATTCCAACTTTCAGTCGCAGATAATTCCACAACTGACTTTATGAACATCCTGTTCATATTTTCAATGAAATCAATAATCAGTAATATTTGTACTTATCGGGGTTTTATTAGGAGACAGGTATAATAAATACACCTGAACCCTAATCAATTTACGATTAGTATTTAAGAGAAAACAGCAAAGGTGTAATTTAGATTATCTTCTCCACTTGAAGAAGCTCTTGTACAGCGAAACGATCGTCGTGGTTTTGTAAACCATTTGTAGTGAAAATCATTCATTTAGTTTCATTATAGATATTAATATGGATTTTCATCAAGTATGGGCTACATCAATTTAAAAAATTACGGTTTATTTTTCAACAAGTACATTAACAAAAATTGCCAACTTTAGGGCTCATTAAAAAAATTAAATTTGTAACATTGCTGAAGTTAATTGTAGACGAGAATTCGGTGGTTATAGTATTCGTATTGCAGTTAAAAGAAATGGTGTATGGATACGAATCAAATGTATTCAAACAACTAGATCAACAGGCTTTGAAATTTTTCTTTTTTTTTTCTTCCACAATTTAATTGCTATTTAAGCTTTGTTAGTGGATTTTTCAAAAATGGGCTGGCTTATTTATTGTATTTATTGAAAAATATAAGTTCGCTCAATATATTTGTCATTAATTGGTGGTTGTATGCTGGATGTGTCTGAAAAAAACATGTTTTACACTGGAGTAAAGTGCCTTTTCCTCCCTTTGCATGCGGGAGGAAAAGTGACACTTTCCTCACTAATTAAAATAATTGCTATTTTGTATATCCCAATTCTTCTCCAATTTCTATTTGAAGGTAGATTTGTTTGGAATATCTCAATCATGGACGATCAAAACACTCAACTATTGAAATCATTATTAATATAAAATAATTTGTGATAATGACATAATTCGGGTCAACTATTATATAAAGATGTATGAACTATGTTTATTCAAATAAATTATACTAATTTCAATAATCAATAACAAATAATGAATGAAAGTGTTGCCTTCAGTACCTCTCTACCGTTGCGTTATATTTGTTAAAGTGATTAAGAACTGCAGTGACAATTCCTACCTCGATAAACAAACATATCAATACTTCTTATTTAGTGGGGAATGTCTTGAAACTGACATATAAATACTTTGAAATGGAAAATGCAACTCAGTTTTGTTATAAGTGAGAATATAAAATGAAACAGGTAATCTCAATCTTGTTTCAAAAATCTACTAACCAATACTACTCATGTCATATTTTTCTTTTTCTGTGAAAAAAGTTCAGGGGATTATAATTCAAAACACGTGAATACCTACAACATTTTTGATGCAAAGTTTAAAAAAAAAACACTTTTTTCAAGTTTTATAATAGTTCGTTCAATAATGCATAGTTCAATTGTTTAGGGTAGATGGTGTCCTTGCGTGCTAGTTCTTGATGTGTCGCTCGATATTCAGGATTCAATTAGCAATGGTTCGAATCGCCGCTACGTAAAGATAATTTTTTATTTTCAGGATATCGGGATCGATGGCATGACTAACATGTTCTGTCGAAAGCGAATGTGATGTGAATTGCCTAGATGCTACTATTTGTGTACAACCAAACCACTCAATCAAAAATCAGCGAGTCCCCCAGAGCGCTACGGCTAATAATACATCAGCACTCGGGTACCTGGTAGTGACTTAATTTGTCAAGCGAAAATATATCAGTATACTAATCGCTTGAGAAAGCTACATGGTAGCGAATCATATAGCGAATGTCATAAAATCTATGGGAATCGTAACGTGTTTACTTTGTGTCATATACTATCGATTTTCATGAAGTAACGGCAAAGTCAATCCAAAATTCGGAGTGTTTCTTAGGAAGACATGTTCCCCACAGGATAATTTCACTCGCTAAATGAAACTCACATCTTGTGCGAAATGAGAACTAATCAAAACGGGGCACCTTGATAGTACACAGTTCCTTTGATTTCATGAAAGAGATATTTTTGTATGGGCTCGGTGTCCCATAAGAGTTCAGGAACCTCTCAATTTTTTTAATTCTTCATTTCATTAAATTTTTTTTTCTTAAAAATTATCATAACCAAAAATCTCTGAAGTTCCGGAATTTACACAAAAACATTGAGTAATATTAAAAAAAATTAAAAATTCTCAAACAAAAACTGTAGGCTCAAAACGGGTTCCTGGTATACCCAATGACATATTATCGTTAGACTCCGTTATTTACATGTCTAACTGCGGTCAAGAAAGAGTCACATTCTAAGCACAATGTTACTGCCGCTTGTTTCGCGGCAATTATCTGCTTATATACATTGTATATAAGCAGATAATTCAACAGAAACTCAATTTTTCCGACTTTTGGATTGTCTGGCAACTATTTTCCGCGAAACAAGCGGTAATAAAAATTGTGCTTAGAATGTGACCGCAGATCGAAATGTAAATAAGGTAGTATTTTTCTTTTATAGTCAATATATTCGTCTAGCTATTGAAATGCAAAAGAACCAATGATGCCGTTCTTTTGTTTGGTTAAAATCCAAATTGTTCGGTGCTCAATATGTTGTTCGTTAGATACGTTTTTTCACAAACTTTTCAATTATTTTTGCGAGCCTAGGTATGAGAGAGTTGGGACGGTAATTTGTAGAATCGCTTTCACTACCCCCTTTGTGAATGGGAATAACCACGGAAGTTTTCAGATAATGGGGCAAGTTCCCAGTTCTAAAGGCAATATTAATAAGTTGTACTAAGGACATTAAAGCTGAGTCAGGTTTTCAATTATATTTACTGAAATTTCATCAATACCAGAAGAGTTTTAATTTTTTATTTCCTTTAAAATTTCTTTTAGTTCAGTAAGGTTAGTATCGCTAAGATGAAACTCATTAATAATCTTGATATCGCCCATGAACTAACTCTAAGGGTGAATTGGGGGCTGATATGTCTTCTGTAAGTTTACGCGCCATACTGCAGTAGTAGGCGTTCAATTCATTAGGTTCTATTAAGATGTGTTGCGGTATTTTAGTTTTTCCTATCATTTCATTAATTACTTCCAGCATTATTTACTCTTGTTAGACGCCCCATCAAGTCGTCTTCTGTAGAATATATCCATTGCTGCTTTTATAACTCTACGATATATACTCCTATATTTGAGATAGTTGCTTTGGAAAAAAGGCTCGTTTGTGAATTTATGAATGCTATACAAAGCTCTCATGTTTTCTGTCGATATTTTTATTCCCATTGTTAGCCAGGGTTTTTTATTTTTTTATTTTTCTTCATTTTGATTTTTTGCAACGGAAATGCTTTCTCAAAATCAACCTTGAGCTTGATATAGAATTCTGAAAATGCTATCTCAGATTTTACATTAATGTCCCAATTTGTTTCTAGGGAAAGTACTCGAAATTTTTGGTAGTTTTTACTACTGAATAGCCTTCCATACTTATGTTTATTATTATTTGGTTCATTTGTGTCAAAAGGGACAGAACAAGTCACAGCTTCGTGGTCGGAAAGACCCGAGGGTACTACCGAACATGTTACATTTTCTAGGTTTGTACAGAAGTAGTCAATTATTGAGGCACTTTTTAAGATATACGAGTAGGAGTCTCTACATGCATTTGTAGATTATAAGAAGTTAATAAGTTGCAGAGTCGTTGCCTATGAATATTATGAAAGTCGTCAAAGTGTACGTTGAAATCACCTGCCAATATGATTTGTGTTACTGAAGATAGTTCAGATAGCGAATGCTCCAGTTTGTTTAGAAATATGTCAATATCTGAATTCGGAGCTCTGTAGAAGCAAATTATATAGAGATTTAACCTTTGGCAGTATATGGCTGAAAATTCAAAAAGTTTTTCTTCTAACATAGCGTTGAATTTGTCTATTGTTTTGATAGATAAATATCCTAATATCGATTATTTTAAGAGTATTAAAGTACCCCCATGAATAGCTTGCCTTCTACAATATTTGGAGGCTGTTATATACCCAGATAAAGAAATGTTTTCATTTGTGTTTAGCCAATGCTCTGTTAGCATTATAATGTCAGGTGTTGTTGGTTGTTGACAAAATATGTGCAATTCGTCAGTTTTATTTCTAACACTTTGAATATTCAATAACATGAATGTTAAATTGTCAATGTTCGTTTCGTCAATCCTAAAAAATTACTGTGTTGTGGGGCATTGAAACTCTTTTCGAAATAGGTAATTAGTTTGTGTTCAGTACTGTCTTTAAGTTCATCTTGCAAGTTTGGTGGAGTTAATTTTTCCTCAGTTGTGTTCCCTTTGGAGATCAATTCTGTATCCTCAATTTCTTTTTCTAGTGAATTCTATTGGGTGGAGTGATCATTTAAAAATGATATTTGGGATAATCTAGGATATAAATGGCTCATCTCTGTTGAATCATTCATTTGATCAGGTGGGCTTGGTAGTGTGTAGTCGGTGGATGTTCTCAGTTGGGCGGGATCCAAGCGAGTTGGATGTGATTCAATATTGTCTTGCTTAGGAACCACCTGGCGGATTTCTTCAGCATGTAACCATTACTTTCGTAGTTTCTGTATTGGATTATGTTATTGCACTCTATAATATTACTCGATAGTTTGGCTGCATGTAACATTCTTTTCAGTTCCAAGTTGTTCCTATATATTAATCTATTGATGCTTTTTCGATCGTGTCTATATGGTTGAGTAATTAAAAGAAGTTGAGGTAATTGCATTGAAATGTTATGCAGCTCCTGTATCGATTTCGAGCTGTATTTATCTGGCCAAAATAGCATCTCTTCTCCACTTGAATCGGGTTTCAGGATAGCATGTATAGTGTAGTTGTCGTCAGATAGACGTTTCAGGAACTCCGCCATATTTCTTCCATTAGAGCCTGATATAAATGTTACATTCCTTCTTTGACTTCCCTTGACACTTTCTATTTTGTTTTTCAAATATATCTCCTTGCCTGTTATATGTGATCTGATCTATGTTTAACTTTCTACTGATTGAATCTACATGATCATTAAAGTTCAGTTTATGATTGAGTTGAGTTCCTAAGAGTTTTGTACAGGACTTTGTAACGATTTTTGTGCCATTAACTTGAAACGTTAGGGGGTTTTCTGGTTCAAGGTTGTTCGCGAATTCTAAACATTCTATTTTTCCAATTTTGTTGATGGGATTATTCTTCTCACACCATTTTGTGAAGCTGTTGATGACTGAGTTAGTTTTCGTTTCCAAGTGGGATTTTGCTGATATTATGATGGAAATGTCATCTGCATACATGAATATATAATAATAATTAAAATAAAATAATAATATAATGTGGTAGGTCGTTAATAAATAATGAAAAAAGTACCTGGCCTAGGGTTCCTCCCTGCGGTGTGCCTGAATCAATATCGAACTGGTTTGATAGTCCATTTTCATTCTTGACATTTAGCGTTCTACCTGTGACATAGGATATAACCCATGAATTAATTGGGCCTCTGATCCCCATGGACTCCATTTTTGGTTTGCAAAAAAAGTGGATTTTTTGTATCGAACTCCCTGGAGATATCAAAAAATACACCCAGGACGCTGTGACATTTGTCAAGGTTGTCATGCACTAGTTCTATTGAAACTGTATCTATAGAATAGTCGTGTCTAAACCCATGCTGACATGGTGTTGACATTTTATTTGAATCAAGGTACTGGGTGATTTGATTATACAGAGCAGTTTCCATTACCTTTCAAAAACAGCTAAGTAGGCATATGGCCCTATAGTTTTCTATATTATGTGGGTCCCCCTTTTTAAAAACGGAGATGACCTTTGAAACTTTGAGTTCCTCGGGAAACTGCCCCTGTAAGATTGAGGCATTGAGTATACTAGTGAGAGGAAGTGCAATTTCATCACAGCACTCTCTTAGAGTATAATTGCAGATATGTCATCAATACCACTACAATGGTTTTTTTTAGGTTGAGAATAATTGTTTTTATTTAATTTTCGCTCACAGGTGTGAAGAACATCGAGTGGGAGAAGTTTGTATTCTTTTTGTACACTCATTTCCGGGAAAGTTGAGAGAGCTGGTCTGGTTTACTACTAAGTGGGCGAAATACTATTCAAATAGGTTAGAGGCAATTTTTTTTTATTTGAGATCCTTTCATAATCTTTCATTATGTCTACTACATTGTTAATTTTTGGCTAATTCTTTTTTTTTTATTTACCAAGTTCCATAGTGTCTTTGTTTTGTTTTCGGATTTGTTAATTATTTGAGCATAATGTATTTTTTGTCTCAAGAGATTTTTTATCAAGGTTTTTTTGCTTCTTTGTATTTCTCATTAAGATATTCGTTGTTGGCAGATTCTCGAATCCAGTTCAACTCTTTCAGCCTAACCAGTTCAGCGTTTATTTCAGGTGTCAGGATAATTTTTCCATTTGATTCATCATTCTTTGAATTCAACTGATTTGCAAATGAGGCTATAGATCCGGCCTCACTTCGTTACAGTACCATTACATTAAATAGATTTATGCTTTGAATCAGCATTTGCTAGATATGCTAACAGCAAATGCATATAGGTCCCAAATGACTCATCGTAGGTTCTGCATCTAGTGCCAAGTACCTCTATACTCATCACGCGACTACGGTAGATCATGATATTGAAGACAAGCATCCTGTCAGGCCATCTTGAACATTTCGCTACCTGACTCCAGCCCAGTACTACCTCATTCTCCTCAGGTTTCATGCGAGCTTTTTGTAGAACGGGTTTCAAGTCGGTGACAGGGTTCTGATCGAAATCGAGAACGAATTCGTCAGCAACACGGTATATTGGTTTTAAAATAAGTAATAATAATAATAATACTCTCTCATAAACAATCGTAAAGTGTACCCAAAAGCACAGCCTGTACGGGTTACCATTCAGCAGATGAGGTCTATGAATAACTGAAATAAAAATGTGGATCAGCTGGAATTCGAACTTTCAGTATGCATGCATGAATGTTTCCATATTCATCATACTTACCATGATCTCTGCAATAAATAACATAACAAGTTGAACCAAGAGTGTAAGCAGCCAGTTTGCAAATTAAGGAAAGGTAGCACAGACGGTTTTGTGCACTCGCCTGGAGATTGGGAGGCTCAGCTTTTGAGCACTGGGTGGTCAAAGTTTTCAATTAAATTTTTTCATGAATGAATTGCTGCCAGCATATTCCTTTAAATTGATTTATTGGCACCAAAACTACGTCACTCAGTATTTTTAATTATTTATTTGTATGTTTTTCAGATTATATGCATATTGGCAATCGTTGCCATTTCAGTTGCCGAACAATCTCCTGAGCAACAAAATCTCAAAGAACCAATAGCTATATTGAAATATGACAACGAGGGAGTGAATGCCGATGGATCATATCAGTGGAGGTAATATAATCATGAACATGTGAAGGCAGAACTGAAAAACTTCCGATGAAACTTATTTCATCATGTATCTTGTATGTTATTAACACACGCTTTGAAGCCTCAAGATAACATTTAGATGATATCTTAGTAAGGTCATAAATCTGGACAAGTCAATTTTTTATGGTGTCTCGTTACAGTCAAAATAGTAATGACATTGTAAATTATTGTTCCGTATATGACGTCAATGATTTTTTTAATGGATGCCCTCACTTATGCCATTGAATTGAACATACTATTCCGACATGGTCAACTTATTTTCCAAAAATGTATTCAGTAAAAATGGAAACTCATAAAAATTTAATAAAATCAATTAACTTGAATGAGAGTAAAAATTGAGTACCTACAAATCACTCAGCAAGAAAACAACAAGAAATTCAAAAGTATTTTACTACCATCTAGGACTTTCGTACGGTACAGATGAGACACCGGAGTTGCCTTATGTTCCTGGTGATATTAAGTCCTTTCTGGAGAATAAGAAGTGCCGAGTCTATTGGAAGTACTCATTTCTTACCCTTAGACAAATGCAAGCCTATAAGCCTGATGTACCTAGTCCTCCTCGGCCGTTATAGTCATAGTCATAGAGTTATCTGCTCCAGGCGAAACGAACATGGTCCGAAAAGAGGATGAAAAGCGGACTAAATATCTAGACTTACTCTTTGCACGCTGCAGGTCTACCCAAAACATTCCGTTAAAATGGTGGTTCATATAGGTGTCCTCAGTGGAATGATGAACACACTACTCTCGAATCTGAAAATGTTTCCTTCTTTGTAGTAATACGGTTGAAATACTAGCCGGACGAATACAGAAATCCTCCATTCTTGGTTCACTCCATCTGCTCGGGGCACATGATTCTCGAACCCAATAGACACTTATCCCACAGATGTGGGGAGTGGTTATTTGGGTAAATGACTCCAGCGCGCCTTCCGCATGTATCGGAGCTGAGGAGACAGGGACCAAATGGGATATTTTCAACGAAAATAAAAAACATTTAATACCTATGATAAAATGAATCGATCTCTTCATTGCAGATAAATTATTTCATTTTGTTAAAGACATATTGGATCAATTCTGTTGATTTGAAATCGTCATTCAATCAGAAATGTGCAACTATTTGGCGGTGACATAAAAAAGTTTTCGATAAAATCAGGTACATTTCCAAAGTCAAACTCAAATTTTTAGCTTATAGCTTTGTTACCTCAAATTAATTGTACTTTCATCTAGTGATTCGATGAAATATAACTTAGGAATAAAATTGGTTTGGTCCATCTAAACGAGATATGTGCGGGATAGACAGACCAGTGTTTTTAAAGAGAAATAAAATTGAATGGGTGTACAACCCAATGGAATATCACATAAAAAATGGAATAATATATTTATTAAATTGATTTTATTGAAAATATGAACAGGATGTTCATAAAGTCAGTTGTGGAATAATCAGCGATTAAAAGACAAACTTTGGTAGCTATTTTACATATTACATAAAACGTAGTTATAAATAATAAGGCTCGTTAACTTTAAACACTGCTTTTTTGAGCTTTCATTTTATCTTTTAGCATCTCTTTTTGCCCCAATAGTCACATTCACCATCATATCGAATACATCCTTCATGGGACCATCTTGAGCAAGCTACACATTCAACTCAGTTTATGTTTTTTCCCATACCAAACGCATTCGTCTTAATCCCAGTAACTGATACTATCAGATCTGTCATCACAAATTTCAATAATCTGTAGTTTCTGAGTTTTCAAATTTTTATTTATTTTTGGTGGCTCTTTACTTTTGTCTTTATGTCCAATTTCTTCTTCTTTCTTTCTTTTTTATTTTATTTTTCAATCCTTTTTTTTATTTCGGTATTTTCTCTTTTGTATTTTAGAGTTATATTTCCTAACGAGCTCAAGACAGATGAAACCGTTTGCGCTCTCCTTTTGAGTGCTTGTACTTTGTTTACGCAAGGTATTGGGTGTATTTATCCAATATTTTTGAAGGCATGGCCTCATCATATCATGTAACTTCTCGTAAAATATCTGTAGTGTTACGTTCAGGACATGAGCTGGCTTGTGTTGCCGGTATATTGTTTTGTCTTGTGAGCTCACTGGTCCTGCAACTACTAGGACTCATTTGTACTGCTACTTTCTGGAAATGACTCAGTTTTAGCGTGTGTTACAGGCATATCTGATAGGATATCATTTGTAGTGCTACTTTTAGAACAAAGAGAGTTTTCATTTTGTGTTGTTTCTGAGGTATCTGAGAGAAAAGCTCATTCATGAATTGCATTAGGATCCACAGGTTTTGAAACAGCTAACTTCCTTGATCACACTTGCTGATTTCCCCCATCCAGACCTTGAAAGCTCTCCAAACTGGAGTCGATTGGTTTTCTGTGAAAGTTTATCAGTCATGTAGTTATTACCAGACTGAGTAAAAGTGTGTTTTGAAATATTTGAAGAACGAACGATGCAATATTTTAAATTGTGGATGCGTGGTTCATGTACTCCCAGAAATGTTACCTGGTGCATCAATACCAAATTATCGTGGTCCATCTATCGCATTTGAATCGGTATAGATGGACCTCCAGTGTAGGTTAGGTTAGGAGTATAACTAGACACTGTACCTAAATTTCTGAAACCGTGTCAGTAATTAAAATCATTCGTAAGTCAACGTCGACTGTCTCATTCTAGCTTGGAAACAGCAAACGGCATATCAGCACAAGAAGAGGGCCATTTCAAAAAATCAGAAACGGGAGAAGAAGGAAACCAAGAGGTCTCTGGATCTTTTCAATATACGGCAAATGATGGAACTCCGATCAAGCTAACGTACATTGCCAACGAAAATGGATTCCAACCTCAAGGAGATCACTTGCCAACGCCACCTTCGATTCCACCAGCAATCCAGAAAGCATTAGATTGGATTGCAGCGCAACCAGCAGCTCCATCAGGAAACGAAGCTCCTGCTCAGTAGCTTCTGACCAATATTTATTGGTCTCGCTGGAGTAAAAAAAACATTGAAATGTGATCGGTAGCGTAGATTTTGTAATTGTACCTTCATACTCATCAAATATGTCCATATAATCTAGCAATAATGATTTGTCTATAACTCACTCGTGACGTGTACGCTACGTGTCATAACAGAATAGAAATAAAAATCCAACCTCTTGCATATAACGTACATATTCAATGTTTTATTCAATACAATACAGTACAACAATACAATTGTATTTTTCTACTACATTGCGTAAACTAAGCTTTTATGCACTGCTGACAGTGCGTAAAAAATCACCTGTGCGTAAAATTATCAACTGTGCGTAAAGTAATTTTTTTTACACACTGTTCATACATTCATGCATTTTTGAAAAATACAGTATTTTGCGTCAAATATAACTCGGTCTTTACTTGATAATACGACGACAATTCACATCATTAAACATTCAAATTAATGGTATATATATGATAATTGCTATAATTTGTCAATATAATAAGAAGAAAAAACTTTGTATGAAACACTTTCGTAAAGGGCTTTTTGTACTCGGCTGCGCGTACAAACTTCACACTCATACAAAAAAGTCCTACTTTACGAACTTGTATCATAAATAGCTATTATTCAGCTTTGAGACCTTACACATTCACAAATTAAAAAATTCACAAATACATAGGGACTTCTAGCCTTGTCAACATTTAGTGTATAGTATACAAGGTGTCCCTGGACTTCCTCTTTTCCTTTCGGGTATGTATAGATGGGGTCAAAATATCACCAGTACTTCATATAACTTTTCATCCTAAAATCCTTTGTTACCAAGTTACGAGCCCTCGAATTTACAAAATGAAAAATGTTTTTCTTTCATAACTTTCAAAGTGAATATGCAAAATGATCTAAATTTTGATGATTGACTAAACAAATGAATTCCTTCGATAAGAGTTCATACAGGAGTCAGTTGTTTTGCTACAAAGTCAGGAACGTACTACCCCCGATGGTCCACACCCCAAAACTTTGAAATGACAGATATTCTTCGAAATTTTTCTACAAAATAAGGTTACGTAGACAATTTTCTGAATAAAAATACTCGTGTAGAAAGTCGATCGTAGCAACGATTCTTATTAAAAATGCAGTTTTAGTCGACGACATCAAACCCGATCGTCCACCATTATTTGAAATTAAGAATTTTCACAGCAGACATGAAAACGCTAACGTTGATTCAACAACATTTTATAACAGGAGTAATACAAAACATGCTAGAATAAAGTCGTAAACAAAAAGTACAGTACCTAGTTGAAAGTTCATTCACAATGCAGATATTTTTTGAAATGAAATATCAAGTTCTGTAGATTCGTGGTGTTTTTGAACTATCAAGCTACTCCACTATGAAATATCGAATTCAGTCCATATTTTGTATTTACGTATGGAATAAGCACGTTTTGTGTTGTGTTATCTGAATCTCATAAGACTCAACATTTGAATATTTCAAATTCGTATTCACAGCTGAAATGTTCAGGAGTTTCACTGACAAGTATAATTTCATGGGGAAAATCTTTAACCCGAATACAAATTGAGCTGAAAAAACGCACATCGGAAGAAATAAATAACTAATAAAAAGCAAACGAATAAACTACAAAAACGGCTGCACATGAATAGGTGAAAAATATCTGGTAATTATGTTTCATTTCTTCCATAGATGTTGACAAAAACACCTTTTAGAAAGAAAAACAATAAGTTTTGATGAAAAATGATAAAGTGGAATGCGAATTTGTTCTGTTGGGTGGTGCGTTGTCATTGAATTGTCAATTTTCTATAGGATATTTTGAAGATTGGATTGGTAGAGGTGTGCCATATTCATGGCCACCGCGGTCTCCGGATTTAAATCCATTGGATTTCTTTCTGTGGGTGCATCTAAGAAGCCTTGTTTACGCTGCACCTATTCACACAAGAGATGCATTGTTGAATAGAATAACATTACATTGTGACGCCATACGAAACGACCCTGGCATGCTTTTTCAAGTACAGAGAGGGTGTCTTCGCCGACTAAGAAAATGTATTGATAGAGAAGGGGGCGGTCATATCGGGCAGTTTTTGTAGCGGATTTTGCATTTTTGTTTGCTCTTGAGGCTTGCGATTGATATTTACACCATGAGTTTTGTTAGGTAAATGTGTTTGCATTATAAAAATTCGTTAGGAACATTTTACCTATCATTTCTATTTTTGTTACAAATTAATCTTTTCGAATAATGGTAGACATCTCAGGTTGGATGTCGTCGAACAAAAATGTATTTTTATCAAAAATCGTTGCTCCGATCGATTTTCCACACGAGTACTGTTATTCAGGAAATTGTCCAGGAAACCTATTTTTGTTAAAGCATATTTTCAAATCCCAGTCATTTCAAAGTTTTGGGGTGTGGACCATCGGGGGCCGTCCGTTCCTGACTTTGTTGCCAAACACCTGACTCCTGCATAAGAATTCATGAAAGCAATTCATTTGTTCAATGAATCACCAAAATTTGATTGCTTTTGAAAATTCACTTGAAATGTTATCAACGACAAACATTTTTCATTTTGTAACTTCGAGGGCCCGTAACTTGGTAACAAAGGCTTTTAGGAAAAAAAGTTATATGAAGCACTGGTGATATTTTGACCCCATCTATACATTTCCGAAAGGAAAAGAGTAAGTCCAGGGACACCCTGTATAGTATAGTGGTAAAATTTATGATACAATAAGTACAGTTTAAAAAAAAACGGAAATAACAATAGGGCGTCATTACAGGTCACCGATATCATCATGAAATTCCTCATAGGAATAATAGGCCTTCAGGGACAGATATGTATGGAGGTTATTTTTGAAAATATTGAAGATTGCATCATTCCCAATAGTTTCTACATATTTATTAAAACAAGTAATGCTTCTATAAATATTCATTAATTCTGAGGTTTATGAGCCACCAATAGCGCATCACACCGAATAAGTGAATTTATTCTCTACTCTCTACTAATAAACTCGTTGAACACTGGCAACACAGCGCATGTAATAAAACACTTGTCTATGGTCTATGGTCTTATCTCGATTAAAGCGCCAATCAGATACAAATTTCCCTATTATAGAATCGTTTTTTTGCAAAAACCAAAGATTTCATGAAAGATATATTTTTGTATGGACTCGCTGGTCCCATCTCTGCCAAAAATATCTCATATAAAAAATAAAAAAATCTAGACGAATTATGAGAATGTATGAGGATCTACGTGAAAAGTCTGTAACCTACACGTACGCAATCCCTGGCACACACACTTTTTGGAAGTATGAATGAGGATTTATGAGTAGGTGTGATTTATAAGCATACCCGAATATATGTCATACGAGTTTGTATCAGGCAGTGGTTGTTTGAGGGGACTATGAGATTCGATGAGGTATTCCACTTTCAATCACAACGATTTTATATGCTCATTCACAAGCTTGTCAACGTATGAGAAATGTGTGGAAATTCACAATTACTAATCTAATTTGGTATCGTATGAAGAAAGTGAATCAAGTATTCTATGATCTGTATCAGAAATTCCGTATCCAATTTTATTGGGTATCTTGTGGAAAAAGTAGGATCACGATGTGATGGTTTGGAGCAGGAATTCCTTATCTAAATTTATGCGATTCCTATAAGTTTTCATACAACTCAAAATCACTGAGAATTCACAAGCGTCGATAAGAAAACAAGGATACAGAGTATAAGAGTTTGTTTTAGGCAATATTGGTGCAAAGAGACTATATACACGATTCGATGAGGTATTCCAATTTCAAACAAAATAATGTTTTGTTCTCATTCAAAATCTTGAGAATCTATATGTGGAAATACACAATTTATAATCTCATTCGGTATCGTATAAAAAAAGTGTGTTCAGGACTTGATGGTCCAATCTGTATTTGTAATTCCATATCCAATTTTATGCGAATCCTATGAGATTTCATAAGATCCAACAGTAGGAACATTACGAAACCAAATGGAATATTCTAAACAAAATATTCTTAAGAATATTCGAATAGATTATTATCATCATATCATTCCAGAATATTTCAAAAATATTTCAGAAAGATCAACACAAGATCAACAAAATGCAACATTCCAGGAAAATCTTTCTAGAATATTGCTGAAATATTCAAAGAGATTATTATTATCATATTACTCCAGATTTTCAAAACATATCAGAAAAATCATAATGTACCCTAGGTTATTTTATCTTCGCCTACAAATAATGCTATATATTTCAAAATGACTTCAATTGCAAATGATCTTTTTTATCATCATCGGATAATCGAGAATGAATTTTTTTACTTATTATTTCCTTCGTATATCAAATGTATTTGCTGATAAACAGTTCGTTCGTTTCTTTTCGAATGAACAGCATGGTTCTTTCACAAATCGTGAGCTCTGAATGTCTGAATCGTTGTATGAGGGGTAATCCTCAACTTCTGAATGTAAGAAATGAATGAATCTCTATCCGGCTACTCGGAGAGCTTCTTCCTCTACTCGGAAGATGGTGCGGTCTAGACTACGTTTCATATAATTATAACTGATTATAATAATAATTATTCATTTATTTCTTCAATTCAAAAGCATACTTATATATAGTACAGTGTAGTATATATAGTGCAATAATAAAAGAAAACGTCACAAAGTGTAAAAGATCGAATATAAAAATTCGTACATATTAAAAAAATAATACAATACAATAAGAAAAACATCATAAATTGTAAAGGTACACAGATATAAAAATTCCTACATATTAAAAAAAAATCAATAGTACGAAGGTAAATATTCTGCTTACAATGCAGAAAAACTAAAATATTCGTGCAAAGTGTAATAGAGCGGGATCAGAGTAAGTAAATATAACCAAGGTAGGATGAGAGTTGTGATAAAACAGACGAGAAGAGATGGTGTTAAAACTGGCTGCACAGATCTACCCGATCTACCTCTTTTTCGTTTATGTTAGAAATGAATGTGTAATTTACATATTTTTTCTAATTTGAAAACGACTTTATTCTTTATGTACATAAGTGCATATAAAATTATAAAATCCATTGGATTATTTATTCAATCTTCACATGGAACGTGCCAGGAACAATCTGGCAGACCTCGCAAAATATCAATGACTTTTTTTTTAAATATTCAAGTTATTGCGATGAAGTCTCATACGTTCTTATTCATTTTCAAACTGCAGGACCTCACAGAAACATGTAGCAATTGTAGCATCCATCCCAGTAATCGCTGATAGAAACGGATAACAGTTATGTCTAAGAACACATTAGAAATTAAAGGAATATGTATCTGTAATGTCTTATAAATACTGATGAATATCGAATATGGATCTATCCGGATTTGCGGTTTCACCATCCAACTTGGATCTCGTAAATTCTCTTAAATATGTTTTATCAGTCTCTATGAGACATTTTTGGTAGGGATAAAAGTTCGGAAATCTCCCAATATTTCCTATTCGTCATATTATATGAATTTTTTTCAAGGAAAGGTAAGAGGTTCAAGTTCCTGGAAGAGGCCTTCTCAACACCTTCTGGCATTTTGAAATCAGCTCCCAGGAAGCTGATAAACTTTATACGAAATCTCGGAATCCTAGGCCTCGAATAGATTAAAGGTTATACTCAATAGATATAATGGGTTCAAGTACTTGTGAGGCCAAGCCCCCTACGATCAACATGACCCGTCTATAAGTCGACAGCTTCGGGCTGTAGCACAAGCTAGACATTTCCTAGAAAGACCTTCGAAACCAACTTTTGGAGTTTTATCGGGAACCCTAGAAAAACCCGCAACATCACATCATCTGAAGAGTTGGAATTACGAGGATGTATTGATATCTAGTTAGCCTAGACCAGTTCCCTGCATAAACAAAATATTGCAACGAACAATAACTTATTAGAAGTGTCAGTGTAAAGTTTGACGTCAAAAAAGTAAACCAGAGTTACGCAATAAATTAAAAGAAAAAATATATCCACCGAAATTGTGAAAATCAAAAAATTGGAGTATCGAGCCATTATCAAGCACCTGTATTTCAAAGGATTAAGAGGTAAGCAGATCTACGAAGATATGCTTAATACCCTTGGTGATCAATGTCCTACGTATGCGACCGTGAAAAGTTGGACTGCAAGCTTCAAAAGAGGTAAATTTTCCATTGAAGATGATGACCGGTCGGGAAGGCTAGTTTCTGTGTCAGTCCCCGAAAATATTGAAGCAGTTCATGACATGATTTTAACAGACCGTCGAATTGGGCTAAAACGGATATCTGAAGCACTGAATATCTCATACGAATGCGTTCATCATATAGTTCACGTCAATTTGGACATGAGAAAAATTGCTGCAAAATGGATCCCCAAATGTTTGAATGTTGACCAAAAGCGTGCAAGGGTAGTAGCATCGCGTTCGATCTGTGCTCGATTTGAAAACGATGTAGACTTCTTAAACCGAATTGTTACTATGGAAGAAACAAAGCAACAATCGATGGAATGGCAAAACTCCGGTTTTCCAAGACCTAGGAAGTTTCGTGTCCAAAAATCTGCTGGAAAAGTTCTTGCTTCAGTTTTTTGGGATTACCATGGAGTAATCATGATTGATTTTTTTGATAAGGGTAGAACAATAACTGGAGATTACTATTCGACATTACTGACTACTCTACGAGAAAAAATTAAAGAGAAAATATGCGGAAAGCTATCCAAAGGTGTTTTGTTTCTGCAGGACAACGCCCCTGCACACAAATCTCATGTTGCCATGCAAAAAATTCGTGATTTAGGGTTTGAATTACTAAAACACCCCCCTTATTCACCAGATTTGGCTCCGTCCGACTATTATCTCTTTCCTCAACTGAAAAAAAGTTTAAAAGGTCGTAAATTTTCTTCCAACGTGGAGGTAATAAGAGCTGTGGAGGTCTGGTTTGCAGAGCAAGAAGAAACATTTTTTTGAAAGGTCTCGAGACGTTGCAGGTTCGCTGTAATAAATGTATCCAATTAAGAGGAGAATATGTTGAGTAATAAAATATTTTGACAATGAAATTTGTTTTGGTTCTATAGTAGGCTAAGAATTTTTCAATATATCCTCGTAAGTAAATGAAAACTCCCAAAGAGCGAATCGTTTTCAAACTGACACCAGTTATTTAACCCCTCTTATAACTTTGGTAGTGCTTCCGCCCAACTGAAAAATCGCAAGACTACAACCAATACCCGAAATAGGGAAAAATACCCACCTTACGCACTGCTATCTGTTATCGCGAAGGTTATGGAAAAAGCCATCTAATGAAATATCTAGATCGGTCAGGAATTGTGAAGTTCATCAGAGCTCAACTGGTGACCTGCTTGCTTATGTCTCACATATATGACAGCTATCTACTGAAAGATATGGTGAAACTCTGGCCGTGGCATTAGATATCTCCAATGCTCCTCGCCAAGCTTTCATCTTATGACTTGTCCCCCAGTTGTGACCTTTACTATCTAGCTAAGACCTAGCTAGATGGCGACCTAGGATGCCATTACCTTCCATCCTACTTTATATTACATTAAATTAAATATAACAGATACGACTTTACCGCTCATCCCTAATAGCACAAGTGAAATCCTAAGGCTGTCCACGTGCGACAACAGATATGTTCCGAGAATGTCGCAAAAAGTCGCAGAACAACCCGGGGACATTCCCAGCAAAGATTTTTTATGAAATCGTTCAAGAATGCCCACTTTCTCGGAGCAACTTCAGGCATCAAAATACGCTAATCTAGTATTTTAGTCCGTTGATAAGCAACGAACTTTCTCGGACCGTTTTCGGTCATCAATTTACATTGTCCGGGAATGTCCGGGAATGTATTGCTTTTACTACTAGATACACAATATACTATTGTAGGCAAATTGTACATACCAGGAGTGTCTCATAGGGACATTGTCGGAACGTCCTTGAATGTTCGTGGACTAGTCCAGGTGCATCCCCGTGGCAGTGCATAGGACCATTCCAAAGATGTTCGGAGAATAACTTGAGGGAACACTCGTTAGCCACCAATTGACATTCCTGGAATAGCCTGGTGATATTTCCAGCCTCCAGGGCAAATTTACGGAGTGGGTGAAGAACGGGGTAAGTACAAACTTTATAGGTCTAATAGGCCGCATTGCCTGTACAATCCCTCCAACAATCCACAATCACACTGAATGACTTCAACATTAACATCTATAAATTCAAATATTGTCGTGGACGAGCAATGCTCTTTGAATTATTTTAGTGCATTGATCCATTCACTCTTGTTATTAATTCGATCAGGATAGAAGTTCATTGTCATATACGACCGACATTGAAATTAGCAAAGTCGCGTGACGACCTAAAATCGTTGACCGAATGAAAATATAAATATTATAATATATAAATACAAGATGAATGGAATGATGAGATAGTAGTAGACTCCTGTAGAGGAGAGAGTTCTAGCGCTCAGTTAGCCTTATAGGCTAGGCCCTTTTGGCCTTAGCTGAAGTCGTCCATAAAAGGACAAAGGACTTAGTATTGGTTTAGTGATAGTTTTAGGTAAGAGTTGTTTTAAGTATCCCATATTTTATTATTGAATGACCCTTATTTTAAATTGAATATTTAACTCTCCCCCTAGTATCCCAGTTGTTGATTAATAAATGTTTATGTTCTGTTGTTACCCCTTGAGTTTCTATAGCTACCATCTGTAGCTACACCCCAAGTCACGTTTCGTATAAGGGAAACAACCCCTTATACGACTTAGGGTGCTACCCTAGCAGCCATAGTAGCGACAATATCTTATCCTCTTAAATGCAACATACAATCTATGAGAGACAAGACCCTCTGTATAAAGGAGAAATTATATTTTTTCGGTAGAATATTCAAACACTCAACATTTTTATGTACAACTATTCTCGAATCTGTGTTAATTAAAATGAAACTACTCGTTTCAATGCAACATATGGTTTGTTGAATTTTCATCGTGAAATCTCCTCAGAGGGTAATATATAAGGCCGATGATGGTCTTGCAGACACTATAGAAGTTTCACTTGTATAAATATGAAGTTTCTTTTAGTCCAGGTGATTACTTTTAATTATTAACAAAAATTAGTCGATCTATAATCAAACTATTTTCTATTTATTTTCCATTTTTGATCAGTGTCAGTGCATTGTCATCCACTAGTGCAACGCGACCTTTGGTGATGGAGATTACAAACGATCCCACCCCATTCTATGGAAAATAGGTCCCGGTGAAATTCACTGAATTTTTGTTATGATATAGTTCAAGTTGAGTTGATCAAATTGATCAGAAGTGTCTATGAGACCAACCTTGAAAAATGTTTAGTTTTTTCTCTGTAAGTTGTTGAAGGTTTCCAGCTAAACTGAGTTATCCTCATACTCCACCCTGCTTATATAAACGTTTTTTTTTTTCAATGTTTAATTTAGGTATTTGGTAAAGGATGTTTACGTTGAACTAACGACTGAAACCAGACACCATCATTGAACCGATCCACCTAAAGTAATATCTGGTAATAATTACATACCTAATGGCCTACCCTCTGATCATTTCCAGTTTTGAATAGATGGTCGGTAATGATCCCAAATATTCAGCATTTCACATTCACATAAGAGTAAAATAAACTTGTATTATCGAGAATGTTTTTTAAAGAATATTAAATAACGTTAAGCCAGCATTTATACTAATATTTCAATTCCAAAGAAAACATTTCAAAGATTATTTAAAAAAAAAAAGAGGAGTACTTAACATAACATACAATAATGACATTTAAATTCCAAAGAAAATATTTCAATGGATATTTGAAAGCAAATATAGAATAGGAAATACTAAATAAACAAAATGAATGAAAATAACGATAATCAAAGTGACCAATATATGACAAAAAACGAGATTTCAATGAGTTCTGATGGTTGGTAAGTTATATTGATTAACTTGCTGACGTCATTAGCAGCATCAGATATAGCATCTATGAGTCTTGAAGTACATATTCTGCTCAGTCGAGGATATCCCATGAACCACAAATCACTGATTAAATGTAGTACAGGGTGTCCCAAATTCGAGCCTCATCATTGAGATCTCAGACACTAGAATAGATACGAGATCGGTTAAATGGAAGCAAAGTTGCGCAATTTTGTGCTCATTAAAATGCCGCTTCAAAATTTGAAAAATTTCGAATCCTTCCGAAAATTTTTGGAAAAAACCGAATATTCGCGATTTCATTTTTATTTTTTAGGACTCTATTTGAATAGATTTAACAAAACAAATTACATATCCTCATTGCTACTTTTTCTGTTCTACAAGATGGTGTTCAAAAAACAAAGTTGGTGATGTGGTGGTTCTGTCCTTCCTCAAACTACGCCCATGAATAAACTTGATCCTGGAAGACAGGGAGGTGAGAAGGGGGTTGTCAGGCTGACAGCTGTCGTCGGCGGGGTCTGAAAGAACATAAATGGAAACCTATTCCGTTTGATAATTATTGTTAATATTCACTAAGTTATATAACTTGTTGTATCAATGCGTAAAAAGTAGAGTTGCAGTCAGATATCTATATTTAATTCACCGTCATCCACGAAAGAATCTTAGCCCTGAAGAGTCTCATCAGCCTAAGCGATTATTCGCACCAGTTCAGTGGTTTGAAAATCTGGTAACACCATCTTATACATCAGAAAAAGTAGCAATGAGAATGTGTTATTTGTTTTGTTACGTCTAGTCAGATAGAGTCATAAAAAAATAAAAATGAAATCGGGAATATTCATTTTTTTTAGACTTCGGAAAAATCCGGAGTTTTTCAAATTTAGAAGCGGAGTTTTAATGAGCACCAAATTGCGCAACTTTGACTCCATTTAACCGATCTCGTATCTCTTCTACTTTCCGAGATCCTAATGAAGAGGTTCGAATTTGGGACACCCTGTACAGGGTCATTTACGTAGGCAGTGTATCAGAAGTTTTTGAACTTGCTGTTGAATGGAAACATGAAATTTGGTATGCTGTCATAATTGATCATGTCCGTTTCACCAAAAAATTTTCGTCCTACAGCTAAACAGAGTATGCCAAAAGTCGGTGCCAACTTTGTGATTTTGGAATTTTGGAAACCTACATGGTTCGATGGGACTATTTGATTATGAGTTTAGATAACCTAAGTTATCTTATCTATCACAGTTTTTGAAACATTCCCATTTTTCTGAATAAAATTGCCGCAGTAGTAGTTTGGGAAAAAGTGTGTAGCTTGTAAATAATTTAAAATTAGGAAACCACCATTCACCATTGAAAAAAAAATTGAATTTTAGAATGAGTTACTTAAGCTTTCCCTATACCAAACTTCAACTTCTATCGAGTTATCCAATAAAAATCAAGAAATACCGAAATATTTTTTGCTTTTTGAAGTATGGCATGGAACTAAAGACAATTGTAATAATTTAATCAACACTGTGGATTCCTATTCAGTTACGTAAGACAAATTATTATTAATGATCAAGTACAATATTGACAGAACTATAACGTAATTTTTTTTGGTTTTTACGAAACTCCCAGGTTTTCGAAGAAAACCCCTCAAAAGCAGAGCTTGTGCGAGCAAGGGAGATCCGGGACCTACAGTTTAAATAAAAGTGGAATCCGAACCACTTCAGCTCAGTGACACACGACCGGGGATCGAACCCGGACCGTCTGGGTGGAAGCCAAACGCTCTAACACCTCGACCACTTAAATGTTCAATATGACCACCATTTTTATTCAAACATTCTATCATTCTACTTTCGAAAGATTGCGTAGCACTTCTGATTCCGTTGGGATCGAGACTGTCAAAAGTCTATGTATTATTCTACCGCGGATTTTTTTTTTTATTTTTGAAGATAATGGAATGAAATTTGGAGGATCTGTATACGACATAGAACTACATTATCTGACAAGCAATTCAGCTTCATGCAACTTCCGGTTTCACCAGAAGTGACATAAACTTTCAATTTCTACTCCTTTTGTTTCAGTATGAAATATTAAATGCAACCATGTATCACTTGTCACTTTTTGTTAACGACCTTATTTACTAATTTCTACTAATTTACTAGGATATATTCTAGAGGACTATGCAGACCTTCAAATCGCTCCTAAATCATTCCCAAAAGATTGGGGCAATGACAACTTTACTGTTTTCGATAAAAATTTATCCGATATGTAATATTTAATTTTGGTATTTTCTTTCGGGTTAGGAAAAAAGATTAATTACAATTAATTTGATTCAAACAAACTTCCGTTAAAAAACTTTTAATTGCATCATCACATTGGATATTTCTCAAAATGAAGTTGTGTTGGTAACAGGTTACTTGATGAATTCAAATATTATTTTAATACCAAAAGATGCTTTATTTTGAGAAGAATATGACGTAATTTTAACGAAAGTTTTTTAAAACCTATCAGTTTGCAAATTAATGGTTATAAAATTATCTTTTTTCCTAACCCGAAGAGCCACCATGTTGCTATTAAAAATTTACATTTTACTTAGCACGTACATTTTGACCGAAAACAGTGAAGTTGTATTTTTCCCAAAATTTTTGGTCTGAAATTAGTGATTTGAACGTATCCATGGCACACTCTAGATTGAAAAATTAAGGAAGATACGAGGGTGTTTCCATGAGAAGTGAAATACACTGTATATCATTGATAAATTCGTGGACATGACTTATTAATAAATTATTATTAATAAATACTACCTCTATCACACTTCTAACACATAATAATGCAAGTTTTCATAGGTAATATCGCTATGGTGTTCCATGGAAGAAGTGAATTCACAAGATGGTTCCCATTACCATGACATAGAGGATAGTGAGCATCACAGGAAACCAATAATTCCAATTATAAAAAGCAGCTCCGAACAATATCATGGTGGATATAAATTCAGGTTAGTATAAGATGTTTTCAGCAAGTATTTTCATTGGTAATACCAAAAGTGATTGAATTTTCAACAGTTATTCCACAAGTGATTGAATTTTCGCGATAAGTCTGTCGATTCATTTCTGAACAAAACTAAATTGCTTCGAGAAAACACCACGAGTGTTTTCTTAGTACAATTCAGCTGAGTTCAGAAATAAAAGGCAGACTTATGAGATAAATTCAATCACGAGTGGAATTTTATTATACTATTTCAAGTTAAAGGTAAACAATATGAAATTTGGCAGAATTAGACGAAATTAGCAAAAAAGTTAATCTGAGAAATTAATGAAGTTCAATAAAAAGGAAACGTTGATTATTTCGATAGAATTTACCCAAATCTGCTCGTTTTGGAATGCGTGCATAGCGTCATTACTCATATTAGACGTTTAACTGTCTCATATACGAAGCTGAAAACACCGAACTTGACAAGAGTCAAGAGTCAAGTTCGGTATTATTGATAATCCGAACTTGACTAGAGCTTTTGATTGGTTCATTTGGCAAGTGCGTGAAATAGTCACTTTAATTTTTATTATTACAACCTTTTATTCAACTTGCAGTGATTACTTACATGCTTTTATTTAACTTGCTATGCAGTGTAAAACTGAATTTTAGACCAGTTTCCCCCAAGCATTTGCGATGGAAGGACCCTGCAACAAACCTTATGGAAAATAGCACTTAATGAAGTTTGCTGAAATTCCAGGATATTGTAGATATCGATGTCCTGATGAAATATCATTAAAAATGGGCAGTTTTCGAGATAATCAAGGTCAAAGGCTTTTATCACTGGTAGTTATACGTTCACCATGAACAGATCGATTGTTACAACTACTCGATAGTCTCGAAACTCGATGAAAACTTGGCCCAGGATTTTTCCAGGGACGCTGATAACGAATCTGAGTTCAGAATTGGAAAATTCACTACAGTGGTCCCAATATGGCACCTCAAATAAGGCCCATTTTTCGATATTCCCGAAACTCGATGAAAACTTGGCCCAGGAAGTTTTCAGGGTCGCTGATGACATGAATAGAAAAATTCACATCAGTGGTCCCAATATAGCCCCCCAAAAAGTCACACTTTTCCGAAACTCGACGAAGATTTAGCCCAGTGGGTTTTTAGGGTCACTGACAACAAATTTGGTGTCAAAATTGAAAAATTCACCCCAAAAAAATATAGCGCCCCAAAAAAATCCAATTTTCAATCTGCTATGTTGAGAACAGTATATTAGTGTGTGTTAAGTGTTGGTTAACCTTTCTGCTACCAAGCTTTTGAACGAACGTGGAGTACCAAGGGGTACACAATGTACCCCTTGCTTTTTTAAAAGTTTGTTTTGAAAAATCCTGCTAAACATAAAGAAATACTAAATATTTGTTCAAATTTCATTCAAAATAATGCTATTTTTATAAATCACCTGTTGCAATAATTGATTTTTCTCTGATTGCCATGATTTTTACAAAAAACACTTCTTATCGTCCTTTCTTTGGCAATAACGGCAGAGTACAAATGACCGTTCTGATATGTGCGTTTTCTTGAGGTAGCACTTGACTCATAGCATCTTCTACTCTTCGTGGGATACCGTTTAGATTTGTCATTCTTCTGGCTACATGCGGTTCTATAATTATAAGGGCAAGTCCTAAGACATCAGTGAGGCGCACAGTTCGAGGTTACAAACAAGTGATGTTTTCGTCGAGAACTGCGCATGAAAATATCACATCAGACCACAAGCGGGGTACAGATTGTACCCCAGCCAACAAAATTGGTTCTAATGTGAAAAATTTCAATTGTAAATGATTGACTATGATGTTATTAGTTTACTAACGTATCATTAATAGCTATGATAAAAGAACAATACATTTAAAAAATTAAACTTTCAAATACACGCCATTTTGTGCGTGTGGGGTACACAATGTACACCCTTGGTAGCACAAAGGTTAAGCACATCCGATTTTTTTGTGAATTATTGTAGTTGGACGTCGCATTGTTTTTAAGATGTCTTGAATGTATAACCCATAATCCAGAAATAAACTATCATATCGTCAATGTTCACTGAATGACTTAATTTTTCTAGACGTTAATCAAAAATCAAAATGAATGAAAAATGGATAGTAATGGTAATGGGTGGGGGACGCAACCGTCAGCGACTAGGCCCCAGTTTTCGCAATCCCCGGCATCTTCAGTCATCCCATGGCGAATACCTGCTCGAACCTCTTCGACCTTCCTAACAAAGTCGAAATGTCCTTCCATTGCAATGAGTGCAATTCTTCCTCCTTAATAGTGGCAACTCCGAAGACGTTTTGTCTGAGTCTGCCATAAATACCACATTCGCACAGGAAGTGGAAGGAGTCCTCGTCCTCACCACATTCCGCGCATAGTGGGTCTGCTTCAACTCTGATGAGAGCCAGGTGCCTCCTGAGGCCGCGGTGGCCGGTTAGAACTCCCACCAACAGTCAGAGTTCTTTGCGGCTCGGCTTAGCTTCAGTATCTTGGCAGTCCTTGCCCCTATATCATCTGCTTTGACTGCCTGCAGCCGTCTATCCCTCTCCACTCTTTTCGTAATGTATCAAAAATGTTTCGGATTTTGTCAAAAAAACAAAACGAAGGCAAACGAGGATACTTCAGATGAAGGTAGAAGCTTTGATGCTTTGAGTGATTTTCAGCCATCAACCTCTGTTACTACTTGTTGGGTTGCAGACCAATCTTACACTCCTTTCTTCAGAAACAAAAACAAACAGCTGAATGATAGTGATAAAATTAAATTACTGGAGGGGTTATCAACACCACAAAAAAAAAAGAGTTTTCAATTACACCTTCTGGAAATAAATCTAGGAAATTCTAATATGATTTTGGCTCGATAATTATTATAAGTTGCGTTATACAGTGAGGACGTAAAAAGTCCCCCCCTTAACTTTTGAACGGAACAAGCTATCGAGATCGGGTAAAATTCAGGTAAAAATATACCACTTTTACTACTTTATGGCATAAAAATTATTGTGGTCACGTGGCCTCGTGTCAAGATGGCACCATCAACTTTTTTTTTCAAATGTAAAAGTGGGTCACGTGGCTCCTGGTTTTGAAGGACTTCCTATTCTCTATCCAACACTTCTTTGTTTGTGAAAATCAGCCAAGCCGTTTCAAACTGACAAGAGTTTGAAATTTGCCTCAAATATTTTACAAATAAATTAAGAACCTAAATAACTTTTAATTTCAATAAAATTTCAAGTAACAATTGCAACTATTTCAACCAGTGCTCAAAATGTTCACCGTTCACTTCTTGACAGAAAAAAAGTCGGTTGTGGAATTCATTCCGAACGTTATTAAATGTTTCCGGGGTAATACCGTAACACACATCTGTTATTCGAACACACATCTGTTATTCGGTTCATAAGTTCCTGGAGTGTGGCTGCGTGACGTACCCCCACAGAAAAAAGTCCATAGGGGTCATATCAGGTGACCTAACTGGCTATTCAATGGGGCCATGTCGGCCTATCCACCATCCCGGAAAATTCTCGTTAAGCCATTCTCGGACAGGTCTGTAGTAGTGAGGGGGTGCACCATCTTGTTGAAAGGTAACATCCATGGTAAATTCATTTGGGTTTGCCCCAACTACTTCTTGAATACTGTGATGGATCTGATTTTGAAGCATATTTAAATTCAGATGCCCAGTTAAATTTTCTGCCATAAATATTGGACTTATGATATGGTCACCCAAAATACCAGCCCATACGTTGATCTTCTCTGGAGTTTAGGTATGACCCTCTCGAAAAACGTGCGGATTTACGTCTGACCATCAATAACGTACATTTTGTCTATTCACTGTTCCATTTAGAAAAAACGTACTTTCATCACTAAAACAAATAGAGTTAATGTAACCGTGATTTTGGGTTATGCGATCAGACATCATCACAAAACTGCATTCTTCTATCTGGGTCATCTTCTGTTAATTGATACAGAATTTTTAATTTATATGGGTGAAATTTGTGTTTTTCAAGATATTTTTCACAGTGATCGTAGATACGTTACAAGCCGTGGCTACCGTTTTCGTTGATGTTGCGGATTATCAACAACAGCTGCCAGAATGTAACCTGAAATGTATTTTCTTCCAGATCCTTTTTCCCTCGTTACGCAACCAGTTCTTTGAAATTTACTGACCAATTCCCTTAAGTAGGTACGAGATATTGGATTATTCGGGAAGCGCTCATTAAATATTCTTTCTGCTTCATGGTAATTACGCCCAGCTTCAGCGTAAATTAAAATTGCTTCGGTTTTTTCTTCTAAAGGACGAGGACGAGGACGAGGCATTTGAAAATTATAAAGAAATGCTGAAATCTATGAAAACTGTCAAAAGTATTGATATGATTAACGTTGATATTAGACTGAGATCGAAATGAAATGCTATTTGGAGTCTCCAGCAAAATAACTAAGGTATAAAAAACTGAAACAAAAACCACAGTATAAAATACCAATAATATGTGCACCTGTTTCACCACAAAAAATTGGCTTTTCGGCCAGAATCAGTAACGGAGTTAAAATTCTGCTACAATTAATAGTTAAAATAATTTATTTGTTAAATATTTGAAGCTAATTTCAAACGCTCGTCAGTTTGAAACGGCTTGGCCGATTTTCACAAACAAAGAAGTCTTGGATATAGAATCGGAAGACCTTCAAAACCAGGAGCCACGTGACCCCCCTTTACATTTGAAAAAAAAAGTTGATGGTGCCCTCTTGACACTAGGCCACGTGACCACAATAATTTTTATGTCACAAAGTAGTAAAAGTAGTACTTTTTTACCTGAATTCTACCCGATCTCGATAGCTTGTTCCGTTCAAAAGTTAAGGGGGGGTGGAGGACTTTTCACGTCCTCACTGTATATTCGAAATCACAAGACGGTGTTTACTGTAAATATCGCTCAAAAAGGAGTTGGACATAATTCAGCTCTAATCACTGGACATCTTGTAAGTGATCCTTATAGAAATTGGAAAAAAGCTTTGGAGAATTTTCAGAAACACCAGACAACCCAATGCCATCTTGCTGCAGGTATTAATGCTGACAACTTCTTGGCAGTAATGGTGGGGAAAGTCAATCAATCGATTATGAATATCTGCTCAATACTGATTTAACTATTATATTTATATTTAATTGTTACCTATCAACTATACCTAATATTGTTATTTTTTTTTCAAATGTATATATATATGTATATATATATATATATATATATATATATATATATATATATATATATATATAAAAATATAAGTAGAAAAATTATTGGGTATAACCCTCAAAATGTTCTGCAACCGTAGACACATGTTTCGAGCTTAAGCTCTCATCAGTATGGTAAAATCAAGTGCGAAGATGTACAACACTTGGATGTAAAAATAGAAACAAAGGACTTCAACAACAGGAAGCCAACCACACATTTGTGGCTTCGGTTAGAAGACCTTGTGCTTACAAGGCAACAACTAACGTCGCCACGGAGGCATCTATAGCTACCAGCGTGACAATCCTACCCAGGAAAATACAAATGAGGATGGATTTAGCGAGGGGCAATATATGAAAATATAAGTAGAAAAATTATTGGGTATAACCCTCAAAATGTTCTGCAACCGTAGACACGTGTTTCGAGCTTGAGCTCTCATCAGTACGGTAAAATCAAGTGCGAAGATGTACAACACTTGGATGTAAAAATAGAAACAAAGGAAGTCAACAACAGGAAGCCAACCACACATTTGTGGCTTCGGTTAGAAGACCTTGTGCTTACAAGGCAACAACTAACGTCGCCACGGAGGCAGCTATAGCTACCAGCGTGACAATCCTACCCAGGAAAATACAAATAAGGATGGATTTAGCGAGGGGCAATATATGAAAATATAAGTAGAAAAATTATTGGGTATAACCCTCAAAATGTTCTGCAACCGTAGACACGTGTTTCGAGCTTAAGCTGTCATCAGTACGGTAAAATCAAGTGCGAAGATGTACAACACTTGGATGTAGAAATAGAAACAAAGGAAGTCAACAACAGGAAGCCAACTACACATTTGTGGCTTCGGTTAGAAGACCTTGTGCTTACAAGGCAACAACTAACGTCGCCACGGAGGCAGCTATAGCTACCAGCGTGACAATCCTACCCAGGAAAATACAAATAAGGATGGATTTAGCGAGGGGCAATATATGAAAATATAAGTAGAAAAATTATTGGGTATAACCCTCAAAATGTTCTGCAACCGAAGACTCGTGTTTCGAGCTTAAGCTCTCATCAGTACGGTAAAATCAAGTGCGAAGATGTACAACACTTAGATGTAAAAATAGAAACAAAGGAAGTCAACAACAGGAAGCCAACCACACATTTGTGGCTTCGGTTAGAAGACCTTGTGTTTACAAGGCAACAACTAACGTCGCCACGGAGGCAGCTATAGCTACCAGCGTGACAATCCTACCCAGGAAAATACAAATGAGGATGGATTTAGCGAGGGGCAATATATGAAAATATAAGTAGAAAAATTATTGGGTATAACCCTCAAAATGTTCTGCAACCGTAGACACGTGTTTCGAGCTTGAGCTCTCATCAGTACGGTAAAATCAAGTGCGAAGATGTACAACACTTGGATGTCAAAATAGAAACAAAGGAAGTCTTCAACAGGAAGCCAACCACACATTTGTGGCTTCGGTTAGAAGACCTTGTGCTTACAAGGCAACAACTAACGTCGCCACGGAGGTAGCTATAGCTACCAACGTGACAATCCTACCCAGGAAAATACAAATGAGGATGGATTTAGCGAGGGGCAATATATGAAAATATAAGTAGAAAAATTATTGGGTATAACCCTCAAAATGTTCTGCAACCGTAGACACGTGTTTCGAGCTTGAGCTCTCATCAGTACGGTAAAATCAAGTGCGAAGATGTACAACACTTGGATGTAAAAATAGAAACAAAGGAAGTCAACAACAGGAAGCCAACCACACATTTGTGGCTTCGGTTAGAAGACCTTGTGCTTACAAGGCAACAACTAACGTCGCCACGGAGGCAGCTATAGCTACCAGCGTGACAATCCTACCCAGGAAAATACAAATAAGGATGGATTTAGCGAGGGGCAATATATGAAAATATAAGTAGAAAAATTATTGGGTATAACCCTCAAAATGTTCTGCAACCGAAGACTCGTGTTTCGAGCTTAAGCTCTCATCAGTACGGTAAAATCAAGTGCGAAGATGTACAACACTTGGATGTAAAAATAGAAAATGTGTGGTTGGCTTCCTGTTGTTGACTTCCTTTGTTTCTATTTTTACATCCAAGTGTTGTACATCTTCGCACTTGATTTTACCGTACTGATGAGAGCTTAAGCTCGAAACACGTGTCTACGGTTGCAGAACATTTTGAGGGTTATTCCCAATAATTTTTCTACTTATATTTTCATATATTGCCCCTCGCTAAATCCATCCTTATTTGTATTTTCCTGGGTAGGATTGTCACGCTGGTAGCTATAGCTGCCTCCGTGGCGACGTTAGTTGTTGCCTTGTAAGCACAAGGTCTTCTAACCAAAGCCACAAATGTGTGGTTGGCTTCCTGTTGTTGACTTCCTTTGTTTCTATTTTTACATCCAAGTGTTGTACATCTTCGCACTTGATTTTACCGTACTGATGAGAGCTTAAGCTCGAAACACGTGTCTACGGTTGCAGAACATTTTGAGGGTTATACCCAATAATTTTTCTACTTATATTTTCATATATTGCCCCTCACTAAATCCATCCTTATTTATATATATATATATATATATATATATATATATATATATATATATATATATATATATATCGTTATCCCTGTATAATCATTTTTTGTTTCTTGGGATTGAATTAATAAATGAATAAATTTTGAAATTCATGATCAATAATCAATGATCAATAGGTCTGTTGGCCAGCCCGTGTGTTAATTCAAAAATACGAAATAGCTCCCGAATGGAGATGCCGTGTGTTACTTACCTCCATGCCAACCGGAGTGTAACACGTCTATACTCAACGAGCTCTGGTTACCTAATAGTCGTAAGGGACAGTAGTTTTTTTCTGTTGATGCTTGTGATAAAATTCATATTGTATAGAATTTTCTGTGAGGTGAGATTCAAAATCCATTTTCATTTCATTAATTTTCAGTTACGAAACTGGTAACGGAATTCACGCCGAAGAAACCGGTTATATCAAACACAAAGGAGATGATAAACATGAAACGTTGGTACAAAAAGGCTCAGTCACTTACCATGATGATCACGGAAAACCAATAACGCTCACATACATTGCTGATGAGCATGGATTCCAACCGCAAGGAGAACATTTACCAACACCTCCACCAATTCCCTATGCCATTCAGAAAGCACTGGACGAACAGAACCATGACGAGGTGCACGAAGAACAACAAGAATATCAGCAGCAAGCATATGAATATCAACAAAGACCCCAAAATAATTATTAGAGTTAGGATTAAAGGAAATGTCATTAGTTGGTTCCACATTAAAAATTCGTTTGTTCAACTATTTGCATCTGCTGAACTTGAGGCCCAAATCTCTTTGTAACAATACTAATATCTTAAATGTTATTGTATGTACCAAGAGAAGAAACGGAAGCGAATATAGGAACTAATGTAATTATGGAATTTTTTAACATTATAAGCTAAAGTGAAAACCTGACTACAAATATATCAGGTTCCAAAGCTTTGGCTTTGGCGCTCGATTGAAGTAACTCTTCAAATATACCTAAACAGTATAACTTTTGAGAGGCTATTTTGGAAATGAATATTACGTGGTCCTTCCAAAGTAGATTATTAATTGTTTGAAGTACTAATGATATCGGAAAAGAGGACTTTATGGTAAGATTCGTCTATTTTTGAGGGTTTGAATAGACGCTTCGAGGGAAACTGAAAGCAGAGTTTTAATTTTGATATTTGTTAGTTTTTCAGTCGGTGTCAATAGGGTATTTTTTGGTATTCATGCGTGAATGTTTCTATCGTACTGTATACTGTATACATTTGAAGGAATCAAGTTGTCAGTTGAGTTTTAAAGAGAGATTAATGTCAAGTGTTGTCAGAGTATTCGTCAAATATAAAAATTTACCAAAAAGGCCGTATTTATTATGAGATTCATAACAAGTGGTCCTTCGAACCTTTGGAAACAGCACTATGCAAACACATCCATCAGCAACGCCTTCAAAAATGCTATTTGAAAGTGTACCTGGTTTCTAGCCGAGATTGAAAAACACAAACAAGAAAATGTTAGTAGATCATCATTTTGCTCTGTATGAACGTAATGCTACAAAGAAAATGACAAAAACAATATATTATCTTTTCATGGATTCAGTTTCCACATACAAAATATGTTAGAAATCAAATGATAAGCCTATTTGGATAATTTGCTGGTTTTTAAATGGACCGGAACTGATTCATTTCTGATGGCTCATAGATAGGCAACAGATGAAACTTTCTCTTGCTATCATGTATTTACAGGGAAGAGAATTTTACCACTTACATTAAACCATTCAAGACGGATTTAATTGTTTTTAATCTTCAAATTGTATTTTCGGACAAAAACCAATAGATTTGCCAAAATAAATGTAGTGAAATCTTACTTTTTTCAGAAATTAGTGTTGCCATATAGCAACGCGTGTAATTTACACTATCATGTATCATTAAAAAAAAGTTTATTGATTGAAAAAAATACTACATGTGTATGATCTTAACATTGCACGACAAACTCCATTACATTCATTTTGTGTGCATAACTGATTTGCAATTTTTGCCATTGCATCAAATTTTTTTTTCGACTGGTGTGTGAGGAACTGCCTATATTATCATATCGCACATCATCGTCAACTCGGCTGAACGATCTTTCGTATCCAAACCTGATGGTTTGCCTCGAATAAATTGCTTGCATGAGTGCTTCCCATTGAAGTAAGCTTCTATAAAATCTAGTGCCAATATCATGACACAAAAACCAGATTGTAACTTTTACAAAATACTTCGAGATTTGTGCATACAAGTTGAGTCTAAGAAGAGAAAGGGAGAATAATCCTATGATAATATAAGAAGTCCGATGAATTTATCAACTTTAGAAAATAGAAGAATTATTATAGACATATTTTTAAACAAAATTTTATCCGGTAGCATGCACTGTGAGAAGATTTTATCTTTAGATCATTTGAATGTCAAAAAGCAGACTAGAGTCAGTACGGAAATACAGAGAGATACAAGAGCCCTGGCAAATACCCAACAACCTATCACAGTCAGCAATGGTAATATTAGTACACATTTCATTCATTCAGCTTGGTGTTCCCACTTCTTATGTTTTGATAATAAATTCCAAGGGCATCTTTGGTTTCAGTTGGCTGAACAGAACCTATAAAAAATGTCCAGCTGCAATGTTTACATGTGTGTAAACTTTTCAAACACTCCCTTACGTAACGTGAAGTTGAATCGTCCAACCCTTACGTTTTTTTTAATGGCACCAGTACCAAGAAAGTTTTGAACCTTTCTACTTCCTTGGAATTTCATTCGCTGATACAGAGATGGTCTCAAACTGTGTTCTTTTTTGTATGTAGCTATTACATCTTCTGTGGCAGTTGGTTAGTTTTGAGATTTTATAAATTTATCATGACAAATTATAATTAGGACCACCCTTTTAAATAAGTAAATAAATTTATTCTTCGAATCATATGGTATGACGTCCTTAAGTATTTTTTATCAGAACCAAACTAAATGAACTTTTCAGATGAAATTGGTTACACGATTTCATGGTCATTATGATTAACATATGAAATCAGTGAAATGTGCATTCTCATTACCTATCATCCCAAAAACACACCCCTTTGATATTACATCCGCAAGCAAATGAACTAAACGCATGTGAGTCCACCCACTTGCATCTTTGTAAATTTCATGAAGATCAATCGAAATCAATACATGAATTGTCAATATAATTGAATAAGAATTTTGTGATCAAGTAAAAAACCCAACCATTACAAACAAAATAAGTGCTATTTATAATCCAAGTCATGTTCTGATGGATTTTTTTTCACATCCACATTTCTACAGCTATTGAAGTTATTATTATTATTTATTGAGTGAATACCATTCAGTCAGAACAAGTTCTGGTATAAAGTGTACATATAATAATAAAAATTAAAGTGAAACAAATGTATCATAACTCACTGATAAACAGAATAAACATTTACAACAATGATAAAACCATAATAAAATCATATATTAGTGAACAAAGATTGAATTATTAATAGTAGGATATCAATTACGTAGGGAAATAATGTGTTTTTTCAGGTAGCCGAGTGGTTAAAGCGACATTGTTTCAATCACTTTTGGCTGCCAGTCAAAGGTTCAAACCCTAGCGACTGCAGAACTTTTTCTGATAGCCCGAGAAAGTGCTAGGAATCGCACGTAAAAAGGTAAGACCTCGTTAATCCTTAGCTCGCACAAGTTTCGACTTCTCAGGGCTGCCGTTCGTAAGGGGACGACAGCTGGTTAACGGAAAAAACAATTTTTTAACAACAACAATATTATTATAATATTAGGTAATGTGTTAAAAACATCTAGAGCAGAGTGAGTGAATCTTTTTTGGCCAACTGCAGAGGTAGCAGAATCGAGGTGAAACAAGTTATATTGTCTGGTGTGATGACTATGAATTTATCGTCAAAATTAAATTTGATTTTAATTTTTCATTTTTAATATTGAACGTAATTTTAAGGGTATTCATTTTATACAATTCCTTGAAGAAAATTTGTATGTAATTGCAAATACTTTATTATTGGTATGCAGTTGGTATGCAGTTGGTATATAGTTTATATGGTAGGATGACGATACAGTAATTTCAAAGATTTCCTATAGCGGGTGTACGCGGAAAGTGGCTCACCCCTGACTTTTTGTTTTTGGAAATAATGGGATGAAATTTGGAGGATTTGTACAGGGTGTATACTAAATGATGTCATTAATTTCAGGTGGTGATACCTTGTCATATTTTATGAAGAAAATTTTATATAAACATGTCCTAACTTTCTTCATCTCCGAAATACAGGGTGTTAAAGTTTTGTCTAAAAATCGGCATTCCATCGATTACTCAAAAGTCTTTTCAACGATTTTGATTAGATCTGGTGTGGTTATTACCAGTAGCAAGGGGCTTCTTTTCGTGAAATTATATTTCATATTGTAAAATATAATACGCCTCTGTTTTTCCCAAAGTTTCATATTTTTTCAGAAAAAATAATTAAAAATACAACTTTCTTATAATGCTGTGAATTTCAAATCAAAGTCATTGGCGTAGAAATGGTGATAACGCATCAACATTCAGACAGTTATGTGAATGATCTTTTTTTCAGTTATTCCATATTTCCTTGAAATTCTATTTAATTTTATGAACAAATGTATTGTTAAGTTTTGATAGAAACAGTTGACAATAATAGGCCCAGGAACACAACAAACAACCAGTCCACCAACGACGAAACCAATAAAAGAGTTCAGGCACAAATAAATTAATTATGGAAATCTATCGATTGATAAAGTGTTGCTATTTCAAATTCACGGCATTATAAAGTATCACTTGGAACATTTGAAATTTGCATCGATAATAACAAACTGCCAATACTTGAGGAAACTAAGAATCTAGGACTATACTTCGATTCCGATCTAAGATTGACGAGACATGTTAACTACCTATGCCAAACCTCGTATAACTCCCTGAGGCAGTTATATCCGAATCGTGACATACTCTCCACAAATCTAAAAATGAAACTTTGTGAGTCTCTGATTTTTTCTAAAATTTCATATTGTGATATTATTTACGGGCCTACATTATTGCAATATGACGCCCATCGCCTACAACGTATTCAAAATTCATGTCTGAGACTGTTAAGGAATTCGTAAATATGACCAAAAAACCGGAATACCTCCTCCGTAAACTTAGGACTTTTTCCAGTGTAAATAGATCTAACACTCGCAACAGTAATTCTCTGGTCATACCTAGCCATCGCACTGCCATTTTATCCGCAGCTTTTCATACAATGCTCCTAAATTGTATAATCAATTACCCAGTGAATTCAGATCGTACAGTCTTTCAAAAAAAGGTTGAAGATTCATCATAATAGAGTACTCAACAACTGAATTCAAATATGATTACATGGCATTGTACTTCTAGGATACACGAATTTCAAATGAGTTAAATATTATCTGTTTATTGTATATTTGATTTCCTTACATTTCTCCTCATTTTTATTTTGTATACATTTTTTATTATTTCTAATACGGTATTTTTACCGCCCTTGTAAATGAATTTATTTGTGGTTGAGTTGAAAAACAGCTCTTGCTGATACTCCGCCAATTCATCATTTATGATTCTTTTGCCTAGTTTGTAAGTTTGTTGTTTTGTTAATGGTGATGAAGAATAAAGCCGATTTATTATTATATTATTATTATAAGAGAGTTGTATTTTTTAATGTTTGATTTAATAAACATTTGCAACTTAGAGAAAAACACTGGCGTACAATGATTTTTACCATATTCATCAATCAGGTGACCCTTTGCTGCTTATAAATTGATATCTAACCTAATGAACACAAGCCCCTTGTAACTGCCATTATACACAACAGGTTTCATGAAAATCGGCGAAAAGACTTTTGAATAATTAATAAATAACCGATTTTTTATCAAAACTTTGACACTCCGTCACTTGAAAACAAAGTTAGGACGTTTTTTTTTCTTCGGATGCTGGTCCTGTCACCAGCTGCACCTCAGCCTCTTGGGCTTTTTGTGCATTCCAATTAGCACCCACTCCGTAACTCTAGTTCCTTGTACCAGTCTGTACAGGTTCTTCGCCGGTTTATTGTTGTATTCTTCGGGAGTTAGCCTGGGTTTCCCGAATAATGTCTGCGGTCTTGCGGTCTAATGCCTCGCATTCTGACAGTACGTGTTTAGCTGTTTCTGTCTCTTTACCACATTGACTGCAGGAAAGTTCTCCGTTGTACAGCCCCATTTTGTGCATGTGTTTTCTTATTGGGCAGTGACCAGTGAGAAGGCCCGTTATCGTTCTAACTTGATTTCTGCTCAGCTTGATTCAGATTCATTTATTTAACTACGGTTACATTTTCGAAATGTTTGTAACACGTCAAAAAAAATACAATTGGATAAAAACAGATGAAAAGGTAGCAGATACCAATTATTAAAAATAAAGTCAATATAAATATTACGAAACAATTAAAATGAACTGACAGATCAACACGCTAAAAAAAATATTAAAAAATTATAGGTATGTTCACAAATTTTGTTGACAGAGTAGAAACAGAGTAGAAGCAATATCTCAAGAGATAATTCTTTAAGGAATTTTTAAAATGAGACATTGAGAAACACTTAAAATCATCTGGCAAATGATTGTAAAGATTGAAGTCTAACGTATTTCTCTTGGATTTATTCAGGCAGTAGCGATTTATTCGAATATTATTTGCGATTCTGGTATTGTGATCATGAACGTCAGATTGTTTGATTAACATATTTCCCTTCTTATGAATTTCTAACAGGACACTGTATAGATATAAGGAGGGTAGTGGCATAATTTGAAGTCTCAGAAACAGAGGTTGACAATGGTCCCTATAGCCTGAATTTGTAATGAGTATTATAGCTCTTTTTTGAAGTTTGAAAATCTTTATAGCTCCACTGGAATTTCCCAAGAGGATGATCCCATAACTGATGTGAGAGTGGAAAAGAGAGAAATATGTAGTTTTCAGTGTATCATAACTGGTGATATTCTTCAGTTGACATAAAAGAAAAAGAGTGCTACATAATCTACTGTTCAATTTTTTGATGTGATCATTCCAAGAGAGATTGCTGTCCACAGTGACTCCAAGTAATGTTACACTGTTTACATCTGACGTAGTTCTTCAGTTTTGTGTTTTGACTGTTTGACGGAGTGCGGCTTCTGGGCCAATATATGGTGTTAATGAACCGTTTCTGGCTAGTTCATCAGCTTTTTCATTGCGTTCGATGCCACAGTGTCCTGGAACCCACATCAAAGTTGTTTTGTTGTGTTCTGAGAGGATACGGAGTTCTTCTCGGCATTCCCATACCAGTCTTGATGTCACCTTCGGGTACATGAGAGCATTCAGTGACGCCTGGCTGTCTGAGCATATTTTGATTCTTGCATTACGCATTTCCCTCATATTGATTTCTCTTGCGCATTGCAAGATAACGTACATCTCTGCCTGGAATACGGAGGTGGTTGTTCCTAGTGAGACGCTTATTTGGGAGTTTTTCCCCTCTCTGTATATTCCAGCACTAGTTCCTTCGCTGGTTTTGGATCCATCCGTATACCAGATCCTCTCTCCAGGTTTGCCCCTGATGTTGCCATCTGACCATTCCCTTCGATCTTGTATGATAACCTCGAAGTTAATGTTGAAGAAGTATCTAGGAGTCATGTGGTCCGTTGGTTCCATTTCAAGAATGTTGCCTACCACTATATCCTTTATCTTGGTGTGATCCGATCTATTGCTCGATTTTTGTTGCCTTAGAAGTCCCATTCTTGCTTCTCCCATAATTGTTATATCAATCGGTGGGAGGTCAAACAGTGCTTCCATGGCTAATGTTGTTGTTGTTTTCGTAGCTCAGCCGCGGCTATTTTTTGTGTTGTCTTTGTCCACCATACGAAAGATGCATATGTGATTATCAAGTTAGGACATACGTTTATATGAACTTTTTTCATTAAATATGACAAGGAATCACCACCTGAAATTAATGACATCATTTGGTATACGAGAAAAAACTGCATATTTTGACAAGTGGCTCAGCCTCATGCAACTTTTTTTACCGGAAGTGTCATTAACTTTCGAATTTTAAATGGGACATCCGGTAAATTTTCACTTCTTTTGTCTCCATATGAATACAACCATGTATCACTTGTTACTTTTTATAACCAATTTCTCTTTAATTTTGAAATTAAGTTCTTATTCTAGGTGGCTATGGATACGGTCAAATACCTAATTTCCATCCTAAAATTTGGGGGGAAATATAACTTTACTGTTTTCAGTCAAAATCAAAGATTCAATTTTTAAATTTGTGTTACTAATGTTTGTCAAATGGTGAGGAAAAAACAGCATTCAATTACGAATAATGTGATACCGCAAATTATTGGGTTTCAAACAAACTTGAAAAACATAAAAAGATTACATTAGATATTTCTAAAAATGAAACATTTAGAGGTAAAAAAAATTCAAATGCATGTAGAAACCTGTAAGCAACACAACGATTAATCCAAAAGCTAATAACATTGTTTATATAGAAGTAAGATAGTTAGTCAATGCCTGTGTCAATTGGTGTTTGACACAAACGCGAGTGTTATCTAGCGTGATTAGTTACAAACTTGAATATTTGACGTCATTTTAATGTAGGTTTCTTCAAAAAACCCTGATTTTAAGGCTGTCCCATTGTTTCAATCAAGTTACGACATGACTTGGAGGCCAGATCACTGAAGTTACGACATGACTTGGATGCGAGCTCACTATCGCCATCTACATGTCGCATCCATTTTGATCCAATTATAATCCCATAAGGTTGACTATCTTCTATATAAACAATGCTAATAACATCTCCAATAATTACCTAATTTACTTCTGCAGAAGCGAAGTGAAATGAAATGTCGACAAGTAATTTTGTTTTCATGATATGTTTTATCACATTTAACAACAACAACAACAATCAGATGAGTTGATCACGGGTTACTCGATGCATTTAAATATTATTTTATAACCAAATTATGCTGGATCTCAGGTCTTCTTAAGTAAGTAAGTTTACGAACAGAAGTTTGTTTAAAGCCTAATAATGTGCAGTATCAAATTAATCGTAATAAAATGAACCTTCATTCTATCCGACGAGCCTCCATGTTGCCATTTGAAAAAAAAAAATTATTTCAATTAAAAATTAAATTTCAAATAAAACTTATATTTTGACCGAAAGCAATGAAGTTGTATTTCTCCCAAAATATTAAGGCTCGTATTAGTTATTTGAACGTATTCATAGACTTCTAGATTGAAAAATAATTTTTTAAAAAAAATGTTCCAACAAATTACATGGTTGTATAAACAATAATTACATATGGAGAAATAGAAGCGAAAATATACCGGGTTTCCCATTTAAAAATCGAAGGTTTATGTCACTTCCGGTGAAACCGGAAGTTATATGAAGTTGAGTCACTTGTCAAAAAATGCAGTTTTGTGTCGTATATAAATCACTCAAATTGCATTTCATTAACTTCAAAAACAAAAAAGTAAAGGCGCCAGCCACCTTCCGCGGACACCCGGTATAATGCAGATATTTTATTTAATTTTTCCTTTAGTGTTTGGCATCTTCTGCTATGGTCGTTAGCCAGGCAGATATTTCATTAAAATTATTTTTGTAACAAGATCCAGAAATTTTTATCAAATAGGTAATCGCACCCCAAAATTTTGCCCCTGTAAAAATCTGAATAACTTTTTTCTGCTTTGAACAGTTTGAATTCTGTTCAATCTGTTCGCTAGCCCAGTCCTTCAACTATAATCTCGTACTCCTTCAAAACATAAGGTTCTCCAAATCAAAACGCTACAGGATGTTACCTGAAATCGGAATTTTCAAAAGGATCCCAAATGAAGAAAAACTTTTTTTTTCAAATTTGACAGCATAGGCATGAAGATGATATCATAACTTTGAGACATTTTCCGAATTGTCTTCTTATCTCTTTCATTTACAGGGTAATCTCAAAAAATTAACTTTGTGGTTTTGCATTCATAACTTTTCTCATCCGATTTTCAAAATCTCAGGCTTATTTTGAAGCTGAAACTTTATATGAAGAGATATGTACAGAATTGACTCAAGATAAAGATCTAGGGTTCTTCTTCAAAAGTGACCCAAATCTGAAATACCCTAGAAATCCCGGTTGGGAGGATCATTCATTCTGGATAAGTCCAGATCTTTCTTGCTTTCGGTAGTCAAGAATTTTGCGTAAGACAATCCAAATGAAAGGGCATGTTTAAAAAAATCAGCCCATTGTTCTTCTGAAATGCATGGCCCGTAACCAACGTAACAAGAATCAGAATAAGTGACTGACAAGCCCGATCAGCTGAGGCACCTTCCACAATAGCGGGTTTTTTCTCAATCGTGAAGCATTGATCGTGTAAGTGAGCAAGAACAAGAAAACAAGTTATATTGAATTTTTATTGAACAACAACAAAGAGAAGGGGAAATTTGGATAACACTGGAATGAAAAAATACTTTTCTATGAAATTCAGTATTTAGTGGGACCTCCCCTTTTGGCAATCACTTCATTGACCCATTCCTCCCTTCATCGATATTCCACCCCACAGTCACTCCTCCAACTCCAAAAGCCTCCTTTGCCTCCATATTCCCTTCCAAAAACCTTTTATTCCTCACTATCCATACCAACACACGTCCATCCCTTCGAAACAAGTTGAACCTACTCTCATCCGTAATCATACAACTATTCCACTCTGCTATTCCCCAGTTTTGATACCCTTTCCCCCATGATCGCCTTGCTGCTCGATGAACAGGTTTCAGTAAGGGGTAGGCTGTTAGTCTCCTTGCGTGTAATCCATGATCGTGGATCCGGCGTCGGATTGTCTAACTTGAAACCTGAATTCCAGTATCATCGATCAATTCACGATGTATTTTGGAGGCGGTTGAAGTCCGGGTCCACCGTCTTCCAATAGGGCGGTCTTAAGCGGAAGTTGTTCTTACTGTTCCCCTTCTTGGACTGAATATCCCCAGCGTTAGCTCGGAGGTGGGCCCTTTGGACGGATCTAACTGTTGTTTCAAGCAGATTGGCAATTTGGAGGGTAGATAACCCTTGTTCCATCATTCGTGGAATCAGTTCCGGCTGGTCGGGCGTTAGATGCGGCATCGAAATTGCCATTTTTTTTTTTTTATACAAATTAAAATTTATGTCTAACAATGAGCTGATTTTTCAAAATATACCGTTTTCTCACAGTTCTTGGCTAATGAAAGCAAGAAAGATCTGGACGTATCCAGAATGAATGATCCTTCCGAAAACAGGTTGATTTTTATTTAATTCTCCTCCCAACAGGGATTTCGAGGGTTTTTCAGATTTAGGGTCACCTTTGAGAAACCCTTTTTAATTTTCATCTTGGTTCAATTCTGCAGTACATATCTCTTCAAATAAAGTTTCAGCTTTAAAATGAGCCTGAGATTTTATAAATCGGTTCATGAGGAAAAAAGTTCTGACTGCAAAACCACAAAGTTAATTTTTTGAGATCACCCTGTAAATAAAAGATATAAGAAGACAATTTGGAAAACGACTCAAGGTAATGAGATCACCTTCATGCCTATGCTGTCAAATTTGAAAAAAAAAAGTTTTTCTTCATTTGGGATCCTTTTGAAAATTTCGAAATTTTGTACAGTTTCAGGTAACACCCTGTAGCGATTTTATGTGAAGAACCTTATGTTTTGAAGGAAAACAAGATTATAGCTGAAGGACTTGGCTAGCAAACAGTGTGAACAGAATTCAAATTGTTCAAAGCAGAAAAAAGTTATTCAGATTTTAACAAGGGCAAAATTTTGGGTTGCGAAATTAGTGTTGAGTAGTTTGGTATTATTCTTGATAGAGAAAATTTACACTGAACAAACAAAAATTTATTGTAGCAAAGGTCTTAATTACATAATTAAAAATTCAATTAATATATAAATAAATATGTACAATCATGCCAGAATCAAAATAAAAAATGTACAAAAAGATTTCAAGTTAGAATCATGTAACAGATATAGTATATTGTACAACTAGTACGGAAAATAGGATATTTCATACGAGTTTGAAGAGATGAAAAAACAACAAGCCACAGGCGAGTGGTTTATCATCTTGTCACACGAGTGTGAAATATGCAGTGTCCACACGAGTTTTACACTGTACTTTTCCGACGAGTGACCTGAAAAACAAAATATTTCGAGATTTTACTTATAGAAATACAATAAATAAATTAAAGTTTTTCTACTAACAAATGCTTTTTACTGAAAACCCTTTTTTATGATTAAGTGTGCTTTATTCAATATTTCTTTTCAGAATAGTGTTTTCTGTTTAGGATCTATTTCATGTAACAGTGCAGAATACGTAATTTTCTGTGTTAGTTTACAGTGCGAAATGATACGTAATTCAGGTAGCTAGTCGGAAAACCCTTTGTTTTAAAAAATGAATAATAACAAATTCAATCAGTCGTTCCATGACTTAAACAAAGTGTTCTTCTGACAAATCATGTTTGAGGCCACAAGCTTTTCTTTCAATTAATACAATCTCATCATTCATTGGATAATTATATATAAATATATAAATAAAGACTATACAAATTATTGGTCATCATGACTCAACGCCTGACGTTTTTCTGATACTTCTCTAAATAATCCAGGTCTTTCAGAAACAACCACTAGCATTCAATTCTTAGGAGTACTCGTCCTGATCATCATTAGGAAGTGCTGAAAGCTGAGCTTGCTGTGCTGCTGCTTGAAGCTGTTCCCACTGCTGCTGATCTGCATAAGCCTGTAATTTAATTAAATCATAGTAAAAATATTACCCTACATTCACCATTCTTCAAGAAAGTTTTAGAATTTTCATTATGTTTTCATTATGTTTATTTTGAAGATGATAATTCTTACAAGTAACAATTTCTAACATCTCCCCATTTCTTTCAATTCAAAATTGCAAATAAAGTCGATACCCGTATTAGTCAATTTTCATGTTCTTCAATAGATTATTTATGCAATAATTTTAATCCGAAATATACAGGGTGTCAATTTGCAAACTTCCCACCCTAAATATCTTCCTTCCAGTAAATAATATGAGGAATAGAAAAAACTGGTCAAGTTTATTGTCAAGGGGGACACTTTCAAGGAATATTTGCAGCACTCGTAGTTCAACCCGCTAGGAGAGGTAGATGTTACCCTTAGAATCTTAAATGGGAAGGGGGGTCAAGTGGCACATCATTTTGATTGACGTTCAATTCTTCCTCCAATGATACTCTGACGTTTTATTTTTTGATGGGCAGTTTCCGAAAAATGGCGTTCTAAACGTACACATGTCATTAGAATTTGCCTGTTCTGAATTGCATTATTGTTTTGAGTACTTTTAATAAAAATGGTTAGAAGAGTGTAGGTGGTACCGTTCCAACCATTGAATGACAGGAATAAATTTATTACGCGTGGCATTTTTTTATTTGTTGGTTATTTTCCTTTTACAAATTAAATTTATTTTGCGAGAATGACATTTCAAACATTACATCTACATATGCTTATCTTATAAACTATTCGAAATGTCGTTCATTTTGCTCCAAACGGTAATAAAGTCTGTTTTCGAAACTTCACTAGGAATTGACTAGCATACTGCTGTAATTCGTCTTGTAAGTTCTTCAATATCAGAAGGTTGTGTTTTATAAACAACGGATTTAACCCTCAATGGCTGAACCAGGGTCAATTTGACCCTGTACAATTTTAATTTGCTGACTGTGCGCTGTATGTAGAAGATGAGAGTTGCCAATTTTTTTGGGGTGGGGATTATTTTACCTGTTTTCAGTATGTCTCTGGAAATTTCCCTTCTGCAAATGAGGTGAGGTGAGCAAATGGTTTTGCCAAGCCAAAATATGAACTTGGGACTCTTCTATCTGTCTTTCACAGCTATCTAAATTCAGTACCACTGAGCTCAAAATTTAAAAAACTGATAATCTAATGGGAATCATTGAGGAATATCCTTAGTGGTGATTAAAATATTATGACTCAAAACTGCTGCGTAAATCTACCAACAATGCTATGCTTTGAATAGTCAGTTGCAACTGCAAAGGAACTCGTTATCTCAGGGGTTTTTTCAGGTTGCAGGAGCAAATAAGACAGACCTGGATCCGGTTGACTTGGCTAATTTATTTGAGTGGTCAAGAATATCAGATGCGACACCAATAAGAGTCTCAGATTTTGTACAGAACTAAAACTATATAAATGATGCATTAATTTTTGCGCACAAATAGTTCAGTGACAATACTACAAGTGCGTGTTTCACTTGAAGCGAATCCTCTTATGTGTTTAATGATAACTGCATTTATAAGAAAGTGTGTGCTAATTGTGTCAAATCAAATGACAAGTACAAACTGCAATATAGCATTGACCATCACTCTACAGACATTAATTGTCCAACTCTATAATTCCACATCAACTTAAGAAAAAGTAAAATTGACTACAATAATTAATGGTACAAATAGATCAAGATGCTGTGTTAGATAATTTAAGCTTGTTAGAACAAGATCACCTAGGGGAATATATAGAACCGGAAAATTTTGTACTGTTGAATACTAGTCTATTTAACATTACACATTTTAATATTCGAAGTGCTAACAATAAATTTTGATGAGTTCTTAGTACTCATTGAAACATATAACCTAACATGCGATGTTTTTGTTTTAAGTGAATGACTTAAAAATGTATCTATGAACAACCTCAATATACCGGGTTATACAACAATACATAATGATGCTGACTTCAACAGAAATGACGGAGTTTTGATTTTAATAAAATCAGACCTCAACTACAATATATCGAATTACAAATTAACTATATGTGGTGTCTCATTATGTATCATAAATTTAGCAATCAATAATGTATCATGTAGAATTATTGCACTTTATAGACCTAACCCATCTAATCTGATCTCGTTTATTGATGAACTCGATGCTTACCTGGACAAAACAAATAACAGTAAAATGGATGTATTTATTGGTGACATCAACATTAATTTATTAAATGAAAACGACATCAACGTAAATAAATCCCTATCTGTGCTAGCTGAATTTGGATTTGTGCCATACATACTAAATCCTACAAGAATTACTCCTGGAACTAAATCATGCATTGACCACATTCTTGTGAAAAAACCTAACAGTAACCAAAATTTGGCTTTTAATTCATATATTCTTAAGTACAACATTACGAACCACTATCCAGTATCACTAAATATAGAGTCAAATTCCAAAAAAATATTAATTCCAGATAAAAGTACTTAGTAACTTGTTTATAAAAGTTGATTTTAAAAAGTTAGAGAACTTATTACAGAAAGAAACTTGGGATATAGCATTGAATGAAAGTGATCCTCAAATTGTGACTGACCTCTTTTTGAATAATTTCAACAATATTATTGAAAATTCCATAAGTACAAGATTATGGTATCAAAAACAAACAAAAAATCAAACCATGGATTACTGAAGGGTTAATTATGTCGATAAGACAGAGACAAATTAAAAAATAAATTGAATAAATGTTTCTCATATGAATTAGAACAAGAATACAAAACCTTCAGAAATAAACTAAATAAACTACTGAATCTAAGTAAAAATAACTACTACCTTAGACAAATCGAAAACAACAAAAATAATCTAAGAAAAACGTATCAGCTAATATCAGAAGCTACTAATGAAAGAAATAATAATAAAAACATATTCCAGATAGATGATGGTAATGGTATTGCATTCAATGACAAATTGATGGCAATGTATTGTAATAATTATTTTATTAATGTCGGCTTAGACATGGTAAAAGATGATTTCATTGAAAATATGAACAGGATGTTCATAAAGTCAGTTGTGGAATCATCTGCGACTGAAAGTTGGAATTTAGTCGCTGTTTTCCATCGTACAAGATAACCTCTCTTGGAAGGGATTCATGTTTTAAAGAGAAACATTCTCAATTGAAAATTGAATCAATACATGACTCCTCTGGAAATGGAAAAAACCCTACAATAAAAATTGAAGTTACTTTTTTGTAATATCTAACAGAAAACAACTACTTCCCCGGCAAAAGCCACGCTGGACATTGAACTACATCTGATAGATATTGAGAAAGACCCTATATAACTTGAGAAAAAAAATCTGAAAGTGAAAATTTGCATTTTCATTCAGATAGTTGATTATTTATTGAATGTCCAGTTTCCTTTGGAGATTCTTATCTATGAATGAGATAAGGGAGAATGTTATTCAGAAGTATCACTCACAGAAAATCGCTCATTCCATTGATGCGTGAATAATTGCATCTCTTTCGCTAGGCCTCCAATACATTTTGGTCGTCTAAAATCTATTTCACTCTTCTAAGATTGTTAAGAAAGACACGACTCCTGGCCTAACATAATCCTGGACTATCATCCTGTGAAGTGTCAGTGCGACAGTCAGTCTCCAGGGAGGAGAAAAAATTGAATAAGAGAATCAATAAACTTGTAATTTTGAAGTTGAAATAAAAACTTTTCCTAACGATTTTTGAATTAGAATCTACAATTTTCAAATACATAAACCGACCAAGATATACCTTGGTCACATACATGGTCCTTCTGAGCAGTATACTTCCAGAAAAAGTGTAACTTCGCTACCATACGAGACTTTTCCTGTGAAAAACCAGTCCTGCAAGCAGTTCGTCGTTACCGAAGAACAAGCCTGAAATCAGCAGAAAGAAGTGGGTGAGACCTTTCCTATCCTATCCAAACCTTCGTTATCCAATCTCTCTCCATTGCCTCTGTCTGAATTTTGTCGTCAAGTATAAATTTCCTCAACATGGGTGAAGAGGAGAAACTACTCATTCGCAAACGCGCTTCAATAAAATCTCGTTTAACGATATTTTCAAATTTTTTACGCGAAGAGATTAATCCGAATTTAACTGATCCTAGATCCAAGTTGGATGAATTACAATTATTAGATCTTCAAAGCCGTGTTGAGCGGCTTGAAACTATTTTTGATGAATTTAATGATATACAAACTAAAATTGAACAGATTACGGACAATTTTGAACAGCAGTTGTCAGAAAGGGAGCAATTTGAAAACAATTTTTTCTCTAAGATGGCATATGCCAAAAGGGTTTTGAAAAATCACTATGAAATACAAGTTCTTCCTCCTGGAAGTACCCATACAAATGCTGTTCATAATAGTCCTGCATCCTATGTGAGTGAACATAATATTGGAAATATACAGAGTGTTCGATTACCATTGATAGATTTGCCCAAATTCAGTGGTAAATATGACATGTGGTTGGAGTTTCGAGATACTTTTGATTCTTTGATAAATTCTAACGATACTTTGTCACACATCCAGAAATTTCATTATTTGCGTGCATCACTCAGTGACAGTGCTGCGCAGGTCATAAAATCACTAGAATTTTCTTCATCGAATTATACAGTTGCATGGTCAATTCTTCGTGAAAGATACGACAATTCACGATTGCTCATCAATAAACACGTTCATGAATTGTTCAATTTAGAACCAATTGCCAAGGAATCCTCCTCAAAAATTCGTTTGCTTATCGATAGTTTATCCAAACATTTACGATCTCTGGAACAGCTGAAACAGCCAGTAGATCATTGGGACACTCTTATAATTTACCTAGTGTGTCAAAAACTTGATTCGCGTACATTGCGACAATGGGAAGAAAATAAATCTGAACATGAAGTGCCAACTTTGAAAAACCTAAAGTCATTTCTTAAAGATAGAGCTGATTTATTGGAAACAATAAGTGGTGATAGAGATTATACACGTGAAAATAATTCCAATAAAACAAAATCTGGTTTTTCTAAAAATTTTCTAGCTAGTAGCAATATTTGCGCATTTTGCAAAAAAGACCATGCTATTTATTATTGCGAAGATTTTCTAAAACTACCAGTATTTGAAAAAATTGAGTTTTCCAAAAGGAAACATCTGTGTCTCAATTGTCTCAAATCTGGCCATCAAACAAAGACGTGTCGACTGAAAGGTTGCACTATATGTCGCTATCGACATAATACTTTACTTCACATTGATCGAAACAAAACTGAGTCTCCAGTCCTAGAAAGCAATATCGATCAAAATAGTGAAAGTGCAAATGCTAGCATAACTTTATCATCCAGTTCAAATCAACATATTTTGCTGTCTACTGCATACATTCAAATTTTTGATGAACGTAAAATTCCCCATACCATTAGAGCACTTTTGGACAGTGGAAGTCAATGTAGTTTCATATCGAGTGACATATGTCAAAAACTCTTCTTAAAAACTCATAAATTCGATTTTTCAGTTTCTGGATTGAATCAAATAGTGACAAAAATAAATGAACGTTGCACTTTAAAAATTGGTTCCCATTCCACAAATTTTCAAACCAAAATAAATTGTTTCGTTTTGCCTGAGATTACCGGGTTTGTTCCAAGTGTGAAACTGAATGTTTCCCATTTGCAAATACCAAAAACGATAAAACTAGCTGATTCAAATTTTTATAATCCAGGCAAAATTGACATGCTGATTGGCGCAGATTTGTTCTGGTCACTTTTATGTGTTGGTCAATATAAATTAGGTCCTGGACAACCCATTTTACAAAAAACCAAAATTGGCTGGGTTGTTTCTGGTCCTATACCTATTTCTCAAGTCACTTCTAGTTTGTGTCATATTTCTACAATGGACATTCAACAACAACTCAGTAAATTTTGGGAATTGGAAGAATGTCTAGACACTAACCAGGTACTATCTGTTGAAGAACGTACATGTGAAGATCATTTTGTCCAAAATTTCAAACGTTTATCTGATGGAAGATTTCAAGTTTCAATTCCATTCAAAGACAACTTGATCGAACTAGGTGATTCTTTCTATTTGGCTCAGAAAAGGTTTCTTTCATTGGAGAAAAAACTACAAAGAAATCCTTCACTGAGAGAACAGTATGTCAGTTGTATGTCTGAATATGAAACCATGGGACATATGACAAAGATCGAAGACTTTGATAAAAATGAAGTGGCCTATTTCATACCTCATCACGGAGTTGTTCGTGAAGATAGCCTTACGACGAAGTTACGTGTCGTCTTTGATGCATCAGCACCAACAACTTCCGGTTTGTCATTGAATAGCGTACAGATGGTAGGTCCAACTATTCAAAATGATCTTACATCTATTATCATTCGTTTTCGAAAACATGATATTGTTTTATCAGCAGATATCGAAAAAATGTTCAAACAGGTGTCTGTTGAACCTAGTCAAAGACGATTTCAAAGGATTTTATGGAGGTCGGAGTCATCTCAACCCATAAATATCTTCAATTTAAATACAGTTACTTTTGGAATGGCTTCTTCCCCTTTCTTGGCTATTCGTAGTCTTTTTCAATTAGCAATCGATTGTGAAAATCATTATCCAGTTATATCCGAAATAATCAAAAACGACTTTTATGTTGATGATTTACTCACAGGTGCAAATACTTTGGAAGAAGCTGTTTACATTTGTGATACAGTATCAAATATTCTAAACAGTGCAAAATTTCCATTGAGAAAATGGTACTCTAATGAACCACAGATCATAAAACACTTGAAAGCAGAATCGTTGACCACCGATACAACTATTCAGATTGGTCCTACTGAATGTGCGAAAACACTCGGTTTGATTTGGTCTTGTAATTCTGATGTGTTGAGATATAATATAAAATCAGAACTCGTACCTAAACGAATAACAAAACGATCCATTTTGTCTAGTACTGGACAGATATTTGATCCATTAGGTCTTCTTGCTCCCTGTACTATAATAGCTAAAATTTTATTACAAAAAATATGGCTTCAAAAACTTTCTTGGGATGAGTCACTTCCACTTGGTCAAAATTCAGGAATGAACTTCATTTTCTCAACCAACTATCCGTACCAAGACAAGTCTTGTGTCATAATGTGGCGAGTTTGGAATTGCATTCATTCTCGGATTCCTCTCAGCTAGCTTACGGTGGTTGTGTTTATATAAAAACAATTAATAATGAAGGAGAAAGTTTTGTTCATCTAGTGTGTGCCAAAAGTAAAGTCGCCCCATTAAAAACAGTAACTATTCCACGTTTGGAACTATGTGGTGCTTTATTGTCATCAAGATTAGCAAAGAAAGTCTTTGATTCCATTAAACTGAATTTCAACCGGTACATCTTTTGGACAGACTCAACAATAGTATTGGGTTGGATTAAAACGCCTCCGAATCTATTAAAAACATTCGTTAGTAACCGTGTGTCCGAAATACAAGACATCACTGGTTCGTATGAATGGAGGCATATTCCAACAAGTAGTAATCCAGCAGATTTTTTGTCGAGAGGTGTACCACCTTCACAACTGAAAGATTTACGTTTGTGGTGGAATGGACCTTCTTGGTTATTAGAACCTGAGTCCAGTTGGCCCAAACTCACATCCATTATAGATGAGCTACCAGAAACGAGAAAAAACGAAATCATTTCATTTCCGTCAACTTGTATGGAAAAATTTCCATTTACAAAATTTTCAAATTTAAATAGACTCAAAAGAGTAACTGCACAATTGTTCAGATTTGTGTTCAATTGTAAACACTCCCGATTAGAAAGGAAACATATTGTGTTAGCGGAAGATATAGAAAACGCTTTTGTAATATTGCTAAAGATTTCTCAAAAGGAATCTTTTCCAAAAGAAATAATGATGTTAGAGGAAGGAAAAGAATGCAATTCAAAAAGTAATGTCTATAATTTGAATCCATTCATAGACGAAAATGGTCTACTGCGTGTTGGCGGTCGTTTAGACAATTCATTTTATAAATTCAATAAAAAACATCCTATAATTTTATGTGCTTCACACTATCTAACTAAGTTGATATTTACTTCTGAACATATTCGGTTATTACATGCTGGCCCACAATTATTGTTAGCTTCATTAAGAGAAAGATTTTGGCCAATTCGAGGGCGAGATTTGGCCAAGCAAACTGTGCGGCATTGCATAAGATGTTTTAGGAGAAATCCTAAAACAACACATCCCATAATGGGAAATTTACCTGCGCAGCGCTTCGAAACAGGATCGGTGTTTCAAGTCACAGGTGTTGACTATGCAGGCCCGTTTCTTATTAAAGATAAAAAAGGACGAGGTGGTAAAGTATCGAAATGCTGGATATCATTATTCGTTTGCTTCGCCACAAAAGCAATTCATCTTGAATTGGTATCAGAACTAACAACAGATTCGTTTCTGAAAGCCCTTCGAAGATTTGTGTCACGTCGTGGAACACCATCTTCAATATATTCAGACAATGGCACAACTTTTGTGGGTGCTTGTTCAAAAATGAAAGAATTGGGTAAATTTTTGATTAATAATAAAAATGAAATTATTGAATCATTAGCAACTGAATCCATAAAATGGAATTTTATTCCTCCAAATGCGCCTCATTTTGGAGGCCTTTGGGAAGCCGGGGTTAAATCGATTAAACATCATTTAACAAGAGTCATGGGAGAAGCTCATCTTACATTTGAGGACTTTTATACTTTGTTGACGCAGGTAGAGGCAGTGGTAAATTCCCGTCCCCTTTTCCTTTTATCCTCTGAACCTAGTGATCTCCTTCCACTCACCCCAGCTCACTTCTTAATTGGAAAACCACTTATGGCTGTACCAGATCCAGATTGCGAACATGTTCCTGACAATCGGCTCACACGATTCGAACGAATTCAAAAATTAGTAAAACACTTTTGGAACCGCTGGAACAAGGAGTACATATCCCAACTCCAGGAGAGGATTAAGTGGAAAACTACTGGTGAGCAGCTGAAAGAAGATCAGATCGTTATTATTAAAGAAGACAGGTTACCAATCCTTCAATGGCGATTGGGTCGTATAATATCTCTACACCCAGGAAAGGATGGTATAAGCAGAGTTGCAACCGTCAAAACGAAGGGAGGAAACGTCAAAAGAGCTTTCAATAAACTGTGTCCACTTCCACTTCCAACTCCAAGCGACGTTCAAGATCAACATGTATGTTGAAGATAGATATCTTCAATATGGGGGCTATGTTAAGAAAGACACGACTCCTGGCCTAACATAATCCTGGACTATCATCCTGTGAAGTGTCAGTGCGACAGTCAGTCTCCAGGGAGGAGAAAAAATTGAATAAGAGAATCAATAAACTTGTAATTTTGAAGTTGAAATAAAAACTTTTCCTAACGATTTTTGAAATAGAATCTACAATTTTCAAATACATAAACCGACCAAGATATACCTTGGTCACATACAAAGATCATCAGGGAGGTAGGAAGAATTGGAAAAAACATACTCTTCAGAAGCAATTTCACACTGTAATGAGGAATTGTTGGACTATTTCTTGTGGGATGAAACTTTGAAAATATTTTTCTGACATAAAACCTGTTATGGGTATGGCAAGTTGATTTCATTGAAGTAGTTGTTTTCTGTTAGATATTACAAAAAAGTAACTTCAATTTTTATCGTAGGGTTTTTTCCATTTCCAGAGGAGTCATGTATTGATTCAATTTTCAATTGAGAATGTTTCTCTTTAAAACATGAATCCCTTCCAAGAGAGGTTATCTTGTACGATGGAAAACAGCGACTAAATTCCAACTTTCAGTCGCAGATGATTCCACAACTGACTTTATGAACATCCTGTTCATATTTTCAATGAAATCAACTTGCCATACTCATGACAGGTTTTATGTCAGAAAAATATTTTCAAAGTTTCATCCCACAAGAAATAGTCCAACAATTCCTCATTACAGTGTGAAATTGCTTTTGAAGAGTATGTTTTTTCCAATTCTTCCGACCTCCCTGATGATCTTAGAAGAGTGAAATAGATTTTAGTCGACCAAAATGAATTGGAGGCCTAGCGAAAGAGATGCAATTATTCACGCATCAATGGAATGAGCGATTTTCTGTGAGTGATACTTCTGAATAACATTCTCCCTTATCTCATTCATATATAAGAATCTCCAAAGGAAACTGGACATTCAATAAATAATCCACTATCTGAATGAAAATGCAATTTTTCACTTTCAGATTTTTTCTCTCAAGTTATATAGGGTCTTTCTCAATATCTATCAGATGTAGTTCAATGTCCAGCGTGGCTTTTACCGGGGAAGTAGTTGTTTTCTGTTAGATATTACAAAAAAGTAACTTCAATTTTTATCGTAGGGTTTTTTCCATTTCCAGAGGAGTCATGTATTGATTCAATTTTCAATTGAGAATGTTTCTCTTTAAAATATGGTAAAAGATATTGATACATCTTTAAAAACTAATGAAAATATTGAAGTAAATCTCAATTCCATGTTTCTTAATCCAATAACAGAAAACGAATTAATACAGCATATATCCACATTGAAAAATAACAGTTCCCCTGGCGTAGATGGAATAACTACTGAAATAATTGGACAGAACCACCAATATATTTTGTTTGCAACTTCTTAAACATTTATATAATTTGATCATTGAAAAGGGGCATGTCCCCATTCAGCTTAAATCTTCTATAATTACACCAATTCATAAAGCTAGCGACAAGACTAAAATTAGTAATCACAGACCTATCAGTGTTATAAATAACTTTGGTAAAATCTTTGAAAAATGTTTAAAAACTGGTTTAGTTCAATTTTTTAATGAAAATAAGATTATCCATGAATGCCAATATGGGTTTCGTGCTGATATATCTACCACTGATGCTATGTACGATGTTATTAGAAATATTAAACAGGGACTAGACAAAAATAAAAAATGCATTGCAGTGTTTTTAGATTTGCCAAGGGCATTTGACACTGTTAATCATACAATGCTTATTAACGTACTGGAGCGTTATGGCATTCGTGATGCAGTGTTAGATGTCTTTCACAGTTATTTGACTGATCGGGAACAATGTGTTAAAATAAACGATACAGTAAGTGAAAGCATGACTGTGAAAATGGGGATTCCTCAAGGGACCGTTCTTGGTCCCTTGAGGAATCCCCATTTTCAGCATGGACGTAATTAATAAGTGGTTAAGTATGTATCATCTTTCATTAAATGCTAGTAAGTCCCACTATCTGGCTTTCTCTATAACTGCAATAAATAGACCAATTTTTTTAAGTATTGAAGTTCCAGGTATGAGAGATGAAATTAAAGAAATAAACGAGGTCAAATATTTGGGCACAATTATCGACAAAAATTTAAGATGGAACAATCATGTTGATTATTTAACAAAAAAGGTGAGAAAGCTAATTTATAAATTTTACCAGCTACGTCAGTTTTTATCAAGAAATCTACTTATATTAATTTACAAGTCTCTAGCTGAATCACTTGTCCGATATGGTATTTGGTTGTATAAAAATTCGTTGCAAAAACTAAACATAATACAAAACTATATCCTGAAAATCGTTTTCAAGAAACAAAGATCTTTTCATACTAACCTTGTATACACAGAAGATATTTGTAATATCCGATCATTATATTTTCACAGCCTTTGTATGTTTTCGTTCAAAAATAAAATATTGCATAATTACGTTCCCACAGTTTATGCTACTAGAAGCACAACAAATGAATTGCTACCCGTTCCCAAATTTCATAAAAATGTTTGTCATCGATTTCTAACTTACACGTTACCAAAAATTTGTAATATACTACCATTAAGAATAAAACAAGAAATCCTAAAGCCTTCTCAAGAGAAGCAAAACAAAATTAATATTCGAAAATCACTTTGAGTTTATCAAAATATTAGAACATCAGCAGTTATACTGAAACTTTGTAGTACCACTATGTTGCTCTCCTACCTTCTGTACACAATAATTGTAATTTAATTTTAATTTTTTTCTTTAACATTATTCAGTATTACTCCACAGCACAACACAAGTGTTAAGTCACTTAGGTGCTATCTCTGTACACAATCTGTACGTTTTTATATTATATTTGAATAAATAAATGAAATAAATAAATAAATGAAAATAAATAAATAAACAAATATTTGTAAAGTATTTTGGAAACAAAGTTATACCCTCCTGTAACAACTAATTTAGACCTACCCATATAAATGCAGATGCACCGTGAGAAATATTAGTAAGACTCATATTTCTGGATTAATCTCAGAAACATTTAGAATAATTTGAGCTGTATTGAATATAATGGCAATGTATCGATGGCAAGCGCTCGTTTCACACTCTGAAAACCAGAATTTTACTTGGCATAAAATAAACGAAATTACAAAAAATAGTAGATAGCGTTTTTTTGTAATCCTTCCCAACGAAATGCGTTCGATTTACAACAACGAAATCTATTTGCGAATTATGACCCTTAGGATATGCAACTACCAATACCACCCGGGCGGCATGAAAATTACCTAGCTCTTATAAGCGCTAGAAAGTGACATCGAACGCTTGACGCTTAACCACCACAAAGATTATTTGATTTATTTGCAAAATGGGGACGGCGCAAGCAACCAATAAAATTAACGAAAGTAATATAAGAATAAACAAACTGTAAATAACAAACGATAGCAGAAAAAGGGACAATGGTTTCTTTGCACAACTAACCATAATGCAAGAGATTGAAGGTCTCCATACCTATTTATTTATAGAGGCAAGCCCAATCAAGGATTTTACAAAGTATAACATTATGTGACTAGTACAAGAAACACTAAATGAAGGATATTAATGAAAATACATAAAGTAAGAGTCAGTATTGAAATAGGGACTAGGATGACAAAGATAACTACTTATGGAGTTGATTTTTGAACTTAGAAAGAGATCAATAGCAAGCCAATTTGCCGTTCTGAGGGATTTTGTGATTAAGCTAAAAAAAGCAATGTCGGCTCGATAGTAGGGAATATGAAAAGTAACTTTCTGTTTAGTAAAACAAGTGGGGACTACAAAACTGATTCGAGACAGATCAGGACAGTTGTATCCACAATTTATGATCTTCTAGAGAGTCATCAGATGTTGAGATGTGATGTTTACATCTACAGAGTTGGAATATTGGAAAAATGTGAACCTAGAGGAACACCCTCTCAGGTGTAACCTCTTACAACAAAGTTTATATGGCAAAGCCATTGTTAGATCTGTGGAGCAGTATTTATGAATCAATCTCAAAAATTCACTCACCTCATGTTTTCACATAACAGTTCCGTGAGACACTTCAACCAGGACAGCTTGACCTCTGTAATTGGCAAAAAATAAACAAAGGGGGTAACTGTGGGACAAAATCAACCTTCTCTCAGCATAAGAAAAAGAAAGGATTAGCATCCAAATGTTAGAGGCCAAGCTGTCCTTGTTTGCCTGTACTTACTTCAGGGTATACCAGTTTACAACAATAACAAAATTGTCTGGTATTTTTTCTCAGATAATGAAAGAAAAAAGATGTACCTGTTCCTGCCTTGCTTTTGCAAACAGTTCTTGCTGTTGTCTCAGAAGCTCCTCTTCAGGAATACCAAGGTTCTCTAGGCGGGTGCTTTGTCTCCTGCGTTTGGCTGCCACAGCTTTGCAGTCTTTGAGTACAGCTTCAGCTTCTGCTGTATAATCACAGAAACCCAACCTATTTAGAGCTGAAAATTTCAAGATATTTTGAGGTGTATATCATTTTATTTAATACAAATTTATATTAAGTACTACTTATTAGAAGTGAAACAAAATAATATCTAAACATGTTACAACAGCAGCAGCAACTACTTCTTCAACTGCTTCTTTTATATTTTATCTCACCTAGCCATTGCATTATGTTTTGAATTTTATGTGTCAGTATGTTTATAGGGTTTTCAAGATGATTAATTGATTGATAAATACGCACCCATCAAAACATGTTCAGCATTGATAGTCTTTTTATGAAGTTGGTTGCAAATTTCATTTGCTTCAGAACTTAGCAAATGAATAAATTCTGTACAGCAATTTAATATCAATTCCCGGGCTTCATTGGCTATCCGAACAGATGGTACCAGTTCCTTAATCATTTTGTTGATACTTGCACGAGGAAGAGTCAACTCATCATCTTCAATGTTACCTCCTCCCAAGGGGCAAGCAGCACTGGTATTTGCCATGAATGTTCGTGTGAAAAATTAGGAACTTGCTGAATTATAATTTGTAACTGAAATATTAAATTTGTTTCACATTAGATTAGAAACAAACTTTTCAATCTTCAGTTCACCACCACATTCACCACCAGAGGTGCGTTTCAATTTAACGTCTGACGTCCGGTAACGGACGATGTATGACGTCATAGTTGTTTCGTAGGGCGATATCTTTCGGATTGAATTTTGAAACGCTCTCCTAAATCGTGGTGTAAATAGTTGACGGTCGGACGTTCCACTCAATAATTTTGAAACGATGGAATGAAGTTTTCGGACAGGACGTTCTAATATCGAAACGCTTCGTAAGAAAAGTTAGACGTCGGACGCACGTCGGACGTAATATTGAAACGCACCTCAGGGGTGGGATTCCGTGAGCCATAGAATTCTATTTTCCATCAAATAAGTGAGGTGTCATTATGGTTGAATTCACGGGAGAGACAGAGACATAACTGTCGACTATAGAATTATATGGCTCACGTAATCCCACCCCAGGAGCACCAGAAACCGGTGGCACCACTGGAAGCAGGTTTGACATGACATTTGACACAACTGACATTCGATGTACCACAGCAAAGAGACTAGGGCCGGTATTATAAAACTATTTTGACAGACAACTGGAAGTTAACTTGTGGAATGACGTCACATGTTACAGTTAACTTCAAAAGGTAGGAGTTAACTTTATCGGGAGGACGTGGTATCAGTTAAAGTTAACTTTGTAGAAAATGGTGGTTTTCGACAGTTCTTCTGTCAATAATTTAGCATAAAACTCAATTTGATTGTCTTTTTTTCGCAATAAATGTTAGCAAACGATGTCCTGGTTATTTTCGAGGAACTTTTAAACGGCGATGAAGAGATGCTGTGATTATTATTGAAGGCCCTCGGCGTCGAAGTATATTTAGAAATCGGTTAAACCATTTTATCTTGTGGAACGAAATAGAATTTGAAAATAAATTAAAACGGATTTCGATCATCAAGATAGTCCGAATGCTTGTTAAAGGGGCATGTAGAGAGGCAAATATTTGCAAAGACCAACTAATAAGTCAACATTTGTAATAGTTCCAATTACTTTGGAATTATAAGTATTTTCAATGTTAGAAATAATCTTCTACCGGCAGTAACACGTTAATTATACTCAGATTTAATGCAACATGTTTATTCTTGGTAGTTATTGGAGATTTTGGAGGATTCTCAAATCTATTGATAGCAATTTTATTATTTATTAGAAATTTAGAAAATGTCACAGGAAAAAGTGCGAAAAATTGTAGGTTACATATTTGCCTTCTTCTTCTTTTTATTTCAGAAATGAGACTTTTATAAAACTGCCATTTTAAAGCTGAAGTTAACTTGACTGTTAAAATTAAAGTTAATTTCGAGAGATGTTTATAATACCGGCCCTAAACTAACAAGGAGGGTTTAATAAGCTCTAGCCAATCAGAATCTTGTAGCATCATTGCGTCATAGTGACGTACTTGGATATGAGTACAGAGTCGAACTCGAACCAAGCAACAAAACTGTCAACAGTAACTCTCATATACCAAGAGCTAGTCCGTCACTGTCTATAGAGAACGGCGGCCATGACATGTCCCATTACGTCACCAACGTGAAGTTGGCAGCCAGAGCTAGCAGCCAAAATTTCCGAACTTTCCCGATCGATCAGTGGCGCGCGTTTCCCCCCTTTTAGTTTAATTGGAATAAGCAGTCACCTGTTTCTGCGACGTGATGATATCTGAAAACTGCAGAAAATCATAAAATTGAACTAGAGGGCTGTAAAAGAATGAAAATTATTATGTATTGCTCGCTGTATATACGGACGAAAATAACTTGATGAAAAAATATCACGTCTAGAATGTTGGTGAGGAACAATTCTTTTGTGAATTCCTAGCTTCCACACTGAAAATGACATTTCTAAATAAGTAAGTGTTTTTCGACTTTTTGTCGAACGACGGTTCCAGACAAGGAGTGTTCTTTTTCACTTACACAACAACCCTATACCAAAACAATTCCTTGCAAACTAGTACGGAAACTTCTACACTGAAAAAACTTAAATTTCTAAATAAATTTTTTTCGACCTCTTTCCCAACAACTGTCCAGCAGCTTTTGGGTCAGGAGTATTCTTTTTCACTTACACAACAATCTTATACCAAAACAATTCCTTGCAAACCAGTACGGAAACTTCTACACTGAAAAAAATTAAATTTCTAAATAAATTTTTTTCGACCTTTTGCCCAACGACTGTCCAGCAGCTTTTGGTTCAGGAGTATTCTTTTTCACTTACACAACAACCTTATACTAAAACAATTCCTTGCAAACCAGTACGGAAACTTCTACACTGAAAAAAATTAAATTTCTAAATACATTTTTTTCGACCTTTTGCCCAACGACTGTCCAGCAGCTTTTGGGTCATGAGTATTCTTTTTCTCTTACACAACAACCTTATACCAAAACAATTCCTTGCAAACCAGTACGGAAACTTCTACACTGAAAAAAATTAAATTTCTAAATAAATTTTTTTCGACCTTTTGCCCAACGACTGTCCAGCAGCTTTTGGATCAGGAGTATTCTTTTCACTTACACAACAACCTTATACCAAAACAATTCCTTGCAAAACAGTACGGAAACTTCTACACTGAAAAAAATTAAATTTCTAAATAAATTTTTTTCGACCTTTTGCCCAACGACTGTCCAGCAGCTTTTCGGTCAGGGGTATTCTTTTTCACTTACACAACAACCTTATACCAAAATAATTCCTTGCAAACCAGTACGGAAACTTCTACACTGAAAAAAATTAAATTTCTAAATAAATTTTTTGCGACCTTTTGCCCAACGACTGTCCAGCAGCTTTTGGGTCAGGGGTATTCTTTTTCACTTACACAACAACCCTATACCAAAACAATTCCTTGCAAACCAGTACGGAAACTTCTACACTGAAAACACTTAAATTTCTAATTTTTTTTTTTTTGACCATTTGCCCAACGACTGTCCAGCAGCTTTTGGATCAGGAGTATTCTTTTTCACTTACACAACAACCCTATACCAAAACAATTCCTTGCAAACCAGTACGGAAACTTCTACACTGAAAAAACTTAAATTTCTAAATAATTTTTTTTCGACCTTTTGCCCAACGACTGTCCAGCAGCTTTTGGGACAGGAGTATTCTTTTTCACTTACACAACAATCTTATACCAAAACAATTCCTTGCAAACCAGTACGGAAACTTCTACACTGAAAAAACTTAAATTTCTAAATAAATTTTTTCAACCATTTGCCCAACGACTGTTTAGCAGCTTTTGGGTCAGGAGTATTCTTTTTCACTTACACAACAACCCTATACCAAAACAATTCCTTGCAAACCAGTACGGAAACTTCTACACTGAAAAAACTTAAATTTCTAAATAAATTTTTTCAACCATTTGCCCAACGACTGTTTAGCAGCTTTTGGGTCAGGAGTATTCTTTTTCACTTACACAACAACCCTATACCAAAACAATTCCTTGCAAACCAGTACGGAAACTTCTACACTGAAAAAAATAAAAAATTTAAATAATTTTTTTTTGACCTTTTGCCCAACGACTGTCCAGCAGCTTTTGGGTCATGAGTATTCTTTTTCACTTACACAACAACCTAATACAAAAACAATTCCTTGCAAACCAGTACGGAAACTTCTACACTGAAAAAACTTAAATTTCTAAATAAATTTTTTTCGACCTTTTGCCCAACGACTGTCCAGCAGCTTTTGGGTCATGAGTATTCTTTTTCACTTACACAACAACCTTATACCAAAACAATTCCTTGCAAACCAGTACGGAAACTTCTACACTGAAAAAACTTAAATTTCTAAATAAATTTTTTTCGACCTTTTGCCCAACGACTGTCCAGCAGCTTTTGGGTCAGGAGTATTCTTTTTCACTTACACAACAACCTTATACCAAAACAATTCCTTGCAAACCAGTACGGAAACTTCTACTCTGAAAAAAATTAAATTTCTAAATTAATTTTTTGCGACCTTTTGCCCAACGACTGTCCAGCAGCTTTTGGGTCAGGGGTATTCTTTTTCACTTACACAACAACCCTATACCAAAACAATTCCTTGCAAACCAGTACGGAAACTTCTACACTGAAAAAACTTAAATTTCTAAATAATTTTTTTTCGACCTTTTGCCCAACGACAGTCCAGCAGCTTTTGGGTCAGGAGTATTCTTTTTCACTTACACAACAACCTTATACCAAAACAATTCCTTGCAAACCAGTACGGAAACTTCTACACTGAAAAAAATTAAATTTCTAAATAAATTTTTTTCGACCTTTTGCCCAACGACTGTCCAGCAGCTTTTCGGTCAGGGGTATTCTTTTTCACTTACACAACAACCTTATACCAAAACAATTCCTTGCAAACCAGTACGGAAACTTCTACACTGAAAAAACTTAAATAAATTTATGATGAAATATGTTGTTGTTATTTCCGTCAACCGATTGTACCTCTACGCGCAATCCTCGGAAGTCTTCGAGAGACTGGTGTGAGCTAGGGAAGCCCTCACCTTCTAACGTGTGATGCCATGCACGAGACTGGTGAATCGGTGTATCGAACATACGACCCCACGCTTGCGAGGCGAACGCTATACCAGCCGATTACCAGGTCCCATGTGAAGGTATACATTATATAGCATGTTTGGAAAGGTGTGATATCAAAATAATTCCTTGCGAATTAGTCTGGCAACTTCCTGGGAGTGAAAGAACTCGACGCCCCAATCAATTGCTTTCCCTTTTTCGACCCTTTATCCAACGACTGAGTATAGTACCTATGGAGGATCCGCCTCATCTCTTATGGGAAATAACATGGGGAAAACGCTAAGCTCAGAATTAGCGAAAATTGGCGAATTCAAGGTCACGCGCTCGCTGCTCTGCCGTCAGTGTGTGACGTAGTCGAGCTGATCCGCCGTGGAGATAACGAGGTTGCCAGTACCCAGCGCGGAGAACAATTATAGATGAAATAATTAGAATAATAATAATGATGTTTGAGAAAATAGAATTATAGAAAAAACAAGTACGAGGGCTGACAATAAAGTAAGGTCTCCAATTTTTTTTTTCATAGAAAATGACATTTATTTACAAAAAGCGATACACCGTTGGAAAGGCCAAGGTCTTGGCTACTTTTCTACATAATCGCCATTTTTTTCCAACACCTTGCGCATCCGCACGATGAACTTGTCTATGCCGGCAGAATACCACTCTCCGTCCGCCTCGCGCAGCCAGGTGTTGACCTCTTTCTGAACCTCCGCGTCACTATCAAACTTCTTCCCTCCGAGATGTTTTTTCAGGGCGGGGAACATGTGGTAGTCACTGGGGGCCACGTCGGGACTATAGGGAGGGTGATCGATGATTTCCCAGCCAAATGTCTTGAGCAGGTCAAGGGTAACGTTGGCTGTGTGCGGGCGCGCGTTGTCGTGGTGAAATTTCACTCCTTTGCTCAGCAATCCCGGGCGTTTGTTTTTTATGGCACGACGAAGCTTTTCCAGGGTCTCACAGTACCTTGCTGCATTGATAGTGGTTCCCCTTGGCATGAAATCCACCAACAATACCCCGTGGCGATCCCAAAACACCGTAGCCATCACCTTGCCGGCTGACAGTGTCGCCTTAAACTTTTTGGGTTTCGGAGAATCGCTATGGCGCCATTGTTTGGACGACTCCTTTGTTTCGGGTGTGTAGTGATGAGCCCACGTTTCATCCCCCGTAACAAACCCTTCCAAAAAATCATCGCCTTCCTCTTCAAAACGGGCCACAACTTTGGTCGCACATTCCACGCGCCGCTTCATGTGGTCTTCGGTCAGCTGTTTCGGCACCCATCGGGCAGAAACTTTGTGGTACTGCAACTTGTTCACAAGGATATGACGGATTGTTTCGCTGCTACACACTCCTCCAAGCTTCTCTTCCAAGTCCCTAATTGTCGCACGGCGGTTTTTGAGCATTTCTGCCTCCACTGCTTGAACAATCGCATCCGAGACCGACGGTCGGCCACTTCTCTCCTCGTCGTGAACATTAGTGCGCCCGGAATTGAACTCGCGGCTCCACTTACGCACGTTTTTTTATGTCCATACACTTTTCCCCGTAAACTTCAACTAGTTGACGATGGATTTCAATAGGTGTCACCTTTTTCGCACTCAAAAAACGTATTACAGAACGCAATTCGCACTTGGACGCTGACGCGAGTGGTACCTCCATCGTTGACGGCTGCTCAGCCAAGACTGAGCGGTCGGGGAAGCCTCACCCAGCAGCAAAGTGGTAGTGGGGGAACCAAGGAACACGGCGGTGTTGCCAGATTTCGCCTAGCGCGTGATCCGGCGAAGTTGCAGCGTTGGAGACCTTACTTTATTGTCAGCCCTCGTATGAGAGAAAAAAGATGGCGGCGCCTGATTGGTCAACACACATCATGGGACGACACACACATTTGAAACAACTACTTGCCAAACAGAGAATGGATTACATCAGACATTTTCTCGATGAGAGTGTGTTTACATTTATCTGTCAACTGTCATTTGAAAAAAGATTAGTTAAAGAAAAAACATGGCGGTCGGTTATCAAATGGTATACAGGGTGTACCATCATGTTATTCAAGAGGAAAAAACATGGCGGCTGCTCGGTAAATGGTATACAGGGTGTTTCAAAACAGTCAATTAGGAGAAAAACATTTATTATTTGACAGAAAAAAAAACATGGCGTCTTTTTGTCAAAAGCTATACAGGGTGTACCAATAAATGATGTAAACAAAAAAAATATGGCCGCCGCTGTCATTTGTCAAAGAAAACACGTGCCATTGGGGGTATGGAGGATTCACAATGTTTTCGTGATGGGGTCCGTCATTTTTAAAGTGTGATACCAATTCGTTTTCAAGGAATACATCAGAGCCATCTGTCGTTCAATATATACATTAATGATATTTTGGATCTGTACGAATCATAAAAAAATAAGTACAGTTTCAAAAAATTAAGATAGAAGAAAAGTAATAGTAAATTCGGATTACCCACAAATGGCACTTCCGGTCGTCCGATTTTGATGATTTTGATATCAATAGATTCGTTTGGATGTCAAGAAACATTTTTAAGCATTTTCCGAGGTCAAAAGGGCATAGGAGGCTATCTTCGTTATTAGCAAAGTTACAGAAACGTGCGGGTACTCTAAGAAGACAACTTTCATGGGAGATCAAGAAAATAATAGAATTTGCGTACGTCAACTGCCATAAGGGCCGTAAACCGCACATATTAATGCGTTATGTACTTATTGCTTAAATCTTAGAAGCTGATTCGTAAAAGTTTGTCATTTTTCGTTCAGAATGCCACTCAATATATGTGTCTTTGTTTCGTTTTCACTATCCATCATCATCATCAGGCGGAGTTAGGCAGCACATTTTTTAAAAGTATGAGATTGAATAACATCTGTGTGTGTGTGTGTGTATGTGTGTGTGTGTGTGTGTGTGTGTCTGTATTGTAGAAAACAACTACTCACCCACACAGAGAGATTGAATTACATCAGACATCTATGTATTTTCTGATCAAACCAGAATGAACTCACCTTATAAAACGCTTATTGTGACCACATTTTTACGTGTTTTAACGCTTCTAATTTTAATCGTTTTTTCGAACATGAAAACACATGTTTTCGTTACATATTTTATGTAATTCAGCGTTCGAAATTTTAGTTGTTTTTTCGAATGCGTAAAACGTCTATTTTCGTTGCGTTTTTAACGTGTTTTAACGCTTCTAATTTTACTTGTTTTTTGGGACGCGAAAACAATAATTTTGAACGATTTTGAAATGCCAAATATCCATAAGAAATACATGTAAAAGTAAATTTTTATCGCTTGTAATTTTAATCATTTTTTGGGACACGTAAACTTCTATTTTCATTGTATTTTTACATGTTTCAGCGTTTCAAATTTTAGTTGTTTTTTGGAGCATAAAAACACATGTTTGTGTCACATATTTTATGTAATTCAGCGTTCGAAATTTTATATGTTTTTTCGAATGCGTAAAACGTCAATTTTGATCACATTTTTGCGTGTTTTAGAGTTTCAAATTAACCAATTTAAGTTAAAGGTAAAAAAGAAACATGGTGGCTACTTGTTAAATGTTATACAGGGTGTGTTAAAACACATTTTTGAGAGAAAAAACAACAAGATTCGTCAAAATACATCATTTAAGATGAAAAAACATGACGGTTGCTTGTTAAATGCTATACAGGGTGCCCCAAAACTTATCATTCAAGAGGAAAAAAATTTCGCTGGATGTCAAAGTATGGGTATGTTCGGTATGGTTCGGTTTGTCACAGTATGGTTTAGTTATGTATAGACTTGATGGAATGTAAAGAATTCAGTTGCATTCAATATGTTGCATCGAACACAAAGTAAAAACATGGAACAGGAGCTTGAACATCGCAGCAGCAGCAATATCCAAACACCCTCCTATATATCAATGAAGTAATGAAAAGTGATATGGGACAACTCGATGAATATTTCGGCAGAAAACTAGATAAAGAAGCTTATAGATTATGTAGAGGTCTTCTTGTATTCAATAGATATTAAAATTATGATGTGTGGCTTATTTCTAATCAAGTTTGATATATGTGAAATAGCAATTTGCTCATTAAAAGAACCGCACTTTAAAATGCGTGGGTTACATCTATTTTGAATGCATTGTATCACACGTTAAAATGTAATGAAATTTTGTCTAGAAAAAAAGTGCTCATTCCACATGATGACAAGTCCGTTTCCACATCACCCAGGAGGTAGGACAGCCAATACGTTTCCTTTTTTTATTGTGGAAGTTTCCCCAGTAGGCCTATCATAACCACCAAATCATTTTTAACTTATTGCTTATGTAGCCACTAAAAATTTTGTCATCGTGGGAGTGAGTAGAAATACTCAATATAAAGTTAAGTATAAAAACATAGTAAGTATGCATATGGATATTAAAATTTTATTCAGCAGTCGTTTCCAATGTTTATGCTATATGATTAGTTCATCTAATTGGATATTAATATCGAATTGATGTAAAGTAAGTATATCAATGATGAAACAAAGGTGATCAGTTAACGGAAATATCATGATGAGGTGTAGTTAAAATACAAGGAGTGAATACACAGGTTCCCAAGTTTAGTTAGGAGATATTCTTCAAACCTTGCTTATTTTTTTTGGGGATACAAGGAGTGAATACACATGTTCCCAAGTTTAGTTAGGAGATATTCTTCAAACCTTGTTCATTTTTTTGCGGATACAAGGAGTGAATACACAGGTTCCCAAGTTTAGTTAGGAGATATTCTTCAAACCTTGCTTATTTTTTGGGGTTACAAGGAGTGAACACACAGGTTCCCATCATTGATGTGCTTACTTTACAACAATCGATAGTAATATCCGAATAGTCAAAATTGATACCTTTAATGCATGTACTTTTGAAAAGGACTACTGTTTGAGCGGAAGTTTGAGTATGACGTGTAAGTTTATGTCTGAGTAAATACGGCAAACTACGAAGAAGGACTATATGAGTTTACTAGAGCAAAGTTTCAATCTTAGGAATGTGATATCTTTATCGTCTCCCAGACTAAATGTTATGTTATTTCGAACATCGTCATGATAAAAAATATTAGAGAGTGCTATCAACATCCATCGCCTCTTCTAGCGGGATTAAATGATGTCCCCATGGCAATGTTTCATTCGTCCCCGGAATCAGGTAGCGTTTGTCATCTTCGGGTGAAAGGGCGATCTTCTCTTGAACGATGGAGTGTACTTGATGTTTTTCAGAGCGAATCAAATTCTGGCGTACAATCTTTTTCTCGCAGCTGTCGAGACATTCGATATAGTCTTCAAACGTAATCGTCGTTTTCACCACAGACGATTTCACGCCCTTTGCTTTCTTGGTGCTCCCCAAATTTTTCAATTCCATCACAATTTCATCTTCATCATACCCCTCATCAATCATCTTTTTTCTTTTCTCCTCATTATCAGCTTCAGTTGTTAACACCTTCGTTGTGTATAATTTAGATCGCAGACCGACATAATCTGTCATCGGTATGCCGTTGTTCTCATCTTTCATCATACCCAACACTTTTTTGTTTTCTAAGGGGATGCCGTAGATGTTGTTGGGCGAATAGTCGGAGGTATCGAAGCGTTGATGGCAGTCCTGCCTCATTAGTTCATAGGGATCTTGGCGCAGCTCATATATGAGGGAATCGGTGTCCGTATACATAACAGTACAATCCTCACCAAAACGTTCCCTCATATAGCCATAGTGGAAGTCATATATGGTAGTCTTTGCCAAATCCAGAATGGCTTGACCTACATAGATAGGCTTATTGAGATGAATTTGCAACTTTCTAAGCTCAACAGCCACCAAGTTTTCGTTAAAGATGGTGCAGTTTTTAAACTCCGGTTTGGCTATGTAGGCTTCTGCACCATATCTTCCACTCCACTCAGTCAGAAGGCGGATGTTGGCCCTCTTCCGAATGTTTTCCATAGTTTTACCAAAGACTGCGTTGTTCATCAACTTATACAAGTTTTTTTCGAAGTCATTAGTAGCTTTTTTGCGAAGCTCCGTATTCAAATCGATATATGATTTCAGCCAGGGACTCTGCTTAAATTTCAATACTCGGTGGATTTTCTTCAATACTAAGCCATGCTCCAATGCCTGCTTCAATGCTCGGTAGTGAATGATATATTTGATCTTATCATGAAGAGTCGCCATCAATTTTGTTAGCTGCTTAGCTTCCACCGGAGGTTTTTTCGTCTTACAACATATATGTTCGGGACAAAATGGAATATCCTTGTGCTTATCGTGCAAGTATTGGGGATATTTCAAGTCAACTTCTAGAATGTATCCTTCATCGGCATCGTCAGGTATTGTGGATACATCAATATTGGTATCTGCCCATTGAAACCCACCATAAGGAAGGTACTGCGACATAGCCCATCCGTACTGATTGTTGACATCGAAGTACATCAGAAAAGTTGAGGGTTTGGATGGGTTATAGCTGTTAGGCATGTATTTATTGTTTGCGTGAGCTCGACGTTTGGAGCAAACTTGACTCAGACCTCCTCGAATGCCTCGCTCAACAAATAGAAACATGTCGACATCAGTGAGAAGTTCGAACTCTGCTCTGCTCGCAAATATGACAATGGGTGGCAAGTTTAAATTGTGCTTCTTGCACCCATGTCATATTTATATCATACGGACACCAAAACACAGAGGCCAAATCTTCAGCTAATTGAGCCATCTCATCAGCGAACCACGCCATACAGTCCTGCCCGCGATGACACCGGTAAAAAGAGAGGGAGTCATCATAGGAGCATTTCATGTAGTATCCGACGGCAGCTGGAACGTGGTGCTGAGGCTTCTTGGGATTATCACTCTTCTCCAGCACACTCTCCAAGTCGGCATACACCACGAATTGGACCTCTTCTTTGTTCATGTAATTTTTGAATTTCAAGGTGTTTTCCCCGGCTCGGGCATCTTAATGGCAGTCTCATTTAATTTCTTGCAATCCTCGAGGTGTTTGTCGAGCTTTTGTTCGCTATAGAAATAATGAAGACATCGGTCACAAAAATATTTTTTTGATCCTGTATGTTTGCTCAGCTGCGTTGAAAGGAGTCTCGACATACTTTTTATCCAAACAAAATGGAATTTTGTTGGAGCTCCACCGTCCTCCTCACCCTCAACATAATATTTATCCTGCACCAGAAGCAAATTCACATGCCTCTCCTTCTTATCTTTAGTCAGATAGGATGGAAGAGTTTCAAAGGATTTCTTGGTCTTTTGAAGGATATATATATTGATAGAGATATCGTTCTGCTTCTCAAAGTTGGGGATTTGTTTGGTGGTCATCGGCCAGTGAATACCTTTCAGCTTCAAGACTTCGGAGTAGTGGGGGTAAGAAGAAGTCCTATCGGTGTTTTTTCCAGAACTGATTGGGTAAAGTGCCGAAATTACCGCCCAAGCAAAACATGCTTGATCATCATTTTTAACATTGATGCAAGCGTTCTTTTTTTAAATCTGAGGCGGCAACTCGATGTAAGAAGATCCAAGCTGGGGTGTAAATTTGTTGATGTTAATACCCATATTAACTACCTTCTTCAACGCCCAGCCTGAATCGCGTTCCTGGAACTCCTCAAGGTCTTTTGCGATAGGAGCAATAACCTTAGACTCAAACCATTCATCCAAGTCGGTTTCGCGGTATATTGGAGAGTTGGTGGTGGTGAAGTATTTATACTCCTTCAAGATCTGCGCCCCTTTCAAGATCTCAAATTCGCCACAGAAAACCATGTTGACTTTCACTGATTTATCCTTCTTGAGAGCATTCTGAATTCTCCTTTTGAATATGGCTTTGGAATCAATCAGGAATGAGCCTGGATCCTTGTGTTTGAGGTTGGAAATAACACCACTCCTGATTCGACTATTGAAGGCTGAGTCTGTATCTTCCCAACAAACACGATCTCTTGCAGTTTCAGGTCGTGAAGAATGCCCTGCCCCCTTCTTCTGCACCGCTTTGATTTGGGTACGCATCGTCTTAATATTTCTTAGACATGCCTCCAGATGTTGTTTCTCGCCAATTGATTTCGCACCTCGCATAGCATCCCTAATCCTCTTTATCCCCTTAGCGCACTCATATAATCCTTCTCTAGCCACCTTGTCATCATACTGAGGCGATATAAGCCCCAATATGGTGGCAATATGACGCACTAGATCACTGAATAGACTCATAATCAATGAAACAAATGAAAAATCAAAAAATTACAAGTCACGCAATGTTCACCAAATTGAAAATATCTCACCACACGTCTGCACTATACAGCGATCTGAAATAAAATGATGAGAATTATAAAAAAGTCTGATGTTGAACGTTCAACGTTCTAAAGTAGACCGATGTAATTCATTGGAGCTCAGCATAATGTAAACTTAGGTCGGACGGAAGACTGAACGCTTTATAAAAGGGTGGGGGTAAGAAAAATCTTTCAAATGACGACTGAAAGGTTTCAAAAGGCCCCCAGTTTGTAAAAATTTGTGTTTCAATTAGCATAAGAATACATATAAAAGTGCTGCATTTGCCATATATCGAGGTATTTGTAACATTTTTATATATTGAATGCCATAAGAATGCATGTAAAATGCTGTATGTCGTTTAACACATGAAATTGAATAATGAAATTTTCAGAAAACTATGTTTCAGATTGAACGTCTAATAAAAGGGTGGGGGTAAATATTAATGCTTTATTTGATAGAGAAAATTTTTTATACGACAACTGAAAGGTTTCAAAAGGCCCCGAGTTTTTCTAATACGTGTGCTTCAATTAGCATAATGCATATAAAAGTGCTGCATTTATCCCGGTATTTGTAACATTTTTATGCATTGATTTCCATAAGAATGTGTGTAAAATGCTGCATATCGTTTGACACATGAAATTGAAGAATGAAATTTTCAGAAAACTATGTTTCAGATTGAACGTCCAATAAAAGGGGTGGGGGTAAAGAAAATCTGTTTAAAAATGATTTTAAAATGATTTGGAAGTTTCATTCAGCATTTAACGTTTACTCTAAGCAGGCGCATTAGCAAAAAATATGTCTAATCCAGCGTTACAGCAATTTTGTTTGAACTTGATTAAATCATGTATTGAACAAGTATTTAACGAAAACAATTATTGTGGAGCATGTTTGCCGGCAAGTTTAATTTTCTATGAGTTAGCCGAGAAGTATGGAATTACAGCAAAGTTATGTGTTGGAACGAAATTTTATTCGAATGGGGTTACAATTACACCGCATTTTTGGATTGAGCATAATCAAATAGTGTATGATCCTACTGATGCCATCACAAAATTTTATTTTCCTCATGAATACCCATTTACATTGAAGAAAGGAATGTTTATGCGTCATACTACTGAAGATACCAAAATTCTAGATATTTATCACAATGTTAAACAAACCAAGTCCACAACAGAGTACTTTGATGGAGCTCCAAAAAGTTTATTGAAAATACGAAAGAATATACATAATGCTACAATACTTGACAACGAGAAAAAATAATATTGCGAGTTATTGAATACACATAGCCAACTTAAAAAATGACACAAGGGTGCAAGACTAACCAAAAGGGGAGGGAGTAAAGAAGTTTTAGTGGAGGAAGTCCCCTAACACGCAGTTCATTCCAGACATCTAAGATGGAAGCAGTAAGGTTATTTTCTGGTGCTCAAGCTGCTATGAAAATTAGATAGTTGAATATTGATAGTGATTTTATCGAACAGTGGTATTATGATGAAAAAATCAGCTGTTATATTATCTACATCAATAATAAACCAACAGCATTTGCGCTGCTCTCAACCATGGATTTTGACCCCCTGAGGAAACATTCAAAACCGAAAACCATCAATTATATTGATACATTACTGGAATACCGAAGAAAAGGATATGCAGCTAAACTCATCGCTCACATCAAGAATCATGAAGTATTTACAGCTTTTCGCAGCAATGAAGAATCTGAACGATTATTTGAAAAATGTGGTTGTATATATTGTGGTGAAATAATATGTCCAATGTTTAGATATCCATAATAAAATTTGAAAAACATTTAAGCTTTTTAATTATGTCTCCTTAATTTTAACTTTTCAAGTCTTTATCAAATAACTAGGTGTTTTAGACGATTATTATTATGTTGCGATGGATTTTAAAAACACCTATTTTTTCAACCAATAAAACATTAAATTCATAATTGAACAATTATATGAAGCTTTACATCTAAATATATTCATCTCATATCTTCTCAACCTTTCATGTGTCTCGCCGACGATATCCTCCTTACGAACTCACCTACTTCTCTGAGACACTACATAAGACTCGTTTGAAATTGATCCGATTTGACCACTCCAGTCAGCTGCCTAATTGCATTGCCCTCAAATGATGAGCATGCGCAGTTGGACCATGGTCGACACCCCCATTTAAACTTAAATTTTGGATTTGATACAATTTGAAGGTGACACCTTGCCCTAAGTATAGCTTTCAAATCTAGGGTACTTTTCAATAATTTGTTCTTGTAAAAATATCAAGTCACGGTAATTCAACGTGACTTCAAAAAGTGCAAAATCCAAATCGAAATTCATCAACGTTACTTGGGATTTTTTAGTTGATTAGTACTTCAAAAATGTTTAAATTTTGGAGTTTAGAACAAACCATTGAATGGTATGGTTAAATCAACTCATTTTTAGCTATAAAATTGCATTATCAGGTCTTTCATATCCCAATTGTGTGTCTGTTCCTACACCGCGGATCGAAATATAGTTCCAAATGGTGTATCGTTTGCATCAGATAATGAAATTATGTTCCTTCACCGCGGATTGAAATATAGTTACGAATAGTGTGATGTCACAGTGTAAAACTTATTTCTTGTGTTTTATTACAAAATGAATCGAAAATCGTGTGATTCTACTAGAACGAACTAACCAATCAAGTCGACCCAATTTGGGTCGACTTCAATATATCAAGTCAGTACAAATTGGACTGACTTCAAAAACTGTACAATCCAAATCGAAATTCGTCAACGTTGCTGGAATTTTCGAATTAATCAGTGCTTCCAATATGTTTTCCTTTTCAAATTAACCCAAATTGGGTTGACTTCAAAAACTGTACTATCCAAATCGAAATTTGTCAACGTTGTTGGAATTTTCGAATTAATCAGTGCTTCCAATATGTCAGAGTTTGGATCATTGGCATTTTGCCAATGATCTAAACGTCACTTCATTTGAATTTTAGAGTTTTGGACCATACCATTGAATGGTATGGTAAAATCAACTCATACAAGGGTGACACAATCCAACCTCAAATGACAACGAGATTATTACCATTTTGAGTGAACTCAAAGAGGCGAATATAATTCTATTAGATAAAGGGCATTTCCCCATACATTATCATTTTCAAAATGGGTCTTGACAAGTTTGGACGTAGCGACAACGCAAGCGCAGATAAAAAGCGTAAATTGGCAACACCCTCTGGAGGAGGCGGTTTGTTGCACACCCCAGATGGTAATATTGATTTCGATAATTTGAAATTGAGTAATGTAAAGAGCCCTACCAAGGATACGGATGCAGCCAATAAACAATATGTAGATAGGATCGATAAAAAAATTACTGCAACTATACAACACCAAGCTGAAGAACACCATTCGGAAATAGTCCAAGTGAATGATAGATTAACAAATCAAATGTCCACCTCCATAAATAAATTTATTGCCAGCTTGGATGAACTTAAAGCGAATATAAAAAGTATTCAAAATGAAGCGAGTAAGCTACAGAAACAAGTTGATGATAAAATGCAAACACTTAATGGAGACATTGTTCAAATAGAGCACACGAATGCGGAACGTTATGATAAGGCGATGGCATTCTTTGAAAAATTCAACCAACAATTTATAACTGATATCGAAAATATTCGTGGAGATTTGTTGAAAAAAATTACCGAAATTACTGATTTGGTTCATTCACACAATTTAAAATGGAATATTAAGCACAACGAAACGCTAACCAAGAATGAGTTGAATCAGTTTCGAGATGATATCTCCAAGCAAATCGTCAAATTTAATTCAGATATAGCGAATGCAAAATCAGCTATTGAACAAATCCGTAAAATGCAGAATGTAGTTGTTGCAACACCATAATAAAATAGTACGTTTTTTTGTAGCCTCATCATCAGATATGTGCCATGGCTTTCTAAAGAAAAGATTTAACTTGTTTGTGAACAATATAACGAATTCCGAAGAAAACTTGTTCAAGTTGGCGATTTTAACTGAAATATGTTTAGAGTACCGTGCCCCAATAGATACTTACTATCCCAATTAAAAACTGTACTTTCGAAAATGATTTCTATCTATGAATAAATGTTTTGAAAAAATGCTTGTTTCATTTACGCTAATGTATGTTGTGTAATTGATAACTAAGCAGTCGCATGCATCCATGATATTGGTAAAAACAATCTTCACTGTATGAATCAATTTTTTGAGATAAGTACTGAATCTGAAAATGGCCTTCTAAACCACCATACCTCAATGCTATCGATCAAATTTTTAAATAATGCTAATGAATGTCTACCTGAAATGACCCCCTAAACCACCAGACCTCAATGATATCGATCAAATTTTTAAATAATGCTAATGAATGTCTACCTGAAATGACCCCCTAAACTACCCGATCTGAATGCAATCAATCAAATTTTTAAATAATGCTAATGAATGTTTACCTAAAATGGTCTCCTAAACCACCTGATTTGAATCACATAGAAATTATTAGATCATATTTGTTGAGTGAGTGGATACACTATTCAATCTTATATAATGCTTTTGAATGTTTACCTAAAATGACCTCCTACACCCCGATTTTAACATTAATAATCAAATTTTTGTATAAGTATTGAATCTGAAAAATGGCCTTCTAGACTACTAGATTCGAAAAATTGTATGGAATCGCAAACTATTTTCGTATTAAACAACTAAAACATGTAAAAATTGCTAGTGAATGTTTGCTAAAAAAGACCTCCTAAACAGCCACATTTTAACGCTATTGAGCAAATTTTTTGTATAAGTATTGAATCTGAAAAATGGCCTAGACTACTAGATTCGAAAAATTGTATGGAATCGCAAACTATTTTCATATTATACAAAGAAAACATGTAAAAAATTAACTTTTAACAAATATTTAAATAAAAATGCTTCGAGTTGCTCTAGGTTGAGTGTAAGAAAGTACTAAAAAAATATTTAAAAAATGTTGTATAGAAACACGACTATCACAATCACAACTATCTACCAAAAAAATAATTGAGAAAATCATATAATTTGACTATGTCCCAAAAAATAATTGAAAAATTCATACTGACGTAATTTTTGAACATGAGCAAGAACTTGATTAGTAAAAGATGTCATAAATATTAGCATGTTTCCATACTAAATATAAAAAAACATAGGTTTATCATTACTAAAAAATTACTCGAAAAATTTGGCTATGTTCCAAAAATTTTAATATATTGGATTGAAACATGAGTTAATTTGAGGCAAATCTATGAATAAAAATACTCTGAGTTGAACAAAAATTAAGAATTAAAATGAATAAACATACAGCCAGAGAAAATACAGTTCTTCGATAACCGTTCAGGTGACGATTTCCCCCTTACAAAAAAACACTGTTCATACCAAACTTTTTTAATAGGGACAACCCCCTTTGCAGAGAGGAATTACAGACCCCAAAGCCGATACTCTCCCCTTTCGGGTACCTGTCGTGATTTTGTGTAGGAAAAAGTCGACCGTTTTTTCATCGATAGCTGAGAAATTTAAAAAAACTAGCACAATATTTTATAATAATAACAATCATATTTCACTCACAAATTTCCCTCAAAACCTTCAGCATCAATATAATGAATGAAAAACTTACATTGTTTTTAGATATAACGGCACAAACACTTAAATATAGTTATAATTCGAAGATTATCTTTGAATAAACACCAACTATACACTGACGCTATTCGAATGCCTCAAACTTGGTAAACTTTTGAATGCAGAATGACGCTATCCACACCTAATAACATTGTTCGCTCCTACCACTCTATCATCGCGCAGTCGGTGACAACGCAACATATTCGGGGTTTTTCCAATAATAATTGATAACACTACCTCAGATTACCGCATTTCAATGCCAGCAGATTATTACTTCCGGCATAATAATTGCATTTTCCGTTTGCGGTTTGGGATATTACTTCCGGCATAATAATTTTATGGTTTGCGATAACGTTGGCTTGAATAATAGTAAGTTGATTGGGTGTTGCCAGTTGTAAAATTAATCGTACAAGTTGAGTCCAAAACATTCCATCAAGTCTATATATACATAACTAAACCATACTGTGACAAACCGAACCATACCGAACATACCCATACTTTGATATCCAGCGAAATTTTTTTCCTCTTGAATGATAAGTTTTGGGGCACCCTGTATAGCATTTAACAAGCAACCCAACCGTCATATTTTTTCATCTTAAATGATGTATTTTGACGCATCTTGTTGTTTTTTCTCTCAAAAATGTGTTTTGACACACCCTGTATAACATTTAACAAGTAGCCACCATGTTTCTTTTTTACCTTAAATTGGTTAATTTGAAACTCTAAAACATGCAAAAAAATATGATCAAAATTGACGTTTTTCGCATTCGAAAAAACATATGAAACGAAAATAGACGTTTTACGCATTCGAAAAAACATATAAAATTTCGAACGCTGAATTACATAAAATATGCGACACAAACATGTGTTTTTATGCTCCAAAAAACAACTAAAATTTGAAACGCTGAAACATGTAAAAAATACAATGAAAATAGAAGTTTACGTGTCCCAAAAAATTATTAAAATTACAAGCGATAAAAATTTACTTTTACATGTATTTCTTATGGATATTTGGCATTTCAAAATCGTTCAAAATTATTGTTTTCGCGTCCCAAAAAACAAGTAAAATTAGAAGCGTTAAAACACGTAAAAAACGCAACGAAAATGGACGTTTTACGCATTCGAAAAAACAACTAAAATTTCGAACGCTGAATTGCATAAAATATGTAACGAAAACATGTGTTTTTATGTTCCAAAAAAAACGATTAAAATTAGAAGCGTTAAAACATGTAAAAATGTGGTCACAATAAGCGTTTTATAAGGTTAGTTCATTCTGGTTTGATCAGAAAATATATAGATGTCTGATGTAATTCAATCTCTTTGTATGGGTGAGTAGTTGTTTTCTACAATACACACACACAGATGTAATTCAATCTCATACTTTAAAAAATGTGCTGCCTAACCCCGCCTGATGATGATGGATAGTGAAAACGAAACAAAGACACATATATTGAGTGGCATTCTGAATGAAAAATTACAAACTTTTACGAATCAGCTTCTAAGATTTAAGCAATAAGTACATAACACATTAATATGTGCGGTTTACGGCCCTTATGGCAGTTGACGTACGCAAATTCTATTATTTTATTGATCTCCCATGAAAGTTGTCTTCTTAGAGTACCCGCACGTTTTTGTAACTTTACCAATAACGAAGATAGCCTCCTATGCCCTTTTGACCTCGGAAAATGCTTAAAAATGTTTCTTGACATCCAAACGAATCTATTGATGCCAAAATCATCCGAATCGGACGACCGGAAGTGTCATTTCCGGTTTGGACCGGAAGTAGCCATTTTATTGCAGATTTGGACTCTCCTCAATGTGGGTAATCCGAATTTACTATTACTTTTCTTCTATCTTAATTTTTTGAAACTGTACTTATTTTTTTATGATTCGTACAGATCCAAAATATCATTAATGTATATATTGAACGACAGATGGCTCTGATGTATTCCTTGAAAACGAATTGGTATCACACTTTAAAAATGACGGACCCCATCACGAAAACATTGTGAATCCTCCATACCCCCAATGGCACGTGTTTTCTTTGACAAATGGCAGCGGCGGCCATATTTTTTTTGTTTACATTATTTATTGGTACACCCTGTATAGCTTTTGGCAAATAGACGCCATGTTTTTTTTTCTGTCAAATGATAAATGTTTTTCTCCTAATTGACTGTTTTGAAACACCCTGTATACCATTTACCGAGCAGCCGCCATGTTTTTTCTTCTTGAATAACATGATGGTACACCCTGTATACCATTTGATAACCGACCGCCATGTTTTTTCTTTAACTAATCTTTTTTCAAATGACAGTTGACAGATAAATGTAAACACACTCTCATCGAGAAAATGTCTGATGAAATCCATTCTCTGTATGGGCAAGTAGTTGTTTCAAATGTGTGTGTCGTCCCATGATGTGTGTTGACCAATCAGGCGCCGCCATCTTTTTTTCTCTCATACTTCTTTTTTCTATAATTCTATTTCCTCAAACATCATTATTATTATTCTAATTATTTCATCTATAATTGTTCTCCGCGCTGGGTACTGGCAACCTCGTTATCTCCACGGCGGATCAGCTCGACTACGTCACACACTGACGGCAGAGCAGCGAGCGCGTGACCTTGAATTCGCCAATTTTCGCTAATTCTGAGCTTAGCGTTTTCCCCATGTTATTTCCCATAAGAGATGAGGCGGATCCTCCATAGGTACTATACTCGACTGTCTAGACGCTTTCGGGTCAGGTGTATACCTCATCGTCACGTCTACATTACCCATCGCTTCTAGAATAAAATAATTGATTCTTTGCAAACGGTCTTCGTTGTTAGTACAGTAAAAGAATACTATACAATTTGGCAAATTTCCACACCCACCGAGGAGGTATTGCCACCAGAGCTGTGGAATACTGCTACAGATATTGTTTCAATTCGGGTAGTCGAAACATATTCGTCATACAGCTCTGGTTTGGGTGCGTTTCCTTTTTTTTAAGTGGGAGTGTCACCGGTAGTCCTATGATAACCACTTTCATGAGTCATTCATAAATATACACAATATGTTTACTCCTACGGAACATAAAACTAATTGGTCTCATAAGTTCCAGTTTTTATGATAATTTGGGAAGGGCCAAGTTACTGAATGATACCATGTCTAGAGTCATATATATCATTTCATTGAAAACAGCGGCCATATCTTCCCACATCTTCCCAGGTTTACTGTTAATTTGTTTCCAAGAAGCAATATGCTATGTCCCGTGACGACAAAAATGGGGGTCATATCACCCCATCTTTGCAAAAGGCCACCTACCTCCCTTCACAGCCCCTTTCCTCACATACACCGCTTGAAAATTCCGCAAAAATCCGCTTCGCACCGCATAGACAAAAATAGGAAAAGTCCCATTTTTGCAAAAGTCCTCCTACCTCCCCTCACAGCCTTACCCTTACCTCACATACACCGCATATCATTCCGCAAAAATCCGCTTCGCACCGCATAGACAAAAATGGGAAAAGTCCCATTTTTGCAAAAGGCCTACCTCCCCTCACAGCCTTACCCTTACCTCACATACACCGCATATCATTCCGCAAAAATCCGCTTTGCACCGCACAGACAAAAATGGGAAAAGTCCCATTTTTGCAAAAGGCATCCTACCTCCCCTCACAGCCTTACCCTTACCTCACATACACCGCATATCATTCCGCAAAAATCCGCTTCGCACCGCACAGACAAAAATGGGAAAAGTCCCATTTTTGCAAAAGTCCTCCTACCTCCCCTCACCTTACCTCACAAATAAGTACCGCATTGCTTACATTATTTTAAGTTAACTGGGATTTTTTAGTATCGAGAACACAATTGAAAAATATTATTAAGTATGAATGAATCCCCTCCTATAAAAAGACACTTTTCATGAACGAACCTTTTACAGTAAGCGCAATGACTTGTTTCATTAGAATTATCGGTTCGGGAACATATTAAGCAACGACTGCGTACATCATCGGATTTATTTAGAATTAAAGCTTTAATTTCATTTCTATATCGTTCCATATCTCTTACTTTTTTCAAATCACTATATTTGTCGTTCACAATGCATTCAAAAAACTTTATACAAAACATTCCGCATTTGAAACTATCCTTTTGTTCAACATGATCATACACAATTACAGATAGATTATTTTCAATGCGTACATTATTTATTTTATTGTAAATCTCCACAAATCTAATGAATGAATTTAAATACAGTTTTGTCTTTTTGACGTTACTGTTGAACGGATCCATGAAAGCAAAAGTCAATTTAACGAAATCAATAATGACGAGACAGTGATGATTTTGATTGATTAATACCGGTAAAGCGAGGTAATTTTTGTTGAAAGATATGTTTTCTATGAACGAATCGGAAATTTGGTCAGAAAGAAAAATAACATTTGCAATTTCTTGAGGAATTATTTGGAATTTATTTTCGACGTTTAATAAATTTAACGCTATATCAATCACAAAATTCGATAACCAATTTTTATTATCAAGAGATATGAAATCCGATATATTGATTTGATTAAAACAATTTAAATCACTGAAAATGGCCACGACGTAATCTCTGTTATTTTTACCATAATATTTAATGTCGTTAACAAGACCGTTAGACAAAAACTCTATATCTTTGACTGGTCTCCATCTACGCGAAATTTCATCAATCCCCTCGAAATTAAGTAAAGTAGGAAGATAATAATAATAAAAAACTCTTTCAATCTATTCAACATTCTATTTTTAAAAAATCTGGAGCTCCTTTCAATTCGTTCTGTTAATTGTACGCCTTTAAAATTATATACGACAAATTTGCACCACGGCCTATTCGTTATTTCCAGTAAACCCTGAATTTGAAAATAGTAATTAGAATTTATTTTTAATTTTCCATTATTATCAATATATTCGAGTTTTTTTTAAGTTTCTTGTCGATCACAATCCCGCACCTTGAAAGGACATTTTATTTCTATAATCCCGTCCTCATTCAGAAGCCCATCTGGAGACCCTCCCAAAAATGAAAATTCATTATGAACAATTAGTCCACATTTTTGATATTTATATTTCGATTGACTGCAAGAAAAACCGTTATCAAAAAGTATGAAAATACACGAGCTCTTATGGTAGACGAACAGTTCTGGAGGCCAGGTGACGTCAAATTACGATGCATCCTCTCTGAAATTTGACCAATGTACGGAGCCATCCTTTGTAGTGCATAATCGTTGTCATTTTCACAGAAAATTGATTGTGGCGACACTGAATAGGAGTACCTACTGGAATCGTCCACTAACCTTATTCAACGATTATACATTACACAGGATGGCCCATTTCCTATGTCCGTTCATTGGTCAAATTTCAAAGCAGGTGCATCGTCATTTGACGTCACCTGGCCTCCAGAACTGTTCGTCTGCCATAAGAGTCCATATATTTTTATACTTTTTCACAGCGGTTTTTCTTCCTGTTAGTAAAATTTTTCCGTCGTTTTCTTCAGTGTTTGTATTTGGTGGATATTTCTCCTTGGGGTTACATAATAAATGACCATGTACATTTGCGAAGTTTAGTTGCTGCTCATTTACTTCTTCAATACTATTGTATTTATTGAGAAATTACTCAACAGCTTTTATTATTGTCATCCCTCAGCTTGAGCTAATTTTATGATCTCCAAACTGAGATATCTATAAAAGAACAACGATTCATGAATACCTATTAAATGTAAATTTCGATATACAGGGTGTTTCATAATAAATGCGCAGGACTTCAGGATGTGATAGCTCGTCCAAAAATATGGAAAAAGTTTCTATTAACTTACCCTCTAAAATGCACCATTTTCGAGATACAGGGTGTTGAAATTTAAAAAAAATAATCGTTTTTTGCGAATATCTCTGGAACCGTTTATCGCACAGAAAACAGATTTCGTAGGCATTTTCTACTCATAACAAGCTATGTTTTGTGAGGATTTTTATTTTTTTAAATTCATAATTGGTGAAGATTTTGAAGGGGTAGTGGGTGTTTTTTTCTCCAACTTCTACGCCACTGGAATAAGTACAGTTTTGAGCCTCTTATATGAACCGCCAATGATTTCTACACAAAAAAGGTATTCTTGGTCATAAGCTCTAAAGTTGACCGTTTTCAAGAAAAATCAACTTTCATGTTGTTTAAATAATGTTTTTTCCTCGAAAAATTGAAGCTAACGGCGGACATTTCCAACAATTCAACTGAGTATGATTGTTATTGTTTTTTTTTTATTTTGCAATTAAGAAGTCAACGTTTGGTTTTGTTACTTGTTTTAACGTTTAAATAAATTTTGTATAATTAGGAAAAAAATTATTTAATAAAATTTACCATGTTTTTCAACATGAAAGTTGATTTTTCTTGAAAACGGTCAACTTTAGAGCTTATGACCAAGAGTACCTTTTTTGTGTAGAAAACATTGGCGGTTCAAGTAGATTGCTCAAAATCATACTTTTTCCAGTGGCGTAGAAGTTGGAGAAAAAAACACCCACTTCCCCTTCAAAATTTTCACCAATTATGAATTTGAAAAAATAAAAAATCCGCACAAAACATAGCTTATTATGAGTAGAAAATGCCAACGAAATATGTTTTCTGTGCGATGAACGGTTCCAGAGATATTCGCAAAAAACGATTATTTTTTTTAAATTTCTACACCCTGTATCTCGAAAATGGTGCATTTTAGAGGGTAAGTTAATAGAAACTTTTTCTCATATTTTTGGACGAGCTATCACATCCTGAAGTCCTGCGCATTTATTATGAAACACCCTGTATATATTTTAATGGCGAATGGAAAACACTAGACATCTCTATACAGATGAGTTGATGGCGATAAACTACTTTATTGCATATACCAATAGCAGAGAAAAATAAAAATGTACATTTAGTTACGAATTTGAAAATTTTATTTTTTCGTCAGGATACAGATACTAAAAATTTTCATTTGCAAGGTTAATGCCTTTTTGTAAAACAAAATTTTACTTGTAAAAGAACAGCGAACAAACACCACCATATTTCGAAATATTCAAGCAAATTCAAATATCCATTAATCATGAACACTATTATTGTTGCAGATCCATTGTGAGTATAAGCGCTCAAAACAAGATAATCGTTTCAAAAAATAAAAACTTTCGACCAATTAACGCTTCAACTACTCTTGAATTAAAATAAATGAACAATTCCCCAATTTGCTTTCCATTTATAAGCACCGGCAACGCTGTACGAAAAATCCATCAGTCGCCAAATTCTCAGTCTGACAAAGTACGATTCTGCTGTTTTCATTTTCTGATAAAATACGATTCTGACCGAATTCAATCGGCTCATGTATCGGTCGGAGCAAATCCAGTCCGTGTTAGTACAGTATAGATAATTGTGGGTCTGCTGAGTTGCTGGTTTTGTGAAACACGAATCGGAGGATGTACGAATTTGAAGATTGACTTTTCTGTTAAAATTCACTTCTGATACAATAAGTTTCTGTGAAAAGCTCATTCTGATCATTTACACATTTGTCGAAATAACAATGTCGATATAATTCATTCTGCCGGCGTCCAGTCTGACGAAGTACGGTTTGATGTGATGTTTTACATTGTGCAGTTGGGAGAAGTGTGGATCTGTTCATTTCATTTTCTGATCAAGTAGCTATCTGATGGAGTAAAGTTTGTCAGTTTCTTTATTTGATATTGTTCGTTCTGACAATATGGGTGTCCCCGTCAGTGAGTGGATTTTTCTTGATATAATCAATGGTTATATGCTTTGAAAAATATGGATTGACTTTGTATATATCAATTATGGTGAACTACTCTATAGAATATTATAGTAGACAGTATTTTCTATTAATTATTCTATCTATTAATACAGTCAACCTGTTTTTGTAGCCTGTAGAGCCAGAAGAAAAGGTTAATGAAGAAATTTGCTCTTTAGACCTGTAGAATGATATTTCAAAAAGTCAGAAAAATGTGACGAGTCTAAGGAATACATGTGCCATTCCCTTTTAAATGCTTCAAATTATCACCGTAAGATGTCACCCTGAAGGTATATTCAAATTGAACTATAGCGACATCTGTTGACTAATAGTTAAACTATGGAAACTTACAGAATGCTTGAACGTCAAGCCAACTTACGCCATCTACCCGGTGAGCACAGCATCTTGTCATGGAATTTATAACGGTGGCAGCCCTATAGAGAGTCCTTTCTATGTGTGCGTTTTCTGTGGTCAGAATCACAGAAAACACACGCATAGAAAGGACTCTCTATAGGCTGCCACCGTTATAAATTCCATGCCAACAAGATGTTGTGCTCACCGGGTAGATGGCGTAAGCGGGCTTGACGTTCAAGCATTCTGTAAGTTTCCATAGTTTAACTATTAGTCAACAGATGTCGCTATAGTTCAATTTGAATATACCTTCAGGGTGACATCTTACGGTGATAATTTGAAGCATTTAAAAGGGAATGGCACTGGATACATGCGTTGTATGAGGATTACATAGTAATATCACCTTATGGACGTTTCATTGGAGCCAAAAGGAGACTGCGTGTAGATGGCAGCATCGTCGAGGGAGACTATGGAGTTTCATTGGTCAGCTCGAACAGCCATTTAAGTCGAGATTCGCTTGCCACGACTCACCGCGCTTGGGTAAAATTATTGTTTTGCAGGTCCGCTGTCACAGATTTTCATGTTTCACTTCCAGTCGTATTTATTTACTTGTTGGACGAATTCGCAGTATTCATGGTAATTGGTGTGATCAGGCGTTTGTGTTTATACAGTTCAATAGTGACGATTGTGTAGATTTCAAACTGATTGCAAATCTTTGCTGAATTATTTATAGGGACGGTCTAAGCGCCATTTTTAGTTTAAGTTGTTATTGAAAGTGCCAAAGTATAACTGAAAGCAATTTGTTTTGATGATGAATTATTTCTATAAAAACTTAGATTTGGATAATGAAAACAGGATTAAAACCCCTACAGAATTAATGACAAATTTCATCAAAATTTGTGTGCACAGTTGTGTTCATAAAAAGGTCGTACAGCAGTAATATGCTATTATGAGTCAGGCTTGTCAATATTAATTATTAAACTTCTTATCGACTTTGACAAGTAGTAACAAAATTCAAACAATTTTTGTCGGTAACGCTCATTTATCATTTTTCTAGTGCAATTAGTGCAATGCCTCTATTAGTGATCGTACCTATTTTACTGACTGAACAATCCCTGGCGGAATGGGTAGTGAATGATGAAATATTTTTCTCAAATTACTATTTGATTTGAACTAAGGACAACAAATATGCCTATATAATTTTTTTTTTCGAAAAAACTTCCTTTGACCCCACTCTACTCTTGTGATTTTTCTGAGAAATTTGCGGAATGGGTAGTAAATGACAAAATATTTTTCTCAAATTGCATAGTTGATTCAAACTAAGGACAACAAATATTCTTTTATATTTTTTTTCCGAAAAAAAACCCCTTGACCCCATTTTACTCCTGTGATTTTTCGTAAAAATTTGCGGAATTGGTAGTAAATGACAAAATATTTCCTTCAAATTGCATATTTGATCCATACTGAGGACAACAAATATGCCTATATAATTTTTTTTTCAAAAAAATAAACCACGTTACTATTGTGATTTTTCGGAGAAATTTGCGGAATTGGTAGTAAATGACAAAATATTTTCCTCAAATTGCATATTTGATTCAAACTAAGGAACTAAGAAATTTTTCCGAAAAATCACAGGAGTAAAGTGGAGTCAAGGGTTTTTTTGGGAAAAAATTAAAAGGCATATTCGTTGTCCTTGGTTTGAATCAAATATGCATTTGAGAAAAATATTTTGTCATTTACTACCCATTCAGCAAATTTTTCCGAAAAATCATAAGTGTAAAGTAGGGTCAAGGGGGCTTTTTTGAAAAAAAAAATTGTATCGTCATATTCGTTGTCCTTAGTTTGAATCAAATATGCAAGTAGAGGAGGATATTTTGTCATTTACTACCCATTCCGCAAATTTTTACGAAAAATCACAAGAGTAAAAGGGTGTCAAGGGGGTTTTTTTCGGAAAAAAATTATAAGCACATTCGTTGTCCTTAGTTTGAATCAAATATGCAAGTTGAGGAAAATATTTTGTTATTTACAACCCATTCCACAAATTTTTCCGAAAAATCACAAGAGTAAAGTGGTGTCAAGGGGGGTTTTTTCGGGAAAAAATCGAATAGGCGTATTTGTTGCCCTTGGTTTGAATCAAATATGTAATTTTAGGAAAATATTTTGTCATTTACTACCCATTCAGCAAATTTTTCCGAAAAATCATAAGAGTGAAGTGAGGTCAAAGGGAGCTTTTTTCGAAAAAAAATATATCGTCGTATTCGTTGTCCTTAATTTCAATCAAATATGCAATTTGAGGAGAATATTTTGTCATTTACTACCCATTCCGCTAATTTTTCCGAAAAATCACAAGAGTAAAGTGGGGTCAAGGGGGGTTTTTTCGGGGAAAAAATTATAAAGGCATATTCGTTGTCAAATCAAATATATAATTTGAGAAAAATATTTCGTCATTTACTACCCATTCCGCAAGAAATCCTTCAGTCAGTAAAATAGATTCTCCCTCTATTAGTGTCGTACCTACCTTGTACGACTTTTTTATGCACACAACTACACTTCGTAGGTAACAATATTTCAAAATTTCGAACCATGAAGATTTTCAAACGATTGAATAAAAGTTTATGTAAAAGGCTGGGAAAATGTTGGTAACTCATGCAAAGAACACAGACATTACATTTTGAAATTATTGATAAGAACATTGATATTCAAATACTGTAAAAAAATTCAAAGTATATGAAATCTTGTAAGCAAACAAAAAATATCAAACTATTAAAATCGCAAAACAGTGATATTATTATGTATTATTGTTATACAGTGACCGCCAAAAAGTATGTACTATATGGGAAAAAAGTTTGTTATTAGAGTGTGGGAAAAACATTTCTGGGGAAAAGTTTGTGCATGTCCAATAACCTAAAACCGATTTTGACACATGTTACGTGACCACTAGTATGGCAGCAAAATGGAAAAAAATACCATGAAGAGGCCAAAAGTGGGCAAGATATCGAGAAAAGTAATTTGGAAAAGTTGCTTGGAATTTAATGTTATGTTTAAATTGAATTTTTTTGGAATATTTTCCGATCTCTTTGCAAAAATCAAAGTTTTTATATGAATGGCTTGACTATAGTGGAACATTTGTATAACGATGATAGGTAATGATAAAACTTTCACATTTTTTTTTCATTAGCTTATATCTAACAGTTATATCAGAATTATTTCAAGACTAGTGTGATTATATGCAATCTGGATACATCATGTTTCCTGATTATAATCATGTTTTAATGATAATTTTATTGTGCATGAGTGTTTTACTTTGCACGTAATATTTAAGCCTCTTAAATTTGACGCACTATTTTCAAGTTTATGTAATTTTGATTCAAATCGGATCATAATTACAAATTCCGTCCGCCATCTTGGAGCGACCATCTTGTTTCTTTGCAATGACAGAAATATCGTAATTTCTGACCATGGAATCCACCACATATCAATTTTGAATCGATTCGAACCATAATTGCAAATCTTTTCCGCCATTTTGGAGCCGCCATTTTGTTTTTTCTCTTAGAAAAATAACATAATGCATTGTCACCGAATTTATGTCGAATTAGCTTGCAAATGAAGTATCATAATTTGGAATACGCAACAGTTGTTTTTCCCGCAAGAGGGCACCAAAATAAAAAGTGAGGTAGCAAAAATTGACATGGCCGAATTCCTCCTGAAATTACCTCGTCAATGATGTGTCACACTTACTACTTTCCCAATTCAAATTGTATGGGTGATAGTGACCAAGGGGTGGGGGGGTAGGTATGACAGTTGAGGTTATGATAGGAATATGTCCCCCTTGGATTCAAAATCGACGTGTTTTTGCATTTCATTCACAACGCATGCGTTTTGAAGATATTCACTCTGTTTCGTTTTCGGTGCTCCACCCTGTATACTTCCTTAAAAAACTACTGCTGCCGTATGATTGATATTGTATTGTATTATTATTATTGTATCATGTACTTTATTGGGTATTTATCTATTCTTAGTTTTAAGATGTTATACGTTCATTTTTATTGCAACAAATTGTAATTAGGATTACCCGTTGAATAAATATATAAAATACTTGTATTATCGATTTCATTAAAATGGTCACTGTGAAATTATAGTTTATCATTTGTAGAGCTAGAGGAATTTTATGGCTATATTCAAACCAAGATTGCGGCAAGGGAAACTCGTCCGCTATTTTGATGTTATGAATTTACATTTTCGCCAGAAATATAAACACCTGCCAAATTTTGAGTTTATTCGAAAACTGCTAGTGAGTCAAATTCCACTTCCAAGATTTGACGCAGACATACATACAGTCTTATTTGAATAAATGCGCGTAAAATATGCATTTTCTCATCATCTACCATATCGATTTTGGGACCACCATCCCAAATTTTATCAAAAAACACATTTCCGATCCCAAAAACCCCCACATACCAATTTCGAATTGATCGCCCGCCATCTTTTTCTCTTATAAAAATGTCATAAAGCATCCTCACCTGAATGACTATTAACTGTCATATTTTAAGTCCATTGAAAGATTTGCTTCTGTCAGATTCTGTTAGATATTACAAAAACTAGCTTAATTTTTATCGTAGGTTTGTGTCCATTTCATCATATCCACAATTTCTTTAAAAATCATCATTCCCGAATGTGTTGGTGACAGAAAATTTTATCGACTATAGTTTATACAGCTCGACCATGTTCGACTAGTAAATCTCTTGGATGTCAGTCAGTTCATATTTGTTTAAATGAACGGATACGTCAATAGGACAGCAGCGACAATTTTGTCGTTGGAGCAAATTGATATTCCACAAGACAACTCAGGGAGTTTCCAATCACGTATAATATCAAAATATTATCACCTAGCGATTTATCGAAATTTTGAACCCAAGTATCCGAATATGAAATTTTGTTAGCTATTTCATACGTCTGAACGTGAATAATGTTCAACCCCTCAATCCGTCCCTGTTTTAATTACGATTCATCAAGTTAGAATTAGGACAGTGTAGGGGTCACTACTGCACGGATTGAAAAATTCGAAGTTTCCTCATGTTTCTGGCAGATGGCGCTGAAAATCGGCTCCAATAGATGATACACAGGCGTTATCCTACTATGTAATCCTCATACAACGATACATGTATTCCTTAGACTCGTCACATTTTTCTGACTTTTTGAAATATCATTCTACAGGTCTAAAGAGCAAATTTCTTCATTAACCTTTTCTTCTGGCTCTACAGGCTACAAAAACAGGTTGACTGTATAACGTCATTAATAGAAAATAGTGTCTACTATAATATTCTATATCTGAGTATGTTCACCATAATTGATATATACAAAGTCAATCGATATTTTTCAAAGCATATTATAACCATTGATTATATCAAGAAAAATCCACTCACTGACAGTATTTTCCATAATTGGCGTTAGAAATTCAACCCACTTTTGTAGGTCAGCCTGTAGAATCAGAAAAAAAAAGGATTGTGAAGAAAATTGATTTTTTTTGGCCTCTAAATTGCTATATCCAAAAATCCGAAAAATTTGACGAGCCCCAGGAATACATGAGAGAAAATAAAGTTGACAAGTGCTTGTCTCTTGTTATAACACATTTTATAAATCTGCAATGTGAAATAGAAACAAACATACTGTCAGAGGAAATAAATAAATTTTAATTTAGATATTTTACATTTATCTTAATCTGCATTTCCTTGTCTCATACAATCTTCTTTAGTGTCCTTGATGAGCCCATTAACTGCTGCACAGTTTGAACGACTTTGATCGCAAAGTGAGTATCACACACAACATAAGTATTATGGATCTGTTCCAATGATTTCTCCACAAACACTGGATTTTTCACTTGCTCAATTAAAATTTTAAAAAGATTCTCATCCGATTTTGGGAATCTGTGGTGTTTGCTGTGATTATCCCCATCACAATTGGGAAAGCAACATTTCTTAAAAGTCAGTTGGTTTCCATAAGAACAACGCAAAAAAATACTGAAAATTACGGGCAAACACAAACGAAAAACTCACATCGGCACAATTACACACACTGATGACAGCAAAAGCTTTATAAAACATTTGCAAATAATTTGAACAATATACCTATGTTCATTTTCATTCGCAATAATTAAAAACTTCTCAGTGGCTGTCATTTGTCAACTGCATAAAAAAACTGCCAATATTGTATTTAGGGTTTCTTGAACGTCAGGAAAACTATTCGCTTGCGCCATCTGCCCGGTGAGCACAACATCTTGTCGCATGGAATTTATAACGGGGGCAGCCCTGTGGAGTGTCATTTCTATGTGTGTCACGCAGTGTTGGCAACCGTACCTTATTTAAGGTACATGTACCAATTTTTGCGTCGTTGTACCTTGTACCTTAACAATGTGACTAGGTACGCTATTTGTACCATATTTCGTGTAAAATAAGAGGAACCACTTGACATGATGTTGAATAAGGTTACCGATACTGACTGGATGTACACGAAGTACACAGTACACGTAACATGAACACAACAAGTCCACAGGCACATATAAACGTGTATTGTGTTCTGTGCCACAACCATAGAAATAGAATGCCAATTCAATGGGACGAAAGTGTTATCAAAAGTTCGAGGCATGATTCAGTGCGCATGATCACCACCAGCTTCATTCATAACAGGGTAGGTTTCAGTAAGATTTTTAAATGATTCGTGACATTAAGTAAAATCGATTTAATAGTACTTTGGTGTCAGGCTTACAAATTTGTATGGAATATGAAAAATGCATTTTGGAGGAGATGTTTTGTTAAGAAACTGATTATATTCAAGAAATGCATCTAATAAAAGAATGACATGAAAAAAAATTATTTCTCAAGTCGGTCACTATATTGGTGGTTTCTGAAATATGTTTATGAAAGATTCATCTAGAAGTATCACGGTTATATTTTTCAAAATATATGATAATAATAATTTTATTGATTTCGAAGACCTACAAGGTATAAAACAAGTCAGAAATTTCAGTCACATTAGTAGGACGAACAAATATACATATATGAAATAGATAAAATAGTGTGGAATAATACAAATATATATATATATATATATAAATATAAAATAGTTAAGAGTATGAGGTACAAAGGGAGCCCACTATGATGAAAGGAACTCTTCCATCGTATAAAACAAATTGTTCAATAAATATTCCTTCAAAGCTTTTCGGAATTTGAAGTAGGATACTTCTTGTTTGATATTAGAGAGTAAGTGATTGTATACCTTAATCCCATTAGACACGGGGCCATTCTGGCATATATTCAAGTGATTTTGAGGTGCGTTCAGATGATGGCTAAACCTTGTTGGGTATAATTGTTGTTTATAAGTGCAACTTACCTAAAATAGGTGTTTATGAAGAATCCGCTAGAAGGATCAGCGAATTGTCTTTGGCTTTTTACTTTTTGAAATTATACTAATTTTTCGTTTTTTTTCCTTTCTTTATTCTTTTTCTCAACTTGTTTATATTTTACAACATTCAACTATCTTTTTTTTTCCTGACATGACATCTCAAAAAAGTAACACAAAAATATACAGTAAGATTCAATACAAAACAAAATACAATATGATTCATCAAATCTAAACATTCTCCCCCCAATGAAACCTCCAACTAAAGGTCTTCATTTAACTCCAATAAATCCAACTTGCAGATCTTTGAAGTGGGTCTTCTGTAACTACCAAACTTCGTTTTGACGTCGACGACTCTAACTTGGCCATCTTTTCCTGGATAGATAGCAGTTATTTTGCCAAGAGGCCAATTATTTCGAGGCAATTTATTGTCAAATATGATGACAACATCATTTACCTGTAAAGCAGATTTATTTCTCTCAAACCATTTGGTTCTTTTGGTTAGAGTAGGTAAATACTCTTTCATCCACCGATTCCAAAATTTTTCAGCTAGGTCTTCTGCTATTCTCCATTGTCTCCTCAAGTCTTCTTTTTTGATTTCCCCTAGACCCATGCCAGTCAGGTTACTCTTCGGACCAATCAAGAAATGATTAGGGGTTATGCTTTCTTCGTCTTGACTATCAGATGAGACATAAGTTAGTGGTCTGTTATTAACAATTTGCTCGGCTTCACATAAGAGTGTATACAGTACTTCTGGTCTGGGTGCCCTTTCCTTCAAAGTTATTTTCAAGGATTGCTTGACTGATCTGACCATCCTCTCCCAAGCTCCCCCCATGTGTGGGCTCCCAGGTGGAATAAATTTCCACTCTATTTCAAAATTAATAAACTTTTCCTTTATCAAATTTTCGTCCGTTTCTTCCAAAGCTTTTTTAAGTTCTTTTGATGCTCCTTTGAGATTAGTTGCATTGTCACTAATCATCATGCAAGGTTGTCCTCTTCTTGCAAAAAATCTTCTCATTGCAAGAATGGCAGAATCTGTCGTTAAAGATTCTGCTAACTCAATGTGGATGGCTCTTATGGATAAGCAAGTAAATAAGACTCCATACCTCTTCTCCTTTCGGCGACCAATTGTGACATCATATGGCCCAAAATAATCCCAGCCAACATATGAAAAAGGACGTGGTGGTCTTCTCATTCGGAATTCTGGAACCTGCCCCATTTCTGGTATCATAGGTCTTGCTCTTTGAATTCTACACTGCATGCATTTCTGTGATACAGTGTGTACAGCTTTTCTTCCTTGAATTATCCAAAATTTCTGCCTCAATTGATTCAACACTAGCTCGGTACCTTTATGATGGAAGTGACAGTGATAATGGTGAATCAAGAGCTTGGTATAAGGGTGTTTTCCATCCAAAATAATAGGTCTTCTTGTTTCATTTAACAAAGTAGAAGCTTTGTCAGTTCTACCGTACAGTCGTAAAACTTTATCTTGGTCGATACCTGGTGATAACTGTAACAAACGGCTACTTCTCTGTACTTCTTTACCTTTCAAAAGTTTCCTTATATCTTCTCCGAATGTTTCTTCTTGTGCTTTTCTTATCCAAGACAGTTCAGCTTCTTTCAAATCTTCCCTTGTCAGTTCTTTTGTATGCAAAACCTGTTTTCTGCATATCTTGATGAATTTCAATACATATGCTGTTGATCTTATCAGGTACGTCCATCTTGAAAACCTGCCTATGTCGGGTAAATGGGAGTACTTTTCAATGTGATGAACCAAAACAGTTTTCAATTCCAGAATATCTTCATGAATTTTTTCAACTCCAATTTCTTCTTTAGGCCATAATTCCGGATCAGAATAAAGAAAATCAGGACCAACATACCATCGACTATTACAGTTTAATTCTGCATCCTTTTCAAATCTTGTAGCATCATCTGCCACATTCAGTTTTGTTGGTACCCATTTCCAGTCTTCAACGTCACTTCTTTCCTGAATTTCTCCCACTCGATGTGCTACAAAAATCTTGAAGTTTCTTTGTTCTGATCTTAACCAACAGAGAACAGTTTTTGAATCCGTCCAGAAAAAAGTTTTGTCCACTTTCAAGGTATGTTCTTCTTTAACTTTTTCTGCTAGTCTACTAGCCATTACAGCAGCTTGCAACTCCAGTCGAGGTATGCTCATCTGTTTTATTGGAGCAACTTGTGTTCTTGACATTACTAAACAAACTCGAACATAATTGCCATTTTTAAAACGAAAATAACTTGCTGCTGCGAAAGCTTGTTCACTCGAATCACAAAAAGTGTGCATTTCTAAAGTCGTATATTTGTCTCCAAAATTATAACATCTGGGTATTTTGAGGTTTTCCACATTCTTCAGGCAGCTTAACCATGTTCTCCAATCCTTTTCAATTTTTTCGGTGATTTCATCATCCCATGTTATTCCAGTTTTCCAGAGTTGTTGCAAAATAATTTTTCCTTTTATGACGAAGTGTCCTATTAGTCCCAAGGGATCAAATAAGGACATAACTACTCTTAGAATATCCCTTTTTGTTGGTGTCTTTTCACCTGTCAAAATAATTTTGTCTACTTTGTGAAAACTCATTGGGAAAGTAAGAATATCCTCTTCAGGGTTCCACTTGAGACCCAAAATTCTTTGTGGGTTCATCATGTCCTTATCCCCCACCACTTTGTCTACATTTTTCAACTCATGGGGAATTTTGGAAAGTAAATTTGGAGAATTGCTTACCCAACTTCTTAATTTGAAACCTCCTGCCTTATGAATCATCATCACTTCTTGTGCACGTTGAATTGCCTCTTCTTCTGTTTCCAAACTGTCCAAATAGTCATCCATGTAGTGTTTAGAAACAATAGCCTCTACAGCTTCGAGGTACCTATCTTGAAAATCCATTGCATTCCTATTCTTCACATACTGTGCTGAATATGGTGAAGATACAGCTCCGAATATCATTACTTGCATGACATAGATTGAAGGTTCGTCTCTCTGATTATTTTCTTTCCAAAAAAATCGTTGTGCAGATTGATCTTCTTTTCTTATCCTAACTTGATGGAACATTTCTTGTATATCTGATGAAAATGCTATTTTATGTTGTCGAAATTTCCATAAAATTCCTACCAGAGAATTATAAAGATCTGGGCCTTTGATGAGTAAATCATTTAAACTTGTACCTTGAGTCTTGGCCGCTGCATCAAATACAAATCTCAGCTTACCTGGTTTATTTTCATTAACGACACCAAAATGCGGAAGATACCATGTGTTCCATGTCTCTTCTTTTGCCTCTGCCTCAGATAATCGTTTGGCATATCCCTTAGTCAAATACTCTTCTATTTTCTTCTCATATATTTCCTTGAACTGTTCATCTCGCTTCATTCTTCGTTCCATAGATCCTAACCTTTGTAACGCAACCAATTTACTATCTGGGATTCTTGAAATATTTTCCTTCCATAACAGTCCAGTTTCCCATCGACCATCCACTCTGCTTGTAACCTCTTGCATTATTTTCTCAGCTCTTTCAGCTTCCTTGGATACCATTTTCTTGTCTGGAATTTTGACCCCAAAAGACTCTGTCGAGAAAAAATATTTGACCTGATTATGAACATCATCATTTTCATCACACCCGGTATGCTTGATATGTAAAACAATATTATCGTCAACTCGCCCTTGAAATGAATGGTTATTTCCGTGAATAATCCAGCCTAATTTGGTTTTTGATAGAGCAGGGGAATTTTTAGGACCTTCTATAATTTCTCGACTTGTTATAAGATCCCAGTTGTCTTGCCCAATTAATAACTTTGGTTTAGCATCATACATACTTTCAAAATCAATCATTTGTAAATGTGACCATTTTGATTTCAGATTTTTAGCATTTATGGTTTGCACTGGTAGATCCATATCTTTGAGAGTATAAACGTTTTTCAAAGAATAGGTTACTCCATTTTGACCACAGACATCAAACGAAACTAATTTTGAAACAGAATGATTCACTGTGTTTTTATCTGCCCATTTCAAAGAGAGATTTGTATTGATACCCTTCAAATTCAAATGAGAAGCAACATGTTCATCTAATAAGGTAACAGTAGAAGCCTCATCAAATAATGCATAAACCTTGATATCTTTGTTACCAGATTTCAAAGTTAAAGGAGCTATTCTTAATAAAACTTGCTTACCATAAGACATCCTGGTATGTGCCAATAATTGTTCAGGATTACCTGTTGATCTCTCGTTTTCTTGGACGATTTCCTTCCTGAACCCTTCGTTGTGGAGTAAAGGATGGTGTAACTTTTGACATCCGTTGATATCACACCTCCTCTTTCTTGTACAGGAAAAAATTCTATGAGAATTCTTGATACAGGCAAAACAAATTCCATTTTTCTTCACAAAAGTCCACTTTTCGTCTGGGCTGAGCTTCCTGAAATCTCCACACTCGTAGACCTCGTGGTTTCCCTTGCAAAAAATACACTTTTTGTTTATATTTTTATTTTTATCTTGAGTTGTCACCAAAGAAGTCTTATGTCTTTCTTTAGGTGAAACACTCATAGTGTGTGATCCCTTTGAAATAACTAATTGAGCGTAGTTTGCCCCTTCTGACTTCCCCCATATCCAATTTTTAAAATCTTTCAAGGAAAACTCCTTTTCATTTCTTGAAACTATTTCACCCCAAGACAACTGTAAATTATATGGTAATTTTTGCAACAATTCTGCCAGAAGTTGTGGACAACTCAAATAGTTTTGCATATTCATATTCTCTAAAGTGACTACCAAATTTGAAACTACGTCAGCAAAATGAGTTAGACTTGAGAAATCATTTTGTTTCACTACAGGCAAATTATTAGCTTCGTTTATCAAACTCCTCACTATAAGGTCTGATCTGCCAAATCTACTTTTAAGAATATGAATGATTTCACTCACCGATGATGTCGAGATCAATAGCCCTTCCACGGCTCTTCGGGCATTTCCTTTCAGACACTTCCTAAGGCGACAGATATTTTCTTCATCACATAAACCCAACAATTTTGTTGTAGAAGTAAATTGCATGTAAAAATTAGGCCACTCTTTAATGTCCCCATGAAATATTGGGAGATCCTTGTCGATACTTTGTCTTGACAGCAATTGCCTAATTTCATAATTAGTGTCATTATTAGAATAACCTAAATCTAATTTGTCGTGAAATTCATTGTCAGTTTTGGATTTGACGGTTGATAACCAATTTTGAACTTTACCTTTTTGAGAAATCTGCTCTACAGGTATTACCTCTTTTGGACCTTCCTCGTCTTCAAAATTAATGCTACTACCACCATCTTCCTCGATTCTTGCTAATTCTAGTTTGTTGAGAACCCTTTGCTTTTCATGCTCCAATATTTTCATTTTCATTTCTTGTTCCTGAGCTAACAGCTTTGCCATTTCTTCATCTGCTTTTATTTGGGCTTCCAAAATTCTGCGCCTTGTTGAATTCGCTTTAGAAGATGTAGATCTAGTTTCATTGCTTTTTGAGCTTCGACTTCCTTTTTGCGACAGCTGCTTGCTTCCATCGTTTCTGACGCTTGAAGTTTCTGGCTCATCTTGATTCAGTACTTTAGATTTACTTCTTGTAATCATGATTTCCTTAGTGGCTTCCATATTTTGGCTCTGTTAACGGCGAAGGACCAGCACAATGTTTATAAGTGCAACTTACCTAAAATAGGTGTTTATGAAGAATCCGCTAGAAGGATCAGCACAATGTTTATAAGTGCAACTTACCTAAAATAGGTGTTTATGAAGAATCCGCTAGAAGGATCAGCGAATTGTCTTTGGCTTTTTACTTTTTGAAATTATACTAATTTTTCGTTTTTTTTCCTTTCTTTATTCTTTTTCTCAACTTGTTTATATTTTACAACATTCAACTATCTTTTTTTTTTCCTGACATGACATCTCAAAAAAGTAACACAAAAATATACAGTAAGATTCAATACAAAACAAAATACAATATGATTCATCAAATCTAAACAATTGTGTATGTCATTATGACAGGGAATGATATTTCTGCTTTTGTGTATGTAGCAAGAGATTTCCAGTATGTATATGCAGCATAATGGAAGTATTTTTAATTTTTTGAAGAAAGGTCTGCACGATTCTCTTTGATTTTTCTTCAGCATTGCACGTATGCATTTCTTCTGGAGCACAAATAGTTTTTGTACTGAAGAAGACAGGCCCCAGAATATGCCATACGATAGTCGAGACTGTATTTCAGCAAAATAATTTTTTTTAGAACATGAATGTTGAGCACTCTGTGATTTGATACAGCTTACAGTTCAGAGTTTTTCTTGTATTGCTTATATGTGGTTCCCAGTCAAGTGTGTCGTTTATAGTTATACTTAGAAATTTAATATTGTGACATTTCTCTAGAGTCATTTCCCCTAAATGTATTTCTATGTTTTCGGCTGTTCTCTGTTTTGTGTGGTAAATCAAAAATTGGGAAAACCATAGAATAATTTTTTCCATGACGTTATTACATGCTTGTTGATGGAGATCGAGTGAGTCTTTTGATACCAGTATAGAGAGATCATCAGAATATAATGTCAATTTGAAAGGTGCAAGATATTTTACGATATCTGCTACATAAATTTAGAACAAAACTGGCGAAGCACACTTCCCTGAGGGACTCCAACTTCCACATGGGCCAGACGAGAACGAGATAATATGTTTTGACCTCCTTCTTCATTGCAAGATATCTGAACGTTTTGCTTTCTATTTGTCAAAAAGGACCTGAACCAGCTTAACACAGGACCTCTAATTCCATATGACCAAAGCTTATCAAGCAGCCGATCATGTGGAACACAATCGAAATCTTTACTTAAATCACAGTATATGCAGACAGGACTTTTTTTGCATCTAAATCATTGAGAATATTATTATAGGATTCTATTGTTGCTGTAGGTGTAGATTTTAATTTCCTAAGCTTGAATCTTGCAATGAAGGAGTTTAGCCTCTCAAGCATGCAGTATTCAAAGAGTTTGGAGAAAACTGATGTTATTGATATGAGTCTGTAGTTGTTCATAATATTTTTATCTTTTTTTTGTGAAGTGGGATTACTTTCGCCATTTTGAGAGCTTCAGGGAACGTACCTGTTTCTAATGAAAATTTATTATGTTAGTTATGGGTTTTAACAGCTCATTTTTGAATTCTTTTATAATATTGTTGGGTAGGTCATCAGGCCCAAAGGAACGTTTATTTTTGAGTTTTGAGAAAATTGTTAGCATTTCTTCCTCAGTGAAAGGAATTATAACCATTGAAGAAAGATGCAGTTGAGGCTATGTTCAAACTTATTGTGGTCAATTTGTGGGATCTCGTCTATGACTTGTTTTAGAGCATCTATAAAAAACTATTAAAGAGATTGGCAATGTCCTCTGGACAGAAGAAAACTTTATTTTCATGAGAGATTTTTAATGTGGGTGTTTTTGTGCTACTGTTATTTTTAATTTTATTTATAACTGTCCAGGAAGTTTTACTCTTATTATCAGAAGATTGAATTATTTTGTAATAATGATTTTTTTTACACGATTCTATAAGAACAATCTCAGAATGCTATCCAGACTAAAACAGGATACAGCATACATACACATTTTAATCTAAAGGTTTAATGCTATGAGAATATAAGTATCTGTATATAAATTATTTTTCAAGCAAACCGTAGGTACAAGTTTCGAGCTTTTTGGCTCTCATCAGTACGACGTAGCCAAGTATGAGGATAAGCAATACTTGGTTGCACTCAACAGAAGCTTCTGGTTCTGACTCCGTTTCTTTGCTGTTTTTGCATGCAATCAAGTATTGTTTATCCTCACACTTCGCTACACCGTACTGATAAAAGCCAAAAAATTAAACATAGCCGATAGAACTCCATAGAATTTCATTCATAGAAAAAAATGATCGTTTGATCTGAATCTATATCGTTGAGATGGAAAGAGGATGTTAGTGAGATCTATAGTAATTTGAGTAATTACTAGTCGAAAGCATATTTCATATAGCTTTCCTATTTCCAATATATTCCATCAATAAGTGAATGTTTCAGATATTTTCAGAATTTTGCTTGATTAGTTGAATTAAATGAAGGAATGAAATGTTTATAATACATATTTTATCGAGTTGACCGGTAACTTTATGAATTAATTTTTCACAAAGAAATCCGAAGAAAGTAACAAAATTCAAAACGTCAATTATTACTATAGTTTACTTAAAATATTGTGTACAGTAGTATTCCAGAATATAACAAAATAATTGTACAATCCTGAATGTACATAGGTAAACAGTTCAGCAACATAGCAACAATTCGAGATATTCATTGAATAAATAAAAGAAACACTTTCTAAATTGAATAACATGTCACTACTAGAACCAACAGATATTTGGAAATTTCTATATACACATCGCTGGTTCACATCATTTCTGTGAAGTTTGGTTCCCCTGGGAAAAACCTAGCCATAAAGTATTGTGAAGATGGTTTACGGACGGTGGTCACCACTAAATTTCTCTCTCAATTTTTTCCATGCAATCCTTTCTTTTTTGATTTCTATAGTCCATTTCATCAAGGATAGCGGGACACCTATCAGGGATTTTTCCAAGAAGTCGATATTATCTGCTTCAAGGTTGTGACTCTTTTCTTCAGGCGATTGATTTTCACTGTCATAGCTTTTACTTTTTTCTGGGCTATGGATTTTTTTTTTAAATTTGCTTGTTTGAGTTTAAGATGAAGTTTTGAGGGAGATGCACTGAAAATATAAAATACATGAAATGAGAAAATATAAAAATAAAAATACATAAAATAAAATACTATGGAAATTATTAAACAAAACTCAAATCCAATTTCCAAACTACTTCAAATGATGTTTATTTTTCACTTCTCAGTTCAATCAAAGTGAGTACTGTCACCAGTCAATTGTATGCAAAGAAAAATAATTACTAGTATGTCTGTGATATCAATTTGGAAAGAATAGAAAATATCGCATATATGTCATTTATATTAAAATTTGATAGTTTTCTTGTAAAAAGTTGGCTTCATCAGACCTAAAATAAATATTTCAGTAGAATGGAAGAGTTCAATTGATATTAAACGGATTCTAAGTGTATTCAACATCCAACAAATATGATACAAGCATAATAAAAATAAACATTGAAATCAACTAACCTGTAATTGTGTCTCGTTTTGATATCTCTTCTTGCTCTTTTAATTTGTCCCCTATTACCTTCACTGTTGATGTCTCTCCATGTGTCCTTTTGAAACTTCTGGGGGAGTCCACAGATGAAGTGGTAGCACTTGAAGGTGAGCTGAAATAGAATTATCATTGACTTATATTAAAATTATTCATAGATGAGGTGCGTTATATCAAAAACTATTGCTAATAACATTGAAACAATAGAATTCCTACCAGACAATGAGAAAGAAGTTAAAAACAAAAAAAATCGCAATATCGACATAAAATATGTAATAAGTTTGGTGGGTCAATAACAATTTACTTTGGAGGTTAGTTGGGGTTACAAAAATTGTGTAAAGTATCAAATTCAGAGATCTTAGTTCAAGTCTTATTTGGAATCTTAAAATAATATTTGATAATAACAGGGGACTTTCGAAAAATTATGAGAACATACTTGTTTCGACAAATAATAATAATAATGTCACAATAATGGGCTGAAGGACCTAGGTCAATGGCCTATTGGATCAATGTAATTGGTTCAATAAAGTCCATTTATTATATGTTTATTTAATAATAATACCTATTCCCTTCTCTACCTCCACAGGCTGTGTCTTGGATACAACACTCATAAGAGTGTTTATGAAGGAGTATTAATATTATATAAATTTTAAAATATAATCTTGCCCAAATGTTCACTAGTAAATTTTATGAGTATTATAAAGGACCCCGCAAACTCCTTATGGAATTTGGGTCCCAGTGGATTTTTTTGAATTTTTGGTATGATGTAGTCCATGTAATTCTCAACCAATGTTACCATTGCGCCAACCCAAAAAAATGAACAGTTTTGCTGCTAGGGGGCGTTGAAATCACCCCTTGCGCAGATTAGACTATTTATTTTTGAACCCGGTAACAATATTTTCACTTTTTTCATTATTGCTAATGTTGCACAATATTGTACTGTTTTATAAAAAAAATTCTCACCCCCTCCCCTTTTCCCCCAACTCCTATTAAGGAACGCAAAAAAAATATTTCTCGAGTGCCTTCAAATGCATCGTCGAATGTTTAAATATGCCTAAATAAGGGAAATAGCAGTATTTTATGATTGTCTCCCCACCCCCCAAATGATACAAAACGAAAAAATTTCGGTGGATTTTTCTGAATTTTTGATATGATGCAGTTCAAGTTATTTTGAATAGAAATAAATTGGGTGACAAACTTCAAAAATGAATAGTTTTGATGCTATTAGGGGGTGTTGAAATCATACCTTGCTCAGAAGGAACTATTCATTATTATAGGCGGAAATAATAGCTCTACGTATTTTAGTTTAGATTATGCTGATCAATTCTGTAATTTTTCATGAAATGAAAATCTAAAACCTCCCCCTTACCCCCTACCCTTAATTTAAAACACGAAAAAATGTATTCCCGACTACTTGTAAATGCTTTATCAAAATAAATATTTTAATCAGCTCAAATTGAGGAAATCGTACAGTTGTTTAATATCACCTTTTCCTCCCTTCAGAAAAATATTGATGGAGTTTGTTGACTTATTAGTAGGGCGTAGTTCATAATTTTTGAATATCAATCAATTGGGCGAATATCTTGAAAATAATAAATAAAAATTAGACATCCACAATTTGAATTTGAGGTGGTGCCAGAATTTTTTTTTTTCGTGTTTTGAAATAGGGGTTGGGGGTAAGGGGGAGGTTTAGATTTTCAATTTATGAAAGTTCACACAATTGTTCGGCATAAAATAAAACAAAAATACGTAGAGATATTGTTTCCGCCTATAATAATGAATAGTCTATTCTGAGCAAGGTATGATTTCAACGCCCCGTAGCATCAAAACTGTTCATTTTTGGGGTTTGTCACCCGATTTCTTTCTATTCAAAATAACTTGAACTGCATCATATCAAAAATTCAGAAAAATCCACCGAACTTTTTTCGTTTTGTGTCATTTGGAGGGTGGGGGATAATCATAAAAAACTGTTATTTTCCTTATTTAGGCATATTTAAACAGTTGACGATACATTTGAAGGAACTCGAAAAATATTTTTTTTGCGTTCCGTAATAGGAGTTGGGGGAAAAAGGGGAGGGGGTAAGAATTTTTTTTATAAAACAGCACAATATTGTGCAACATTAGCAATAATGAAACAGGTGAAAATATTGTTACCGGGCTCAAAAATAAATAGTCTAATTTGCGCAAGGGGTGATTTCAACGCCCCCTAGCTGCAAAACTGCTCATTTTTTTGGGTTGGCGCAATGGTAACATTGGTTAAGAATTACATGGACTACATCATACCAAAAATTCAAAAAAATCCACCGGGACCCAAATTCCATAAGGAGTTTGCGGGGTCCTTTAATATCTTACCTCACTGCGAAATTCGCGCTGGTATGAACGAGACTTTAAGTTTCAGGATTCCTACCTAGTATACCTATGTTGTTAGGTTAGATTTTGTATATGACTCACCTTTCTTGGGTGGAAACTTCATCATGTTTTCGTAAAAAAAGGCTTGGAACTGCATTTGGTTTCAACAACATTCGACTACCCTGAATATATACATCGTTTGGAGAAAAATGTTTGCTACAAATTACATTTTTTTCACCCAGATGCTCCGCGGTAGGATTTCTTCCCAATGCTCTCCATCCAAATGTCATGCATTGCTCTATGCTCTCGTCAAACTAGAAATAATGTGCATAAGTCAGACATGAAGAAATAATAAGTATAGTATAGTAGGTACTCAGTTTTATCAACGATATAATATTCCATTTACTTACTAAAAATAATGGATTCCAGGAATTTTTCCTTTGTTTCCACTCCATAGCACCAAGCACGTCATCATAGTAAAAATTAAAAACTGTAATTTACCACAGAAAAACTCGAAAACTAATAACACAATACACACTACTGACAAAGTACTAATATGTAAACCACATTTAAAATGACCACAATAAAATAAAACCGTCCCTGCCAAACTCAAATCCCTTCTCTTTGGACAATGGAAACTATTAACGCTGTTGAACGATCTAAAGAATTCGACGGAACTTTGAGCACGCTTCGCACTTTCGCAGTAATGCTAGATCATCTTTGCCCGAATCGCAACAACAAAGATAAAAGTTGCTGAAATTTGTCATCGCTGTAGCTGGTTATGAGCAAGCGCATTGACGCAATCATTCGACTTTTTATAACACTTTTCAGACAAAACGTAGACGGGATTAGCGATCTAGAGTAAGTATATTATAATATATATCTATGGCCACAACTATATTCTATGATCTCAGACGTGTGACATGTGACAATTTTGAAAAGTCAGAAGTCAGACAAATGACAAGTGACAAACGTTGATTTTGATCATCAAACATCAAACGTATTTTGTCTCTCCCAACCACCCAGAGGGAGAAAAAACCCTCACCAGAAAGCAACCTTCCCAAATTCCCGTGAAATCGCCAGAAAAGCCAAAAAACAAAGACTCGAAGCAGGCGCAGAAGCGCACTGCGACAGAAGCTTCAAACAGCGCACCAACCGCTGAAAGCGATGGCAACGGGAATGAGGGAAGTGTTGGGATAATAAAGTCACCCCTCGAACTGGCGCTGCCACATTTTTACAGCGAATACCAGAGAGAAGCAGGAGGCTCGCCCCCTGACAAACGGCCCAAGAACGACATTGGAGATAACAGCTTCCAGGAAAGGAAGAAATTCTTCAATGAAATTCTTGGAGCCAGGAAGACCATTGAAACCAAGGAGAGAGAGATAGTCAAAGTGCCAAGGAGAAGAACAGCGCAAATATTCGCAGTGTCCTACGACAAGGACGGAAAACGAACACTAAAAGACTTCGATCTCTCCAAGGAATCAAAGAATCAGCTTCCCAAACCAAACCCACCCCCTGAAGACAACCAGGGACAGGGGAATGAGGAATTGGCGCTGGAAAAAACCGAAAACCGGGATGCCTCAAAGTCCAGTACGGAGAGGGAAGCTGATTTAATTAGCCAGGGGAAGAGCCTCTTGGAGAAAATCGAGGATCTCAGAGGCAATCTGGTCGAGGAGAAGAAGATTATAGAGGCAAGGGAAGAACCAACAACCCCCGAGCCAGAACCGGAAGTAGCAGAAACGGAAGAAGAAGAAGAAAAAGAAAAAGCTCCCGTAACACCCGAGCAAATGGAAGAGGCAAGCAACGAAGAAAAGACAACCCCCAACCCAAGCAGCCCCAAAGACCAGGAGCCGGAAGAAGCCCCAGAAGGACTTTTCAGGTTTGCTGCAGCTGTCAAAGCCCAGCAGCTACTAGATAAACAGCGAAGAGCGGAACTGGCTGAAAAGCAGAAACTACGGCAAATAGAGCAGGATGAAAGGAAGCGAAGGCAGGCACCGGAAAATCGCCAGCAAAAGGAAAGGCTGCTGAGTAGGAGGAAATCCATCACCCCACCAGCAACCCCCACATCTCAGAGTTTCCCTCAAACATGGATAGTGGAAGATCGAAGGGAAAAAACCCCCCCACTAAAACCACCAAAACGCCCACCTCCACGCCCCCCGATAGAAGAAAACAAGAAGGATAACCAGAACAGGGAAGAAACTGAAGAAACCGAAGAGACCCGTCACACGCAGATTACGGAACAATTAAACCGAATCGAGAGTGACATCACGGAAAGAGTGAATCAAAAGGTCTCCCTGTTCTGCGAAACACAAATGCCTATCCCAGATGCCCTCGCGGATTTTCCATGGCCTAAAATCCGGGATAGGCAAATCCGGGAAATTGGAGACCACTATCGGGCGAAATACGAGAAAGAGGCAAAAACTAGGAAGGAGGAGCTACAAGCCCTGCAGACGTTCTTGGCGTCTCCTGGCAAAACAAGGATGAATCCCACAGTACAAGGGGAATCCTTTGTTGTGCCAAGGAAGACGTCAAAAAGGAAATGGACCCCCCTGAACCTGCAGGGCTCCTCCCCACCTGTGGAGGTGAGCAACCGGTTTGAGGCGATCTCTGAAGATGAAGAGAAGGAAGATGACGAAATTCTGAGCCAAGCCAACCCGCAAACACCTACGAAAAAGGATAAAATAGCAACCCCCAGCCCCCCGCAACAAAGCAAGACAAAATGCCACCCCCGGCAGTAGCAGAGAAGAAAAGAAGGTGCCCACCCATAATTGTGAAGGGCACAATAGTACTCGACGCCGACACCAGAACATACCTGAAGAAGCATATACAGGGCGAAGTCACATACAAATTCACGAATGGCTCGTCTCTGATATATGCTTCAACAGAAGAAGACCATAAAAACCTAAAGAACATACTGAAAGGTGCGGACGTCGAGTACCACACCTACACGCTGCCGGGGGAAAAAAGACATAGTTTCCTGCTGAAAGGATTAGACTATGGCCCAAGTGCAGCAGTAATCAAAGAAGAGCTGGAGTCGAAAGGCCTGGAAACCTTCGGCATCCAGGAGATAAATAGCACTGTGCGGAAAATGTACGGTATCAACACAAATAAGAACGTCACTGTCGGATTTCTCAACAGTAACTTCAAAATCGTAAACGATGTAATGGTTCGTTGGGAAATTCGGCGGAACAACCGACAAGCCACACAGTGCTATAGATGCCAGGCCTGGGGACATGCCCAGTCCAATTGCAACAAACCTGTTGGATGCATGAAATGCGCAGGAGATCATTGGTCGAGGGCATGTCCCAAACCTAGAACGACTCCAGCGACTTGTATAAATTGCGGGGGGCAGCATACATCCTGCTCTACGACGTGCGAAGCCTATCAAAGACAGCTGCAGAACCAAGAAGACCGGAAAAAGAAACCTGAAAAGTCTGAGAAAAAATATGTTGAGGCCCCTCCACCCCGGGATAACATATGGGAGAGAAGGAGGGAGGAGCAGCTTCAGAAAGGAAACATAGGGGTAAGCCACAGGGTATCCCATCCACAATCCCATCCTCAGTCCCAACCCCAAGAAAGACTACCACGGGCCAACCAGCCAAGCACTTCGAATGCTGTGAGTGGCGTCATGGAGAGACATCAGACCATTAAAGGTCTGGTGAATACTACTGGCCTATTGCAGGCGATGGACGCCATCATTGATGGCTTGAGGAGTGCCCGGGATGACGGGGAGAAATTCATGGCCTTCTGGAGGGTCATGGACAATATCCAAAGCTACGGCCTATAGATGCCTATTCGGGTGTGCATGCTCAATGTGAATGGAATCGGAAACAAGCACCAACTTGTTTCGGATTTCATTCTCAGGCATAAGATCGACATAATGCTCCTATCCGAGACGAAGCTCCGACAGGAGCACAAGCTGAAATTCAGGGGATTCGCCACCATCAGGGTCGACAGAGCTACAGCCAGGAGAGGGGGCGGTGTCGCGATCCTTGTGAGGAATGCTATACCATATGCACCACTGCCACAGCGGCAATGCTCCATAGAGCACGCCGGCATACAGCTGGAATGTGGCACGAGGATGTATGTGGTATATAACCCTCCCACAAATACATTCACGGCCGCGGATCTGGACAATCTCTGCAGCAGCGGGCACAAGGTGCTGCTGGCGGGAGACTTCAACGCGTTGAGGCCCGAGTGGAACTGCAACCGTCGATCTACGAATGGAACAACGCTGTGGGAATACTCTCAGAACAACGAAGTCATCATCGACTTCCCTGACGATCCAACATGCTACCCCTGGAACGGTGGCGCGCCTAACACACTTGACTTGGTGGTAAATAAAAATGTCACGGAAATCTCCGAATTACGAGCAGTCTCTGAGTTAAATTCAGATCACGACCCTGTGCTCTTTACAATCAAGGGAGGACCAAGGCCAAAGGGGCAACGAATTCTATATGATTATTCAACAACCGATTGGAAAGAGTACAGGAGAGTGATGAATGAAATAACACACATAACCCCCCAAATACAAGAAGACAACATAGAGGGGGAGACTCAGAGGCTGATCAATAACATACAAAAGGCGAGAGATTTTACCACCAGGAAAAGGAAAGTTAGAGAGGACCGTGATCCTCTTCCAAGTCACATTCTTGGCCTGATTAAGTTGAACAACCAAGAGCGTAAAAAATGGCAGACCACCCGCATTCCCGCACACAGGGAGAATATGCGACACCTGGGCCAAGAAATTAGTTCACTCATTCAGAGCCATAGAAATGTGACGTGGAACAGGAAAATGGAAAACCTCAAAGTCGGCGACAATTCCTTGTGGCGGATGAACCGAAACCTCCGAAGGAGGCGGACGGAATTCCCAGCCATAAGGAATGGTCAAAGACAAGCGATGACCGATCCAGGAAAGGCAAAAATGTTCGGAGAGTATTACCAGAGCACGTTCCGGGCGGGCGCTGACTCAATGCAAGAGCATGAGTCAGTTTCTAGGGAAGCAAATGAATTCAGAAAAGCCCCGAAAGAGGCCTTGAATGGCAGAGCCTTCTCGAAGCTGATGACCAGCTACGAGGAGGTTCAGAACACCATAAAAGGGCTCCCTAGGAACAAAGCGCCTGGTATAGATAAGATAGATGCAGTTCTACTCAGAAACCTCCCGAGGAAGTCTCTCGTACAGTTAGTATACATCATAAACGCCATTGTAAAATGGCAACACTACCCGCTGTGCCTGAAGCAGGCGGAGATTATTCCGATCCTCAAGCCAGGGAAACCGAATGTAAGGGTCGAGAGCTATCGCCCCATCTCGTTGCTCAGTGCTGTCGCCAAGGTGGTGGACAGAATCCTCCTCAAGAGAATTTGCGACCTCGAGGAAGAGCTCAAACTCATTCCGGCGGAGCAGTTCGGCTTCCGAAGAGGTCATTCAACGACCTCCCAGGTGGCCAGAATTGTCCACGACGTGAGGGAGGGCTTCAATCGAGGACACAATACAGTCATGCTCCTGTTGGATATCCAAAAAGCCTTTGATACCGTCTGGATAGAGGGCTTTATCGTGAAGATGCTAAGGGCAGGTATGCCGGAATACATGGTAAAGATTATAGACTCATACCTGGCCAACAGAACTTTCGCGGTTAGAGTAAATGATATTAACTCCGAGGGGTGGAAGGCCGAAGCAGGAGTACCGCAAGGCTCGAGCTTATCCCCACTTTTGTATTCGCTACATACGTATGACTTTCCCACGTTCCCAAACACGAACACGGCTATATATGCTGACGACACGGCAATATATGCCCAGTCAAAGTACAGTAATATAGCAGCAGCAAAGCTGAAAACGCATCTGCAACACAAAGTCATACCGTACCTAGCGAAGAGCAAAATCGTGGTGAATCCTGATAAAACAGAGCTCGTGAATTTCACATGGAAGAGGAAACGTTCCTACGTTCACATTCCTGGGGGATTCAGAGCTCTGGGTAATCAGATTGATGAGAGCGAGTCAGCGCGGTACCTGGGAGTCCAACTGGACAAAAAGCTAACCCTTGGTAGGCATATCGACTTGGCAGTCCAACGAGCTGCGGGAGCTATAAAACGGACATACCCGTTGATAGCCAGGGACTCCAAGTTGTCTATGACTAACAAGGTGTTGATATACAAACAGGTGATAAGACCAACTATAACCTATGCATGTCCAGTGTTCTGCAGCGTCTCCAAGACTCAAATGTTGAGACTGGAGAGGATGCAGAACAAGGTACTCCGTATCGTCACTAACAGTGACAGGTACATTCGGCTAACCGACCTCAGAGAGCTAGGCGATATTCCCACCATCGAAGAATTTATCAAACAACAGTCGGATAAATTCTTCAGATACTTCATCCGCGAAAGCCCGTTGACCAAAGGTATAACAGCAGTCAGAGCCCACCATAACAGGCCCCAAAAGAGGCAGGGTGGGCTCATCTACCAGGCATTGGATATATTCCAGGAAACCCCAGAAGAAGACGTGTAAGACACGACACATAAAACACACCACAATGTCTAAATCCGGTTTTTCTTCCTTTTTTTTCCCGGAGACTCTTCAAGCACACCAATGAGAAACGTCCAATGATCTGATGTCTCACACGTAAAATAATAATTCCCCCTGCATAACTTGGAGGAGGCAGGGAAACCTCAACACCATGCGACGTAACACTTACAACATTCGAACTACATAACATCGTAGAACCTACCGCAAGGTAGGTACGATCTGGTTTGGCCCTCGCGTTGAACCCCACTCCACAGTCTTTCACTCCCTCCCTACCACTACCCTGTGGCTAAGCGATAGTTTTAAGACCTGTGCAACGTGTATAGTATATTTACATATTTATTTATTTATTTATATTTATATTCGTTATATGTTGTAAGTCGTTTATACATTTTATATTATTTAATTCAATAAATACTTTTTACTTTTACTTTTTTTACTTAACACAGGACCTCTAATTCCATATGACCAAAGCTTATCAAGCAGCCGATCATGTGGAACACAATCGAAATCTTTACTTAAATCACAGTATATGCAGACAGGACTTTTTTTGCATCTAAATCATTGAGAATATTATTATAGGATTCTATTGTTGCTGTAGGTGTAGATTTTAATTTCCTAAGCTTGAATCTTGCAATGAAGGAGTTTAGCCTCTCAAGCATGCAGTATTCAAAGAGTTTGGAGAAAACTGATGTTATTGATATGAGTCTGTAGTTGTTCATAATATTTTTATCTTTTTTTTGTGAAGTGGGATTACTTTCGCCATTTTGAGAGCTTCAGGGAACGTACCTGTTTCTAATGAAAATTTATTATGTTAGTTATGGGTTTTAACAGCTCATTTTTGAATTCTTTTATAATATTGTTGGGTAGGTCATCAGGCCCAAAGGAACGTTTATTTTTGAGTTTTGAGAAAATTGTTAGCATTTCTTCCTCAGTGAAAGGAATTATAACCATTGAAGAAAGATGCAGTTGAGGCTATGTTCAAACTTATTGTGGTCAATTTGTGGGATCTCGTCTATGACTTGTTTTAGAGCATCTATAAAAAACTATTAAAGAGATTGGCAATGTCCTCTGGACAGAAGAAAACTTTATTTTCATGAGAGATTTTTAATGTGGGTGTTTTTGTGCTACTGTTATTTTTAATTTTATTTATAACTGTCCAGGAAGTTTTACTCTTATTATCAGAAGATTGAATTATTTTGTAATAATGATTTTTTTTACACGATTCTATAAGAACAATCTCAGAATGCTATCCAGACTAAAACAGGATACAGCATACATACACATTTTAATCTAAAGGTTTAATGCTATGAGAATATAAGTATCTGTATATAAATTATTTTTCAAGCAAACCGTAGGTACAAGTTTCGAGCTTTTTGGCTCTCATCAGTACGACGTAGCCAAGTATGAGGATAAGCAATACTTGGTTGCACTCAACAGAAGCTTCTGGTTCTGACTCCGTTTCTTTGCTGTTTTTGCATGCAATCAAGTATTGTTTATCCTCACACTTCGCTACACCGTACTGATAAAAGCCAAAAAATTAAACATAGCCGATAGAACTCCATAGAATTTCATTCATAGAAAAAAATGATCGTTTGATCTGAATCTATATCGTTGAGATGGAAAGAGGATGTTAGTGAGATCTATAGTAATTTGAGTAATTACTAGTCGAAAGCATATTTCATATAGCTTTCCTATTTCCAATATATTCCATCAATAAGTGAATGTTTCAGATATTTTCAGAATTTTGCTTGATTAGTTGAATTAAATGAAGGAATGAAATGTTTATAATACATATTTTATCGAGTTGACCGGTAACTTTATGAATTAATTTTTCACAAAGAAATCCGAAGAAAGTAACAAAATTCAAAACGTCAATTATTACTATAGTTTACTTAAAATATTGTGTACAGTAGTATTCCAGAATATAACAAAATAATTGTACAATCCTGAATGTACATAGGTAAACAGTTCAGCAACATAGCAACAATTCGAGATATTCATTGAATAAATAAAAGAAACACTTTCTAAATTGAATAACATGTCACTACTAGAACCAACAGATATTTGGAAATTTCTATATACACATCGCTGGTTCACATCATTTCTGTGAAGTTTGGTTCCCCTGGGAAAAACCTAGCCATAAAGTATTGTGAAGATGGTTTACGGACGGTGGTCACCACTAAATTTCTCTCTCAATTTTTTCCATGCAATCCTTTCTTTTTTGATTTCTATAGTCCATTTCATCAAGGATAGCGGGACACCTATCAGGGATTTTTCCAAGAAGTCGATATTATCTGCTTCAAGGTTGTGACTCTTTTCTTCAGGCGATTGATTTTCACTGTCATAGCTTTTACTTTTTTCTGGGCTATGGATTTTTTTTTTAAATTTGCTTGTTTGAGTTTAAGATGAAGTTTTGAGGGAGATGCACTGAAAATATAAAATACATGAAATGAGAAAATATAAAAATAAAAATACATAAAATAAAATACTATGGAAATTATTAAACAAAACTCAAATCCAATTTCCAAACTACTTCAAATGATGTTTATTTTTCACTTCTCAGTTCAATCAAAGTGAGTACTGTCACCAGTCAATTGTATGCAAAGAAAAATAATTACTAGTATGTCTGTGATATCAATTTGGAAAGAATAGAAAATATCGCATATATGTCATTTATATTAAAATTTGATAGTTTTCTTGTAAAAAGTTGGCTTCATCAGACCTAAAATAAATATTTCAGTAGAATGGAAGAGTTCAATTGATATTAAACGGATTCTAAGTGTATTCAACATCCAACAAATATGATACAAGCATAATAAAAATAAACATTGAAATCAACTAACCTGTAATTGTGTCTCGTTTTGATATCTCTTCTTGCTCTTTTAATTTGTCCCCTATTACCTTCACTGTTGATGTCTCTCCATGTGTCCTTTTGAAACTTCTGGGGGAGTCCACAGATGAAGTGGTAGCACTTGAAGGTGAGCTGAAATAGAATTATCATTGACTTATATTAAAATTATTCATAGATGAGGTGCGTTATATCAAAAACTATTGCTAATAACATTGAAACAATAGAATTCCTACCAGACAATGAGAAAGAAGTTAAAAACAAAAAAAATCGCAATATCGACATAAAATGTGTAATAAGTTTGGTGGGTCAATAACAATTTACTTTGGAGGTTAGTTGGGGTTACAAAAATTGTGTAAAGTATCAAATTCAGAGATCTTAGTTCAAGTCTTATTTGGAATCTTAAAATAATATTTGATAATAACAGGGGACTTTCGAAAAATTATGAGAACATACTTGTTTCGACAAATAATAATAATAATGTCACAATAATGGGCTGAAGGACCTAGGTCAATGGCCTATTGGATCAATGTAATTGGTTCAATAAAGTCCATTTATTATATGTTTATTTAATAATAATACCTATTCCCTTCTCTACCTCCACAGGCTGTGTCTTGGATACAACACTCATAAGAGTGTTTATGAAGGAGTATTAATATTATATAAATTTTAAAATATAATCTTGCCCAAATGTTCACTAGTAAATTTTATGAGTATTATAAAGGACCCCGCAAACTCCTTATGGAATTTGGGTCCCAGTGGATTTTTTTGAATTTTTGGTATGATGTAGTCCATGTAATTCTCAACCAATGTTACCATTGCGCCAACCCAAAAAAATGAACAGTTTTGCTGCTAGGGGGCGTTGAAATCACCCCTTGCGCAGATTAGACTATTTATTTTTGAACCCGGTAACAATATTTTCACTTTTTTCATTATTGCTAATGTTGCACAATATTGTACTGTTTTATAAAAAAAATTCTCACCCCCTCCCCTTTTCCCCCAACTCCTATTAAGGAACGCAAAAAAAATATTTCTCGAGTGCCTTCAAATGCATCGTCGAATGTTTAAATATGCCTAAATAAGGGAAATAGCAGTATTTTATGATTGTCTCCCCACCCCCCAAATGATACAAAACGAAAAAATTTCGGTGGATTTTTCTGAATTTTTGATATGATGCAGTTCAAGTTATTTTGAATAGAAATAAATTGGGTGACAAACTTCAAAAATGAATAGTTTTGATGCTATTAGGGGGTGTTGAAATCATACCTTGCTCAGAAGGAACTATTCATTATTATAGGCGGAAATAATAGCTCTACGTATTTTAGTTTAGATTATGCTGATCAATTCTGTAATTTTTCATGAAATGAAAATCTAAAACCTCCCCCTTACCCCCTACCCTTAATTTAAAACACGAAAAAATGTATTCCCGACTACTTGTAAATGCTTTATCAAAATAAATATTTTAATCAGCTCAAATTGAGGAAATCGTACAGTTGTTTAATATCACCTTTTCCTCCCTTCAGAAAAATATTGATGGAGTTTGTTGACTTATTAGTAGGGCGTAGTTCATAATTTTTGAATATCAATCAATTGGGCGAATATCTTGAAAATAATAAATAAAAATTAGACATCCACAATTTGAATTTGAGGTGGTGCCAGAATTTTTTTTTTTCGTGTTTTGAAATAGGGGTTGGGGGTAAGGGGGAGGTTTAGATTTTCAATTTATGAAAGTTCACACAATTGTTCGGCATAAAATAAAACAAAAATACGTAGAGATATTGTTTCCGCCTATAATAATGAATAGTCTATTCTGAGCAAGGTATGATTTCAACGCCCCGTAGCATCAAAACTGTTCATTTTTGGGGTTTGTCACCCGATTTCTTTCTATTCAAAATAACTTGAACTGCATCATATCAAAAATTCAGAAAAATCCACCGAACTTTTTTCGTTTTGTGTCATTTGGAGGGTGGGGGATAATCATAAAAAACTGTTATTTTCCTTATTTAGGCATATTTAAACAGTTGACGATACATTTGAAGGAACTCGAAAAATATTTTTTTTGCGTTCCGTAATAGGAGTTGGGGGAAAAAGGGGAGGGGGTAAGAATTTTTTTTATAAAACAGCACAATATTGTGCAACATTAGCAATAATGAAACAGGTGAAAATATTGTTACCGGGCTCAAAAATAAATAGTCTAATTTGCGCAAGGGGTGATTTCAACGCCCCCTAGCTGCAAAACTGCTCATTTTTTTGGGTTGGCGCAATGGTAACATTGGTTAAGAATTACATGGACTACATCATACCAAAAATTCAAAAAAATCCACCGGGACCCAAATTCCATAAGGAGTTTGCGGGGTCCTTTAATATCTTACCTCACTGCGAAATTCGCGCTGGTATGAACGAGACTTTAAGTTTCAGGATTCCTACCTAGTATACCTATGTTGTTAGGTTAGATTTTGTATATGACTCACCTTTCTTGGGTGGAAACTTCATCATGTTTTCGTAAAAAAAGGCTTGGAACTGCATTTGGTTTCAACAACATTCGACTACCCTGAATATATACATCGTTTGGAGAAAAATGTTTGCTACAAATTACATTTTTTTCACCCAGATGCTCCGCGGTAGGATTTCTTCCCAATGCTCTCCATCCAAATGTCATGCATTGCTCTATGCTCTCGTCAAACTAGAAATAATGTGCATAAGTCAGACATGAAGAAATAATAAGTATAGTATAGTAGGTACTCAGTTTTATCAACGATATAATATTCCATTTACTTACTAAAAATAATGGATTCCAGGAATTTTTCCTTTGTTTCCACTCCATAGCACCAAGCACGTCATCATAGTAAAAATTAAAAACTGTAATTTACCACAGAAAAACTCGAAAACTAATAACACAATACACACTACTGACAAAGTACTAATATGTAAACCACATTTAAAATGACCACAATAAAATAAAACCGTCCCTGCCAAACTCAAATCCCTTCTCTTTGGACAATGGAAACTATTAACGCTGTTGAACGATCTAAAGAATTCGACGGAACTTTGAGCACGCTTCGCACTTTCGCAGTAATGCTAGATCATCTTTGCCCGAATCGCAACAACAAAGATAAAAGTTGCTGAAATTTGTCATCGCTGTAGCTGGTTATGAGCAAGCGCATTGACGCAATCATTCGACTTTTTATAACACTTTTCAGACAAAACGTAGACGGGATTAGCGATCTAGAGTAAGTATATTATAATATATATCTATGGCCACAACTATATTCTATGATCTCAGACGTGTGACATGTGACAATTTTGAAAAGTTAGAAGTCAGACAAATGACAAGTGACAAACGTTGATTTTGATCATCAAACATCAAACGTATTTTGTTATTTGTACATTTTCAAATATTTGAACTCCTGATTTGTATAATCGCTTTTATCTTTCATTATTTATTGATATTGGTCTTGATCATGAATTCGGATTCATCGGACTCAGCTGCAGAGACTCCTAAGAAAAAAAATAAACGAGTACAAAAATTTAGGAAAGAGTGGATGGGTGAAAATCTTTTGAAGATGTGGCTGAAACCAGTTGCAGGAGATGTTTTTAAAGCATTCTGTTCATTTTGTAATACATCGCTGAAAGCAGAGCTTTACTCCTTAAAACAACATGCTAAATCATCTAAACATAAGATGAGAGAAAGAAATATTGCTGTTATTTTTGTTTTGTTTTAGTTTATTTTTATAACCTTTTTGTGTTTTTGTGGTAGAGACTGAAACCAATGTACCTGTTGTTTTTGTTTTGTTTTAGTTTATTTTTATAACCTTTTTGTGTTTTTATTAACTCATTTTCTGGCTAACGTGTAGGACGGAAATATATTTGACAGTTACTTTCGATTTTTTTTTTTTAGTTCAAAACTCAATCCTCATCATAAACTGATTAAAAATAGAGAATCAGAGGTTACGTTCTCTGTTGATGCTTTGCTTATTAGTTTGTGTTTGATTGTTTGCCTTTGGATTATTCTTTTATTGAAATGTTTGCCTTATTTGGCTGGATCTGCTCCGAATAAACATTAAACTTGTCATAATTTTGACAGAGGTTTGTTTTGGTTTTGAATCAATTTTTGACAAGAATGACATTTGACATTTGTGACGTCATGACTCCTCGTCTAGGGAAAGTAGGAATGAACTTATTGGCATGTATTCCTTTATACGCATGCGCAAAATTGGTTATGTCTTCTGTCACCTATAATGACGTCACAATTTAATGTACCTTATTTTTATCTGAGATACCTTATTTTCATTCGGTTGGTACCATATTTTCATCGGTCATGGTTGTGTGCGTGTTTCTCAGATCAATAAGTAAACATAGATTGGCCCGATGCTACGTAAACATCATATTCACTGAACCGAAGATAATTCTTGCGGAAACTGTTTTGTTTGGGGTTTTTGACATTCGAAGCAAAACACAACACCTCTAGCACAGTGCCGTGCTTTTTAAATGGGGTCAAAATTACTTATGCAAATGCAGTCAGTACCTGTGAGCTGCAACAAGTTATGACACGGTTTTGTCTTAAAATTCGTAGGGTCAATAAAAAGCCGGGGGTTGGCAGCAAATAACTTTTTATTAAAATTTGGGGATTCAAGATAGCGGATTAGTTTTGTGATTTATGATGATATTCTTTCCTTAGTTGGATTCTAGGAGTTTTCAGCTATCAAAAATAAAGCATTATTTATGGTCTAAAGTAATTAATTCGAGAGATTTAACAAGTTCCTTGACTATATTTCAAGTTTGGTGCCTGGGGGTTTATGTTGTGTAGATCAAGTTTCAACGAATCAATACGAATATTTGAATAAATATGGACCAGTTGCATAAAGCCTTCTGTTACCGTAGGTAACATAACTGGTGAGCTTATACATGCGTTGCCATAGTAATCATCAAATCAAATATTTATTTGTCTGTTAAATTCTATATGCAACTGACCCTATGAGTTAAGAAACCTTCTCCAACATCTATAAATAAATTGTTCATTCTGTTGAGTATTATCCTTCCTAAATTTTGGACCAGTTCATTCATATGTCAAGTACCTGTCAGAAAACAACTACTCTCCTGGCTAAGACCACGACGGGGATTGAATTAAATCTAACAGATACTTGTGCAACGTTCCTCAAAGCATCAGAGAACGCAAGTGCCAGTGTTTTGTGTTGATGAAGTGTTGTTTAAATTTTCCTGTGTGTTTTCGTGGTTTTTGTTCTGCTTAAACAACTTAAAGTTACATTTGGAATATTTCAAAATAGTGCAGTGGTTCAGTGAGACACAATGTCGAAATACTGCTTTGTTATCAAAACAAATGATAGTAAACAAACATTCCACAGGCGAGGTTCCAGTGGCGTCAAATGCACGATACAAATCATGCAATCAAACGTATTTGAAAAGTATAATATTGGAGGACAAAGAAACTCATTCAAAATTACAGATAAGAAAAGCCTATGGCAAAATGGTGAATGCCTCAATGTTTGTTATAAATATCTGTAAGCAGGGGAAAAACATTGAAGCTTATGACAGGAAAATTGAATTTATTTTCCAATAATATTGATACGTTATTATAACAAATAGGCAAATATCACTATTATTTATTTAATTTTAAGCCTAACATATACAATATTACAAATGTATAAATATAAAGTGTCAAAGTGTATGTGAAAGAATGATTCTCAAGAAAGCTCAGTACATGAGGATTTCAACACTTGGTATTTATTGATTTTTGTCAAAAGAGACCTGACCCTTTCTACTTTGTCAGTTCCGCTTATTGGCAATTCAAGGTAAAATCAGATTTTGAAAAAAATTTGAAGTACTTATTACCTTTACCAAGGCAAAACTATGGTTTGATAAAGGCTCTTCCTCAAAGAAATGATTTCCAAAAATTTAAAGTTAGTCCTTTGGTATATCATTAATTGTCCTCACTGTTAGAATTTTAACAATGTCAATATTATTGGAAAATAAATTCAATTTTCCTTTCATCTCAATTTTTTTCCCCCTGCTCACAGCATAACAAACATTGAGGAATTCACCACTTTGCCATAGGCTTTTCGTATCTGTAATTTTGAATGAGTTTCTTTGTCCTCCAATATTATATTTGACGAATACGTTTGATTGCATGATTTGCATCGTGCATTCGACGCCACTGGAACCTCACCTGTGGAATGTTTGTTTACTATAATTTGTTTTGCAGACAAAGCAGTATTTCGACATTGTGACTCACTAAACCACTGTACTATTTTGAAAAATATTCCAAATGTAACTTTAAGTTGTTTAAGCAGGACAAAAACCACGAAAACACACAGGAAAATTTCTAACAACACTTCATCAACACAAAACGACAACGTACAATGGCCGCCACGGCCGGTGTCACAAGCGGTGTTGCCAAGAGTAAAATAATTCAGTAACCGCTCGAAGTGCCTAAAATTTCATCAGTTCAAAACGACATATATCTTCCTTTTTGGTAATTTTTTCACACCTTTCTGGACATAAACATTTCTCTAGAATTTTTAGAATAATACATCTGAATATAAAATATGATTTGACAACAGGGCGTCAATGTTTGAAAACACGAGTGATGAGAGGTGTACGTAAATAAACAAAGTTGTCTTCGGTTCAGTGAATATGATGTTTACGTAGCATCGGGCCGATCTATGTTTACTTATTGATCTGAGGCGTGTTTTCTGTGGTCAGAATGTCAAATAAGATAAGATGGATATCATGTTTAATTTCAGGGGATACATATCAATGAGGAATCGGAATGAAAAATTAAATTTCTCCAAAATTTGTTGAATTGTAGTTTCCAACACGCTGAATCGACCTGTAAAAGCGTTTTTTCGAAAAACGACGTTTTCCCGGTGAAAAGCTGTACTATAGTTCGTTTACGCACAACTTGTGACGTCACAAGTTGCCATTCATAAAAATTCATATTTTTTTTCGCGGGAAATTCACGTTGGTTGTACTGGTCGTGTAGAACTTCATGTCAATTTCAAAGTTTGTCTGCTGTCAAAAGTGTCAAAGAGGAAATGCTTTTTCAACGGGAATTGATTAACTTAATAAATTAATTGGTTTATTTCATATTTTTATAATAGTTTTTGTGTGTGATAGTGAATATTGTGAAACAAATCAATTCATCAGTTCTCAGTGTCTATATATGATGATTGTAGTAATAGATGACAAATTCGCACAAGATCAATCGGATATTTCCATAATAGACACTCTGGACTATTATTAAAGGACACAAAAAATACTCATCAGGTGAGTTTCTCTATATATCTGTTGTTTAATTTCAAATTCAGCTAAGCTGAGCATTATATAAATAATAAATAATCCAATGCCAATTTACCTATAAATCCCGCCTCAAGATTTAGGCACTAGAGGTAGGTATGACAGAAAGATGATTTCAACTTATTGATTGAGAAATACCTAGCTGTTTATTAAAAGGAAAATATTTTCCTTCAATGACATTGTTTTACGTACGTCCTAAATAGGTACGAATACGTAGAGTTCAGACTTTGCAAATAAAAATGATAGAGAATGATATTTGAATAACTTTTTTAACTACTAAAACAAGTTAGGATTTCTCTTCCTTAATCAAAACTTAATGCATACCCCCAATCCCTCGTATCAAACAATAATATACAACATCCAGGATCTAAAATAATTTTTTTGCATGAAGATTTACCCGCTTCAAATTTGAAATTAAAATACGTCTTCCGACTTCCGACATGAGTTGCGCGTTACAGTCGTTGCTCTAGGTGCAGACTGCAGCTGCACTCTGACAAAATTATTGTTATTGTTATGTTTGAGGCTGTGATCAAGCACAACGGTTTTATTCAAAGTCCTTGTTTTCGAATAGACATTTTTGATGTTGTGAAAGTACAATACAAGTGGTTGAGGATATGCAGATTGTGAAGGTCAATCACCAGATAACTATTTTTTGTGGACGTTTCTAGAGCAGAGCGCCAAATGTGATTAAATTCGTGTTCGCCTTGTTCAAGATATCAAACCATGTAAGTAGAATCAAAAGGCGTATTTCACCAGTTTCCAATATAAGCGAGCAATAACAAATATTATTCCAATTCCTAAAAGTTAGAGACCTATTGAATAACTCAATTTCAACAATCCATAACCTAAAACACGTTTGTCAATATTTAAAACTTTCTCAAATTTGTTGTTCTCTGAGAAATTTTGAAATTAGTTAACACAAAAGGCAAATCAGAAATGCTCTATAAACGTCCTAGCATTTCAAAATATTTGAGTTTCCTACCATTTTTCTCACTAAAAAATTCAATTAAAATTCAGAAATAGGTATTGTGTGAACCAAGAATTATTGGAAAGGATTGGACTAATTTATATGTTTTGAATTGTAAGCTTTGTGGAATACATGCCAAGATAATATAAGTTCCTAAGCTTTGTCCTTCTTGAAATAACTAGTCCTAGAAAAGAAATGTTCAACAAGTCTCCAGGCCATACAAAAAATTAAAGAGTCTCAACTTGTCTGCAGGGTTCCAGGAAAGTAAGCGTGATTGTGAGTGAGGTATTACCGATGAGATGCTTTGATGACGCTGAAGCTGGCAGACCAAAAGCCGCAGACAATTTTTGTCAGGGACTGTACCTACCGAAACCGCCGGCAAATATTACCGATAGTTCTCCTGCCTGGGAAATTGATCATTTAGATGAAAACTATTCAATATTATGAATGTGTTCGAATAGAAATGTATCATTCTTATGAATTTAAGGAAGAAATGCAGTAAATGAGATTATTGGTGGGATATACATACGTGTTCAGATCGTCAGGACATTTGCAAGAATTTTTCTCATAATTTCCATAATTAAGAACTTAGACTCGAAAAATTTGCCAAGAATATTTTTGAAACATTACACCATAAGACCTTGATATTTATAACGACTTGCCCCTTATCAATTATTTTTAAAAAAATTGCAAATTCAGAAATGGATTAGAACTGTGGAATTTTTCTTTTATTTTTTACAGTAAAATCGACACGCAATAACTGACATATGCGAAATTTTCCAGGAAGTTAGTTGAAACATTCCTTGATCATTTCTCATTATTGCAGTCGCGGTTCCTTTCCTGATTTTTCTTTAAAAAATTCGCAAAGGCCAGTATAAGCTTGGTCTGCGGGATTTTTCGCGGTTTTTTTCTAATAACATCAACACGCAAAAACTGACTTATGCGAAATTTCTCAGGAAGTTAGTTGAAACATTCCTTGATCATTTCTCATTATTGCAGTCGCGGTTCCTTTCCTAATTTTTCTTTAAAAAATTCGCAAAGGCCAGTATAAGCTTGGTCTGCGGGATTTTTCTCGGTTTTTTTCTAATAACATCAACACGCAAAAACTGACATATGCGAAATTTCTCAGGAAGTTAGTTGAAACATTCCTTGATCATTTCTCATTATTGCAGTCGCGGTTCCCTTCCTAATTTTTCTTTTAAAAAATCGCAAAGGCCAGTATAAGCTTGGTCTGCGGGATTTTTCGCGGTTTTTTTCTAATAACATCAACACGCAAAAACTGACTTATGCGAAATTTCTCAGGAAGTTAGTTGAAACATTCTTTGATCATATCTCATTATTGCAGTCGCGGTTCCTTTCCTAATTTTTCTTTAAAAAATTCACAAAGTCTAATATGAGCTTGGTCTGCGGGATTTTTCGCGGTTTTTTTCTAATAACATCAACACGCAAAAACTGACATATGCGAAATTTCTCCGGAAGTTATTTGAACCATTCCTTGATCATATCTCATTATTGCAGTCGCGGTTCCTTTCCAAATTATTCTTTAAAAAATTCGCAAAGGCCAGTATAAGCTTGGTCTGCGGGATTTTTCGCGTGTTTTTTCTAATAACATCAACACGCAAAAACTGACATATGCGAAATTGCTCAGGAAGTTAGTTGAAACATTCCTTGATCATTTCTCATTATTGCAGTCGCGGTTCCTTTCCTAATTTTTCTTTAAAAAATTCTCAAATTCTAATATAAGCTGCGGGATTTTTCGCGGTTTTTTTGCTAATAACATCAACACGCAAAAACTGACATATGCGAAATTTTCCAGGAAGTTAGTTGAAACATTCCTTGATCATATCTCATTATCGAAGTCGCGGTTCCTTTCCTAATTTTGCTTTAAAAAAATCGCAAAGACCAGTATAAGCTTGGTCTGCTGGATTTTTCGCGTGTTTTTTCTAATAACATCAACACGCAAAAACTGACATATGCGGAATTTCTCAGGAAGTTATTTGAAACATTCCCTGATCATTTCCCATTATTGCAGTCGCGGTTCCTTTCGTAATTTTTCTTTAAAAAATCGCAAAGGCCAGTATAAGCTTGGTCTGCGGGATTTTTCGCGGTTTTTTTCTAATAACATCAACACGCAAAAACTGACTTATGCGAAATTTCTCAGGAAGTTAGTTGAAACATTCCTTGATAATTTCTCATTATTGCAGTCGCGGTTCCTTTCCAAATTATTCTTTAAAAAAATCGCAAAGGCCAGTATAAGCTTGGTCTGCGGGATTTTTCGCGGTTTTTTTCTAATAACATCAACACGCAAAAACTGACATATGCGGAATTTCTCAGGAAGTTATTTGAAACATTCCCTGATCATTTCCCATTATTGCAGTCGCGGTTCCTTTCGTAATTTTTCTTTAAAAAATTCGCAAAGGCCAGTATAAGCTTGGTCTGCGGGATTTTTCGCGGTTTTTTTCTAATAACATCAACACGCAAAAACTGACTTATGCGAAATTTCTCAGGAAGTTAGTTGAAACATTCCTTGATAATTTCTCATTATTGCAGTCGCGGTTCCTTTCCAAATTATTCTTTAAAAAAATCGCAAAGGCCAGTATAAGCTTGGTCTGCGGGATTTTTCGCGGTTTTTTTCTAATAACATCAACACGCAAAAACTGACATATGCGAAATTTCTCAGGAAGTTAGTTGAAACATTCCTTGATCATTTCTCATTATTGCAGTCGCGGTTCCTTTCGTAATTTTTCTTTAAAAAATTCGCAAAGGCCAGTATAAGCTTGGTCTGCGGGATTTTTCGCGGTTTTTTTCTAATAACATCAACACGCAAAAACTGACTTATGCGAAATTTCTCAGGAAGTTAGTTGAAACATTCCTTGATCATATCTCATTATTGCAGTCGCGGTTCCTTTCTTAATTTTTCTTTAAAAAATTCGCAAAGGCCAGTATAAGCTTGATCTGCGGGATTTTTCGCGGTTTTTTTCTAATAACATCAACACGCAAAAACTGACATAAGCGAAATTTCTCCGGAAGTCAGTTGAACCATTCCTTGATCATATCTCATTATCGAAGTCGCGGTTCCTTTCCAAATTTTTCTTTAAAAAATTCGCAAAGGCCAGTATAAGCTTGGTCAGCAGGATTTTTCTCGGTTTTTTTCTGATAACATCAACACGCAAAAACTGACATATGCGAAATTTCTCAGGAAGTTAGTTGAAACATTCCTTGATCATATCTCATTATCGAAGTCGCGGTTCCTTTCCTAAATTTGCTTTAAAAAAATCGCAAAGACCAGTATAAGCTTGGTCTGCGGGATTTTTCGCGGTTCTTTTCTAATAACATCAACACGCAAAAACTGACATACGCGAAATTTCTCAGGAAGTTAGTTGAAACATTCCTTGATCATTTCTCATTATTGCAGTCGCGGTTCCTTTCCTAATTTTTCTTTAAAAAATTCGCAAAGTCTAATATAAGCTTGGTCTGCGGGATTTTTCGCGGTTTTTTTCTAATAACATCAACACGCAAAAACTGACATATGCGAAATTTCTCCGGAAGTTATTTGAACCATTCCTTGATCATATCTCATTATTGAAGTCGCGGTTCCTTTCCAAATATTTCTTTAAAAAATTCGCAAAGGCTAGTATAAGCTTGGTCTGCGGGATTTTTCGCGGTTTTTTTCTAATAACATCAACACGCAAAAACTGACATATGCGAAATTTCTCAGGAAGTTAGTTGAAACATTCCTTGATCATATCTCATTATCGAAGTCGCGGTTCCTTTCCTAAATTTGCTTTAAAAAAATCGCAAAGACCAGTATAAGCTTGGTCTGCGGGATTTTTCGCGGTTCTTTTCTAATAACATCAACACGCAAAAACTGACATATGCGAAATTTCTCAGGAAGTTAGTTGAAACATTCCTTGATCATTTCTCATTATTGCAGTCGCGGTTCCTTTCCTAACTTTTCTTTAAAAAATTCTCAAATTCTAATATAAGCTTGGTCTGCGGGATTTTTCGCGGTTTTTTTGCTAATAACATCAACACGCAAAAACTGACATATGCGAAATTTTAAAAGAAGTTAGTTAGACCTTTACTTGATCATATCTCATTATTGAAGTCGCGGTTGCTATCCTAGTTTTTTTTGAAAAACATTTTAACTGTCTGAGGAATGTTCCGCGTATCTTTTCCCATAACATCGACACGTAGAAAATTACATAATGTGTCAAATTCAGTCAACAAATTTGTTCACCAGTTCTGAATTATTCAGTTTGAAGATAATCAATTCCCTTGTTCAAATGTTTTTTCCTCGGTTCACTGTAGATAAATTACACCACTACACGTAATTAACGGATGTTCCCTAAATCCCAAATATACGATTTTGTGGAAATGACCTGGTTGTTGAGGATATTACATTGTTATCATTATTTGTAACCCCTTAATGTTATTTACCTGATTATTATTCCGAGTAAAAGGAATTATCGGAATCATCAATAATTTGGTCCTTGTCAAAACAAGGAAGTGTTAAAAAGTAGTATTATAGTGAACTCTATCGATAAATGTTGTATTGGAATTTTTGATGCAGTTTGTGTATATTCTCGCGATATTGTGAAATAGTGCTGTTTTGTGTTTATATACATGGCGGAAATTCCTCCGAGTCTTCATTTCCAAGACTACCTAAAATATGAGGTACCTACTATAGGACGATAGACGATTTTCTTCCTGTTGACAGCGGTCGACGGTGGCCAGTGAGTATTTGTATTTTTTTGGTATGTATTTGAGCAATCCTTAGATCCCTAATGGTACATTTCGATTGGATTCGTATATTTGATAGCTTTTCAAAGGCGGGCGCATAATTTTTGAAAAGCTGTTTTGTATTTCATTACCTTGGTAATTTTTTACCTCGTATATTTTATCACTTCTGATTATTTTTTCAATTGCTTTATATTTTAATTCTTAAATAAAATGAACCCAAAACAAGAAACAATAGCTAAAATCTTAATTAATTTATATCCTAATTCTAATTTGGATGATTTGAGAAACACCCCCGCTTGGAATTCCAAAACAACTGGTAGTATTGGATGGGAGCAGAGTCTTGCATTATTTCCCAATGCTGATCCACGAACAACAGCAAAATGGGCGAAACGTTGCTACCTTGTCTTATACAAAAAATTTGCCACCATCAAAACCATGTATCATTTTTTAAAGAAAAATTAAGAAAGGAACCGCGACTGCAATAATGAGATATGATCAAGGAATGTTTCAACTAACTTCCTGAGAAATTTCGCATAAGTCAGTTTTTGCGTGTTGATGTTATTAGAAAAAAACCGCGAAAAATCCCGCAGACCAAGCTTATACTGGCCTTTGCGAATTTTTTAAAGAAAAATTACGAAAGGAACCGCGACTGCAATAATGGGAAATGATCAGGGAATGTTTCAAATAACTTCCTGAGAAATTCCGCATATGTCAGTTTTTGCGTGTTGATGTTATTAGAAAAAACACGCGAAAAATCCAGCAGACCAAGCTTATACTGGTCTTTGCGATTTTTTTAAAGCAAAATTAGGAAAGGAACCGCGACTTCGATAATGAGATATGATCAAGGAATGTTTCAACTAACTTCCTGAGAAATTTCGCATATGTCAGTTTTTGCGTGTTGATGTTATTAGAAAAAACACGCGAAAAATCCCGCAGACCAAGCTTATACTGGCCTTTGCGAATTTTTTAAAGAAAAATTTGGAAAGGAACCGCGACTTCGATAATGAGATATGATCAAGGAATGGTTCAACTAACTTCCGGAGAAATTTCGCATATGTCAGTTTTTGCGTGTTGATGTTATTAGAAAAAAACCGCGAAAAATCCCGCAGACCAAGCTTATACTGGCCTTTGCGAATTTTTTAAAGAAAAATTAGGCAAGGAACCGCGACTTCAATAATGAGAAATGATCAAGGAATGTTTCAACTAACTTCCTGCGAAATTTCGCATTGGTCAGTTTTTGCGTGTTGATGTTATTAGCAAAAAAACCGCGAAAAATCCCGCAGACCAAGCTTATACTGGCCTTTGCGAATTTTTTAAAGAAAAATTTGGAAAGGAACCGCGACTTCGATAATGAGATATGATCAAGGAATGGTTCAACTGACTTCCGGAGAAATTTCGCTTATGTCAGTTTTTGCGTGTTGATGTTATTAGAAAAAAACCGCGAAAAATCCTGCTGACCAAGCTTATACTGGCCTTTGCGAATTTTTTAAAGAAAAATTACGAAAGGAACCGCGACTGCAATAATGGGAAATGATCAGGGAATGTTTCAAATAACTTCCTGAGAAATTCCGCATATGTCAGTTTTTGCGTGTTGATGTTAGAAAAAACACGCGAAAAATCCAGCAGACCAAGCTTATACTGGCCTTTGCGAATTTTTTAAAGAAAAATTACGAAAGGAACCGCGACTGCAATAATGGGAAATGATCAGGGAATGTTTCAAATAACTTCCTGAGAAATTCCGCATATGTCAGTTTTTGCGTATAATACGCTGAAAGATTTTGTAGAAAACTTAGTCAGTAGGGCAAAACATTTTTAATTCAGATATATTTTCAATTTGTTTCAGAGGCATGCCTTTCTCTCTTTGAGTTAAAACTTTTAGTGATTTGTAACTATTATCATGTGTTTTATTGAATTCATGAAAATTTTTTTCACACTTTCATATTTGAATTACCTACGAGTTTTCAAATGATTGTTCTGTTCTGAGGTACACAAGATTCAATTCAATTCTTTCAATTCTCTATTCAAAAATTACAAATGTGATACATTCATATGTGTTAACAACAAGTTCGCCAGTACATTTTTACAGTTATGCACCTAGGTGAATTAACACCTCTGTGTGCAATAATACAAAATAATCTTGTAGTAGTAAGTGTTTGTATTTAGTTATTACTTCAATTTCATTTGGTAAGATGTTATAAATTTTTGGTGCAACAGTTCATACAAACTTTTGGTTTCCATCATATTTTCTAAATGGTATTACGATATGTTTGTTTGTGTACTGTCTAGTTTGGTAGCAATGGTTCACAAAATGTTTATTTGTAGATTTAAAACAGAAGATGCAGTTACTAAGATAGTTTAGACATCGGACATTCAGAATCGATTCATTATAGAAACTACTTGTAGAATATAGTCTATTTTTGAACAATATTATTCTTAGTATGTAGTTTTGTACTACATTTAGTTGAGTTACTGCATCGTCATAGAGCCCCCCCATACTATGATTCCATAATTTAGGAGTGATTCGACTAGGAACTTGTAGATTTGCAAAAGAAGTTTTTTTTGTTAAAATTTTGCATATTATATAAAATTTATGAATCAATATTCTAATTTTGTCAGTTAAGTCTTTTAAAGACTTGTCCATTCTAGAGTGATACCTAGATATTTTATGGAATTAGTTTCTTTTATTATGAGATCATTCATTGTGATATAATTAAATTGTGGTCTCTTTGAATCTGTCATTGAAAAGGCAATATAAAATGTTTTATAAGAATTTAAAGTTAGTTTATTTTTGTCGTGCCAACATTTTATTACCAAATCTAATCCATGAGACACCTTATTTTTAACATTTTCTCAGGTTTCTTATATAAAAAGTAGGACTGTGTCATCTGCATAAGAGATAGAGATGCCGTTTATGTTTAGGTTTAGCAGTGAGTTGATGTAAGTGATGAAAAGAAGTGGACCAAGCACTGTTCCCTGAGGGATACCTATCTTAGTTTCAAGGGGGATATTAACATAATTCACATATGAAACTAATAGTCTGCTTACTTATGAAAAGAAGTGATACAAAAAAATGCAATGTTGCTCTTAATTTGACCTTTTTTGTTAACTATCTGAGCCCTTACAAGCAACTAAAAAAAAATAAACTCATTTAATGTATCTTCATTGGAAACTCATATGAGATCTTGTGTAAACAGGGAACATTCAGAACCTACTGCTTTTGTGAGAGTAGATTCCGAACCACTCTTAGCTTGGTGGCAGATGCTGTTTTGATCCTATGTCGTCTGGGTGAAAGGGCATCACTGTAGCGCGATGACCACTTAGCTTATAGTATCTTGGAAAGATAAGACCTAGGAAAGACGGGGACCTGTTTTTCAACTTGTGATCCCAGACAAAGTTGAGAACCAATTGATTTTTTGTAGATGTACATTAGTCACCCATCTAAGAGAGTCAGCTTTGCTCAACATTTAACATATAACTTTTCAGGTAGCTTCACAGTCATCTAGCTACTTTTATCAAGAATAGAATATAACTTTATTCACTTATGAGGAGTATACAGATATATAAAATTGATTGCAGAGCGTACCCTATCAGTTCAGTTAGTCAAAACAATATTAATATTCTAATTAATCCAAGCACAATAAGAATCCATATTTCTCATTTGAGTATAAGAAAATATAATTTCCAGGTTTTATAAAATATTTATTACCCCTTCATTTATATTTATTTCACTATTTATATTTTAATGTAGCTGATTTATGATTTTTAATTACAGAGGGGGGTGCAAACTTTCAATGATAAGAGGCTTGGATTTTTTGCCGCAGAGATGATCTTCTGTTAACTTCAAGAAGACACACTGGAAGGACTATCTTGCACCAGGTTCATTCTTGGAATTTCTTCAGGCTAATCATATAAGAAGTTCAGTCTAAGCAGATTTAATACTTTTCTTTGAAACAATTTCAAACTTCTCTGCTCAATAAAGCAAAGACAATTGTTGGATAGTAAAGGAGTCAAAAGAAAGTTTTCAATTTTGTCAGAAGGAAATGAAATAAGATCATATTCTGAAAAGTTATCTCATTAGAGATATTTTAATTTTTCTTTTTGCTTCATCCTCTTATGGTGGATTTATGCAGCAGTCATAAGTCATAAGCTTCAAGTCACAAGGAACCATTTATTTCAACCAATCATTGACGAACATTCGTATGACTTAAAACTGCTGCATAAGTCCACCATAAAACAGAAAATGCAACCAAAGAAATCTCATTATTATTTGGTATATGAGGGAGATGAATAAGTGCACCAAGAGTAAAGTAGGAGCATTAGTTTTCATTAGGAAAAAAAATATTTCAAAAAGGTTTTCACAATCAGAACATAATTTAAAATAAATAAAAAGATTTGAGGTTTTTTAGACAAATAAAAAGTGGCAATCCAAAGTCGTCAAGAAAACATTGCAAATGGTTACTAATCCATCATGCTGCAGAAAAAAAACAGGCCCTCTTGGGTCTTTATTTAATAAATTATGGAAACATTTAATTTGCAGCAGAAAAGTTGCTGAATTTTTGTAAATTTTGACTTTATCTAGACCAGTTCGGCAACATTTGTTTGTCATAAAAAAGAGTTTGCACAATTGAAAAAGTAATTCTGTTTTTTTTGGATCTAGCTGTAAAATTTTGAGTTCTAAATAAGAAATATGCTATTGTACTGTTTTTATTAGCTCAAATCCATTTGACACTGACACTTCAAATATCTCATACTTTTATTAATCAACTACTGTCAAATCTCATATTTGAATTGCGATATATCAGGAAAATATAGCCTTACTACAACTAAGACAATTTGAGAGATTCTAGATGTTTTCTTGGAATTCTTCCGAAGTCTATCTAATATAATTCTCTCGAAGGAGTAAAAGTTTTGTTTTCCATTGTAGTATAATTTTCTGATTTTTTTTATTGAATATTGTGTATATTGTATGTATTTTACATTAAGATTATTGAAATGTTTTGATTTTTGTATGTATGTAATATATTCAACATTTGCGTTCATTTTGATATTGCACCTTGAAATGATACTTTGTCAACAAGTTATTTTCTTATACCATAAGTACATTTTGAATTGAGTAATCTCCACACAATTTATAATTGCTATAAAAGACTGTGATCTTAGGTAAATATTGATTTTAATTTGTACTGTAAATGTAGTCAGTGGCCTAGTGCCTTTCTGTAGAATTTTGTAATAAATATGTAGGTATACATAATACATAGACCACATAGGTGGGCTCTTTGAAGTGGATGATTGATTTTCAATTATTGTTTCCTGGATTTCAAAGTAGACAGAGAAACCTTGATCTTTTTTTACATAAAATCCTGTTTTTTGAATGGAGAGTAAAATGTGCTCGTATTGCTTTCAATAAAAGTTTATTTATTTCAACTCTCTGTCCATTCAGAAAACTGGGTTTTAATGGAACTGTTTACAAATTATTTATTGGTCTAGCAACCTTGTGATGTAGAATATAAATTTGTAATCTCTGTGATGTTAAACACTGGACAAACTCAAAATAAAAGCTAGTATTGTATAAAAAATCAAAATGCATGGAAACTTTCAACAGGTTGGTAGTGGAACTTGAACGTTATGTCTAAATGTTGAATAATATTCACTTAGACATTTGACTCGTACTTTATAAAAAATGTACTCTAGTGTTTGAGTTGAGCCTATATTCAATTTATTGTTGTAAGATGATTTCTATTTGTGAACCATTTTTTTACAAGATAAATCAGATTTATTCATGTTGGGGTTTTTATTTGGAATGATTGAATGGATGTATTCATTGATCTCAATAAGTACTTATATTTACTTCAGAGTTGAGATTAAAACCGCAAAATGTAATGCAAGTGTTTTTGTATTATCGAGATTTGCTTTTGATCCTAGAATGTTAATATTTTAAAAAGCTCAGATTGGTATTGATACTGGTAAATTTCTTGATAGGATTCTTGTCAGATTTTAATTTCCATTTATTCTATTGTTCAAGTGAAAGTAGCATTTTGATAATTTTTTGAAAACATTCAAATCGTGAAAATTTGTCTCTTATTTAAACAATTTCATAATTGTCTTTCCCTACAATTCACGAAAATGGGTTGTAGAACCAAAAAATTATTGACTTAATTATTTTGTGGAGGAATTCTTTTCTTGATAAATTTCGAAAATGAATAAATGTAAGATTAAGAAAATCTATACAAGTGGAGGCAGATCAATTTATCTCGATAAGTTACAACATTTATAGGACTTGTTTCGAAGAAATTATTTAGTTTTTTCAATAAATTATCGTACTCTGAGTTTGCATATCTAATTCTTCATTTGCCCTTCTATTCTATCATAGTTTTTTTTTAATTTCCTTTTTTTTCATCCTTAAAATCCTAAAAATAGGATGTTGAAAATGTCTTCTCATGTGATTGCTGTTCATTCAAGCTTCTCACAAAATCAGAATATCCCTCTTAAATTGGAATATAGATATTTTGTCAAAAGATTTGATTATTAAATCATTTCTTAAGAATTGACATTCTTTTTAGAAAATAACTATTCAATTCCAATGTAAAATGAAAAATAGTGATTCCAAACATTGAGCTTAGTTAAAATTTAGTAAAAAAACTTAACCTCTGCCTCTTGAAACTACAAACCTCTCACAAATCTCCCAGCCATGTTTGAAATCATTTTGAATAAGTAAAATGTACACAAACTCAGAAATATATTTTTTATTTCAGTTATTATACATTTTCCACTCCCATCTATAATATTTGATTTCTTTCTTACAGTAGATTTGAAGAAAAAAACCCTTTTGTGAAGTGGTGACACTTTTTCATATAATAATAATTTGCCAATCCGTGGAAATTCTCATCAACCTGAAACAGAACATCTATTCATTTTGGGAAATAAAAATTGAAAAATATGCAAAATGCTTTGGGAGCTAGATACAATTTTTGAAGAATCTCGAGTATTTCTTGTCAAATTTAATATTTTAAAAGGAATATAACAAGTTTAATGAGTGAAACATTTATTTGAAATTGAACATTCCATGATTGTATTTTAATTATATCACTGCTCAAACATTTTGAAAGGAAATCTGGTACCATTTACTAATTGCTATTTATTTGACCGATGAAACGTTAGGAAGAAATTCGAACACACAAATGTCTCAAAACTCGACACAAGAGAACTATAGCTCCCAATCATATATTTAAACTAATGGCAAATTTGAGATAGAACCCTGTTCTCAGTAATTTTTCTATATTTGTTAGGTAGTGTTAATTTGGAATGCAACTTACATCAGCAACAGTTTCTCACTATTCCAGTTTCCTTTTTTCTATCCTGATCAGAACCTGAATTCGATTTCTCATAGAGTTTACCCATCTTTTGACTGAAATGAAAAATCATTTTATTGAAACAGAAGGTCAAGTAAAATCTATTAGTAAATAAACAATAAAATTGACCAATATTGGTTGTATTTAGATTTAGGTACACATGGCAATTCATTGTCCCAACAAAACTGGTGTTAGTTTTTCTCAGAAATAAATACCAACATTGTGAAATGACCAGAACTTTGCAATATCTCATCAAATACATAATACATTATGATACATTCTGAAATATTGTTTAAATTGTACTGGGGTTTCATGAACTAATGACAAGCTTCCATTTTGTTTGTTTTTTGTGCATCCAAGGTCTATCCACCATCTCCCAGATTTTGTTCTCTTGAGTTTTGCAATGCATATTAATGTGAATGTGACGCAGTGTAAATTATGGACTATTCTTGGTGAAATAATAATGTACCGCAAAATGTAATGCAAGTGTTTTTGTATTATCGAGATTTGCTTTTGATCCTAGAATGTTAATATTTTAAAAAGCTCAGATTGGTATTGATACTGGTAAATTTCTTGATAGGATTCTTGTCAGATTTTAATTTCCATTTATTCTATTGTTCAAGTGAAAGTAGCATTTTGATAATTTTTTGAAAACATTCAAATCGTGAAAATTTGTCTCTTATTTAAACAATTTCATAATTGTCTTTCCCTACAATTCACGAAAATGGGTTGTAGAACCAAAAAATTATTGACTTAATTATTTTGTGGAGGAATTCTTTTCTTGATAAATTTCGAAAATGAATAAATGTAAGATTAAGAAAATCTATACAAGTGGAGGCAGATCAATTTATCTCGATAAGTTACAACATTTATAGGACTTGTTTCGAAGAAATTATTTAGTTTTTTCAATAAATTATCGTACTCTGAGTTTGCATATCTAATTCTTCATTTGCCCTTCTATTCTATCATAGTTTTTTTTAATTTCCTTTTTTTTCATCTTAAGAGCAAGTTGTACTATAATATAAATAGTGTTTGCAAGGGTTTGGTAGTCCCTAACTTTTTTGGTTCATTTTTCACTTTTATTAAATAAAAAAATAAGTACATATTGGTAAAGATCTAATCTATGTTCCTGTTTTCTCACTTTTTCAAAATTTGATTTAGTTTTTTCTGAAAAAAATCGCAAAGTCCATGTTTTTTTGATGATTTTCCATTTTTTTTTTTAAGAGAACCAAATTAAATTTCGAAAAAGTAAGAAAACAGGGACATAGTTCAGATCTTTACCAACACGTCCAAATTTTTTCATCCACTAATAATGAAAAATAAACCTTAAAAGTTAGGGACTACGAAACCCTTGCACGGCAACATTTTGTATCCGGAGAGTGGCGCCGCTCTCAGAATTCAAAGGAACTGTTCATTTATGAAGTGAGATGAAATACATTCACATTTCAACATGTTTACGAGGGATAGCCGTATGGGTGAAGAATTATAATTTTCATGGAATATTATATTATTATTTCATATCCACAGGTTAGTAAAAAAAAATCTGGAGAGTTACTCAAAATTTAATAAAACTACCTGAATCGAAATTAGTGGCACATACTCAAGCCGATGACCAGAGGGGGTTTCAATTTAGAACTACCTGATTATCAGGCTTTATCTAATTATTAACTGCAGCCAATAGAAAAGTGTTCAAAGTCATAATGCGGTGGGAGAGAATTCTGTAGTTCTGAATCCATTATTTAGTTTTACTTGTGTTTTTGTGTACAGTGAAAGTATTACGATTTTGATTTCAACAATGCCGCGTATACGTAAAGGTCCGAAGCAAAGATTATGGATGTCATCTACGAGAGTGTCATCTGGATCCAGAGGTCACCAATTGCATAAGGTGAGTGGAACTGGAATTGTACGTAAAAGATTTTATTATGCAGGGTGAAGTTACAACGCCAATTTCGTTAGCGCTCACTTCTAAATTAATCACAAAATTTCGAAAATCGTATACCTATACTGTGACAGTTACGGCAGTTATACCTACTTTTATTTACTTTTTCCACAAAAGTCGATTTACTTAACATGAAAATTTTTTGCTCAAGCGAAAATCCAATGAAATTAGTTAAACTGAGGTCATCTGACTCAATACAACAAATCAGAACATCTGTTATACTGATAACAGGCCAAGTGGTCTGTTATCACTCTCACGTTGCTATGGATATACATATTTTGATTTATTTCGAATTTGAAGTTTCAAATATTCAATAACGTCAAAATGTCATTCTCACGATTTGGTTGTAATACTGACGAGAAGATTAATGAAATTTTCGTATTAAATATATCAAAATATGCTGTTTACAATAACAAATTTGTATGGAAAGCATTCATAGACTTAGGCAATATTGAAAAATATCGCTTAGCAAAAAATTTTCTATGCGTATAACCCTCGGACATTGATTAATATAACAAATTCCTCAAGCTTGTTGCTTATAGGAAACAAGCTTTCGGAATTTGCTATAATTATCAATGTCCTTGGGTTATTACTACTGATAATTACTGTGACTATGATCTAGAGTACTACATGTTGATTTTTTTTTAAATCGGTCTTCGAATAAGAAAATAAGGAGGTGTGCTGCCCAAAGTTGGACACACTATAATATATTTGTTTCCAATAAATCACACAGGGGTAGATGGTCTCATGATAAAATTAGTAATTGTTCCTTATAGGTATTTTTTTATTCCCTATTCCTTCTATCAAGCTGTGCAGAATATGATATTCTATATAAAACACGAAATGTGGTTGAATACTTTTTTTACCATTAAAATAAATGATTTATTTGGTGTCCAGTTCCTGGCGATACACATACTGATGGCATATATTTTTAGGTGTCATCCAGGTTGAGTCAAGCTGGGACTTCAAGATTATTAGATATGCCGGAGTCTGGTTCATCACCGGTGGAATATATGGATATTCATGATGTGACTGCTCCTATTCCCGTGAATGAAACAGAAGAGAGGAAATATTTCAGGGATGTCGACTACTCAAACGAACAATTTTCGAGCAGTGATTTCGCTGACGTGATTCTTTGCGGTGTAAAACGCCTAAGTGAAATTACTTGTTCTGAACAAGGTCCCACTGTTGAAACGACCTATGAACAAAATTCCAATATCGAAAATAAACTGTGTGATATCTCAAAAAACATAAATTTTCGGGATGATGGTCACGTGAGAAACGATTTTATTGAAAATTTTGACTTGATCGAAGTAACTGATATGAATCAGAAAGAAAGCGAACGCATGATTATCGATAAATCATCGATTGAAACCTGCAACAGCAAAAATTAACATACTTATGAAAAAATCGAACTCGAAGGACGCAGAATTGTTGATATTCAGCATTTTATAGACTCCCTCATTTTAATAGGTGATCATGCTCCCCACTTCGGATGCTCTCTCAAAAACCTTGAAATAGTAAATGAAACGAGAAGAGGAGTAGCCTCTACAATTACATTCAAATGTAACATGTGCAAGACCATGAAGACTGTTACTACTATCTACGATTGTGAAGACGTCAACAATAGTGCTGTGCTTGGAATAACGAACGTGGGGTCTGGGTATACACATCTCAATGAATTTCATTCTACAATGAATATACCATCGTTATCTTCCAAAACCTTCTGTAGAATCCAAGAAAATTTGGCTGATCTTTGGGAAGAAACCGCAATTGAAGAAATGGCTAAAGCTGCTGAAGAAGAAAAACATTTAGCAATTCAATGTGGAGATTTAACTGCAGATGGTACACCTTTAATAACCGTAGTGTGTGACGGCGTTTGGGCTAAAAGGTCCTATAGATCAAATTATAACTCGCTGAGTGGAGCTGCTGCCATTGTAGGTTTTAAAACGAGAAAAGTTTTGTTTTTAGCTGTGAAAAATAAATTTTGTTTAACATGCAAAAAGCACCCACAGGGTACACCACAACACAAATGCTACAAAAATTGGCAGGCTGATTCTGCTCTATGGCATAGTGAAAGGCGAAAACGCGTTACTGCCTCTAAATTTGGAGAGATTTGTAAAAAGAGGGAATCGTCTTCAGTAAAAAATTTGGTTAAATCTATTGTGCATCCGGTACCATTTTTCTCAAAAGCCACTCAATATGGCATAGACAATGAAGTAAGAGCATGAGAAGAGCTAGAACATCACTTGAAAAGGAAAATATCAACATGTGGACTATTCATTGATGAAGAATTCAGTTACATGGCTGCCAGTCCTGATGGAATTTTAGAGGGAGAAAACTTCATTGTGGAAATAAAATGTCCATATGGAGCCAGGACTATGACTGTTGATGAAGGAATAGTTCAAAGAAAAAGGACAAGACCATCAACGAATGCCATAATTGGTACTTTCAAATCCAGGGTCAATTGCGGATCGCCAAAATGAATTATTGTTTTTTATGTGTGAGGACCCCTCAAGGAATTAAAGTGGAGAAAATTCCTCGAAAGCACGAATTCTGGAGTGAAAAAATGGAAAGAAAAATAACAAAGTTTTATATTGAATACATTTTACCGGAAATTGTAGATAGTAGGACAAATAGAGGCATGGAAGTTCGGGACAGAATAAAAAATGAAAAATGAGTTGTAGGGTCTTCCCTACAATGAAATTTTAAATTTAAATCAGTTATAAACTAGAGCAATAAATTGTTACTTTTAAATTTTGTCTTCTGTTTAAAATATTTAATTCTCCGAAGGTTTATGTTACATCCGGTGAAACCAAACGTGACATTAAACTGAGCCATTTGTCAAAAAATACAGTTTAATGTCACAAGGCCTATTCAGATACATGGGTGCTCACCCAGGGTTTTTCACCCTGCATGATAAATTCCTCCAATATTAACGAAATTAATACTTCTGAACCAAAGAAAATGACTTTTTGAACGTATGTGAACTGTTATGCAGTATACAGGCACAAGGGTCAGAAATATATAGTTATAAATTAAACATGCTTCAAAAACCCTGCATGGGCCATTTACAATCATATATTTTTGATTCTTGTGTCTGTAAACTGCAAGACAGTCCACATACGATCCTTTTACTTGCGTTTCTATCAAAAAGTCATTTTCAGAAGTATTAAATTTATTAATATTGGAGAAATTTATCATGCGGGGTCAAAAACCCGGGGTGTGCAACCATGTGTCTGAATAGGCCCTTAAACATACGAAAGCGTCTAAGGGCCACATAGTTTCTTTTTCAATTTTTTCGACTTCAAACACGGAGTTTCCGACTTTAAACTCGGAATTTTATTTTCCCGACTTCAAAGTCGTAAATTCTGAGTTTAAAGTCGAAAGTTCCGACTTTGAAGTCGGAATTTTGTTTTTCCGACTCTTAACTCGGAAATTCCGACTTTAAACTCGGCTGCCATTTCGGAACTTTTAGCTGTGCTTTTTTTATGAAAAAGTAGATTTTTATCTCCTATTCGTTGCGATATACCAGGTGGTTCAAAAATTAGTAGAGGGGGAACGGGCATTGTATATTGTAATTGTGCATTATATCTGTTGGATATAATACAATACCCGTCGTGGTATTAGCCAGGTGAGTAGTAGTTTTCTGACGGGTATTTGCCATAATAAGCCTACGTCGTAGGTGTATATGGAAGTAAAAAGTGAAACATCGGTCGGCAACGACTATCGTTTTATTAGATTGTTTATATGCAGTAACCAAAAATTGCCTTCGTCACACTCAAGAAGATTTACGATGTGTGACTTGAGTGAAACAAAAGTACTAAAGTATCAAGATAAAACTTCAAAATTCCGACTTTTAAGTCGGAATTTCCTACTTTGATGTCGGAAAAATAAAATTCCGAGTTTAAAGTCGGAAATTTCGTATTTGAAGTTGAAAAAAAAAAACTATGTGACCCTTAGACGCTTTCGTATATAGGTACAGATCCATCAAATTTCATTTCTTTTTCTTTATTTTAAAATCCAGTTATAGGGACGAGCCACCTTCTGCGGACACCCGGTATGTATGCAATTGTTCATACATTTTTAATATTTCAGAAAATTCTCTGATGCTCAAAGTTGTGAATACGCTTTGTTATTAGATTATGTTGCATTTGGTAAACAGATAATCGGAACATGTTTTCAGCTATTTGGAATCCGATATAAATGCTCGATTCGAATGCACTCGTCCATCACCCAGATTCAGTACCTACATTCTTCAAGCTTATGATGATGGCTGGTCGACAGACGCGCGCGTCGGTACCGCCACGCCGTACCGAACTTCGAATCCCCCTCGTAATTGTTGAATATTAATGAGCTTCGGTCTAGGGAATGCGTTTACAAGCGATTATCATGTTTCCGTAGTATTTAGACTCCGCCCACCAGTGGCGAATTTTGTACCTCTGCCTCACCCGCTGCCCCACAGGTCTTTCAGTTTGTAAGGTATCACAAAATCTTAAGACAGGAAGCTTAAAATCCTAAAAATAGGATGTTGAAAATGTCTTCTCATGTGATTGCTGTTCATTCAAGCTTCTCACAAAATCAGAATATCCCTCTTAAATTGGAATATAGATATTTTGTCAAAAGATTTGATTACTAAATCATTTCTTAAGAATTGACATTCTTTTTAGAAAATAACTATTCAATTCCAATGTAAAATGAAAAATAGTGATTCCAAACATTGAGCTTAGTTAAAATTTAGTTAAAAAACTTAACCTCTGCCTCTTGAAACTACAAACCTCTCAGAAATCTCCCAGCCATGTTTGAAATCATTTTGAATAAGTAAAATGTACACAAACTCAGAAATATATTTTTTATTTCAGTTATTATACACTTTCCACTCCCATCTATAATATTTGATTTCTTTCTTACAGTAGATTTGAAGAAAAAAACCCTTTTGTGAAGTGGTGACACTTTTTCATATAATAATAATTTGCCAATCCGTGGAAATTCTCATCAACCTGAAACAGAACATCTATTCATTTTGGGAAATAAAAATTGAAAAATATGCAAAATGCTTTGGGAGCTAGATACAATTTTTTAAGAATCTCGAGTATTTCTTGTCAAATTTAATATTTTAAAAGGAATATAACAAGTTTAATGAGTGAAACATTTATTTGAAACTGAACATTCCATGATTGTATTTTAATTATATCACTGCTCAAACATTTTGAAAGGAAATCTGGTACCATTTACTAATTGCTATTTATTTGACTGATGAAACGTTAGGAAGAAATTCGAACACACAAATGTCTCAAAACTCGACACAAGAGAACTATAGCTCCCAATCATATATTTAAACTAATGGCAAATTTGAGATAGAACCCTGTTCTCAGTAATTTTTCTATATTTGTTAGGTAGTGTTAATTTGGAATGCAACTTACATCAGCAACAGTTTCTCACTATTCCAGTTTCCTTTTTTCTATCCTGATCAGAACCTGAATTTGATTTCTCATAGAGTTTACCCATCTTTTGACTGAAATGAAAAATCATTTTATTGAAACAGAAGGTCAAGTAAAATCTATTAGTAAATAAACAATAAAATTGACCAATATTGGTTGTATTTAGATTTAGGTACACATGGCAATTCATTGTCCCAACAAAACTGGTGTTAGTTTTTCTCAGAAATAAATACCAACATAATGAAATGTGAAATGACCAGAACTTTGCAATATCTCATCAAATACATAATACATTATGATACATTCTGAAATATTGTTTAAATTGTACTGGGGTTTCATGAACTAATGACAAGCTTCCTTTTTGTTTGTTTTTTGTGCATCCAAGGTCTATCCACCATCTCCCAGATTTTGTTCTCTTGAGTTTTGCAATGCATATTAATGTGAATGTGACGCAGTGTAAATTATGGACTATTCTTGGTGAAATAATAATGTACCCTCTGTGAATCGGTAAGTAATAGCCTCAAATATCTAAGTTTATGTTTTGTATTAAATTATACAATGAATTTATAGTTATCATAACACTCATAACAGCCGAAAGTTACAGAAACTAGTTTAAGGTAACAAAATTGATGAAGTTATCGAACTGTATAATTTCGTACTAAAACAAGAGGTTATGTCCACTACCAGTATAATTTCATTGAATCTTAAAAGCAGTAATAGTCTTGAACATTCTTAAAACTATTCTAAATGGTTTTTATCCTAATTTTCCATTGTACCTAATAAGAAACTATGCTAAAATATTCTAAGCATTCTGAATGATATTTTTCAAACTGTTTCTTCCCTCCAATTTTAATCTAATGGCTTTAATATAGTTTCATCTACATTCTACCTAATAATTGTGTAAAGAAAAGCATTTTATTTATGAATCAATTTGCAAAATGATCTATCAGGATGTTAAGTTTAACCTTGCTTTTTTATATGCTGCATTCAAATCAGGGATGACAAAGAAATGTAATAATCCACTTGACTAACAAGCTACATGAAGTAATATTGTTACTTCAATTGAAATACTTACATGAATATGAAATGATCACTGCATATAGATTATGAATTTTTATTTGAAATGCCCCTGCACGTATTATTTACACACACACACACACAAACTTCTGAATACTTCATGATTTCTCTCGAAATAATCGAAACAATATTCATGTGAACGTTCAACACGGTTTTCAAGTCAAATTTGACGAAATACACATCATTTTCAATGAATAAATAATCCAAACATTTTGAAACTGTCAAAAATCGAAAAACATTCTGTATATGTCAACAATCCATTTATTCAAGGAATTTTGTTGGCAACCTTGAAAAAGTTGGAGTTGGCGTAGCTATATTCACTTTGCCATTTTTATGAATGAACTGTGTTTCCCGCGCAAAATCAGATTTTATTTTTTTTACGGCTCTGATTCAAAAAGATATATAAGTGTTATATATATTCCGAACCAGGGCGTTGAGCTCTATCCACTGTAAAATTATGATTTTTTTTTTTTTGGATTCCGATTCCTCATTCTAATTATTTTTATGGATTGAAATTGGTGTACAATGTAAATGGTGTACAATTGACTCGAATTTCAAAAAAACGTCGACTTTCGGACACGGCCCCGATATTCTGTGGCCCGACCACCAGCCATTATGGAACATGGAGATTAAGCCGTCGACCATCTCTGCTGCAGGCACAAGAGTTTCTTTTAGAAGGGCAGAACCTAGTGTTGTTTTCAGAATGAAGTGTAAAAGTTGCCAATGATTGATTAAATGTATCCACAGAGTTACAAACCCTTTATAAAAACACTAAAACTTCTCCATTAATGGGTTCATTATTCAAAATTAGAAATTAATGTTCTCCCAAATACTTCTTAGTCACAATATACCTTTGTTTGTTTGATCATACAAATTTTCAAAATGGGGTATCAATTTGAGGTACTGCTAATAACTCTAAAACCAAATATCGATTATCGAATTTGAATCTTATAGAAGTGCCTAGCATTCGTGAACATAACACGTGTCAAATATATTTGCTGAATGCCTCTCAGATGAAATCAAGCTTTAGCAAAAAACTTAAGGCAAAAATTAATACCTATCAGACATATTATAAGGTACAGATCGACAAGCATAAGGATGCCTCTGAGATGCGCAAACGATAGAAGATCGACTACTGTTTAATAAGGCAGATCGATTGAGCTCCTGCCCCACTCCAGAGTTTTGTCTACTGCGCAACCAATTCTCGGAGGCATCCTTACGCTTGTCGATCAGTACTACAAAACATGCAAAAAACATTGACATGATTGAAATACTGCATTTCTGACTCACTCATTTTTGTACATTCTCATTTGTATGATTATAAAAATTCCTTTATATATCTAATGAATTATTTTTTTTGTATACCTATCATAAATAAGAAATTTCTTGAGATAGTGAATTATGACCTCCATGTGGTATGGTTGTAACACGAAAATATAGCCATTCACTTCTATAAAACAGCTGTTCTAAAGAGATTACCAATATACTAACAATATTATGGTATAACCAATTTTCTCAAGATAAACGTCAATATAGAATTTTTAAACTTTTTCGAAAGAAAAGGTTCAATTTTTGCAATTTACAACGTTTCCATTCTATGTGCTTATTAGAATTGGCCACTTTTTTCCATGGCCATTTTTGGGTCTTTTCTGAACAATTCAGAAAAAAATTGTCAGTCCTAAACTCCTGTGAATACGAAAATTGTTATACCTACACTGCACACACTTTATTAATTGATCCCAAGAACCGTTTCTGTTTAGAGAGTGATTACATTTTTACATAAATTGTTCAACAGCAATACATATGAAATAAAAATCGATGAAGAAATCAAACAATTATTAAAAAAGGAATGATGAGAATAATTTGTGAAATGATAAATGTCACATCAAAGGTGAAACATTGTTATATTATATAGGAATTGAAATCATCTATTAAGTAGGTATACACTTCTTTAGTTCATTTTTTAATTTAATTGTGGTCCTGATTTCTGTCACAATTTTACACCAAGTTATTCAATATTGATACTATTGATAGCCATTTCTTTCTCAAGGTTTCCTGTTTCAATCCTGAAAAAAAAGTTTGAATGAAAATATAATTTGTATTTGTCTTTTGTGAGGAAAATGGGAAAAATGTATTCTTCAATCTACTAATTAACAAGTTATAAAAAAATTATCTTGAACTCACCTCTGAGAATACAATATAATTTACGACTTTTGTCGGAATTCTTGCAGGATCCACTGCACAATAGGTACTTCACTTTCAGAAGAAAGGATTCAACATATTCCTAAGTTGGATCAGTGACAGCAGGGCTCATCAGAAGATTTTGGGACTTGGGACAATCTGCTTTCTTTACTGTGAATCTGCTAAAACTATTTTTGAATTTTTTGAAAACATTTTCAATGACGGCAATGTCATAAAAATTGACTTTTGACGTGTGTCACTAGTTCAAACATCGGACGTAATTTTCGTGGTGTTTTTGGAACATTGGAGCTATTTAGACTCCACCCATTGGCCATGCCCGTAAAGGCGGATACTCACTGAGCGAACGAAGGCCGAACGAACAGCGAACTCCGAATTTGAATTCGGTCAATATCAGGGTTATTCAGGTGACCATTGAAAATGAGGCAACATTGATTGATTGCCAACTACTTTTCAATGCATGTTTTCAACGTTGAGCAAAGTAACCTATTCAGGTGACCACTCATTCCCAACGATGACTCTTTTTCAACGTTGAAATAACAATGGGGTTGATGTTGGCTATTTTATTCACGGAACACCTAAATTATGCTTTGGCGCTAACTTCATGTTGACTTTTTTTGGAATTTGTTTTTGTTTACGAATTTACGATTCGTTTCGTTTTACAAATATACGTGAACTACTTGGGAAAAAAAAATACATTTTGAGAATGGGTAAATTAAACCCTTGGGATGACCCCAAAAAAAAAATCAGAAATACGGGAAAATGACTGAGGAATTAAACGCCACTGGCGATGGCCCCACTTTAGCAGTCATGACTGGAAAAAGGTGAGTGAATTATAATAATCTGTGTGGTATGAAGAGAATATATTTTTATTACTCTCATATTACAGGTATTTCGTGAGTGGAAAAGTGCTGTCAGTAAAAGGGCTAGGGAGAAAAAAGAACTGACTAGCCTGGAGAAAAAGATCTTATAGCTAACGGGATCAGTGGCTGTGGCAGGTTTTGAACTGCCTGAAGCTGGAAGAAATTAGGGAAGCTGGTGTATCAGATACTGAAGGAGTAACTGCAGCTGCTGCTGAATTTGTACTTGCAGATGAGGCAACAATGTGTGAAACTGAGGAAAGACTATCTGAAAATGAGGATATTTCGGTGATTCAAGTGGAGGCACCAACAGTTCCACAAAAACAGAAAAATCGCCCCAAAATCCTCTGCTCACTGCATATCAAGATGGACAGGAGATGGAGAGAAAAGGACTGGAAAATATTGCCAGAGCACTTGATAATGTGGCCAGTAGTATTCATAGATTTTGTGATATTTACGAGAGGGTTCATCTAAACTAACTTTCATTTTAAATGAAGCTCTGTGAGGATCAATACCTGAAATGTGTTTGTTGTATATCATAAGGAGAATAGAGACTTTATTATTTATATCTGAATTTGTTTTAAAATTATTCACAGGAATAACGACTAGTTTGTACCAGAATTTGATTTCAATACATGTTTTTGAAAATCAATGAACATGTTTCATTTTTGAAGCGAAATCTAAAAAAACCAGTGCAGAGCAATACAAAGTATACCTCCAATACTTAGAAAAATTCAAAGTGGGGGGAAAAATTCTGGATGACGAATTTGCTAAAATGTGTAATGAATTAAACACTTTGAAGGGACCAATGAGAAATCAAAAAGAATGGCATAAGGTACGGCAGGAGAATTTTGGTCATTTTGGTTTGTTTCTTCAATAGACTTTTCTGGAATGGACTAGTGAAACCATAAAAAAGCTAGAGAAATATTCAGGTACCTACAAGAAATAGGTATAATATATAATAGGAATACCTAACTTGGAAAATTGGCTACTAAGTATTCTGAATAAGTTGATAATCGTTGGCATGAAAATTACTGATCTTGCTCTACACAATCCAGAAAGAAAGCAGAAATCAACTTTTGTTATAGGACCAAAATATAGGGAAACAGTGAAGTGGAAAAGTAAAGTATCATATAAGTTTATTTAATTTACATATAACTTTTTTTTACAGGAATGACAAAAATAAATTCTGTTAAACAAGAATATTTACTTTCAATTTGTTAGAGATCAATAATTCCTCCCTCACTCCTTGAGGTAAGTGAGGTTCCAGAGTCTCGATCAACTGACTCACCATGTCCCTTGATAGGCGATACACAAAATTGATTCTCATTCATATTTAAAGGATCGCTTTGATCCCTCAATTCCTTCCTCAAAACTCTGTTCTGTAATGTGAATATGGAAGGATAACTTAGCTAGACATCCCTAAGATAAATATAAAGCCATTTATTATTATTATTTGATTTATTCCAAAAATAGGAATTCTTTTTGTGAAAACTTTTTCTTTACCTTTCTTCATCATCATTGGCAACATTCATTTAGCAGAATAAAACCATTATTCGCCATTTTACTGACAAACAACGTTGAATAGCTGATAGCAAGTACCAAATCTACTTGCCAAATAACCAACAGTGTTTGTACAAGAGGTTGATAAAAATTCAATACATGTTGGTCACCTGAATAGGAAAATTAAAACAACGTTGAAAAATAAACAATTTTGATTTCCAGTGAACGTTGTTTTGTTTTCAATGGTCACCCGAATAGGAAATTTTAGTCAACGTTGAAAAGTTGGCAATAATTGATCGACAGTCAATGTTGTTCCGTTTTCAATGGTCACCTGAATAACCCTGAATGTATACGTTAAAGGCCAATTCCCATCTAAGCAGCATCGAGCGGCGCGGCGCAGAGCAGAGCAGCGCAGCACGAAGCAGTGTTTTCTGGCACCAATTCCCACCTAAGCAGCACGAGACAGTATACACAGTGCAGCGCAGCACAGAATTTTCAGTTTTTGTTATTTTGTTCTGGTCGTCAAGATGTCTTCATCTTCATCAGACGATTTTATGTTTCTTGCAGTTGCTGTATGTCATGAATTGAAAAAGAAAACTAAACGAAAATATTGGGTCCATGACATATTTCGTGCAAGATTGAATGAGGGTGAATTCCATACACTTTTCGCGCGTCTCCAGCAAGATGAACAGAAGTTCTATAAGTACTATCGAATGTCCCCACAAAAATTTAATGAACTATTCGATCTTTTGCGCATTCCTTTGACGAAACAAAATACTAAATTTCGGCAGAGCATCAGTCCACAAGAGAGGCTAACTGTTTTTCTAAGGTAAGCAAATGATTGATTTAATTAGCCCAAATATTTATTTTTAATTGATATGAAAACACAATTTTTTATTTAACGCAACAAAATAAACTGATTTTATGTTTGATAATATGATTGTAAAAATAAACACCAGTGAACAAAACAGTCCTAAGGAAACACATAGAAAAAATAAACTAAAACACATATCTCTTCACAAAAAAATGGGCAAGATTAGTGAAGTGTCTATGAGTGAGGTAATTGAGTTGCGAATTGTGAATAGTATGTCGAAGTTTCCCCGAAGAATGTAGACGATTCATCTTGTACAGAGCTTTGTTGTTGCATTGGCGGTCGAGTTTGTACAGATGGTGGATTCTGCATAGGTGACTGTATTTGCATTGGTGGCTGAAGTGGAAATGTCTCATGACTTTGGGAGGGTGTCTGAGTGTGACCCAGAATTTGACACTCACTAGAAGTATGTGTTATCAAAGAGGAGGACTTTGATAACATTTGCAATTCGTATGAATTTACTATTTGAAATACTTTACTTTTCACGGTAGCTTGCCATAGTGGGGGAAATGTAGCCGTTGTTTTGCCCATATTAATAAAAAAATCTATTAGTGGGCTATTTTCATTTCCTGATGGTTTTACAAGATCTTTGGTCTGCTTTTCTAAACGACTACGTTTTTTGTCATCAACATATTCTTTTAATATTTCCGGTATTGACTCATCATTTCTGACTGCAGCTTTCAATGTCTTACAACGCTGGACACTTTTGACATTTGTAACACGAGATGATGGTCTTGATGGAGTCTCTACGCTTGAAGAACAAGATGGTGTGTTTGGCTGTGACACGGAAGACGGAATATCTAAACTATTTTCGGCATCATAATCTTCACACAATATGTCTCCTCTTTGGCTTTGTGTATTATTTTCTACTCGAGTATCAACTTCATCGTCGTCACTAATATCTTCTTGCTGTATTTGGCTAACATTTGAATGAGTTCTAAAATAAATAAATCACTGGTTAATAAGTTCATAATGATAGCATATGAAAATATTTTCATACTCTCTGCCTTTAATATGAAGCTGAAGAAAAGCCATGGCATCCCAGTATTTCCATTTCTTGTTGCCTTTAGCAGCTTGTCCACTTTTTGTTTGGTTGTTTTTTGCTGCTCTCTGAAAAGCGTCTCTTAAAGTTTTCCATCTCTGCTTACAAACCTCGGCTACAAAAAATGTGTAATAGTATTTAACCAGTTGTAAAAAAATATATTTTTATATAGAATACATTATTAAGTATGGTGTTCTTTTTCAGGTTTTTGGCAACAGGGGTAGACTACCAGACACTTTCTTTTAACTTTAGAATAGGACACTCCACAATACACAAGATTATAAATCATACCGCCAATGTTATTTGGGAGACTCTAGGACATATTGTAATGCCACAACCCACAACAGAGTTACTTCGGTATTGTGCAAACAAATTTGAAAGTACTTGGAATTTTCCTAATTGTGTGGCTGCGATAGATGGCAAGCATGTTACTATACAAGCACCTCCCAGAAGTGGATCCTTGTATTTCAACTATAAGAAATCATTCTCAGTAGTGTTATTGGCGATGGTAGACGCAGAATACAGGTTCATTGCCGTGGATGTTGGAGCATACGGTAAAAATAGCGATGGTGGGATATTTACTGCTTCGAATATGGGAAAAAGTCTTAACAATGGAACATTTGGAATGCCTAAGGATCGACCAGTTACTGTAAATGGCGAACCTTTACCACATGTAATAGTGGGAGACGAAGCGTTCCCTTGTAAAACTTATTTAATGAGACCTTACGCAGGACGCGGATTGTCACAAGATAAAAGAATTTTCAATTATCGTCTCTCCAGAGCTCGTAGAGTCTCCGAAAATGCCTTTGGGATTCTTTGTCAAAAGTTTAGAATATTCTTAAATAAAATACAGATTCACCCAAAAAATGCAGATAAATTAATTTTATCTAGTCTTTGTTTGCATAACTTTCTTAGAAATGACAATGTCTTCTTGACCGTACTAGAGCAAGAGAGAACAGACAATGAAGCACCAGTTTTTACAAGTATATCGAACATTGGTGGAAAATGCTCCAATGAAGCAATCAAAATACGAGATGCATTTAAGGGATATTTTAACTCTGATTCAGGGGCAGTTTCTTGGCAAGAAGATGCAATTAATATAGGAAATACTTAAACTAACTGTAAAGTTATTTTATAATTGTATGGTAATAAATAAAGTAAATTACCCGTTACTTATTAGTTTTCAAAATAGTGCCTGTAAATGTCATTACTAATTATATCTTAACTAGGACCCATCGTAACTATGAGTACATTGTATTAAATGGATAGTAACAGCAATAACAATTTATTATAAATTAAATAATTAATATAAATACAATAAATTAACACTTACCCTTTTCATTAAGTTTGTTACCAATTTCCGTCCAAATTATTTCTCTCCTATGTTGGTTACTATAATTTTTATGAGCCATGTCATATAGCTCACTATATTCAGCTACAAGAACGATAAGTTTATCAATTTTTTCTCCGTCCATAGTTAACAATCACTTCAGACTTTTAAAAATCAAAACAAACAAGTTGGAACAACTTGCTGCCTGCGCGCGAATCTTCCAATTCCCACTTGTCCGTCAACAAGCAGAGCGGCGAGTTTACGAGCGACATTCTGCATGCCAATGCTTCGCGGGAAATTAAAATTTTGCAGCGCCGCGCTGATCTGTTCGGCGCTGCAACGCTCTGCTTAGGTGGAAACGACCCCAATTGAATATACGTATCCAATTGTAAGCAGCATTTTGCTGCTCTGCTCTGCGCCGCGCCGCTCGATGCTGCTTAGATGGGAATTGGCCTTAAAGCGAATGCGAATCGAATGGCATTTTTACGTTCGGTTCGCCTTCGCCGTCGTTCGGTGGAAGAGCGGTACATCAAAGAGATTCGCTGTTCGGTGTGGACGGGATTCGCTATTTCTAGTGTCATTTCGAACCGAACGTCGAATTTGCGTTGAAATGTTCAGATGTTTTTTAAACAACTTCAAACATGTCAGGTCAAGACAAAGTGGAGTGGAGAGACGAAATTACTTTGGATTTGATTGAAGCCTATAGAAGGGAAGAATTGTTATGGAATCCTTCCAATCCATTGTTTCACAACAACCTTTAAAAAAAAGATGCTTGGAAGCGTCTGAGCGAGCTTTTTGACTGTAAGGTAAATACTGTTATATTTTTATGTACAAAATGAAATCAGTATGAACTGAATAGTTATAAAAATTTTTGTTTGTTTTAGAAATACTACTCGACCAAATTACTGACTGCCTATTCTATGTACTGATATGTTATGTTTACAGGAAGGAGACGTTAAGAAAAAAATAGATTTTCTTTTGGCCTCATTCCGCAGAGAAAGGCAAAAGAGTAAATGCTATTCAGGAGCTGGAACAGAGGATGTTTACAAATCAAATTGGTTTGCCTTCAAACATTTGCAGTTTTTAATGGATAAATTCACACCTAGGAAAACTATTGACAGTTGTTCATCAGTAAGTAAATCAAATTTATTGATTTAACATACATTTCACAGATAACTTGAACGGTTAGGTATTTTAAGAATACATATTTTGCCATGGTACACTTCCTATATCTGTCATGAAATAATCGGCAAATTCTTCCCTCACTGTTTTGCAATGCTGGGAGGGTTTCCTTCCGATTCTATTGAATGGTAAAAATGAAGTAGATTTTTCTACTGCCCTCCAATTCCCCAAATTAATTTTGCCCTCAGTTTCTTCATCTAAGGAACCCTGTGGCATATAATTTGAGGAAGAATTTCTACGTAGGAAATTATGTAAATAAATGCAACATTGTATGACAATAGTTGCTTTTGATGGTTCCAAAAGCAGTGGCTTTCGAAGTATTCTAAATACCGCAGATAGAATCCCAAATGCATTTTCTACTACTCTTCGGGCTCTTGACAGTCTATAGTTGAAAATTCTTTCCTTTGAACCCTTCTCCTGAATGCCTGGATAAGGTTTCATTATATGCTCATGAAGAGCAAAGGCATCATCGGCCACGAATACATATGGTACTTTTTTTGACCTTCCTGGTAGGTTGGTATCTTCAGGAATACCTAAGTTTTTCATAAAATGATGTATTTTTGAAAACGCCGCCATCTGAAATCCGCCCTTGACAGCCGATATCAACATATAAAAAATTATAATCCGCATCTACTATTCCCAAAAGTACAATACTAAAAGTTGACTTGTAATTGAAAAATGTGCTTCCGCTGTTTATTGGAGCTTGTAAAATACAATGTTTCCCGTCGATAGAGCCTATACAACGTGGAAAATTCCACTGTCTTTCGTAAGCATTTGCAACACACTGCCATTCTTCTGGTGACGATGGAACCTGAAATAAATAAATGAAGAGACCTGTGAATTATGATATTGCAATGTATTTCAAACATAATTGTTTTCCCATTAGATCAAGTCGAGATTAAAAAAATAGGTACAAAATGATTTACAAAGGAATTATATTTCATTTTAGGTCACCCCCGCTTCACCTGATGAAGTACTATCCGATACTTTCGACGATAGTCAGATTGAAAATATAGTACCAGAGGCTAATGGGAATACTACGGAGCAGGTACGGGAAAGTCAGCGCGATGTGCAACCAAAACCGCCTATAACTAAATCTGACAAAAAACGAAAACGAGAACAGGATCCTCGAATAGATGAAGCATATTCCATTTTAAAAAATTCGTTGCAGCATCAACAAGCCAGAGATGAAAGTACAGTGTTTGGAGAACATCTGGCTAATAAACATCGCAAATACGATCCACAACTTCGAAGCATTGTCGAACATAAAATAAATAATATATTATTTCAAGCAGACATGGGACATTATTCTCATAATTACAACCAGCAGGTATCTCAGTCTCCAAACGAATCTACATCATCATATGGATCTCTATATGTTCAACCATCATCTTCTCAAACACAATTTCATACTCAAACTCCACTGTTTAACACGCCAACGTCGTTGCAATCTCCACAAAATGAAAATAATAATTATACAAAATCTGAATATGAACAGCCGACATTAAGTATTAGAACGTTAATCAACGATTTCAGAGCAGAATAAAAACAGCAATGTGTGATTCTTTTGTTTTTAGAATGTGCTTCATTTTATAATTGTTTCAGAAATACAAAAGGCTTATATATAAAATAGTTTTATTGCTCACCTTGACATACTCCTGCAGAGTTTCCACTAATGCGAAACATACCTCAGGAATTATTTTCGAAATCACTTGCTTGGATATCTTAAAAAGGTACATAAGACTTGTATAAGAATCTCCAGTTGCCAAAAATCGGAGGGTTAGCGCCAGTCTTTCCTTAGGTGGAATTGCTTCTCGAAAATTTGTTGACTTTTTACAAATTTTTTCACTTATTTTTTCTAGTAAAAATTCAAAATCCGCGGGGGATATTCTACAAAAATTACTGAACTGCCCTAAATCATTCCTTAAATCAGTTAAAAGATCCAATCCCCTATATTGATTCCGACTTTGATAGAGTTTTGACATCCAATATCTTCGTTTCCTTTTTTGTTTTTCGCTGGTTCTCAGTAATCCCGCAATAACTATGAAAGACGATGCTGCAATAATTTCGTCACACATTTTTGCAACAAATGGAGTCGATGCCGAATGCCCAGCAAACAGCGAACTTTTTAAACACTGTATTCGGTGCGGAGTTTGCTTCATCGAAACGAAATCGACAAATTGCTGCCGAACGAACTCCGAACCTTCGTTGTTCGGAGTTCGCTGTTCGTTCGGCCTTCGTTCGCTTAGTGAGTACGCACCTTAAGAAGGCCAAAGCCTTCTAGGATTTAGTGACCCTAATTGGACCCAAACGCGAGTGTCATCTAGCGTAATTAGTTACAAACATGAATTTCTCACGTCATTTTGATGCAGGTTTCTTCAAAAAACCCTGATTTTAATGCTGTCCCATTGTTTCAATCAAGTTACGACATGACTTGTAGGCCAGATCTAAGCACTGAAAAGAAATTATATTATATTGACTGGAATGCTTGACAGGCTGCGCGAAGTGATTTCTCATGGAGGCCGCCATGTTTGTTTTGTGGTTCCTGGCAGTGGCGGAGGAATCGAGATTGAGTTGATTGTAACCATAGAAATCATAATATCTAGAATGCCAATTCAATGGGACGAAAGTGTTATCAAAAGTTCGAGGCATGATTCAGTGCGCATGATCACAACCAGCTTCATTCATAACAGGGTTGGTTTCAGTAAGATTTTTAAATGATTCGTGACATTAAGTAAAATCGATTTAATAGTACTTTGGTGTCAGGCTTACAAATTTGTATGGAATATGAAAAATGCATTTTGGAGGAGATATTTTGTTAAGAAACTGATTATATTCAAGAAATGCATCTAATAAAAGAATGACATGAAAAAAAATTATTTCTCAAGTCGGTCACTATATTGGTGAAGTTTCTGAAATATGTTTTTGAAAGATTTATCTAGAAGTATCACGGTTATATTTTTCAAAATATATAATAATAATAATTTTATTGATTTCGAAGACCTACAAGGTATAAAACAAGTCAGAAATTTCACAGTCACATTAGTAGGACGAACAAATATACATATATGAAATAGATAAAATAGTGTGGAATAATACAAATATATAAAATAGTTAAAAGAGTATGAGGAACAAAGGGAGTCCACTATGATGAAAGGAACTCTTCCATTGTATAAAACAAATTGTTCAATAAATATTCCTTCAAAGCTTTTCGGAATTTGAAGTAGAATACTTCTTGTTTGATATTAGAGAGTAAGTGATTGTATACCTTAATCCCAATAGAAACGGGGCCATTCTGGCATATATTCAAGTGATTTTGAGGTGCGTACAGATGGGTAATTGTGTGTCATTATGACAGGGAATGATATTTCTGCTTTTGTGTATGTAGCAAGAGATTTCCAGTTATGTATATGCAGCATAATGGAAGTATTTTTAAATTTTTGAAGACAGGTCTGCACGATTCTCTTTGATTTTTCTTCAGCATTGCACGTATGCATTTCTTCTGGAGCACAAATAGTTTTTGTACTGAAGAAGACATGCCCCAGAATAATATGCCATACGATAGTCGAGACTGTATTTCAGCAAAATAATTTTTTTTTAGAACATGAAGGTTGAGCACTCTGTGATTTGATACAGCTTACAGTTCAGAGTTTTTCTTGTATTGCTTATATGTGGTTCCCAGTCAAGTGTGTCGTTTATAGTTATACTTAGAAATTTAATATTGTGACATTTCTCTAGAGTCATTTCCCCTAAATTTATTTCTATGTTTTCGGCTGTTCTCTGTTTTGTGTGGTAAATCAAAAATTAGGAAAACCATAGAATCATTTTTTCCATGAGGTTATTACATGCTTGTTGATGGAGATTGAGCGAGTCTTTTGATACCAGTATAGAGAGATCATCAGCATATAATGTTAATTTGAAAGGTGCAAGATATTTTACGATATCTGCTACATAAATTTAGAACAAAACTGGCGCAAGCACACTTCCCTGAGGGACTCCAACTTCCACATGGGCCAGACGAGAACGAGATACTATGTTTTGACCTCCTTCTTCATTGCAAGATATCTGAACGTATTGCTTTCTATTTGTCAAAAAGGACCTGAATTAGCTTAACACAGGACCTCTAATTCCATATGACCAAAGCTTATCAAGCAGCCGATCATGTGGAACACAATCGAAAGCTTTACTTAAATCACAGTATATGCAAACAGGACTTTTTTTGCATCTAAATCATTGATAATATTATTATAGGTTTCTATTGTTGCTGTAGGTGTAGATTTTGATTTCCTAAGCTTGAATCTTGCAATGCAATGAGTTTAGCCTCTCAAGCATGCAGTATTCAAAGAGTTTGGAGAAAACTGATGTTATTGACATGGGTCTGTAGTTGTTCATAATATTTTTATCTTTTTTTTTTGTGAAGGGGTTAGTTATGGGTTTTAACAGCTCATTTTTGAATTCTTTTATAATATTGTTGGGTAGGTCATCAGACCCAAAGGAACGTTTATTTTTGAGTTTTGAGAAAATTGTTAGCATTTCTTCCTCAGTGAAAGGAAGTATAACCATTGAAGAAAGTTGCAGTTGAGGCTATGTTCAAACTTATTGTGGTCAATTTGTGGGATCTCGTCTATGACTTGTTTTAGAGCATCTATAAAAAAAGTATTGAAGAGATTGGCAATGTCCTCTGGACAGGAGAAAACTTTATTTTCATGAGATAATTTTAATGTGGGTGTTTTTGTGCTACTGTTATTTTTAATTTTATTTATAACTGTCCAGGAAGTTTTACTTTTATTATCAGAAGATTGAATTATTTTGTCATGATTTTTTTTACACGATTCTATAAGAACAATATCAGAATGCTATCCAGACTAAAACAGGATACAGCATACATACACATTTTAATCTAAAGGTTTAATCAAGCTATGAGAATATAAGTATCTGTATATAAATTATTTTTCAAGCAAACCGTAGGTACTAGTTTCGAGCTTTTTGGCTCTCATCAGTACGGCGTAGCCAAGTATGAGGATAAGCAATACTTGGTTGCACTCAACAGAAGCTTCTGGTTCTGACTCCGTTTGTTTGCTGTTTTTTCATTCAATCAAGTATTGTTTATCTTCGCACTTCGCTACACCGTACTGATATAAGCCAAAAAAATCGACATAGCCGATAGAACTCCATAGAATTTCATTCATAGAAAAAAAGGATCGTTTGATCTGAATCTATATCGTTGAGATGGAAAGAGGATGATAGTGAGATCTATAGTAATTTGAGTAATTACTAGTCGAAAGTATATTTCATATAGCTTTCCTATTTCCAATGTATTCCATCAATAAGTGAATGTTTCAGATATTTTCAGAATTTTGCTTGATTAGTTGAATTACATGAAGGAATGAAATGTTTATAATACATATTTTATTGAGTTGACCGGTAACTATATTACAAATATAGTTAACTTAAAATATTGTGTACAGTAGTATTCCAGAATATAATAAAGTAATTGTACAATCCTGAAAGTACATAGGTAAACAGTTCAGCAACATAGCAACAATTCGAGATATTCATTGAATAAATAAAAGAAGCACTTTCTAAATTGAATAACATGTCACTACTAGAACCAGCAGATATTTGGAAATTTCTATATATGCATCGCTGGTTCACATAATTTCTGTGAAGTTTGGTTCCCCTGGGAAAAACCCAGCCATAAAGTATTGTGAAGATGGTTTCCGGACAGTGTGGTCACCACTGAATTTATCTCTCAATTTTTTCCATGCAAACCTTTCTTTTTTGATTTCTATAGTCCGTTTCATCAAGGATAGCGGGACACCTGTCAGGGATTTTTCCAAGAAGTTGATATTATCTGCTTCAAGGTTGTGATTCTTTTCTTCAGGCGATTGATTTTCACTGTCATAGCTTTTACTTTTTTCTGGGCTATGGATTTTTTTTAAATTTGCTTGTTTGAGTTTAAGATGAAGTTTTGAGGGAGTTGCACTGAAAATATAAAATACATGAAATGAGAAGATTTAAAAATAAAAATACATAAAATAAAATACTTCTTTGGAATTTATTAAACAAAACTCAAATCCAATTTCCAAACTTCTTCAAATGATGTTTATTTTTCACTTCTCAGTTCAATCAAAGTGAGTACTGTCACCAGTCAATTGTATGCAAAGAAAAATAATTACTAGTATGTCTGTGATATCAATTTGGAAAGAATAGAAAATATCGCATATATGTCATTTATATTAAAATTTGATAGTTTTCTTGTAAAAAGTTGGCTTCATCAGACCTAAAATAAATATTTCAGTAGAATGGAAGAGTTCAATTGATATTAAACGGATTCTAAGTATATTCAACATCCAACAAATAAGATACAAGCATAATAAAAATAAGCATTGAAAACAACTAACCTGTAATTGTGTCTCGTTTTGATATCTCTTCTTGCTCTTTTAATTTGTCCCATGTTCTCCATGTGTCCTTTTGAAACTTCTGGGGGAGTCCACAGATGAAGTGGTAGCACTTGAAGGTGAGCTGAAATAGAATTATCATTGACTTATATTAAAATTATCCATAGATAAGGTGCGTTATATCAAAAACTATTGCTAATAACATTGAAACAATAGATTTCCTACCAGACGATGAGAAGTTAAAAACAAAAAAAATGGCAATATCGACATAAAATATGTAATAAGTTTGGTGGGTCAATAACAATTTACTTTGGATGTTAGTTGGGGTAACAAAAATCGAGTAAAGTATCAAATTCAGAGATCTTAGTTCAAGTCTTATTTGGAATCTTAAAATAATATTTGATAATAACAGGGGACTTTCGAAAAATTATGAAAACATACTTGTTTTGACAAATAATAATAATCATGTCACAATGGACTGAAGGACCTAGGTCAATGGCCTATTGGATCAATTTAATTGGTTCAATAAAGTTAATTTATTATATGTTTATTTAATAATAATACCTACTCCCTTCTCTACCTCCACAGGCTGTGTCTTGGATACAACACTCATAGGAGTGTTTATGAGGGAGTATTAATATTATTACATTAAATATCACATCATATATATCATGAATATATAAATTTCAAAATATAATCTTGCCCAAATGTTCACAAGTAAATTTTATGAGTATTATACATTTAATATCTTACCTCACTGCAATTTCAATAGTAGGAGTGCAAGAAACTTGAAGAGTAACACCTGAAACATTGTCCTTGTTTTCAATAAAAAGTACTTCCAAGTTATCATCCATTTCGATGCGTTGGGAATTCATGAAGAGTTCTGAAAAAAGTGTAAAATAGTTTGCATAATTTCAGAAGTAACACTATAAATTATCTGAATTCCTTAAAAACTACAAACCTTTATAAATCGTACATCATGAATGAATTGCACAAATTCTAAACACTTGTTCATACCCTCGCGAATTTTGCAGTTTTTTTGCAATTAAAATGTCTGCCAGTCCTGCCGAACCAATCGTTGATGCAGAACCATGCCGGCAGCTATTTTATTCGCAGAAAAATTGCGAAATTAGCGCTGGTATGAACGATACTTTAAGTTTCAGGATTCCTACCTAGTACCTATGTTGTTAGGTTAGATTTTGTATATGACTCACCTTTCTTGGGTGTAAACTTCATCATGTTCTCGAAAAAAAAGGCTTGGAACTGCATTTGGTTTCAGCAACATTCGACTACCCTGAATATATACATCGTTTGGAGAAAAATGTTTGCTACAAATGACATTTTTTTCACCCAGATGCTCCGCGGTAGGATCTCTTCCCAATGCTCTCATCCAAATGTCATGCATTGCTTTTTGCTCTCGTCAAACTAGAAATAATGTGCATTAGGGCCAATTTATCCAACATATCATTATCATAGTCATAATCACTATCACAGTCCTAGTCTTAGTCATTGTCATAAGAAATTTTTATATTTATGCATCATAGTCATTAGCTGGAAAATTAAAAATTGACTGATGACAACACTGTCATTAGTGTCTTTTTATCCTTAAGATAGGGACATTTTTCAATCATTTCAATAAGAGGTGGCTCATTTTTTTCCGAAACACAATAAACAATAACAAATAACAAGGATCACAAGTCCAAACAAATAATTATTTCTGTCATTTGTCAAATAGGAATCGACGCACTTGCGCGTTGTGCATCTAGTCTTAATCATAAGCATAAAAATTGAAAATTGCCAACTTTGAAGGTCAAATTCTTATGACTATGATTGAGACTAAATCTAAAGGAATTGCATAAATGCTCCTACTGAAATGTACAGTTTTGATTTGATTTTATGACTAAGACTGTGACTGTGATTAGGACTATGATAATGACAATGATGCATAAATTGGCCCTTAGTCAGACATGAAGAAATAATAAGTATTAGTAGGTACTCAGTTTTATCAACGATATAATATTCCATTTACTTACTAAAAATAATGGATTCCAGGAATTTTTCCTTTGTTTCCACTCCATAGCACCAAGCACGTCATCATAGTAAAAATTAAAAACTGTAATTTACCACAGAAAAACTCGAAAACTAATAACACATTACACACTACTGACAAAGTACTAATATGTAAACCACATTTAAAATGACCACAATAAAATAAAACCGTCCCTGCCAAACTCAAATCCCTTCTCTTTGAACAATGGAAACTATTAACGCTGTTGAACGATCTAAAGAATTCGACGGAACTTTGAGCACGCTTCGCACTTTCGCAGTAATGCTAGATCATTTTTGCCCGAATCGCAATAACAAAGATAAAAGTTGCTGAAATTTGTCATCGCTGTAGCTGGTTATGAGCATGCGCATTGACGCAATCATTCGACTTTTTATAACACTTTTCAGACAAAACGTAGACGGGATTAGCGATCTAGAGTAAGTATATATAATATACAGGGTGTTAATTAAGTACGTTGACAAACTTCGGGCGGTGATTCTTTGAAGGTTTTCAGGACGAAAAGTTCATATAAACATATGTCCCAAACGGCTTGGTTTTCGAGATACAGGGCGATAAAAATACATTTTTTTCAAGATTTTTTACAGTTAACTTCGACATTTTCGACAATAATCAGTTCAAATTAGGCAAGTACAATCCATTCAATAGGGCGCACGATACAAAATAATGCATTTCTTAAATAATTCACAGGGTCCTCCTTTTTTCAGAGTCAAGCTTTGTTCAACCCTTCAGAATTTTTTTTTCCGCCGCCACTGACATATTATGAGAAAGGAATAATCAATGTTGTTTCATTTAACATCTTTTTGATATCTTGCATTTTTTCATTTACTTGTACGGTTCAGGGGCTATAATGAAAATATTAATTTAAACATTTTCCAGTGTGGCATAACATTAGAAAATTTGAAAATTAAACATTTTCAATTATTGTAAATTGATGGAAATATTTTTTCAGAATACGTTGAATAAAAATTATACAATAAAAAATATAAAGACAAGCTTTTATACAAATGCACTGAAAATGAAAAAATAATTTGTTTAATTTTTTGTAGGTTATTCTGTGAGTATCAAAATCTTTCTGTACAAGATTACCTAGATCAAACAATGAAATGAATTATTTTTTCCTTTTCAGTGTATTGTATAAAAACTTTAAAATGTTTTCTTTTTATAATTTTCATTTTTAACATTTTAGTTTATTTTTTATGTGAAACCATCACATACCAATTTTGAACAGAATCGGATCATAATCACAAAACTCGTCCGCCATATTGGAGCCGCCATTTTGTTTTTTGACAAACATTTTTTTAATGCATTGTCACCGGAATTACGGAAACCTGCCAAATTTCAAATTAATCGGAGTATTAGAAGTGGGTCAAATTCAACTTTTATTAAATTGTTTGTTAGTTAGTTACAAGTGAAGCTAAATAAAAGCTTGTTATTGTAAAGATGTGATTTCTTTTTGTGATATCTAACAGAAAACTACTATCTCCCCGTCACTGCGGTACGCTGGATATTAAACTAGATCTGACAGATATTGGGAAAACCTTAACTTTCAACCTGAAGATTCTGATGGTAAAAATGTGCATTTTCATTGAGATATTTGATTAAAAATGTTTTTACCCATCAGTCTTGATAGAGAACTCATACAAATGTTTTGTTATTTTAAAAAAAGATATTTTTTAGTTTTCAATTGAACGTTTCCTTTTCAACATAAAAAACTTCCGAAAGGTAATCCTGTAATGGAAGATAGTTAATAGGGTTTATCTAATAGTCGCAGATCATTACACATTTGATTTTCATTTATGAATCTCTGGTCATAACTCCGAAAAACTAAATCAAACAAATTTTTGTTTCCGTACGGAGTACATTATTTTATCAGAAATTTCGGTTTGTTTTTTCTTCTGCAGTAACGCAGAAATTTTGTAATCAATTTGAATTCATAAAAATAGCAAAGTGGGCTTTGATATTAATTCATTTATTTAAATATCAACAACTTGACAGTTATCGAAAGTTGAGAAACTGTCTCATTGTTAATTCTTCATTAGTGCAAGCTATAAAGCAGATTCATTCAATATTCCTTTGGATAAAATGGTTGAATATACAAATTCAGAAATGGCAGACATGCACTTAATGTATGGAATGGCTGATGGTAACGCTCGTGCCGCCAGACGAATGTATCTAGAAAGATTTCCACAACGTCATATTCCCAGCACACAAATGTTCATCAATATTCACTCCCGTCCTCGTGAAACGGGTACTTTCAAGAGGTCTGCTGTTCTCATAGGAAGACCCAGGAGAGTTAGAACAGTTCAGATAGAAGAAGCTGTACTTAACGAAATTGAGCAGCATCCAGACACCAGTACAAGACAAATTGCGGCACAGTTTAACGTAACCCATGTATTGGTATGGCAAATTTTAAAAGAGCAACAACTTTATCCCTATCACATACAGCGTGTTCAAGCTCTTCTGCCAAGGGATTTTCCAAAGAGATTAACTTTTTGCACTTGGATTCGAAATAAATTGTTGGAAAATCCATGGTTTTTATCTCAAGTATTATTCACCGATGAGGCATGCTTTTCCCGTAAAGCCATTATTAATTTTCACAACAATCATATGTGGGCTGATGAAAACCCACACGCCGTGATTGAAAACCATTTTCAAGAGACGTTTTCTGTGAATGTTTGGGTTGGAATTGTAGGGAATTTCCTTATCGGGCCACATTTTCTGCCTCATAGACTCAATGGTGACCATTATCGACATTTTCTTGAATTCATCTTACCTGGACTCCTAGAAGAGATCCCATTGAGGGAAAGAATTGGAATTTGGTTCATGCATGATGGTGCTCCAGTACACTTCTGATTGGTTGCACGCCAATATTTAGAAGAGAATTATTCTGATCGCTGGATTGGGCGTGGTGGGCCACAACTTTGGCCACCAAGGTCACCCGATATGAATCCACTTGATTTTTTCCTCTGGGGGCACCTTAAATCATTAGTGTACCGAACTCCAGTTCAAAGTGAAGAAGACCTGAGGAATCGCATACAGGAGTCATGCGGAATTATAAGAAACACTCCTGGTATTTTTGAGCGTGTCCGCCAGTCTATGGTTAGGCGCATAAACGCATGCATTGAAGTTGGCGGTGGCCATTTCCAGCAGCTGCTCTGACATATCAATTTCAATAATGGTCCTTTTCTGAACTTAATTTTATTCCTAGGGAATTTATGTTACTTTGCTCTAGTATTTGATAATAAAGTTATTCACTATTGAAAATGTCCAAAATTATTTTGCCATAATTAACTTTGTGCAATACATATTCAACCTGAGTTATGGTAAAAAATGTATGGGAGATCCATAAAATTACATTTTCTCTACACGAGCAGAAAATAGCTATTTGTGTAATGAGAACAAAATGACGTATTGCGTCACGCGCTAATCTTTGGAGAGTGGCAATGACACTTCGAGAAATGAATTATTTTATATCATGCGCACTATTGAATGGATTGTACTTGTCCAATTTGAACTAATTTGGATCGATTATTGTCGAAAATTTCGAAGTAAACTCCAAAAACTCCTAAAAAATGTATTTTGATCACCCTGTACTTCAAAAACCAAGCCGCTTGGGACATGTTTATATGAACTTTTCATCTTGAAACCTTTCAAAGAATCACCCTTCAAGTTTGTTAGACTATTTGCTTCTCAAATTTCTTTGTTATGCGTTACTGGAAAATGTTTGCGTTAATATTTTCATTGTAACTCCTGAACCGTACAAGTAAATGAAAAACATCAAGAGAGCAAAAATATGTTAAATGAAACAACATTCATTATTCCTTTCTCATAATATGTCAGTGGCGGCGGAAAAAAAAATTCTGAAGGGTTGAACAAAGCTTGACTCTGAAAAAAGGAGGACCCTGTGAATTATTTGAGAAATGCATTATTTTGTATCGTGCGTACTATTGAATGGATTGTACTTGCCTAATTTGAACTGATTATTGTAGAAAATGTCGAAGTTAACTCTAAAAAATCTTGAAAAAAATGTATTTTTATCACCCTGTATCTCGAAAACCAAGCCGTTTGGGACATATGTTTATATGAACATTTCGTCCTGAAAACCTTCAAAGAATCACCTCCCGAAGTTTGTCAACGTACTTAATTAACACCCTGTATATCTGTGATTGTAACATATAAAACTGATACAAAGACGCGCTGCACTGCACTGGCGTGTTTACAAACCATAAATTGGGAAACTAATAACACATACGTGCAGATGAATGTCTCTCTCGCACCCATACAAGTAAGCAATAAAGTATTTCTCTGCTAGATTGCATGTGCCTCCTTTCTTCATCTCCTACAGTTATCACTTTATACGGGTGCGCAGTGGAACGAAGAGCATTCCAGTCATCATATTATAATTTCATTTCAGTGGATCTAAGATGTCTAAAACATCTTAGCCAGATCACTGAAGTTACGACATGACTTGGATGCGAGCTCACTATCGCCATCTACATGTCGCATCCATTTTTATCCAATTATAATTCCATAAGGTTGACTATCTTCTATATAAACAATGCCATAAGGTTGACTATCTTCTATATAAACAATTGTTTGATGCAATCGTGCGTTACATCTAGGTTCTTCCAATGGAACCTTCCAAAAATGGCATAATTTATCGCACTGTACTAGTGCGCCACCTAGATGGAATGTGAAACATGCGGAATTTCTTCGTTGAAATCTTACTTCGATATAAACAATGGTGGAAACATAATGATTTGCTTGCACAGGGTCGGACTTATGTATTTGGAACAAAAAATATTTCAAGCCGATAGTGATTTATTACACTAACGTTGTCCTTGAAACGGATATGATGATCTATGTATGATGTGGTTATTAACATTTTTTATGTATGAAATTTATTGTTGAACGGTCAAAACTTTCATGACAAATGTGTTTTGGTTATGCGACCACTGAATTTTCTTGCGCAGAAAAATCAAACAAACCAAGTTATGGGACTATCTACGTCATTCATTATTTTAAGCTAGTTTTTCGGCTTTGAAAAATAACAGTTTTCCGCTATACTGAGAATCGGTGCGGATTCACTACAAATATGTTTTGACCAGTCAGTAATTTTCCGAACAAAAAAAATCATACAGTGCGTGCATGTATTAGTGAGGAAATGTCTACACTAATCAGAATTTGTAGGTAGTTTTCCCACTGAATAAAATAGAAAAAGTTTCTCGACAAATATTGCTTCAGTCATTCAACAATTGTTCAGTACATTTTTGAGCGGAGAATGACAAGACCAAGACAAGACCAAGACCAAGACAAGACTAACCAAGTTACAGGGATTAATCCCTGGAAAAATCACATGTCAAAATTTTTCACAAAAAGTTTTTCGTTTGTTACAAAGAAAAATAATATAAGATAAAATAATATAAGTACCAGTAAATTGTGGTTATATTAATGCGAAAGCCAATTTTCTAAATATGCAATAAAAAAGACATTACTATGCTGAAAAAAAGGTTTTATGAATTATTCTTCCACAATCACTAGACTATTTTTGGTTGAAAAAGTGATGAACAGTTGGACCGTTACCAGTGTGTTCGGTGAACTTCGGGGTCTTGCAATATAGTCCGAGAGCACCTGATCGGTTAAAGGACATATATTATTGGAAGAGGTAGTATGCAAATTAATTAAAACAATGATATAGCCTTTAGTCCCCAGCCAGTCACTTGACTAGGCAATCATTTTTTGATTTTTTAATTTTTGTATAGTTGCTTAGCTTATTAGTTAAAGCATGATTTTAGCATCAAATGAAAGCTTGAACTTTCTAGTTTTAGAAAAAAATTGTTGCTAAACCTCTAGTTAGAAATTTTGGCAGCCCACTTTGAAGACGGGCAACCCGAGTGTACACTATAACGTACTCCATAAGAAACTTTGTAAGAATGTCATTTCCCAATTCATGAATATGCTATTAAATTTTACCAAACTTATTTTTTATATTTTGAATATTCAAGTAATGAATAATAAAATTGATTGTTTTCACAATCAATTTTTTTTAATTATCACGCACATAATTACAAAATAAGTTATGGGAAAAAAATTAACATTAAATTAAGCAATTCATTTATTGAAAGTATAATATAAGCTTATATAATTATATATATATATATATATATATATATATATATATATATATATATATATATATATAAGTGAAAATAGAGTATTTTTCGTTTTAATTCCGAGAGTTCTAACCTTTGACAGCTGTTTCGTGCTAACGCACTCATCAGAAAGGATTTATGGAGCTCTCGAAATCAAAACGAATCCACTCAAGAATTAATACCGTGAAGGCAAGACAGATATAACAGATTAACAAATTAAGTTTCAACTAGTGACTGTAGATGTCATAAGTAACTTTCTGTTATATATATATATATATATATATATATATATATAGGAAGTTATTCATGACATCTACAGTCACTAGTTGAAACTTAATTTGACACGAACCAAGGAATCCAAAAGTAGAGGTTTGTCCACAAATTGACAGGCAGCCAACAATTCGTTGTTCTGACCAACCCAAGGTTCAATCAAGTTTCTAATACGTTATGAGGAACGCAAGCAGAATCTAAGTGAAAATAGAGTATATTTCGTTTTAATTCCGAGAGTTCTAACCTTTGACAGCTGTTTCGTGCTAACGCACTCATCAGAAAGGATTTATGGAGCTCTCGAAATCAAAACGAATCCACTCAAGAATTAATACCGTGAGGCAAGACAGAATATAACAGGAAGTTATTCATGACATCTACAGTCACTAGTTGAAACTTAATTTGACACGAACCAAGGAATCCAAAAGTAGAGGTTTGTCCACAAATTGACAGGCAGCCAACAATTCGTTGTTCTGACCAACCCAAGGTTCAATCAAGTTTCTAATACGTTATGAGGAACGCAAGCAGAATCTAAGTGAAAATAGAGTATATTTCGTTTTAATTCCGAGAGTTCTAACCTTTGACAGCTGTTTCGTGCTAACGCACTCATCAGAAAGGATTTATGGAGCTCTCGAAATCAAAACGAATCACTCAAGAATTAATACCGTGAGGCAAGACAGAATATAACAGGAAGTTATTCATGACATCTACAGTCACTAGTTGAAACTTAATTTGACACGAACCAAGGAATCCAAAAGTAGAGGTTTGTCCACAAATTGACAGGCAGCCAACAATTCGTTGTTCTGACCAACCCAAGGTTCAATCAAGTTTCTAATACGTTATGAGGAACGCAAGCAGAATCTAAGTGAAAATAGAGTATATTTCGTTTTAATTCCGAGAGTTCTAACCTTTGACAGCTGTTTCGTGCTAACGCACTCATCAGAAAGGATTTATGGAGCTCTCGAAATCAAAACGAATCCACTCAAGAATTAATACTAGTGACTGTAGATGTCATGAATAACTTCCTGTTATATTCTGTCTTGCCTCACGGTATTAATTCTTGAGTGGATTCGTTTTGATTTCGAGAGCTCCATAAATCCTTTCTGATGAGTGCGTTAGCACGAAACAGCTGTCAAAGGTTAGAACTCTCGGAATTAAAACGAAATATACTCTATTTTCACTTAGATTCTGCTTACGTTCCTCATAACGTATTAGAAACTTGATTGAACCTTGGGTTGGTCAGAACAACGAATTGTTGGCTGCCTGTCAATTTGTGGACAAACCTCTACTTTTGGATTCCTTGGTTCGTGTCAAATTAAGTTTCAACTAGTGACTGTAGATGTCATGAATAACTTCCTGTTATATTCTGTCTTGCCTCACGGTATTAATTCTTGAGTGGATTCGTTTTGATTTCGAGAGCTCCATAAATCCTTTCTGATGAGTGCGTTAGCACGAAACAGCTGTCAAAGGTTAGAACTCTCGGAATTAAAACAAAATATACTCTATTTTCACTTAGATTCTGCTTGCGTTCCTCATAACGTATTAGAAACTTGATTGAACCTTGGGTTGGTCAGAACAACGAATTGTTGGCTGCCTGTCAATTTGTGGACAAACCTCTACTTTTGGATTCCTTGGTTCGTGTCAAATTAAGTTTCAACTAGTGACTGTAGATGTCATGAATAACTTCCTGTTATATTCTGTCTTGCCTCACGGTATTAATTCTTGAGTGGATTCGTTTTGATTTCGAGAGCTCCATAAATCCTTTCTGATGAGTGCGTTAGCACGAAACAGCTGTCAAAGGTTAGAACTCTCGGAATTAAAACGAAATATACTCTATTTTCACTTATATATATATATATATATATATATATATATATATATATATATATATATATATATATAGTAGAAGGGTAGTCTTTGCTGCTGACTAGTTAGGATACAAAGCAGGAAATTTTTGGGTATAGCAGCAAGCAAAACGTGTACTCTTTTAACACTATATTTCCGATATTTCAACAGTGAATACTGTCATCTTAAATTAAGTTTCAACTAGTGACTGTAGATGTCATAAGTAAGTTTCTTCTATATATATATATATATATATATATATATATATATATATATATATATATATATACCAGTTAATATTGGGGATTGCAGCAAAGTCAAAAGTGTACTCTTTTATAGAGTTTATTCCAAGCTTTCGTAAATTTTATTTACATCTTCAGGGAACTACAAAGAATTATTATGTCAATTTTACATGTTGATGTTATTAAATTTTACTTACAACTATAGTGAGGTTGTTTGACAAGTTCTTAATGCTTTGAATAGTGACATTACAGTTTAAAATTGTAAATAATGAAAAAGACTTTACGAATATAAATAAACCGAAAATTTTAAAATTTCAGTCGAAAAACAAAAGACTTGTTGACTGTATCTAAGGGATATACATCAGGTGTCAACTGTCAATAGAAAATAAATCTGTAATTTTCAAGTCAATGTTACCAACTGTAATCTTGTACCAACTGTTGAAAATTGAAATATACGACTGTTGTTTTGTAAGTTAGGAAAAAATTACATTTTCAATTGAGTAGTTATGGAGATATTATTATTCATAGGGAGAGTGTGGTCTAACGACAGTAAGAAGGAATAAATCTCACTCAAATGATTTATATCAGTTCTATTATTCATACATTTTTTATCTTGAGATATGAAGGCCATTTCCAAAAAAGTTCTCTTAGTCATATGAGTCTCTTTAGCTAATATTTTAGTTGAATTATAATTTATTCGATGGTCAAATTTGTTAACACGATCAGCAAGAGCACATCTTTCAGGATGAAGTCTACAATCTGGCCAATATAATTTTTATCACAGTCCTGACAAGGACTACATTTGAAGTGGAAGTTAATGGAATTTTATCTTTTACTTTTGAATAAATTGATCTAATTGGTAAAATAGTTTTATTTGCTATTTTGACATTACACACTGAATGAAAGAGCTTGGACAATCTTGGTGTAATATCTTTTATATATGGAAGTGAAGTAAATGTAGGAATTGTAGGATTTGTAGGATTAGTATTAGCAACATTGCCATTAGTGGATATGTTAAGATTGTTAGATATAATATCTGTTTCAATATTTAATGGTGTGCTGAACAGAATGCTTCTCAGTAATTTAGGTGGATAAGCATTGTCTGAAAAGAGTTTGTAAAGAATGTCTAGGTTTTTTTTTATGAAAGGATTTATCTGAGATTTTGAGTACTCTAGCTTTAATCTGTTTCAAAAGGTTTATTTTCATTGAACGCTTGTGATAAGACTCGAAGTTAATATATCTTCCAGAACTGCATGGTTTCCTGTACCAGTCTATAAGTATTTTGTTATTAAGATTACGTATGAATCTTGTATCTAAGAAAGGTACGGAAAAATCATCATCCTCAGTTTCTATATTGTAAACTGAATATATGGGTCAAAGCTGTTGAAAGTACTAAGAATCTCAGTAATGCAATCTTTTTTAAATGGTAAACAAATAATAAGACAAAAAGTTACATTAGAAATAAATTTTATGGGTTGCGTTTTCCACCCATTACAACCATGGGGTAAACCAAATGAATTACTGGCTAAGTGTCTTTGTGGTAGTAGAAAATGTCAGGTTAATTTCAATACTGTAACTTTTTTAGTGCTTGTGAAAAAAATTGTTAAACAAATTTTATGTACCCCCTTCAAGGGGCTGTATCTTAACATGGGATGCTCCAATGAAGTTTCTTTATATGAAAGATCTTATCTTTTTTTTCGATGAGAATCACCCCCTCAAATGTTTTACACTTATTTAGTTACACCCTGTATATGTCCTTTAACCGATCAGGTGTCATTTTCAGCTTTCTGCGTATTCAAATACTGTAGCAATTAACGTTTAATTGAAGCTATGTTTCGCCCAAAAAAAGGAAATTATTGATTTTCTCAAAAACCACTGGAGATTGGTATGGGGAAATATCATATGAAAATAATCAAAATGCAATAGCAAAGCGAAAAATGCAATAATATACAGAGTATTCCATATAAAATATCAAAGTTGTTGCTACTTTTCAATAGAAATATTTTAGATCAATAGAGCAAGAAAACAAAATTTCAAAATAATCCTACGTACCGTTTTCCAGAAACGTCTAATTGGCCATCGAGTTTGGAACACCCTGTTATTCCCCTGCTATTCTTTTTATTATGTGACTAATTTCATCAATTTAATTGTGACTGTAAATGCTTGTGCCGCCTTTTATTTTAATAATGTATGTGCATTTATAAGTTAAAAAATTGTTAGAATTGCCTGTGCCTCTGTGAGCCTACGATTTGATCATCAAAGGCTCTACAAATTCCCTTTAATTTGATTAACGAACTTTTTGGTCAGTTACGTTTTGTTGTCCTTCGCCCCCTATGTGGCGATTGAGGAGGAGGACTATTGGAGCCTAATGAACCATCCTATAGCGACTTTTTTTAAGTCTTCATCACCCAAATTGGATTTTATTTCACTTTGTGAGAATATTTGGAGAGAAGAGCATTTTGACTTCGTCGAATTGGTTCCTGTAATATTGTTTTCCTTTGTATTTTCAATTGTTTTCTGTTTTCAATACATTTTTGTACGTATATGTTGAATTACTATACCAGGGACAATAAATGAAAAAATAAATTGAAATACATAGTTTATTGGTAGGTATGTATACACTGAACACTAACAAGACAATACATGATGAAACTATATGAAATTATATATTCTTTGGTTTTTGAAAATACCTACACTTCACGTTCTCCTTAAATATAGATATTATGGACATTGCACATCTTGATTTAAATACATATATTCAACCAAATTTTATATATACATATTCAGCACTTATAAGTAATCTTTGGACAAGACAATATATAGAGATACACGTGAATTCCAGGCAGAAAAACTTTCAATTCAACATCCATTCCATGAAATTCCTTTAACTTGAATTGAATGGTGATTTTTTCACATATATGAGTTTAGTTTTAGTAGTAAAATGACTTTCTGTACACATCAATTAAATTTTTTCAAACTTTGAATAAATAAAAAATTTCAAGTGAATGGTTTTAGGTTCCATCTTACTAAACCTCTCTTATAAGGTAACATATTAAAAAACTCTTGGGTTATTGGTCCATTTTGCAACTAAACTAGTAGGTACTTTTGTACTCTAGATCGCTAGCTACTCATACAGTTTAGTTATTTTCATTTGCGACTATAACTGAAAATAGGAAAGCCAGATGTCATTATTGTCATTAGAAGTATTTTACAGGTAAAATGCTATAAATGATTTGGAAACATTAGAAAAATGAAAAATCCATTTCAAATGTGAACTGAATGTAGAAACATTCAAATATGTGGTAAATAATTCCAATACAAACAAGTTAAAACATTTATACCTAAGTTAAAAATCTAAAATTGGGTACGAACATTACACTTTACAAAAAAACTCTTTGGCTTAAAACATAAAAAGCTGCATCTAGGGGCCCACGTGAAATTTGTGTACTCCTCAGCTGATAAAAACGAGAACTATATTTTATTCTCTTATTGAACATTGAAGAGATGCAAAACAAGAGTTTTATAAAAAAATCAGTGAGCCTTAATCCTATCACATCCATAATTCAACTATAAAATACACAACAAAACACTTATATACAATTTTTACAATATCAAATTAATTTTGATTGTAGATTAAATATAAAAGTAATTTTCATAGTCCGAGTATGATGACTGTTCCTTATTACTATTTGAGAGCTGCGAACTGCTGCCCCAAATTTTAAGGTTAGTGTTTGATTTTTTCACTACTACACTGTCTTTCTGTTTTTGTGAACTTTGTGCATCTTTCTGCTTGGGCAAACTCTGTTTTGGAGATTCTTCGTTTTTCTTTTCCACTGATGGTAGCAAGGTTTGAGATTTTGACATAAGTGCTAGAGTCTTCTTACTAGAAGTTACCTGCTGGGAAGTTCTAAATGTCCTTGAGGCTGGGAGAGGTGGCAGATCGGAAACCCAGAAAATCTGAAAGGAAGAAATTGTATCATATCTCAGTCTATAAAACTAGTTAAACAAGTTTTTATGGCAAAAATTAATTATAGAAGAAATCAATTATAGTTTAAAGAAACTAAAATAACACGCTTATTCGAACTAAAAAGTAAAAAATGAGTTTTACAAATTAACTTCAATGTTTGAAAAGCGCGGGATGCTTCAGCTATTTGTTTTCATTGCTAAGTATAGTTATTCGTAAGTGTTGAAATTATGGAGATGTGAGTGAAAATGACCAAACGCTTTTTCGTATTAAAGTAATTTTTTTAATTCCTAGTTCATATTACTATAAAACGGTGTTTTTTCGTTCTATTTTTCTTAATTTTTTTTCTTTGTATGATTATTATTAAACCCTAATTTAGATTTCATTTTTTAGTTGATATTACTGTAAGACCGTGTTTTTTTATTTTTTAAACTATAAATTTTTTATTTATTATTATCAATATATTATTATTAGCATATTATGCAATAATTCCAGTTCTGAGCTATGTTTGAAGTTAGTTTAAAATCGATTGCAAAATAGACAAACAATGGGTGGGGTGAATGAAATCTTGTAAATGCTCATACTATATATTCATCTCTTTCATTTCTCCATGAAATGAATAAGTCTATCTCAAGAAAGTATAAGCACTCACTTAAAATTTATTTTATTCACATCTACCATTATAATTTTTTTTCATTGGTGTGTTGGCATCGACTGCTATGGTCAGTAGCCATGTATTCTGGGTAGGCCTTGTGACTAACTCCATACGTCACCTTAGAAGTAGCACTGTTATTTATTAACGCAACAGTGAATCGTGGAGGATTATTTCCAGCCGACACGAGCCTCAATCATTCAGACTTTCACATCTGAAAATGAAATAAGCCCGCACCGTCTGGGAACCAAACCTGGCACCTCTCGGTCACTAGGCGGGCACTTAACCACTGCCCTGAACCCCACCAACAAAATTATTACTATTATATTATTAAACAAATTATGCAACAATACTGTATTGACGTCCAGTTCTAAGTTATGTTTTCTTTTTTTTTTCTTTGGTGTCTTGGCATCGAATGCTATGGTCATTAGCCAGGTGTTCTGGATAGGCCTTGTTACTAACTCCATGCGCCACCTTAGGAGCAGCACTGTTAATTGGAACGCAACAATGAATCGTGCAGTCTAGCCACGAGATTTGAATAATTGAATCGGTCAAATTAAATAAAAAAATCCCAGCAGCAAAAAATTTGTTTAAAATTGACATTTGTACCGAAAAGACAAACATTATTATCATGAAATTCTTTTATTGTCAACGGTCCTTGATATGTATGCAATCATTCATATGGAAGTAGGTGAAAATTAAATTTAATGATTGCAATACATTCTTGCAAAGTTACCAACATAGTTACAAGTGAAGTTTATAGAAAGTGTGTAAAAAATATATTTTTTTTAATATGAAGTTCAAGAAAATGCTATCCTACGATGACTATTAGCAATGATACTTTCGTCATTCTCAAAATGTTACCAGCGATATGTTTTATGTTATCTCTGACAAAATTAATAAAAAGACTTTAAAAAAATGGATTCTCATACAATAAAAATAGTTTATACCACTTGTAACACTGTATTTATTATCACAAATTCACGAAAAAATAAATGAATTAAAATTATTCACCAAAAATGATATGTCATAATCATTCTTAAAATTGTGAATTATTTATATTTTCTTGAATTCGTGTTGAAATATCGTGAAATACAAAAAGAATTTCAATTTTAAATGCCCCGATGATGCATTTTATTGAATTCGAACCGTAGGTAACAAATAGTGTTTTTCTTCAACTTTATATTGATCCCCATCTGAACTTAACCTTGAAATGGATGATAATATTAATTTTGACAGAAATGATAAAATATGTGAAATTTCAATAGATGTTTGAATAAAAAATTATATCACAGAAGTTGCAATTACATGAATTTGAGTGTGATATAGCTCCAAGAGAACAAGTGCGACAATATATACTATTTTTACTATTTGGCATTTTTTTGTAGTTTTTTATTGGAGAAAATTGCATTTAATATTAATAAATAATATCAGAAATATCAGGTTGGTAACATTGATAAAATATTTAAAATTTGGAGGATGCTGTCAGGTAATTATTTCTTCACATATTATTTAAATTTTGAATGCAAATATCAGTAAATTACCTTTTTTTAAATGACCGATGAAGAAAACTCAAGTTGCACCCCTCCTGAATTGGCAGTAATTGCTCAAACGGCTGTGAATGATTTATTGCCCAAAAAATCTCGTTCAGTTTACGAAAAGGAATTTCACAATTTCGAAGTATCCGATGCCTCACCACACTCCCACTGCAGTCAAAATAACTTTTCATACAATCAGACCACTGAGCATAATTTCTTAAACCCAGTCTAAACCACACCAGCTAATTTAATTATAAACGCCCGAGAAACCAGTCATGTAACAATTAAGTTTATAACTGCACCATTCAAGGCAACAAATAACACCACAACATTCAAAGGTTATTCTTCTTCTTTGTTTAATATCGGAAAATCCCATCCCTCTTGTCTGACAGTTGATGTTACCATTGTTACCAATCTCGAAAAAAATTGAAATGCGTATCGAAATAGAAGCCATTTCGATACGCATTTGGGTTTCATAATGATTTCATTTTAGACTCCAAATAGCATAAATGTTCTTTTCATTCCTATGTTCACCCACCTTTCTTCTTGACAGAGGCAAATAGTCCGGGTTTCGCCTGATGAGAAAATGGCACAGATGCGAGGGCAGCCAGGTTTGCTGCACTTGCAATGGCCTGTCGTCCGGATGCAACTTCCTCTGTTGTTCTTTATCTGTATTCACCTCGTAGAGAGAGAACTGTTCCACTCGTTCTTTGCTGCTGTAGCAGTTGAGCAGGAGAGCGATAACTTCGTCGACTGTCGTTCGTGCACTGATAAGAAGACTCTTATACTGGGAGTTGCTGTTAAGTACCGAGTCGTGGATTTTCACTAGACCTCCTCGTCTTGTTTGAAGAGAGAATCTGAAATAACAACAAATGATTTAATGAAGGCTGGTCGCAAGAATAATCTGGTACCAAGTCAAGTGAACAAGTGAAACAGATAACTTTTCTTTGTAGACTATAAACTAATAAGTGATGTATAAAATACAGTTTCAGGAGTTTGGAAGTTCAAAATCAATGGTTTGCCGAGAATTATAAACGACCAAAAACTAACACAGAATTGCCAAATCAACCACACTTTTTCCAGAGGTAGAGCGACAAGCAGAGTCTTTGGTAAGACATGGGGTCTTGATCTAAAAATGATCCACTGGTCATTCCAAACGATCATCAAACCCATGGTCACCTATGCTTCACTGATATGGTGGCCAAATAAAAGAGATTAAGCCAGAGGGTAAACCTAAAAGCAGGAAATCTGATCGGACAGATGAAGATTTTGGAACACATTTCTCTAGAAGTAAAGTTTAAACCGACAGCAGGGGCGGATGTTTGAGGGGGGGGCATAGAAAATCATGGCTCATAAAGGTTAGCAAAATAGCGGAAATTTTTGTTGGTACCTAGTGCCTATTGTGTCATAGTCAAGTGCTTTGTCATAGAAAGATTGATTTTAGTAAACAGGATATCATATTTTGTTTCCTTTCATGTGTAAAAAATTTTGTAGTAAAAAACAAGTTCAAACTAAATGATATATTTCATAAATATATGTATACATTTATTTTATAACAAAACTTGGGCTGAAAAAAGTAAATGAGAAAATATTTCTCTTTGAAAGCAAATAAAACATAACCAAATATAAAAATGTAAAAAACAAATAATCAAATATTAAAAACCTAAATAAGCACTTCCAGTCTCCTATTCTTTTGACTAGCATATATTTGGACATCTACATTCAGACTACCACAAATGGCCCTATGTATATGCATCAATGCCAATCCATTGAACCTGTCTTCAACCATTCTAGATCTTATCCAATCTTTCAGAATTGTGAGTGCCGAGAAACTCCTTTCAGAAGATGCAACACTTACAGGCAGGCAACATAATAGTTCCAGCATAATGTTTATGTTAGGGAACATATTCCTATTCCTATCACATTCCTTCAGAGCAATTATACCATTGCCTGGTGTTATTTTGCTGGGTATTCCACATCTGTTTCCATATATACATTTTAGAATAGTATATTCTGTAACAAGGTTAGAATGAAAATTCGATGCGAGTGGAAAGTTCCGAGAGCGAGCCGAAGGCGAGCGTGAGGAACCACGAGCATCACGAATTTTCATTCTAACCGAGTAGCAGACTATATTTTCTCCACGATCAAAGATAGGAAACCGACAGCAATAATTTTGACACTTACTCAAATTATGCCACTACGATGACAATCAACTGCGTCAAGGCCAAGATGTAAGTATCTTGGTCAAGGCTGTTATTATTGCTAACCAGTGTGAGAATATTATTCTATCACAAGATAATGTAATAGTTATTTATGTATCAAGTGAGTAAAGTGATACTTTTTTTACGAGTAGGAAATGTTGACTCACGACGCCGTAGGCGGAGTGCGGCAATTCTTACGAGTAAAAAAACACTTTACTCACGAGTTTCATACAATATTTTTTCTACAATTGTCAAAAAAGAAAACCAACCAATGTTTTTATACTATTTATTACCTACTTTTCATCCTCATTCAATTTATTTCAAATTAACAACACAACAAATAAACCACAGAAATACAAAAAGACAGAATCAATTTTTCCGTCCCAGGGTTCATTTCGAAAAATTGATGTTGAAAACACAATTAATTGCTTTATTGCCAATGGAAATTCTTTCAAATATGCAATCAATTTCGCATATTTGCTTATGTCAATATTATTATGTATTAATATCGTGGACTTCAGTTTCAAATAACTGGACCATAGAGATGAACATTTCATTTTCTTGGATTTATCTTCAAAATAGGCGAGCAATACTCTCTCTGTAAAGCTTCCAATCCCATTTTTTTTGACGCCATGTTAAGAAAGACTCATATTCTTTCAAATACGTCTCCTTAGATTTTTCTGGTAGCAAATTCATTACTGCTGCTTTCGCACTCTGTGGCTTGGTACAAGAAATGACTAAGTCAAAAATTGTAACTTTCCAGGAGCGGCAATTTCATGCGCTCGAGAACATAATTGTTTTATAAGTGCTCTTATTTACGTATTTATTGGGAAAAAAATTGCATCCTTCTTGTGTTTCAACTTAGACACTTTTTACATCAAAAACTTCATGTTATTATGATAAATTTTGGGCAAAAATCTCAAAACTGGCGAAAAGTGACTTGGTCACTTCTTGTACCAAGCCACAGCACTATCTACGATCTCCTCTGGTGTGGTGTTTAACTCATCATCGCTATCCATTTTCGTAGGTACTTGATTCGTAATTTCGAAAGATTGTGAGAGATGCAATTTACTAATTTGAAATAAGTACTGTCACATTGACACATTCAGGATTTCGTTGTTATTCGAATCAGTTTGTCAGTGTTGTTGCCTAGACAACCGTTAAAAAAAGTGTAATATTTTAACGATTTTCCGAGTTATACTGAAATCGTAATTTGATATCAAAATATTCATATACTTTAGGAACTCAAAACTACACAAAAAAGTGCACTTTTTTTGACAGTTGTAGAAAATTCATTTAAATTGCATGGGGGCAGAGGTGTTGCAGAATATTTCTTCAATCTCAAGAGAGAGAATTCCAGCATTCTGTAATCAAATTTGATTTCAGAATTGGCAAATTCTGTGATGATCGTGGAGAAACGATCTCCTGAAAGGTAATTTCATCATTCCCCTCCAAAATTGTCGGAAACTGTATATTTATCATACCTTGGCAGATTTCCTCATCTGTTTTGTTTTTGATTATTGACGGCACACATAGGTGAAGGTTGTATATATTCAATTTATTTTCTGAGAGTCTATCTTTCAGATCTTGGAAAATATTGTCACCCAGAGGGATAAAAATTGTTATTCTATAATGGTCTTCCACTGAAGAAACTGTAGGATTTGATCTATGAACCAATCTCCCTGTTATTCTCGGAATCGAAAACTCAATATTAAGTTCTTCTAGATTTTGTTTAGCTTCGTTCAAAATAGTTACAAAATATTTCGTACCATCGTCTCTTTTATTTTGAAGTGTCAGAAGAGTGAAACCAACAGCCCCAAGTAGCACACAGAGGTCATACATGGGTTTGTACAGACGTCTAGAAGACCTTTCTCAAAAGTCCATGACTTGTGTCTTGTAATATGCTCAAACGTCGAAATGTATGCCAATATGACAAAAAGGCACACTGACTCTCAATGACTCTCAAATATAGACTTACATAATATAGACTTACATAAGCCAGTCGCAGAAGGGTTAGAATGGATACTATTACTACGTCGTTAAGTGGTCATAGTGCTGTAATAATATCATTATGAACAGAGGTCATGAAATGAAAAACCAATGTATTACAGTAAGTTCACCATATTGAAACATATAATATAATAAACCTGTGGTAGAAGTCCATTATATCTCAAAGTGGAGTGGAATGGATATACAAATCAGTAAAACACAAAGTCGTCTCCACAATTTAATTTCCCATCTAGTTGAATAGGATGGTAAAACGGTGACTGACCGCTATCAATCAGATAGCCGTCCAAAAGTAGAAGTAGTACATGTTTCGATCCTATATAGGACCATCATCAGCTATTCAAGAAAATTATGGAGAAGAAAAATAATGTTGTGAAATAAGTATATATCTAATTGTTTAAATAATTAATATTAAATATAGTTAAATAACCATGTGGTTATTATATATATTATATTATAATATAATATATATAATTAATATGGTCCTATATAGGATCGAAACATGTACTACTTCTACTTTTGGACGGCTATCTGATTGATAGCGGTCAGTCACCGTTTTACCATCCTATTCAACTATTAAATTAAATTGTGGAGACGACTTTGCGTTTTACTGATTTGTATATATAATATAATACTATTATAATATATATTTCAATCTCCATTACATTTTCATAGCCACAACATGAAATAATAGTAAATCAAAATAAAAAATGTGATTAATGATTAGGTATTCATTATTGTGTTGTGAAATTGTCCTAATACCGTAATTATATAGGCAACACCATTTTCACGAACAAAATTCAATTCTGCTTACTCAAAATGCATGCGCCTCGAAGATAAAGAGAAATAACTCTTTTTTAAAATTACTTTTCATGTCTGGAAAAATATATTTCACAATTTTTTTTACAAGTCGTTAAAATATGGTGACAATCATTCAATTCATACTTATTTAGTCCATCTACACTCACTGTTTTTTTTTATTCAACACCCCTAGTCCTATATTTTTGGTTTAAAAAATGTTTGTTCCAATATGGCTGCCATAATTCTAACATCAGTCGAACAAATAACATGGATGCCATCCTCTTAGTATCGAAAAGTTATAATTACTTCGGTATATACTACCACAGAATAATTTACGAGTGTCTTGAAGACATGGAGGAGTCGTAACATACTCATTGCGACCACATTTGCAGACGTTAGTTTCATGTTCACAAGGTTGTGTGTACTCTAGTCGTACGAACGTCGGAACGACAGTATGCCACAACCATTTCACTGGAAAGGGGTTATGTTGATCACAGATTTATATTTGTGAATCATTTTGCAATCTTGGTTGTTGTTGTTTGGAAACTTGTTCCTGGTACATTATCTTGACTTGTCTGCTGGAAGAATTTCATTTCCTTGTTTGTTTGCAGTATCTCAAGAAGTGGGTGGGTTATAACTGTTGGTGTTGATTTTTTAAGTAGGTACTCCCCCCTCTGTATATATTTTCTGAATTTTTCTATATGCGCCAGTTTGCTTATAAGGCAGATTAAATTTTGATTTTGGCATTTTTTTGAGATGTCTATTGAGATGATGAAACTATGAATTTTTACCATGGATAGGTACATAACCACCAAAAACGAATTGTAGATACCTACATAATGTAGTCGATACGACCAAGCAGTTCTTGTTTTGATAAAACTACATTACATAAGTTCGATATGTAGTTGTTGAAACATTTAAAAAATGTATCCATTACAACTACATAGATTTATAGTCATGATAACCACAATACGACTTTTTTTCAAAACTACTCAACGACACATTATTATATTAAATTACATACAAACCACTTAACATTATTTTCTAGAGAATTATTGATTGTATGCGAGTAATATTCACGCTACGACACCATAGCGACCCCTAAATGTTATAAAACGTACATTAGCTTTTTAGTTGTAAAACAACGCAAATACGTAGTTTTTAAGACGGTTTAAGAAATCATTATGTGAATTTTATGACTTTGTGCTACTTGGGGCATCATTAGCTTGTTTTTTGTCCAAGTTTTTTGTTTGGAGCAAATTACTGAGTGGCAGCGTAATAGAAAATATATTCGCCAAATAGCTGAGTGTTATGACAAATTCGCAATTTCTCACGTACAGCTATCGCGGTAATCCTTGTTTACAAGCCCAGGACTGACTGTGGATATTTTGAATTATTATACACTGTGACAACTTCGAAATGCAGTTTGGTCATAAACAACCACCAAATCTGAGAACGAACCTCAACTGGGAGGGGATGCATGAGTTTGGTACACCACACTATCTGCTTTCAGAGTTTCATCATTGTTACTTACCTAGAATCTCCTTTCGGATGACAGCTCTGTAACACCGCAGGTCTAGCTTCCTCATCTAGTGCCAAATGCGTCCTGACTCCTGCTTTTCGGACTGTCACCTCCATCGAGAGGTAGAACAACTTCGGATCTCTGTGCTTCATTTTGTATTTGCCCAACAGCGTCCCCACCACTTCTTTGCATGATGTCTGGAAGGTGATGCTGAGGGTTTTGTATTCGATATCGGGTCGTAGGCACCTCGCGTATACCTTGATGGTGGTCTGTAACAAAAAGAAACGTTTGATATTCCGGAAGTAAAAATACAAAGTATGACAATGGGAAGAGTTCAATTTCATTTTAATAACTTATACACTCTAACCGAAGAGAATCGTATAATATTCCGTTAGATTCAAGATTTAAAGATTTTTATTGTTTTAACAAGTATGACATTTCCAATCCTCAACTAAGCACATTGTATCATTATTTCTTCTTCTGGAGAAAGGGAAGGAATGAGGACAGCCAGTTGTATACCAAGTGGTGACTGTTGCCAGCCATCACTCGGTTCCAACGTCAAGTAGAATCCTGGCCCCCCTGCGGGGGACTCTTGATACGACCCTCCACGATCCTAGTGGGGAGGTCCGTGATTACTCAAGGGGTGGGTGGGCAATGGGCAGAATTCACGCCTCCTGCAGAGCTTATGCGAGACTTGTATGTGTGTTTTGTACAGAGATTGGATGGCCTTAATCGTTGCAGAGGTTAGTGGGTGAGCATCCCGGAAAAAGATCTCTGCAAAAAACCGGGGATATTCCGTTAGAAGAGATTGCGTTATTTCAAAGTTTTACTTATTACAGAAATGTTGATTATCTTGACTTCGTGGGTTTTTCTTTTTCTAGGATCATATGGGTCGTAGTGGCCGTGCTTGTACAGTGTTCGCCTTTCAAGTGAATGGTCGATAGTTCAAATCCCTGCATAGTCATCGGTCACGTGCATGGCATCACACGTTAACAGGTAAGGGCTCACACAAGTATGTAGAAGGCTTTTGAGGGTTGCGCGTACGGGTGCAATCTTTTGACGGAAATAACAATTTTATCAAAATATTTCTGGTCGAAACAACATGCGAACATAGAAACTCTCAATAATTGAAGAAAATAAATTCAAGTTGTGACAAAGGAGTAGGAGAGGCATTTAAATTTGATTTTTCAAATTCTGATTTGGTAACTCATAGTGTTATGATTCTGAATCAGTATCTTGTAATTCCATCTCACTTATTCGGAATTCCAACTTGGCATGTCAGAACTCCTACTTTCTTACTTGGTATTTTATAATTGCAACTTTGAATATCTGAGTTCCGAATTCTTAGATGGAATTACAAAATGCTACGTGGGAAATGAAATTGATGTCTCTTCTAATTATCAACTTTTCATTGTGTAAATAGTTTTCGAAAGAAGAAATAGAAAAATTGTCAAACATTGACTATAAATGAACTTGTCTTCTTATTCATACACACTATTTGTGAGGCCCGTGAAGAGAAATTTTGGGCTCGGGGGGACTTCACACCCCCCCTTCAGAAAGGCTGTATATGTGAAATCACCTGTACTGATGAAAGATAGAAAGCTTGTGTGATCAAGAAAACTATTCCTTCTGCACTTGAAAAATTATTCTTATGGAACATTTGGATGGGTATCTAATATATGTAATTCGATGGTTGTACTGGCAGTATTTATTTTCTGTTAGATGTTTGCCAACGATATTACTATAGTGAATAATTGTGCAAGAGTTGAATCATCCATTTTTTCAATATTCATAAGGCTCGAGTAAAATTTCTATATCCCGAATAATGATGAAAAAATTTATCAGTCGAAGAGTTACCCCAAGTTAGATTGAATAGGTGAGATGGGAGTAAAATTAATAAAAATAGACAGTTCTAAGATGAATTGTACTAGTTTAAGATTTACAGAATCTCTTGCATAAAATTATTCGCCGTACAATGTTGTATGAGAAGTGTATAATCCAGTAGACATACATACAGAGTGATTCCTAAGTTGATACTTCTTCTTATCCTATGGAATTGAAATTTTACATGTTGTTGGTTCAGTTCCGATGACAATACTTTAATGTCGAAGAAATTGTCCCCCCTGCCTCCCGAAAGCTAGATAGAGAACACGTAGGGTTTCGGAAGTTTTCTTGGCGGATTTGAACGTCAAAAATTACAGCGAAAAAAAATTAGGTAGAGGGTCTCGCCTCCCCTCCCCATCTCTCGAAAAAAGTTGGAAAACTAACGAAGTTAAAAATGAAAAAATCCGTAAAAATAATGGAAAATATCTGACAGTCAAATATTATGGTTAAAAAAATGTCTCCCACTCTTTCCCCCCCCCAGAAGCTAAATAGTGAGCGCAGAGGAATTCGGAAAATGTTTCAACAGTTTCGGACATGGAAAATAATTATGAAAAAAAAAATCGATTGGGGGGCTCGCCACCCTTTTCTGTCACGAAAAAATTAGGAAAACTCGCGAAATAGAAATCGAGAAAATCCGTTAAAATAGTATTATCTGACCATTGAATGATACGGTTTCGAAAATATTTACCCCTCTTTTAATTTTAAATTTAATTTACAATAAGAAATACATAAATACTTTTCGCGACAAGCTTTTATATATCATTTGAAATTTTATAATGTATCAAAATGATGAGTTTAATTCACTTCACTACACTTTTAAGTTTATTCATTTTAACTGTTTATAAAACTCGTTTTGAAATAACGTTTTATAAAAACATGAAAAATAAAATTATTGCAAAACGTGTCCAATTTGGTCGTCTCTAACTTGAATAAGGTATTCAGAGTAGTCACAAACAAAATTTTTCATAAACCCCCACAAAAAAAGTTACACGGATTTAGGTCTGGCGACCTTGGTGGCCGTGCAACTGGTCCATTTCGACTGATCCATTTTTCTGTTTTCTGAAAAAAGTTATATGAAATAGCTGTTTCTTTTAACGAGTTCTATACACAGTTAAAAAAAAGTATCAACTTCAGAATCACCCTGTATATTGAAATATCTTTCACCTCAATAGCATATACAGTTTGTCTCACTAAGTTTGAACCATATGGAAAACTTTTTTATTATTCATTTCAGGAAAAAAAGTTATTTCTCATAAAAAGTTCTGCATGTTCCAAAATCTAAAATACAATAATCAAATATCAATTTTTTTCTGTCGTATACGCGGTGTGACAAAAAATATGAATTTTACTCAAGAGTAAAGTGCTTTTATATTTGAATATATCGAAAATTCTTATAGAAAAAAGTTGTTCAGAACTGAAAATTACGCTGAAATATGCAATTGCACCCACTTACATGAAAAAATCATTTGTATGTATTTTTGTATTTGCACAATATATGCATATGCATTCATTATGACGTGTTTAAATTGCAAAATTGTTAGAAAACATTAAGAAACGGGAAGGTGATCATGTGTTACATAATCAAAAGAGATAAATGTTATTCAAAATAAAAAAAAGTTAAAAACATAACCCAATTTTTCAATGTCTATGGACGTAATTGCATATTTGAACAAAATTTTCAATTCTGAACAACTTTTTACTATAAGAATTTTCGATTTTTTCAAATATAAAGGTACTTTACTCTTGAGTAAAATTCATATTTTTTGTCACACCGCGTATACGACAGAAACAATTTGATATCTGATGATTGTATTTTAGAATTTAAAACATGCAGAAGTTTTTATGAAGAATAACTTTTTTTCTTAAAATGAATAATAAAAAAGTTTTCCATATGGTTCCAACTTAGTGAGACAAACTGTATATAAATTTTACAGTTTACTTGAAAACGAATATTTTTTGTCGGTACCAGAAAGGAGTGTATTCTTGGTGAGCAAGAAATCAGTTAGGAATAACACTCAGTGCTGTATTACGGTAGGAAGGAAATCCATTTACAGTAAATACCATAATAAATACCAAAATGTAGTTAAAATTACTTAAGTATCTAGGTTAACGGAAATTAAAAGCCACGATGAGCAAGTAATGAATTTACACATTTCAGAATGTGCTGACATATTTCGAAGTAAACGTTATTATCTCTGAAGAAACATCCTATCCTACATCCTATTAATTTTCAGGAAACTGATGTCTATAATTTCATTTCATCGGATTTACTCATGAAAAACATAACAATTAAAGTTGTTATTTTGTTGATGATGCTTGTAAAAGATAACATGAAGAACTTCATTGAAATATAAAAATATCAGTAGCAGGAATAGATATTTTATCATCCGTACCGTACTTATTCTATATAGTGAAGTAAAACCGGGGCCAAAATCCATCGTTTTTTTTTTCCAGGGTATAACCAAATCAGACCTATCTGATAATTTTCTTCATGTGATTGTTCATCATAATTCAGCTGGACGACATTTTTCTATAGGGCTGAACTTTTTTATTAAAAAAAGGACGAAAAAATAAAATATTCGAAAAACGTGTTTTCTTAAACGTATCACTCAATATCTCGAGAACTACTCAAGATATTTGCTTTTTTTGTTAATCGAAAGGGGATCATTTCGCGATTCTCAACATATCATGAGCAAGATGAAATAAAATCGCGTTTGTATCTGAATAAATAGAAAATGTGAAATAGTAGAAACCGTGAAATCAAATTTTCACTGAAAGAAAAACTTTTTTATTATTCGAAATATTTATGTACATGCAGCGAAGAAAATTGAGATAAAGAGTCTAAAAAGGTTTAAGGATAAAAAAATTCAACTCATATGTGATAGTTCTGATGTTATGATTTTTTGAAAATGTCTGTTATTCAATACCATCAGGGCCTACTCTCAATATCCGACCCATTAGCGCACTATGTTGTGTTGAGAAATTGTGCTTATGATAGTTGTTTCAAAATCAATGATACAAGTACAGATGAAAATAATATTGCATTTCATAATAATTTACGAAATCAAAAGAATTTGAACCAATCTAGTAAACAAAAAATAATGTAACTATTAATATTGTTCATTTTCTGATTCCGCTTCATCAACAGGATCTCTGAATGTATTCTGGCAGTCTCTACATTTACATTCACTGGAACATTTCAAACCTTCTTTAATGCATATACATTTATTATTTGTGCAGTTTTTATCAGCACAATGAATGGCCAGAATATTTCTTACACCATTAGGCACTGGGTCTTGCTTAGTGAATACAACAATCATTTTCGTGTTTCCAACCAAAATTTGCCGGATTTTCATTTGGACCATATGGTAAATGGGATGAATACCATATTTTCAATTGTTATATACATCTGGAAGTAACAAATTGATTTATTGAAATAAGATAATGATAATCACAAAGTAAGTGTTGCTGAAAAACATCATCTGTTGGGGGTTCTTTTGAAGGCCGATTGGTATTTATCGTTAAATGATAACGTAAATCATTCAACGATTTGATATTATCATTTTTATTCCTATGTAAGAGGAGCATATACTTCAAAGATACGGCCAAAGCTTCCTCATGAAGAAGATAAGGAAGCTTCGACAAGTCGATCAAACTTGCAATATTCTTCCTCAAGATATCAAAGGCAATTTTTTTCCCAATTTTGTAGATACTACTGGTCATATCACAACCAGTAAAGGAGTGGATCGCTAGTAAGCAGCTACAAATGGAATTTCCTGGCAATTTCGTTAATTGAAACAATCTCTATGTCTTTTTTTGGATTTTGGAAACCCCCGCAATTATAATATTTTCGTTTTCATATCCAGATACTGTGCACCATTTTCTGCTATGTAATTTGTGAGAAATATCAATGGACATCGTTTGTTATTAGAAGATTTCAGAAATTCTCGGAATTTTGGTACTTTTCTAGCACCACTAACATTGAATTCTATAATCTGTTTATTATCTCCCTGCCGATTACGTTCATGATTTTTCAAACTTCCAGATTCATATCTATCAAAGATTATAGTCGTTCTTTTAGCTTTATATTTCTTTCCTATTCTGAGAATTCTACTCAAAAACACTTTTTCCATATCATTGAATGTAACAAACATCGTTTCTTTCAGTTCCTGGACAGAAACCATACCGTCAGTTATGACAGAATCTAGATTTTCACATTCAACATGAGATTCCGCAAAATATTCCAACTGTTTGGCTAATTCAGATTTAACAGTTTTTCTCATAGAACCATTCTCATTGAACAAAGATGCAGGTACCGATGTAAGTTCAAATGATAAAATATTGGAAAGATCCTTCTCTTGTGATCGCGCAGTTCTGAACCGATACAAGAACCTTTGCGAGCCATTTTCGATGTAATTTTGGTTTCCTTGAATGTAACAATTTTGTCTCTGTCCAGTGGTTTCACGTTTTGGCTACGGCCACAATTAACACACATTCTTTCAATATCAAAAATGACTTTGGCATTCCGAGTTGATGGTCCCGCTTCGGTATTTTTCTCGCAATCATTAAAATTCAACAATCTTTGAATATTAGGAATGCTGGTGAAACTCTTCTTACATTCATTATGATACACAATTTTTTCTATTCTAGACAAAATTTGCTCTTTTTGCATAAGAATGCGTGATCCACAAATATCCTTCCTATTTTCTACTGCTGATAATAACGAAAGCAAGCCGTGGATTTTTCGTAATATTTTTTTCATCAAAGGAAACGCTTTTTTCACAAATGACACACTGCATGTTGAACGAATTGTTGCAAACTGCCCAACTAAAACTACAACTGCACCTTGTCGTCGCACTGGCACAATCCGTCGCGACAGGCTTAATATCCATTGCCGTGCGTACCTACTGTTCTTTCTTGAGCGTGGACTGTAAGGGTTCTTTAGATATGTAAATGAAAGTTAAATCGAATGATTGGCAGACAATATTGTGGCTTACCGTTTCCTCTGATATGGCGGGATCTTCTGGGCCGGCCGGCACTGCTACCTTCCTCTTGAAGATGTAGAATGAACAGAATGTCTTTTTTACTCAAGTTCGTGATGCACGTTTTTAATAGCGTTAACTTCGCAGGATGAAGTTAAATTAAATTTCTTTTTTACTTCTTGTCACACTGACTTATATATATTTTTTTCATTTGTTTTTTTTTTAATGAATATAGTGCAGGAGCTTGCGGAACCACCAAATATAAATCTGCCTTTCATTAACACGGGAAAGTAGAGATTATTTATGAAAAGTTAATTCTCAAAATCGAACATGCCCCCGGACAAAATATCACGTATTTTAATTGAACACAGCAAAATAGTAATGACTTGCTCTTGAACAAACTTAACCTAAAAGAAGAAAAACATTTATTGATTTGGTAGCGGACAGACCTTTACAATAGGTCTCTGGAAAACTCCGCGAGCAGTCTTTAAAGTCACAACTCTGGTAACAGAATCTTTTCCAGGATGAATCGCAATTACCCTTCCTAATCTCCATTGTGAGGGAGGGGCTTGTTAATCTTTTATTAGTACCAACATTCCGATGTCAACCGTTGAAGTTTTTGAAAACCATTTTTGTCTGGTAGTGAGCGTGTGAAGATACTCCAAACTGAATTTCTTCCAGAAACTCTGATGAAGTTTCTGAAGTAACTCCCATCTTTTCAGGCGGTTGTCGGGAACGTGGAGCACATCTCTTTCGGGAAGACAAGAGATAGGCTCCAGAGTTAAAAAATGTCCAGGCGTTGGCGCCGCATAATCGTTTGGGTCAGAACTCATGGGAGATAGTGGCCGTGAATTTAATAAAGCTTCTATTTGAGTCAGCAGAGTGGAAAGCTCCTCGTATGTCAAAGTTTGATCTCCTACGACTCTGTGTAAATGTGTTTTAACGGACTTTCCCCCGCTTCCCATAATCCTCCGAAATGGGGACCAGAAGGCGCGTTAAAGGACCAAGACCAATTCAAATTCTCCTTCGCAGCTACACTCTTCATGATTTCAATTAATTCTCTGTTTGCACCAACAAAATTAGAACCGCAATCGCTATGTATTTTTGAACACCTACCCCTACGGGCAATAAATCTACGCAAGGCTGCGAGGAATGTTTCAGAAGTCATATCCGAACAAAGCTCTAAGTGGATTGCTTTCGTGGCATAACAGACAAAAACACATATATAAGACTTCTGACTTTTGCAACCCCTATATCTTCCCAAAGTTATTTTAAAAAGACCACAAAAATCAACTCCAACTATCGAGAATGGTTTGACTTGAGATATCCTAGTAGAAGGAAGATTTCCCATATAAGGTTCTAAAGGTTTTGGATTTGTGCGAAAGCACTTGAAGCATTTTGATAGAACGGAGCGAATCGCTCTTCCAATCCAAAAATCCAAAAATTTTGTGAAAGAAGGAATTGTAACGTTTGTAAACCAGGATGCAAATGACTCCTGTGGGTGTCTTTAATCAAAAGTTCTGTGAAGCGATGTTTCCGGTCGAGTAAAATTGGATGTTTTTGGTTAAATCCCAGTTGAGAATTAGCTAATCGTCCCCCAACTCTCATTACGCCCTTATCGTCAAGGAATGGAGCTAATTTTTGCAAATATTTTGGTAGAACTTTTCCTTTTTTAAGTTTCTCAATTTCTTCAGAAAAAACTGAATGTTGAACATGCTTCACGAGGATCATTAAGGCGTCATTCATCTCAAAAAACGTTAAATCATTTGATTTCCGCCCAGTAGGAAATCTTGTATTGCAAATAAATCTAAGACAGTAAGATAAGATTCGTTTAATTTTAGAGAGCGATGAAAATTTACATAGTACTATATCTAAAAACGAATCATCAGAAAGAACTAAATGGACGCCTTTTCTAGCCTCAAAGTCTACTTCAGCTGGAGTTTGCATACATTCCTGATTGGGCCATTCCGAAAATTGCAAAGAGAGCCAGCGAGTACCCTTCCACCAGAGATCATCTTTTGTTAGATCAACTGGTAGTTTCCCTCTAGATGCAGGGTCTGCAGGGTTTTCTTTTGATGGAACGTGATGCCAACATGATGGAGGCACTTTATCTTGAATGTGACTAACCCTATTAGCAACGAATGTCTGCCACCTTTGAGGGGGAGACTTGATCCATGATAATGCAATCATTGAATCGGTCCATGCATAGACCTTTTCAAATTTAAATTTCTCTGATAATGCTTCTGTTACAGCATATATCAGATCTGCGAGTAAAACGGCTGCGCAGAGCTCTAATCTAGGAAGGGAGATTTTTTTAAGTGGTGCGACCTTCGATTTTCCGCAGACAAGGAATATTTTAAAACCATCAGGAAAATGAGACCTAAGATAAATCACTGCAGCGTAACCCTTTTCTGAACTATCGCAAAACCCAAATAAATCATGCGGATTTTCTTCTGAAAGCGGTATGTGACGGGGTATTCTCAAACTAGCGAGTAAAGGAAGTTCCTTTTTATACTGAGCCCAAATTTTAATTATATTACTTGGTGGTGTAGCATCCCACTCCAAACCAAGGCTCCATAATGTTTGAATCAAATGCTTTGCCATGAAAGTCACAGGAGTCAAATAACCGTGAGGGTCAAAAATTCGAGCTCAGAATTGTTCTCTTAGTACACGGTTTCTCTGTACAGTCTACTTGATAGGAAAAGCAATCTAACGATGGGTGCCATCTGAGTCCCAATATCTTTATCGAAGTACTGTTAGCCTCAGAATCGTCAGAAAATGATAGCGGAGAAAATAAGCGATCCGTGTCCGGAATACAAGATAAAACCTCCGAACTGTTGCTCGCCCACTTCCGCAGCTCGAAGCCTCCTAATTTCAATAAAGAAACTAATTCGCGTTGAAGCACCTGAATATCTGATAAAGTGGAACACCCTGTAAGCACGTCATCAACATAGACGTCATTTTCCAGAACTTTCGCGGCTGCCGGAAATTTTCTCTTTTCGTCTAGTGCCAACTGGTGTAACGTACGAATTGCGAGAAATGGACTAGAACATATTCCGAAAACGACAGTTTTCAATCGATAATCTTGAATAGGACCCTTTTCAGAAAAACGCCAGACAAGACGTTGATAATCTCTATGGGAGGGATCTACTAATATTTGTCTAAACATGGATTTTATATCTGCTGATAAAACATAAGTGTGAAAGCGAAAATGCAGCAAGAGTTTGAAAATGTCTGATTGCAGTTTAGGTCCCGTTAATAATGTATCGTTAAGTGAGATGTTTTGAGATGTTTTTGCGGACGCGTCGAATACTACTCTAAGCTTGGTGGTATGACTGTCGGGGCGAAGAACACAGTGATGCGGGAGATAGAATGTGTTCGAAGCACGGCAGGGGTTTTCAATCTTTTCCATGTGATTCAAATTCAACAATTCTTGCATGAATTTGGAATAGTTTTCACGTAAAACAGAATCACTTCTCAAACGTCTTTCTAGAGAGTAAAACCTGCGCAGAGCGATGGAACGAGAATCAAAAAATGTCGGTTCCGAGATTTTGAACGGTAGTGATACCACGTATTTGCCACTTTGTTCCCTATAATGTTTATTTACAAACAAAAGTTCACAATCCTGCTCTTCGGCAGATAATGTTTGAACCTCGGGAATACTTTCTAATTCCCAAAACTTCTTCAGAGTAGTATTAAGCGAATCGTCGAATGACATAGAAACAAAAAATGAGTTCAAATTGGAGGACGGTCGATATTTTACGCGTCCGAATAATATCCAACCCAAAGACGTTTCTATCGCGGTCGGTTCATCATCAGTTCCGTAGTACTTTCCATCTTTGATAATTTGCGCGAAAACCTCCGCACCGAGCAACATGTCAACGGGATTGGAAACATTGAAGTTAGAATCGGCAACTAGGCATGTTAGTAGAAATCTTAGGTAAAATAACGGCGTCTATTGTCATTGAAATTGATTCGTCAAATGTAGAACGCAGCGTGCAGGCAGTTCCTCTAGACACTTTAGAGGCTACATTTCCTATACCATTGAGGGGTATATTCAACTCGAAAGAATTCAAACCTAATTTCAATAAACACATTTCGGTAATGATATTGGCTTGACTGCCACTATCAATTAGTGTGCGAATCGGATGATATTTTCCGTTAAAATCCATGATCTCAACGGAGAACGGTAGAATTCGATGCTGAAATGCTTGCATGACCTACGACAGACGGATTTTCTTGATCATTTGTGGGTACGTTGGAGTTATTATCATTTGATATTGGCGTGGCGATAGGAGATCTACTTCTATTGATATGTAAGACAGAGTGATGTCTTTTACCACAATATCTACAGGTCGAAAGAGAGCGACAGGATGCGATTGAATGACATGTAGATAGACAGTTAGAGCAAAGATGTTTCTGTTTGACGTAATCATATTTCTCATTTTGCGTTTTTTGAAGAAAAGTTGGGCATCTATATAAAGCGTGATCGGACTTACAATACATACAAATGTAAATCCGTCCATTATTAGAAGCGTTTGTTGGAGTACTTGCCACTAAGGATGAGTGTTGCTGCGAGGATTGACTTGAGTGCGAGTAACATTCAAATTTCTTTTCGTATTAGCGGGCGCGGACGTTATAGCAACTGAGTTCAGAGCCAAACATTGTTTGTTCAAAAAATCTATAAGGTCTTTGAAGGATGGAATATCTTCATTGGGATTATTCACTTTGCGTTGTAATTCATATCTGGTTACAGTGGAATTATCTAGTTTTCTGATAAGCGTTTGAAACATAATGAAATCCCACGAATCAACGTCAAATTGCAGATTTTTTAAAGCTTGGATATTTTCATTAAAAATATCTAAAAGTTGTCTTAGAGCTTGTGGTGAATCATTATTAAGCCTAGGATACTCGTGGATTTCATCCCAATAGGCAATGGCCAACAACCTTTTATTTTGATATCTTTTGTCATAGGCGGTATTTGGTAATGATTTTACTAGAGTCAATGGTTCACCTTCCAGTAAGGAGATTAAATACTGGAACTTCTCTGCGTTTGATAAGTTTGTATTGTTATGAACGCTATTGTTGTATAAATCAAAAAATGAAGGCCAATTCTTTGGAGAACCTTTGAATGTTGGAAGTTTTATTTTTGGCAATTTGACGTTGTGTACAGTGGTATTACTGAGTGATCCATTCAAATCCGAACTAGAGGAGTTGGAATTGGTAGCGGTATTGAATAGCTCAGAAAAAATTACTTTAATTTTGAACAAGTTGTCATCGAATGTTTTTCTAACATTATTTTGATCGGTTAAATCTGGTTCCTCAGAAGATGATGCTACCAGAGAGACCACTGATCGAAAGATGCTGTTATTTGATTAATTTGTTCATATCGACACTTGAAATGAACATAGTAGGTGCTATCTGCTCTTGCCTGTTCAGCCACTACTAAAACATCGTTAAGCCTATCAACTTGCGTTTGGCGCGAAGCTATTGCTTGTCGAATCCTAGACATTGTTTAGCTGAGAAACGTGAAATGAATCAATAATTCTTTGGAATAGTAACGATAGTAACAACTTGATAGAAAATGCGTTTTTTTTTCTCAACAACTTGAATAATGAATTACAGAGGAACTAGGTAATTTAAATGAATTCGCGTCTGAAATGAATGCAATCTGTAGATAATATAACGTTCGGCGAAGAAGGACCAAAATGTTCTTTCTTGAGCGTGGACTGTAAGGGTTCTTTAGATATGTAAATGAAAGTTAAATCGAATGATTGGCAAACAATATTGTGGCTTACCGTTTCCTCTGATATGGAGGGATCTTCTGGGCCGGCCGGCACTGCTACCTTCCTCTTGAAGATGTAGAATGAACAGAATGTCTTTTTTACTCAAGTTCGTGATGCACGTTTTTAATAGCGTTAACTTCGCAGGAAGAAGTTGAATTAAATTTCTTTTTTACTTCTTGTCACACTGACTTATATATTTTTTTTCATTTGTTTTTTTTAATGAATATATTGCAGGAGCTTGCGGAACCACCAAATATAAATCTGCCTTTCATTAACACGGGAAAGTAGAGATTATTTATGAAAAGTTAATTCTCAAAATCGAACACCTACATCTTTGAAAAATCATATCTCAAAAACTATACTACATATACACATTTTTGTTAGTTCAACAACTTTTATGGCTATTTGTCAACATTTCATTCGCTGCATATATACACAAATAGCTGAAAACAATGAAGTTTGTCGATTACTGAAAGAAAACATTACATGAAAAGTGATATCTTGCGTTCCGAATCAATTTACGAAAAACTTATGATTATTTATCATGTTATCATACTTGCTTGAGAAACAGGAAAGAATTATCTTTCTATTGTGAAAAAAATTATTTCCATACCTCCTGTAGTTTCAGAGTTATGGGGTGATATTCATCAAGAAACGAGTTTTAGAAAATCCATTATTTTTTCAGTTTTTTCTAAATAAAATGTTCGTCCCCACTCAAAAATGTCGTCCAATGCTATTCTAATAGAAAAAAATATACCTCACTGTATTGTGAAGGTCGGAACTGGTTTTACCTCGAAAAATTTTTTTTCGAGAACGGAACGACTTTTTGGGTGGATTTTACTCCATTAATAATTTTAATGAAGGCAACGCAATAAAAAGTGAAGAAATCTTAGCTAGTACCCAATAATAAAAGGAGATCAAAAGTTAGTGTGTGGAAACAATTTATGCAATTCTGTAGAGAAAAATCTCATAACGTGGGCGATCCTTCAACATCCATAGAAAATTTAGCATCAATATTAAAATATTGGGGAAAAAAACAAAATTCTGAAGATTACAAAGAAAACGTCGTTAAACCAATGTGGAATTCCACAGCGAAACAGCTTCAAGAATATTATTTTACCACATATAAAATTAAGTTTGATCCATTTAAAGATATAGAGTTTTTGGAAGCTAGAGCGGCAAGAGATACAAAACGTCGAAAATTGCAGATGGATGTTTCCAAAAGAAAGAAAAGTTCTTCATATCGACTGCTGATTATAGTAAAATGGTGCATTTATGGGATGAAGATACAACTGAAGGTCTTCAAAAAAAGTTTTTCTTTATTGTTGCCCGTGAGCTCACATGGAGAGGCGGTGAAGGAGTAAACTAATGCGTTTAACATACTTGCGAGAAATGGAAACTAAAGCTTAAAAAAATATATATTTTCGATGATTTCAGAAAAATATTATATACTGTAGTTTCACAAGAGAATTTTACTTTGACGTTTAGTAACACTTTTTTGTTATTAAAATGTGGCGAACATTAAAAAATATTATTAATTGTACAAATGAGGAGAAATTGATGATACATTTTCATTTAGATATTATTCATATAATATAAACGAGTAAACATTTGTTAACGTTTGACAGTTATTGTCTCAGTGATTTAGCATTCAATATTATTAATTATTGTCAAATCAATGTATTTTTTTTAATGAGAAACAACATCAAAACAAGTAGATACAATAAACTGTTAAAGTTATAAATTATGTACTTTATGCCAGAAGATAAGTGACGTATGCCAAAACCATCGAGACTTGAAATCATTACCATTTTTATTGGACCAGTTTATGGACGAAAAAATGTTTGAAGATAAGAAATTGATATGGAATTAAAACCAAACAAGTGTCAAAATATTACATATATTTGTTGAAACACAGACAATTTTTAATGATAGAATCATCAAGTTTTTTGCCCATTAAAAAAGATGCAGTGCAAGAATTTCATATTTTAAATCTTTTCAAAATTTTTGATTTGTCTCTTTCAGCCCCGGACCCCGGTGTTCGATATGTAAAGCAAATTGGTTGGTATCAATACAAATTATGAGTTAGCAACAAAATGTATTTTGATTTTATTCTGAGTGACTTTTAAGGCGCTTCATTTTTGACTAACAAAACTATCAGGGGTAATATAATAAGTGGTATGATTATTACCGATAATTTTTTGGATTATTAATGAATTGCAATCCCAAAGCTGAAAATACAGAAAATATAGAGAGTCCGCAGGACGAGTTGTATTTTATTGCATTGGGATTGCCAATGAATTGATATTCCAAAAAATCATAGGTTATTAATCATACCACGAATTATATTTAGGACGACAATATATCGATTTGAAAATTGTTGAATTGCCTGGTAATTGATTCTTTATTTCTGGCCGTATTCAACGGAATACTCTTTTCCACTGCTTCATCTATGATACCAATAGCCATTTGTCCCCAACGATCGCTCATATTGATTAAGAAATATAACTAGTCAAAACACAAAGATTTGACGTTTATAATTTAAATCATTATTTTCACTTGACAGCTAGTAAACCAAAAACTAAGCAGGTTTATCACCGTGAAAATACAGCGACAAGCTAAATTTTCACTGTAATTCCGATTCTATTGGCTGAATTTCAAAATTTGAAATAGACTGATTGGTTGTTAAGCAAGGAGATATATTGTCGAGATAATATCCCGTTGTTATAAGCAACGTAAACAAAAAGGAGCCTTCTAATTGGAATTGGCTGATAATAAATTTATGAAATTTTCTACAAAATAGTGAGCAATTATTGATTCAATTAAACCAGCACCAAAAAAATTCCTCAAAGAGAATCAAAAATACAACAGAACAATAGGACTTATAGCAGGAATTCTCAATCGAATGTTTATCAGTAATTGTTCATCTTCAGTTTATAAGCTTTTTTGAACTCAAATTAATTGAAATTCAATAAAACAATAATGATTATGGGTTCGAATAAAATAGTCTCAAATCGTTATTGGTAGCGAAAACATCTCATCGTTTGCTCAATACCATCATGAATAACTTCGAAAAGTTGACTCAATACAGTTTAATCAGTCAAAACAATATTCAATATACTCAAAATAATAAATTTACCATTAGTACTCACATGAATATTCTCAGCAGGCACAACAAACCGCGAGCAGTTTCCATATTTCGAAACCGTGTGCATGATCTTTAAAGAAACTTCAACCCTTGTCTCTCATATTCTCCGAAAAACTGGCTGAAAACTATCATAGTGTCAAGAGAAACCGAGTCTAGAATTAGATTCAAATCGACACCTAAAGCGTTCCGATGCAGAGCGTCTTCCTGTTCATGTCATAATAATAAAAAAAAGAAACTTTTATTCTGAATGGTTTCTTATGAAGTATGACAAATGGTGAATGTGTGTGGCTATTTTGAAAGTTGGATTTGGATTATAAATCGGCCGGAATATGAAGTTAAATTATATTTTTAAGAGTTTTCAAATTTATATTCTCTCCGAATTGATGTCAAATTTATACCAGGGTGTTGCAAATAGTTGAACTAGGTGTGTTGCAAATAGTTAAACTCGCTATTTTCATTATGATGTTTGAAAAACACGCGTTGTGGAATAGACAATTTGCAAAAAAATCAATTTCTGAATCCAAAATGCAAATGAATCTTCAATAGAATAATAAGTTTGGTAAATATGTGAAATTTGTTAAAGCTGCATACACGTAACTGATCAATCATATATGAAAAAGTTGTATTTCGTGTACATGTATTTAATTTTTTACAAAGAGCTTTCGTCAATAAGGCCATCATCAGTGCGATACTTGGAAGTAAGTAATATTGTTTGAAATATGGAAAAGTTGAGAAAATTTTTGAATTACTCAGTCGTTAAGTACATATACAGGAGATGTAAAGAAAATCGACAAAACCATGGTTAACACTTGTTGGAACGGACATACATTTAACATATTAAAATATTTAACTAACATTTGAGGTTTTTTTTTTTAAACTGCAAATTTAAATTTCGTGGCAATTACATATTCGTTCTTGAGTGGACTACCAGACACGAGGACTGTACTTCATTACTGAAATGAAAAATGATTTGAAATGTGACAGAAATATAAATTGAAAAGTGACAGATGATGTATAGTGACATTGACATAAGGTCTATGTCCAATGAAGATTGAAAGTAAAAATATGACTTTTGACAATATTTGTGACCACATAATGTGAAAGTCTACCTAGTGAGCAAAGATCTAGAAATCTAGGAAATTAAAATTGAAATGGGGTATTATTTCAATCTTCTGCGTAGAGGAATATATATGATCTATTCAATTGAACTTGCAAACGTTATTACTATGTAATTCTTTATCTACTTGTAACTCTTCCAGAAAGGTACTGTAATTTTTTGAGTTAGCTTGTTTCAAAACTTATGAATTGCGATTTCAGCTGAAGCTATGTTTACTAAATTTGATATAATGACTAAATGCTGAGTTTCCAGGTTTATTCAGATTGAGTTTGTAAATCCCACCTTTTGATAGTTTATTGATTTTGTCTTTGGAATTGACTAAATGTTTATTTGAATACACTTCTGAAAGATTTTGGATTGACGTGGCCGTCACCTGATGGAAATTCATAGTATATTTTGAAAGATACTGTGTACCGAAACATGTCGCAAAGACAATAAATCTGTGGAAATTTAATCGTGTATACCTTAGAGACATATACTTCTGAAAGAAATGTTTGCATTTGTTGATTTATTGTTAATGAAACCAGAGAATTTTTGAGAAATATTTTCATTCAACAAAGATCAAGATACCGATCTAGAAGGATTCTCTTCTCTAGAACAGATTTTGTTATCTTTCATTTTTGACTTCTTGAACTAAATTTGGAATGATATGAAGTTACAAACTTCATATGTTTGTAACCGCCGTTGTATTCAATTTGTTTGAGGGTGTTCAACTCTTTTTTAGAGTCTATGGATGAAAGAGGGATGTTAGAAGTCTGTGAATGTAGCAGTAGAACGCTGCCATTTTATGAGTATGGTTATTCTGGACTTTCATTGTCTAAAAAAGAACAAAGAAAAATTCAATTCTCTGCAATTTTTAATCACGACGTTTCAACTGTTAAAATCTACAGTCGTTATCAAGTGTATAATGCGACAATCTCAAGGATACTTTTTATACAGGGTGTCCGGTAAACCTTGTACAATATTGAGACTGGTGATAGACCAGGTCATGACTGTTCAGAATATCGGAATTTCACCTCAGTAAAAATATCACCGTTTTCGAGATAATGGGCATTTTAAGAATTTCTGGAAAATCGCTACCTAACCTTGGATTTTTGAGTGCCATGTATACAAATTCGGACGAATCCAAATATCTTTGCTGCTGAAGATTACCGATGAGTGATGCTTCTAGACGTACAGAACAGTTTCTCAGAAAGTGAAAACATTTTTCAAGATATGAGGGTAAAATGACAGATTTGAGTTTCATCAACTTTTTTAAAAAAAGTTTGACATTATTATCTGAAAGAAACATAACCAATTGGAAGTGGACCTTCATTTCAAAAGAATGCTCATTTTGTCCAGACTCTACCATGATATAAAACAAACTATAATTATTTTTGGAAGAAGTGATTTCCTTTGAATTAGGTGTAGTTTTAATTTAGGCTTCCATCAACTTTTATTCAAGAAAAAAAGGAAACTACCCAAACACCAAACCTACGTCACAATCACACTCGACGCGCGTTTCGCCAACAAAGTTAGCATCTTCAGGAGCTAAAAGTAAGCTTTTAAAATTTTAAGATTGTGACGTAGTTTTGGTATTTGGGTATTTTATTTTTTTCTTGCATTTTATTCACACCAAAGGTTCCAAAATATTCATTTATTTGATCAACTTTTATACTTACACCCAAAAATTATTTTTTTTAGATTTTGTCAAGTTAAAAAAATAATCATTAATAATAAAGAATAGACTACTTGGTAGCATTAAATATTATGTCAATAAAATTAACTTTTCATGTAATTAGTCCTAATAAAATTATCGAAATGAAATGTGGATTATCCGATATGGCACCGATTAATACGAATTCTTGTGATAAATGTCGCAATTGTCCAACATCCAGATTCCAACGAAGTTTCAGAGACCGACATATATACAGGGTATATCCAAATAAGTGCAGACTTTCTTAAGAGACGATTCCTTGTCGAAATTTAAAAACTTTTGTTTGAACAACTTGTAACTTCTGTCGTAGTTTCATTCAGTGGTATTTATTTCTTTGTCATGCCGTACATACGTTATACTCCCCGAGAATATGCGCATATGCACTACATTTATGGTGAATGTGGAGGTAGTGCTACTGCTGCAGCAGCGATTTATGCAGAACTATATCCGATTGCACAATGTCGCTCATAGAATCGCTGATTTAGGGGCTATAACCCAAAAAGCATTTGAAAAGGTTCTTCTTGAAAATATGTCGTCTCTGCGTACGAGTGGATGGAAAATAAAATTTTTGGAATATTATTCAGTGCGATGTTGAATAATCGTTATTGTGGTTTATAGTGTATGTTGATTAAAAAAAAACATTGAATTAGTATTCACTTCATTACATCTCATTGAATGCTTCTAAGCAGTTGATTCGTTATTACTCATAACTCTTTAATCATTTCATCTTGATAGGATAAAAATAAAAGACATAACTGACAAAGTCTAATGGAGTTGATTTTAGCTCAGAATAACATCACAATGTAATATAATCAAAATTCTACTCCTTCCAAAAATAATGATCGTAGGTTTTATACCATAGTAGAGCCTAGACGAAATGGACATTCTTTTGTAATGAATATCTAGTTCTACTTGGTTATGTTTTTTCAAACAATATAATGTCAAACTGTTGTTAAAAAAATTGGTGAAACTCAAATCTGTCATTATACCCTCATTTCTTGAAAAATTGTATTGTTTTCTGAAAAACTGTTACGTACATCTGAAAGCATCACTCATCAGTAATCTTCAGCAGCAAAGATATTAGAATTCGTCCCAATTTGTATACATGGCATTCAAAAATCCAAGGTGAGGTAAAGATTTTCCAGAAATTAAAAAAATGCTCATTATCTCGAAAACAGTGAGATTTTTACTAAGGTAAAATTCCGATATTCTGAACAGCCATGACCTGGGATATCACCAGTTTAAATATTGTACAAGGTTTACCGGACACCCTGTATATGCTATGGATAATTTTGTGTCATTAGCCTAGGGGTAATTTACCGGTGTTCAGGTAAGCTTGTTAATTAAAGTGCCGGGCCTCCGGTACAGCATTGTTAATTCTTATCGCAATTTCAATTGATCCATGCCACTAATTAAGGGTTTCCACACATTACGGATTTCTATGCTAGCTTGACTGAAGAGTTTGTTGTTCGTAATATATGCACTCTCTTTGAACTTCCTTCTATACCAGCCCTCTTCTTTATGGATGACTTCGGCTTCAGTCCATTTTATTGTTAGTTCATCCAGACATGATCCGCTATCCCTGACTTTGCTGTTTCTCCTCGTTGAGTGTTTTTCTTGTGTTCAGCGAGTCTAACGCTAAGTGGTCTCATAGTTTCTCCGAGATAAGCTTCACCGCATTCACAAGGGATGCGGTAGATGCAGTTTTTGGAGTCAATGTCAGCGTTACGTGGTCTCGTCTTTGTGAGATGGCTGCGAATAGTGTTACCTGACTTGAAACATGTCCGTATTTTGTATTACGACCCAATTCGCCTTATTCTTTCCGATAGACCTCTAACATACGAAACGCACAGGGTGGCTTGTGTCGGCTCGTCTGGTTTCTTGTTCTTATCCCCCCTGCGGGCTAGAACCTCTTCTATATGTATTTTGGGTTACCCATTTCGTCGCAGATCTTTCTTGATATTGTTCAATTCGATGGTAAGACTTTTATCTGTGTTACACAGGTTGTAGGCACGGTTCGCCAGCGATCGAACAACCCCTCTCTTTGTAGCACCAAGATGGTTCGATTCGAAGTTCAGGTATTGTCCAGTGTGAGTCGGCTTTCTGTATACTGACGGTTTACTTTTTCTAGACGTGAAAGTTCAAAAGAACGATGATAAGTGCCAAACATCAGTATACAGAAAGCCGACTCACACTGGACAATACCTGAACTTCGAATCGAACCATCTTGGTGCTACAAAGAGAGGGGTTGTTCGATCGCTGGTGGACCGTGCCTACAACCTGTGTAACACAGATAAAAGTCTTGCCATCGAATTGAACAATATCAAGAAAGATCTGCGACGAAATGGGTACCCCAAATTACATATAGAAGAGGTTCTAGCCTGCAGGGGGGATAAGAACAAGACACCAGACAAGCCGCCACAAGCCACCCTGTGCGAATTGGGTCGTAATACAAAATACGGACATGTTTCAAGTCAGGTAACACTATTCGCAGCCATCTCACAAAGACGAGACCACGTAACGCTGACATTGACTCCAAAAACTGCATCTACCGCATCCCTTGTGAATGCGATGAAGCTTATTATCTCGGAGAAACTAAGAGACCACTTAGCGTTAGACTCGCTGAACACAAGAGAAACACTCAACGAGGAGAAACATCAAAGTCAGGGATAGCGGAACATGTCTGGACGAACCAACACAACATTAAATGGACTGAAGCCGAAGTCATCCATAAAGAAGAGGGCTGGTATAGAAGGAAGTTCAAAGAGAGTGCATATATTATGAACAACAAAGTCTTCAGTCAAGCTAGCAAAAAAATCCGTAATGTGTGGAAACTCTTAATTAGTGGCATGGATCAATTGAAATTGCGATAAGAATTAACAATGCTGTACCGGAGGGCCCGGTACTGTAATTAACAAGCTTACCTGAACACCGTCAAATTACCCCTAGGCTATATAAGAAGTATACTTGAGATTGTCGCATTATACAATTGATAACGACTGTAGATTTTAACAGTTGAAACGTCGTGATTAAAAATTGCAGAGAATTGAATTTTTCTTTGTTCTTTTTTAGACAATGAAAGTCCAGAATAACCTTACTCAAAGTGAAACATTGTCAGCCACTTCCAAACAAACCTGCCATTTTATGCTGATGTGGGTCATTTGAGAGAAAGGTATAACGTGGTCAGTTTGAGTAGGTTTTCTGTAAATGCTAAATTACAGATCAACAGATTTATTGATGGTCAAGTCTAAGAATTTTTTTCTATTTGGAGTCTAAAATTATGAAACCCAAATGCGTATCGAAATGGCTTCTATTTCGATACGCATTTTAAATTTTTTCGATATTGGTAACAATGGTAACATCAACTGTCAGATGAACATCAGACAAGAGGGATGGGGTTTTCGGATATTAAAAAAAGAAGGAGAATAACCTTTGAATGTTGTGGTGTTATTTGTTGCCTTGGATAGTGCAGTTATTATAAACTTTAATTGTTACATGTCTGGTGTCTCGGGCATTTATAATTAAATTAGCTGGTGTGGTTTGGACTGGGTTTACAAAATTATGCTCAGTGGTCTGAATGTTTGAAAAGTTATTTTGGCTGCAGTGGGAGTGTGGTGAGGATTCGGATACTTCGAAATTGTGAAATTCCTTTTCGTAAACTGAACGAGATTTTTTGGGCTACAAATCACTCACAGATGTTTGTGCAATTACTCTCAATTCAGGAGGGGTGCAACTAGAGTTTTCTTCATCAGTCATTTTAAAAAAGGTAATTTACTGATATTTGCATTCAAAATTTAAATAATTTATGTAAACAAATGAATAACCTAACAGCATCCTTCAAATTTTAAATATTTTATCAATGTTACCAACACGATATTTTTGATATTATTTATCAATATTAAATCCAATTTTTTCCAATAAAAATCTAGAAAAAATGTCAAATAGAAAAAATAGTATATGAAACACGTTTTATAAGACACTGGGTCACACTTGATCTCTTAGAGCACTCCTCGCTTCGCTCGTCGTACTCCAAACAACGCGTGCGACATATTGGTGTCTTATAAAACTTGTATCATAATATACTATAATTTTTTATCAGATTCAAATTCAAGTGTGAAATTAATATTCGCTTGGATTAAATTTAGTTTTCTCAAAACATCTTTGGCTGTACCTGAGTTGCCTTCAATAAAGAATAGACATTCGACTACATACCCGAAACAATGTAATATTTCATTGTTGTTACCATCGACTATGTGGTTCTTTGTTTTTGTATCCATATATGATTTTGTTAATATATAAACAAAGCGAAATCAGTTCTAATTCCAAATTTTTACTTTCAGGCAAATTTCTGAAGAGTTATATAATGTAATTAGTAAAAGTTAGATATTATAATTAGGAATAGAAATTTGATTTTTGTCCCACTATAACATTTTAGCATTAACAATAACAACAAAAAGTATGACAAATGAACGAATTGGAGCGAGTCATTCACATTGTATCCAGCACGTTCAAGAAAGGATTTGCTTCTTCAACTAGTCGCACAATACAATATCATGTATCGATGTTTGTTTTGAAAATAATCGGTAAAGTTTGTAGAGAAAAAAATATCGCAGTACATACCTCAAACACTAATTTGTAACTTTCCCACCATTTATTGTATGAACTGTGGGAAAATGCTTACCTCATAAGAAGCAAACTAGGATCATAATTAAAAACAATTCAATTTTCATGGCGGTGATAAAATAATGGAACAATTAGATATTAGCCCATATTGAGTGTGAAGTTTCTAAAAGGTAAACTAGATAATATACCACTTTGTAAGCAATTCTCACAGATTCGTCCCATTGTGAAAGTTTCCGTTCTGTTGTAAGAATGCCTTCTTTGAGTACAAATCTTTACATGTGCAGGTAAATACCGCTCATATCCTGGTCTTTATACTGGATTATTTCGGAAATTATCTTTTCATTGGAATTCAAGTGAATCATAATCACAGCCCCTTTAATATTTTTGGATACTAACAGTTATTTAAAATTTCAAAATCATGTAAATAAGAGGTTTAACAAATAACAGTTTGATGTAAATACTCATTCATTTAAAATATTTCCTGGGTTTTGACGTATAAATAAATAAATGAGGTTTCGAATATATGAACAAAAAAGTCCATGAAAATTTTAATCCATCGTATCAGTCAATGAAGTAAATACAAACGAAAGGGGTTAGTGCATAAAAGAGAGCACACGAGCTCAATAACATCAAAAACGGTTAAGAAACCACAATTTAAAATTTGTGATGAATATACGAAAGCACTGTAAGATATATTCTATCATTATTAGTTGTCGTGAGGCCTTTTCTAAACATAAAAATTTTAATTGAAGATTATAACAATTTCTTCAACTGAAGGCTGAGTTCAATGTTACTATCTAGGAATCCCCAAGCTTCAGATGCCCTTTGGAATATTCCCGCACAGCTAGTAAATGAAATAGATTTCTCCTCGATCATCACAGAATTTGCCAATTCTGTAATCAAATTTGATTACAGAATGCTGGAATTCTCTCTCTTGAGATTGAAGAAATATTCTGCAACACCTCTGCCCCTATGCAATTTAAATGTATTTACATTCTCTCTCTTTTGATAGAATAATATTCTCACACTGGTTAGCAATAATAACATTAGTCTTGACGCAGTTGATTGTCATCGTAGTGACAAAATTTGAGTAAGTGTCAAAATTATTGCTGTCAGGTTTCCTATCTTTGATCGTGGAGAAAATATAATCTGCTACTCGGTTAGAATGAAAATTCGTGATATTCGTGGTTCCTCACGCTCGCCTTCGGCTCGCGCTCGGAACTTTCCACTCGCATCGAATTTTCATTCTGACCTTGTTACAGAATATACTATTATCTGCCTCTGTTTCATCAGCAAGCTACAAAACTTTTCGAAATAATGTGAGATACAATAATGCATATAAAAATTTATCGAAGCAATTAAAAAAAACATTTGTTTTTTCCTCCAGCAAAAACATCGTTACTAGATATACGAGAATATATTGAAAAATTCTTAGCCTACTATAGAACCAAACAAAATTTCAATGTCAAAATATTTTATTACTCAACATATTCTCCTCTTAATTGGATACATTTATTACAGCGAACCTGCGACGTCTCTAGCCCTTTCAAAAAAAAAATATTTCTTCTTGCTCTGCAAACCAGACCTCCACAGCTTTTACTACCTCCTCGTTGGAAGAAAATTTACGACCTTTTAAACTTTTTTTCAGTTGAGGTAAGAGATGATAGTCGGACGGAGCCAAATCTGGTGAATAAGGGGGGTGTTCTAGTAATTCAAACCCTAAATCACGAATTTTTTGCATGACCACATGAGATTTGTGTGCAGGGGCGTTGTCCTGCAAAAACAAAACACCTTTGGATAGCTTTCCGCGTCTTTTCTCTTTAATTTTTTCCCGTAGAGTGGTCAGTAATGTCAAATAGTAATCTCCAGTTATTGTTCTACCCTTATCCAAAAAATCAATCATGATTACTCCATGGCAATCCCAAAAAACTGCTTACCTCTTAACCCTTTTAAAAACAGGTACTTGATGATGGCTCGATACTCCAATTTTTCGATTTTCACAATTTCGGTGGACATAATTTTTCTTTTAATTTATTGCGTAACTCTGGTTTACTTTTTTGACGTCAAACTTTACACTGACACTTCTAATAAGTTATTGTTCGTTGCTATGGTAACGCAATATTTTGTCTATACAGGGAACCGGTCTAGGCTAACTAGATGTCAATACATCCTCGTACCTATCATACTCAAAGCTCTTATACCTGCTTAAATTCGAAGTCCAAATCAAATACAAATAAACTCTGTTTACCTTTACCAACATTTTTATGAAGTACACCATTGTCAGAATAGGCCGACGACTCACACAACACTCGGTGGTGAATTTGGCTGAATAAATATTTAAATAGACAATAAAAACTTGTTGAGGAGTTATGAACAGTATTTGGATATGTCGCACAGGAAGCTGATAGTATTATTTCAAAATATTGTGTAAGTACGGCAAGGCAAATTGTTTTTTATTTATCGGCATTACAGCATAGTAAAAACAGGATGGAAATAGTTCAAGTGACATTATCCCACTTTATTCGAAATTATTCAATAGAATAACGCTTTATTTAAGTATATCTTCTACTTCAATCTTCAACTACCTACATTGTTTTAATTCAATGATAATTTAATATAGGTGTCATCTGGAAAAATAAAATGATATTATAATGGATAGAGACATAGAAATCATTTATGAATCTAACAGAACTCCAGAACTGGAGTACACTTATAAATATTACTTTTGATAAGAGATAGACTTTTGCAATTCCTATTGGGTACACAAAATTTTAAATATTATGTGTTCGTGTTTATTCACATACGACGGCGTACTGAAGCCACTACAACAATAAAAGTATCTTTCAATTGACATATTTAATCTGTCAATTAACACATTTAGTCTATCAATTAACATATTTAATCTGTCAATTGACACATTTGATGACCGATGACCATGCTGGGAATCGAACCCAAGGCCATAAGCTTGAGAGGCGAATGCTCTACCAGCACGACCACCACGGAGTGGGTAGTTTGAACACGACCAGTGAATAGCCATGAACCAACTTATCTGTTGGTACTTCCTAATTGGGTTGAGCAATAATAACGAAATTTTATTGTTTTTGGAATTACGTGATGGTGTATCGATTCGTAAATGAACACTGAACGCTTCTAACGTTTGTAAATAATGAAATCTGTAATCTGGGCAGTTTCAAGGATATGAATGGATGCATTCGAAATTATTTCAAGCTGCTTCAGTTGTCATACAAGAAAAAGTACGTTTGATCTTGAGCATATTGGACCCTCATGTGGTTGAACAGCGTATGAACATGAACAGGGGATGTAAAAAAATCTGTCACTTGACAAAATGAATGTGTCATTTGACAGATTAAATGTATCAATAGATAGATTGAATTGACCGATTAAATGTGTCAAATGACAGAATAAATGTGTCAATCGACAGATTAAATGTGTCAATTGACAGATTAAATGTGTCAATTGACAAATTAAATGTGTCAATTGATAGAATAAATGTGTCAATTAGAATAATTTTTATTTCTGCAGTGGCACTAGTACGCCGTCGTAATTTACGTTATTCGATAAGAAGCATTATGAGGATAGGGCACTACATTTTGAAAATATTTTCATGTTCTAATGGAATACCCTGTATATTATTTCATTTTCGGATTCTACGATGAAAATAAAGGTTTTTGAAATATTTCTTATTGTGTGAAAATGTAGCATTAGTTTTGATGCTTAAATTCTCAACTTGTTTTCATGTTTTTAACCAAATTATTGCTAGAGGCTACTTACAGAACAACTTTCAAATAGCACTTGTGAAATGTTTACTGAAGTATACAAGGTGTGAAAAAATTAAGGAAAAATAATCACAATCTTTGAACGTTAATAACATGTTTAATTTGAATGGAACGCCCTGTATTTCATGTCAACAGCATAGGTCAAATTTAATTGTCTATCGAATACTAGCATTCCTATGGCTAACTCTTCACGTTTTCAAGTAAAATGCAGATTTCCATTTTGCAAACTGTTTTTGAGAAATGTATTATTCATCAAGTCAGCTATGGTGTTTTGACAAGTTGGATCAACAAACAATTGAAGCATTACCTGATGAGATGAATAACTTTTCAGCAACATAGCTGATGATATCATAAATTCTCTTCCGAATATGTGGCCAACGAAGACATTTTAACATTTAAAAAATTCTCTGTTCCGTGTAGTTCATTTTTCTTTCGACCCGTTCTCGAGGTAGATGTTTTCGAATTAGTTCACTAAAGAACTCCAAATGTTTGGATACCCATGAACTTAATAGCAAAATACTGAAGGAAACCTCTCTTATAATAATATAACCTTTCACTGTACTTATCAGTTTGATTTTATGCACTGGTATCTTTCCAGATGTCTTCAAGTTCTATAGAGTTCACCTATTTTAAAAAAAAGTGGTGCAGCAGTCATTGATGATTACCGACCAATAAGTATCATTTCAATTTTCAGCAAAGTGATTGAGACACTAATTAAGATACAGCTTTATGCCTACTTTGAGAATAATGACTTTTTTCGTCGACCTCTGCAAAAAATGACATTTTACGTACTAATTTCCGGACGAAAAATCGACTATTTTTGAAGGCAAGTACTTTTCGTCCGCAAACACTTTTCGTCCGCAAACTCTTTTCGTCCGCTATGGTCACTATGATACGGCACGGTACGAGAGCGGCAATTGAGTCATTTTCGTAAATCCACGTTTTAATTAATACATAGTGACAATAACTGTCATTTGCTGTTGTCAAATTAATTATTTACGAAATCCGCTAGATTTTACGTGTGAATTTAGACCGTGGTGTGAATATTAGTGTTCATAATAATCAAGAATGGATAGCGATATGGATATCAGTAACACTCCTCCGGAGCTGCGGGAATTGGCAACTACGGCCACGTTGGATTTGCTCCCCCAGAAATCACGAATTTTATACGAAAAACAATACAACACATTCAAAAACTGGCGTCAGGAACATAATGTCGAGAATCTCTCAGAAAATATTCTTCTGGCCTATTTTTCTAGTAAAGCTAGCAATGATAATTATAAGTCATCAACGCTATGGTCAATATACTCTATGCTCAAATCCACATTAGCCATTAAGGAAAACGTTAACATATCCAAATTTCCGAAACTTATTGCATTTTTGAAAAAACAAAGCGTTGGGTACAAAGCGAAAAAATCTAGAGTATTTAGTCGAGATGAGATAAACAGATTTCTTCGTGATGCCCTTGATGAAACTTATCTTTTGCACAAGGTAAAATGTTTTAATTTATTTTGCTGGTGTATTTATTGCCATATTATTACAGCTCTGTTTAATTATTGGAATTGCTGGGGCTTGTCGAAGAGACGAACTCCGTAAAATAACGACCAAAGATATTGTTGATCAAGGCGACATGCTTGTAATAACCATTCCAGACTCAAAAAATGGTAAAAGGCGAGTTTTTACAGTTACAGACGAACTTTACGACGGAGTGAATCCTTTAGAAATATTTCGACAATACACCAACTTAAGACCGAATCATTGTAATCATAATATATTTTTTATCAATTATAAATTAAGAAAGTGTACAGTGCAAGTGGTTGGTGCATACATTTGCGAAGATTCCTAGCTTGATCGCAAAATACTTATTGCCAAACGAACTAGAGTACACCGGGCATTGTTATCGGCGTACATCTGCAACACTTTTGGTCAATGCCGGCGCAGATATTCTGTCATTAAAACAGCACGGCGGATGGAAATCCTCAACAGTCGCCGAGGGATACATTGAGGATTCCTTTCCCAATAAAATAAACGTATCAAAAAGCATTTTAACAGGTAAAGCACTTCAAGAGAGAAGTTTTGGAAATGGTGCTGTTGGAGCACCTGCATCTGAAGTTGCATCAACAAGTACCCAAAATCAAAACTTGTCTCTTGCATCTTCTTCGACAGCAGGAATTAATATCACTAATTGCACAAACTGTACGTTCAATATTCATCTTCGAGATTGATTTAATTTTGTAGTATAATTGAAATAGAGAGTTGTTACACTTCAAATACATTTTGTTTATATTCATTAAAATTATGATCGAGTCTGCAGTTCGAAGAGTTGGACGTAGCTGAGGCTAGCAAACATGCGAGTACTTACTTTCATAAAGGTATGTAGAGGTCGACGAAAAAATGTAATATGCACCTCGGCGAAAAACTGTCTACTGTCTCGCCTGCTTGCTATCCTCGGCTGCGCCTCGGCTATCAATTTGCAGGCTCGACTATAATAGACAGTTGTTCGTCCTTGGTACATAAATAACTATTTCAGTAACTCCCACTATGGATTTAGAAACTCGCGTTCAACAATACAAACAGTGTTTGTGTTGTTTCAGGCGTAGTTGAGGTTGAACTGGGCAAACATACTGCGTTGATCTTTGTGACCTACCGAAAGCGTTCGACTGCGTCTCACATGAAAATCTGCTGAAAAAATTAAACTATTACGGGGTTAGAGGTATTCCGCTTCAATTGATAAGAACCTATCTAACAAATCGTCAACAAGAAGTAATGATCAACAACACCTTGTCAAATTTTCAATCTATCAAGCATGGAGTTCCACAAGGATCTGTTTTGGGCCCTCTCTTATTTATCATCTATGTGAATGGCTTGTGTACCATATGATGCCGTATAAATCGGTTTTCTTTGCGGACGACACCACTTTTATTCTGTCAGATAATAATAATGACAAGTTACAGTTTCATCTCGACAAGATTACTAATAGCGCTAATGAGTGGTTTTTATCTAATAAGCTGAAACTGAATGGTGAAAAGACACAAAAATCCAGATTTCTGCTAATAATCAAGTTATAATCAGGTTTAATTACTAGGCATTACATTAGATAATAGACTTAGATAAGAGAAAACTCGTGGATTCTCTATTTGCTCTTCGCCAATTGAAAGAAATCACTAACGCAAATATATTAAGAACTACATATTTTTCGCTGTTTACTCCCATATTAGTAATGGTGTACAACTTTGGGGAAATTCATTAGGATGCAAAAGAAAGCTGTGCGAGTACTGGCTAATATTGGGTACAGGGATAGCTGTCAAGAGAAGTTAAAAAAACTTGGAATTATGCCACTGCCAACTCTATTTCTATATTATGTTTTGATTGAAATACATAAAAAGCAATCAACCTTGACAAACAATCTCATATTCACGAACATAATACACGTAACTTTCACCACAAACGTCTCAAACGATTTCGTCTTCACGTATCCAGAAAAAATTCCCTAGATTTTTCTCTATTCAATATCCTACCTCAAGATTTCAAAGAGCTCATTCTAAACACTTTCAAGAGAAAATTGAAAAAATATTTGATTGGACAATGCTTCTATTCTGTCGATGAATTCAGAATTCATTATTGTATACCAATAAACATCTCACTGCAACAAAAATTATATTTTGTAGATAATTAAAATATTCTATTCTATTCTATTATTATTTACTTATATGGTTGTCAGTTATCTGTAAGTGTTTAATTCTAAATCGTCCTATTAGTGATAGTGGTAGTTTGTTATCATCATTTTGTTAATAAAAATGCTAGTTTATCCGAAAGAACAAAGAATCGACATGATATTTATACTCAGAGAATGACTTCAAAACTGTTTTTTGGCATCACAAATTTACGTTGAAAGATTTCCCAACAAAAATGATCCAAATAAAGCAGCATTCGAGATATTGTTGTCACTATTCAGACGAACTGGAATGTTCAGTATGAAAAACCCATTAAGAAGAGACCTGTGACAGAAAATGAAGACAATCAATTTGCGGTGATTGCCTCTGTAATCGAAAATCCCCATACAAGTCAAAACCTAATTGCGGAAAAAATCGGCATTAATCAAGCAAGCGTATCATATAGTTACTATCCTTATAAAATCCAACTTTACCGACAGCTTTCCGAAAACGATTATGGGAAACGAGTTGAATTTTGTATAAGGGTATTAGTTGATTTTTTCAATTCAGTTCTGTTTAGTAATGAGTGCACCTTTCATAGCATGGGACTGGTTATAGACATAACTTCCACTATTACTCTGACTCCAATCCACATCAATTTAGAATTAACCATAATCAACACAGATGGTCAATGAATGTATAGGGCGGAATTATGGGTCAATATTCAAATAGTCCTCATTTTTTAGAAGAACATTCAAATAAAATGTTTTTAGAATTTTTAAGAAATCATATTCCGGTAGTATTACAAGACATCCCCTTAGACTCATGAAGAACGATGTGGCTTCAAATGGATGGCGCTCCCGCACATTTCCATCGTCAGATCCGTGAATATTTAAATGTTCATTTCCGAAATCGATGGATTGGAAGGAATGGATTCCAAAAATTAGCCCCCAAGGTCACCCGCCCTGACGTCACCTGATTTCTTCTTATAGAGATACATTAAAGGAATCATTTATAATACACCTCCAACAAAACCAGTCATTATGAAACAGCGTCAAAAAAGCACAGCGTCAAAAAAGCTTTTCTAAATGTTAGCCCTCCTTCTGTGGATTATTTTAATTTATTCATATTTTATAGTCTATGATATTTAGTCATATTTTTTTGTATTTTTATGTCGAATAAATTATATTATATTATATATGTTAACAAATGTCGCTGGAGGTTTTAGAAAGAGGATTCGTTTATGTTTAGAGACTTATGATCGCCATTTTGAACACTTGATATAAAATATTGCTTGTTTTATATGCACTATTTTTTTTATTCATAATTTTAACTAATACATAAAATGTAACATATTGAAGAATAAATGCATTTGTTGTTAGATCTGGGTGTTTATTTCAATCAATTCTGATTCGTCAAAACGCCTTAGGCGACTCTATGAATTATTTAAAATCAGTTTGCAAAATAGAAATGGCGCATTTTACTTCAAAACGTGAAGAGTTAACTATAGGAATGTATACTTGTACTTGATAGAAAATTAAATTTGACATCTGCTGTTGACATAAAACACAGGGCGTTCCATTTGAATTAAACAAGTTAGTACTGTTCAATTATTGTGATTATTCTGCCTTAATTTTTACACACCTCGTATAAGGTTGTAAATATTTCACAAGTGCTATATGAAAGTTGTTCAGTTAGTAGCCTCTAGCATTAATTTGGTTAAAAACAAGTACACTCTAGTTGAGAATTTAAGCATTAAAGCGATGCTACATTTTCAAAAAATAAGAGATATTTCAAAAACCATAGGGTCCATGTGAATTAAACTTTAATGAAACTTGCCTTTATTTTGATAGTAAAATCCAAAAATTGAGTAACATACAGGGCATTCTATTTGAAAAATAACAACTCTGATACGTTCCGTGTTTTTGGCACACCCTGTACAACACGACAATATTTTTTAAATGTAACGCTAATATGTCCCTATCCATCCTAAAGAAAAAACTTAAAAAAATTCAAATGCCTCAGCCATAATGCTTTGTTTCGAATAACATGTATAACCCTGTATATTTTTTGGCGTAATAGACGGATGCATAGTTAAAATCTTGATTCAGTCAAAATCCTGCTTCAGAATGGATACTTGGTGTTCTTCCTAACTACACATGACACATTTAACGGCAAGAACTTTATCAAAAGTAAATAAAAAAAACAAACAATACATTTTATATTCCAAAGCCATAAAAGAACCATAAAAAGGCGACAACTGCGAAAATAATCCAGTTCATCTGTGTGACATTCAACAAAACAATATGGAGGAGAGTATAAACCCTACTTCCCACTGCTATGAAATTTACTACCACACATGTTAACAGACGTAAAAAACATAGTGCTAATGTATGTAAGATGTAACATTGGTTAATATTCAACGTTTATCCATTCAATGAGTTGGGTTATTGATCTTAAATTTCAAAGTTTACTTAAGAATGCATCTCATGACTTTGTAAATCCGTAGGGAGGTATTTGACCTTGGAATATCCAACTGCTTGTCCAGTTCTTATGAATTGCATACTGATCTGAAAGAAATCAATTATAGTGAGGTCACCGGTTACAGACAGTTCTGTACTTTTCTATAGTAAAGAGCATCAAAATTTCAAATTTCCATGGAAATTAAAAAAATATTGATGTTTTTTCACTCATTTCGTTGTCATAGACCCAGGCAAATTGTCAGGGGGTGATTTTATACACCACGAGTCATATATAATGTTGAAGTACTGGTCGAGAAACAAACTTTAGGCACTATGCCGTCAATTTTCCGCGGTACAGGTGAGTGCACAGGTGAGTTGAAATGTCGTAAAAAAGGGAGTACTTTTTTATTACATTATACATGACGGCACTATTCTCGTTAAAGATGCAATGAAAAAAGAATACTATAAAACCCAGTGCCGTCAAAAACTAGCGGAACCGGAAGTCAGAATTTTTTTTGAAATTGGCGATTTTATCCCCTCTCCCCAGTTAATCGAATACTTGACGGCGTTGATTCAGTTAACTTAGCCTTTCTTTAAAAAACTATAATACATCTATGCCGTCAGAAAAGGGTCGTACATGGGGTCAGAAATCGCGAATCAAAACCCGATTTTTACCCCTTAGGAAATACCTATCGTAGGTATTTCCTATCACTCCCAAGCATTACTTAACGTGTGGTGAAACGCAAATTGCACTTGGGTATTCCTAAATCCGATTTAGGTATTTCCTAAGTGTTTTGTGAAATCAAGGTTGGCCTGAGCTAATAAGGCAGTTATCCAAGAACAACTAATTTAAAAACCCAGAAACGTAACATTTGCTGACAGTGACGGTATAAGTGGTAAAGAAGAAAGAAGAGTAAAGCAGACTTTCCGGCATTTAATATTGAATACTCGATTTAATGTTGAATACTTTACTTTTTGAAGGAACAAGCGACAACAAGAACAAGAAGTAAAAAGAGAGCATAAACAAGAGGAACGAGAACTCAGGCGGAAACAGGAATAAGAAGAGATTTTTCAATAATTTGAAATGCGGTGAAAACTAGACAAAGAGGAACACGTGATGAAGAGAAAACAATAACATGGGGAACAGGAAGTCAACAGAGAAAAGAAAGAAGGAACATTCATTTCTAAATATTCAAATGTGGATAAAACTAGAGGTAGAGCAATGAGGCCAAAAGACGCAATTGTCACAACATGGTGCACCGAATCAGTCAAATTCAACAATGGTTCCAAAATGAAATAACTAAAATAGTACAGGGTCAAAGGAGAAGTTTAGGATGTCAACGGAAAAGTCCGGGAGATTGGAGATTGATTCCAAAGAAGTCAGAGGAGGGGTATAGGGAGTCAGCAAAAGGGTCCAAATCATCGAAAATGAACAGTTCAAAACAGATGATTAGCTGGCATGAGATATGGGCATGAAATTCATTGAAGAATTGGATAAGACCAAAAACAGGCTGGAAATGATACACTTCATTCCACACAAGCGGGCACCCTCTGACGAAACAACTCCAATGAGTTAAAAGCCATTTCCAATGACATCAACAAGGCCAACACGAGTGAAAACGTTGAAGCCTCCAACATTTGATAAGCAATCTTCGAAGTCAAATTGAACTGCCGGTCCCAGGAGAAAATGGCAACTTCACTGTCTACGAGGCCAAGCATAAGACATCCTGCAGACCATTCCTGATAATAAACAGTGATAGTGTTCCAGAATCGTTGGAGATTTGATGTGGGCAGCAATATCTTAAACAAGAGTACCATAGCCAACTAAACAGTCGATAGCAAAAGTCCAACAAAACAGCGGATATATTCTGTTGGATTTCTGTCCTATTATCTAGTATATTGTGTGACAAGGGCAGAAAATGAGTTTTAGCAGCCCGCGGCTATTAGCTGCACGAGCCAGCAAAACGAGGGCAGCTAATAGCTAAGGGCTGCTTAAGCATTTCCTGCATGTGTGACACACAATTGTTTTTCCTCGTGTTTTTCACCTTCCAAAAAAAATAAAAAGAGAAATGTTACGAAAATCTTTAATTTTATAAATCAGACATAATTTAATAAGAATCTGAAGTAGTTTTGTTCTCTTGATTCCAGTCTTTGATGTGCACTGACTTAATGAAAATTTATCTGAAACGTAAGATTACGTAAGTGACAATCAAAGTTGTCTAGATAGTAAAAAACTGAAAAATCGTCATGCTTTCAGGGTTTATAGTGATACCTAACGTAACCTACCATAATCAAATTATCCTTGAACGATTTTTTAGATAATTTTATCACCTCTTATTCAATCAAAACCGTATTCACACAGCCCTCTTACTTTCTGATAAAATCCTATTTTTTTTTGTTTTCATGAAGTCATTTTTCTTAATTCCATCTCTTAATTTTTAGTAAAATGTCAAGAAGTCATGTGCCGAGTTACATGCAGCTACAATTTATCCATCACTTTTGGCTCTTTGTTCGTGGTTACTGGACTATTTACGCTTCTATATGGGTCACCTGACTTATCTACACTGATATGATAATACAAAATAAATACTGACTGAGCATCTCATTTACGATTTCAACAACTGATTTTCACATTAAGCACTATGAATTTATCAATTCTGTACCATCTAACCATCAACCTTTCGAATGTACCAAAATGGTATTGAATCAAATTTGATTTTTTTTTCATTTCAATGCCGGAGTATCAAATTTTATGAAAAAACTGATAATTGACAAACGAATATTGGTATGTATTATACCATTTCTCAATCAATTTGGACAGAATGTTAAAGCTCTAGTGTACGTTCTCATATATTTATGGGAACAGTATTCCAGAACAGGTCGGATCTGTATAGATCCTGATAAGCTGACGGGAAGTAACTTGCTCGTGGAACGAAAACGATAACCAAATTTGTGAGAGGCACTTTTGGAAATGAATCGAACATGATGTTTCTATATTGTTCATAAAATATTTATCATAACAGAATTATTACAAAAGTAACTATTTGCATGTTTATAAATGATATTATACGATTACTAAGTATGAAGTGATCATTCAAAGAAAATTTAAATGAAAACACAATAAACAAACATCGCTGTAGGATTATCACTGATGAAGGTTTACACAAAAAATGTAAATAATGATAAAATATGAAAAAATGTACCTTTCGAGTTTTGACGTTGAACGGTTCACCGATTATACTTGTTAATAGGTCATATCCTGACTCGTGCACGAGATAATCGAGATCAGTTGTTTTATTAAAGTTGACCGTGCGATTAAGATGTTACATTTTATACTCTATTATTCTGAATGAGCATTTCCTTATTAAGACGCCACCAGGAAGTTTTGGTATCTCACCGTTCTTTTAGCGAATACTGGGATGAAAAGACTGAAGTCCGCTAAAATGGCAAGTAATAAAGCCTCCTACGAAACGATGAATATCATCTTCCTTCAGGTTCATTTACGGAATTCTGTTACTTCATTGAGCTCGCTGCAGCCCGTAAAGCTAGCTGAACCACTTTGGAATTTTCTAAAAAAAATTAGGGCATAATTTTAGGCTGATTTATTACCCTATTCCAGAATTTTTTGCTATTCAATTGTGGGAGATATCGCGGGTTATGCTAGCTATACGTTAAGCTTGCAGAACCAAACCGCCAAACGATTGTATTGGCCAAAATTTTAGGCTCATTTTAGGCTCACGTTTGAACCCTTCGCCGATTTTTTTGGAATGCGTTTCAAAATAGCTTTACCGTTAAGCTAGCAGAACCCAACCATTAAAAAACCACTCGGAACAAATCCAGTTGGACAATAATTTTTAGGCCCTATTCAGGATAATTTATTACCCAATTGTATTTTTTTGTTCTTCAGTTGCAGGAGAAATCTTGGGTTCTGTTAGCTCAACACTGACTTGGCTGTACCAAAAGGATAATGATAACACCATAATTTTTGACATATTTTAGGCTCACGTTTGAACCCATCGCCGATTTTTTTGAAAAGCGTTTAAAAAAAATCCTGGGTTCTGCTAGCTTTGCCGTTAATCTAGCAGAACTCAACCATTAAAAAACAACTCGGTCCAGTTGGACAATAATTATAGGCCATTTATTACCCACTTGTATTTTTTTGTTCTCCAGTTGCAGGAGAAATCTTAGGTTCTGTTAGCTCAACACTGAGTTGGCTGTACCAAAAGGCTAATGGAATCGTTATGAAAAATATGATCACACCATCATTTTTGACACATTGTAGGCTCACGTTTGAACCCATCGCCGATTTTTTTGGAAAGCGTTTTAAAAAAATCCTGGGTTCTGCTAGCTTTACCGTTAAGCTAGCAGTACCCAACCATAAAAAAGCACAACAACTCAGAACAAATCTAGCTGGTCAATAATTTTAGGCTCTATTCAGGCCAATTCATTAGCATAATTCATTAGAATAGATTTATTTCCAGAAAACAAGATATACATGTGTAGGAAAGTTCAAGTTTCTACAAATATACACTTAGGGCCGGTCTTTTCACCTCACAATAAAGCCTCTGATAACTATCTATCGGATAAACTTCACAGGTTTACATATCCTTTTCTGAAAAGACCGGCCTTTATGAATAAAACAAAATTCCAACAAAAATGGACACTTGGATAAACGCAAATGGACATAGCAAATAGTGAAAATATAATATGTACAAAAATGTTCATTAAATATTTTCAGCTGGGGATAAGTTAGGATTGGTAAGGTATTCGTTAACTTTCGTTATTTTTTAATGCTCCTTTTTTAACACAAAAGCTGACTGACAATCAGAACTTATTCCCCAGTGGATCAGGTCATATAACATATGAGACATGAAGTTTGCATAATAAACTATTTTTAAAGCGTGTTCACTCACTTGTCTATTAGAATGTGCGCGTAGACAGTAAAATGATCCGCTGAATTTTATATTCGTGATTTTGATGTGTTCCCTACTAGCAAGTAACGATCCAGTTGGAAACCCAGACATTTTATCAATTTTAATTCAAATGGTAAAATCAAGTTATCGAACTCCTGTTTGCAAAAGGCATATAGAAAGATTTTCGATATCGATTTTTATTTTATTTGTTGCACACCACCCAATAATACTGTTCAGACAAACAGCAATTTTATCCTCCAAGGAGGTTTTGTCACGACTTTCATCCATGAAAACAGCATCATCTTGCATACAATATGGAAGTTGCATCACCACAATTTCTCGGAAGGTCGTTGATAAAAATTAGAAAAAGTATGGGGCCCAATATTGATCCTTCAGGTTCCCTACATCTAATGTTTCCCCATTCTGGAAATATTTTTTCATATTCCCTAGATGGGAGAACAACTTTTTGCTTCCTTCCATTCAGATAACTAATTTAGGACAATTCCACGAATGCTATAGTTATGCAACTTTTCTAACAATATGTCAAAGTTGACGCTGTCGAAAGTCTTCGCGAAATCACATTCGATATCGATATAGGCCAATCAATGGAGCATTTCTTCCTAACAATAATACTAGTAGAAAACCGACTGTGCCAGTATATGGAAGATAGTCCGAAGTTATATTCTGTTATGTTTTCGACTCGCAACTGTCATTTATTAATTTGTTATAAACATTTAAATAACAAAAAACGTGTTTTTTAATCCGAAAATTTTATGATTCTTTAAAAAATTCATAACTCCGCCATTTTTTGAAAAATAGCGTTGGCCCTTCACATGAAAGTATTGAATCATGTGCACTTTATGTTTGCACAAAACAGGCTCTGACAGATCATTATAGTTTTGGCACAATTGTAATTAGAATTTTTTTTGCACTACCTTGCAGCATGCCTGGATGTGATAGATTTCAATTTATAAAACAGATTTTGAAAATAGAAGTACAGTAGCATAAAACGTATATTCTCATTTTGCGCTAAAATGCTGCGAATTGGGTGGAAAATGCTTGCAAACATGACTGAAAACGGCCAAGCTGGTGGAAGCGGTCGAGTGGAAGGAGTGAGCGGGAGATGAGATGAGGGGAAGCGTTCATAAGAAGAATTCCCCTTATCTCCAGTACTCTCCTACCACTCGGCAGATAAAGCGGGCTCGGCCGTTTTCAGTCATGTTTGCATGCATTTTTCACCCATTGTGCACCATTGTAACGCAGAATGAGAATATACGTCTGTAGTACTATACTTCTACTTTCATAATCTGTTTCAGAAATTGAAATCGGGCTATCATTAGAGCATCCAGGCACACTGCAAAAAAATTCAAATTGCAATTGTGCCAAAACTAATGATCAGACAGTGCCTGTTTTGTGCACACCTAAACTACACATGAATCAATACTTTCATGAGAAAGGCCAATCCTACTTCTTGAAAAATGACTTATGAATTTTTTTTTAAATCGCAAAATTTTTTCGGGTTTTCCAGTTTTCCTCCGTTACTAATCATCCGACAGGGTAGTAAAACAATTTCCTCCATTGGCAACCAGATTGCTCTATTAGTTTTCATGTTATAAGTAAATCAATTTTAAAATACACGTTTTTTGTTTTTTAAATGTTTATAACGAATTAAGGACTGTCCTTCATGTGATGGCATAGTCGATTTCCTACTAGTATCTTTGTTAAAAACTCACTCATTTTATGCTCTATTGCTTGGTGTAATAGTTAGAAGTTTCATTTCCACATTTGTTATTATTTTTTTCCATATATTATGAGGAGCGGTTGATGTCGATTAACCTGGAAGGAACCCATCACTTATAATCTATTTGACTTCATTAACGAGATTAGTCTTTTTTGCATCAATAGTTAACAAAAGTGATATCGGTCTATAATGTTTGAATTCCCCCCTATCTCCTATTTTGAATATCGGAACCACGTGAGATTTCATTATTTTCATTTATTCTACATCGGTCAACGACTGCATTTAAGAAGTAATCATTGTAATCAATTCATGAATGAATTGGAGTCCCTACCTTCCATATTTTTTAAAGATTTTTTTGAACAAATTTCTATCTATGTTTCTCTATTTATTATCTCCCATTTTCTTTCGTTATCATCGCTAATTTCCTTTTCCAAAAACAAAACTCTAGTTCTGGATATAACTTTTCTCCGTATTTATCTAACAGTATTTTTTTAAATCTGTGAAGTATTTTGTAATCTGCTCCTCTACTGTCCGCTATCAATAAATTGTCTATTATGCAATCAGGATTTACGTATTCCTTTGGATAATACCTCAAAAACATCAAGAGGTAATTTTTCATTTTTTCTCTAACTCATTTCCTATAACTTTGCAATAAATTCAATTCGAAACTAAGTCATACATCGCGTAGCGTTATATTCCACCAGTTGTTGAATAATTTTCAATGCTTCCACATACGAGGTTGAAAGCTTATCTGATATAATTATAGAAAATTGGATGGATCTTGTAACATTCCACTTGAAAGAAACGCATAAAATCCATCATAACACTGGGATGCCGAAAACACAGTTTTGGTTGAAACAATAATTGATTATGAACCGCAATTTGGGGCCATCTTGTTTTTAATACGGAATAGAAAACAAACATTATAGTTATCATTGTGGTCATTTTGTCAAATTATAGGTATTACCTGCAGCCAAAGATCATTACGGAATTCAAAGCCAACAACGAAGGTAGAATTAGTTGACAAAAGAAACTGAAAGCCAAGGAAACAAGTGGTCAAAACCTCTTGGAATGCAGTACCAGAGAGTAAGTTTAATGGAAATCATGAGTGAAATTGTTCACTCTCTGCTCTGCAGGAGACATTAATGGGAATGATATGTCGGGGTTAAATTCCAAAAAAGCCCTCTGCTACAATCCTAGAATCATTTCATGTAACATGTGGATAAATGACGTTAACCCCCTATCTCGACCCCGCTGAATCCGAAAATACCGTTTATCCAGTCGAAATTCCAACCGGAAGTGGGATATTCAAGACGGCGTCCAAAATAACCCTAAAATCATATTATTTTCTACTTTTGGTCACCCATACGACTAAGGTGTCGATATATGTTTTCGGGTAGAACACTATGAGACACTTAAAAAATAATTTGGAGCAAATAATCAAATTTTGACAAAATGGGCCAAAATTAAAAAAAAAAACTGTAAAAACGTGTTCCATATGTTTTCATATGTTTCGGAGGGCGCTGAATGCGTATTCGCATCTAAAAATGATTTGGTACATTTAACGTTCATTAAATTCTGACATTTTAATGCTCTTCATGAAATGGGGGGTTGTTTGTTCAATAAACTAACTGAAACTGGTCGATGGCGCGCGACTATCGTACATAATTCTCTCACCGCGTTTTCCCTTCTGCCTTTCTTCTTCAAATTTGGCGCCATGCAGTGTTTGCAACTGAGCGTTTTTGAGAAGGCCGAGAGTCAAGTGCCGGTGATTCCCCGGAATATAGTGCTGTGAAACATACAGTATTTCCATATGTATACTTTTACAAGTTTCAGTGCTCCATTGTATGTACAAAAAGTCATTAGGGGTGCAAAGTGATATACATGCGGCAGTAAAGATGGCACATACGACAATATATATGACAATATATATGACTAGCCTAGGTGTTTGAGGTTAGGTTTTCATATGGATGTTTAAAGGGCAAAAATATTGCTTCCTTTTCAGGTTTTGATGTAACTATATTCAGGATGGACGACAATAATTGCAATTCAGAAGAACCATCTATAGTTAACAGCAATTTGTGCCTTATTTGCCAGACCAAAAAAATCTTTCGAAGTTGTCCAGTCAGGGTGCAACCAAGCTGGTAGAATGTGCCAAACAATCAGCCCACGATTGCCAATTCAGTGGTGCTATACTCAGAATTTTATAAAATTTACGGGGTCCAGCATGTGAAAATAACTTTTTCGTCGACCTCTGCAAAAAAATGACATTTTACGTACTAATTTCCGGACGAAAAATCGACTATTTTTGAAGGCAAGTACTTTTCGTCCGCAAACACTTTTCGTCCGCAAACTCTTTTCGTCCGCTGTGGTCAATATGATACGGCACGGTACGAGAGCGGCGATTGAGTCATTTTCGTAAATCCACGTTTTAATTAATACATAGGCGCCTGTGACAATAACTGTCATTTGCTGTTGTCAAATTAATTATTTACGAAATCCGCTAGATTTTACGTGTGAATTTAGACCGTGGTGTGAATATTAGTGTTCATAATAATCAAGAATTGATCGAGTCTGCAGTTCGAAGAGTTGGACGTAGCTGAGGCCAGCAAACATGCGAGTACTTACTTTCATAAAGGTATGTAGAGGTCGACGAAAAAATGTAATATGCACCTCGGCGAAAAACTGTCTACTGTCTCGCCTGCTTGCTATCCTCGGCTGCGCCTCGGCTATCAATTTGCAGGCTCGACTATAATAGACAGTTTTTCGTCCTTGGTACATAAATAACTATTGTGACTCATAACAACTGTTAATCAACATTTACTGCAATAAGAAATATCGAAACGCTCCAACAGAAAAACAACTCAAATATGGACAAGGCGGCCAAAACAGGTGCTACGCCTCAGAAAGTAAAAAGATCTAAATCCTCGAAATTTAATAAACTCAAATGTATAGTGTGCCAGCAAGACTCTAAAGAGCATCTACGCTTAGTGATGTTAACAAATGTGCACATGAAGCTAACAGAGCTTTCCAAATATGACTACAACCTGAACATTAGAGTGAATGCAGTTGGTGATTTGATTGCCGCGGATGCCATGTATCATAGCACGTATCTTGTAAGGCTTGGCAGAATAAAAGGTGCGATGGATGCGGCGACAAAAAATGAGAACCGGAGAAACATGCTACCGTTCTGGCAACTTTGCAAGGAACTTCGAGTTGCTGCTTCTCTAGAAAAGGTTAGTACCAGTGTTTGTGAAGGACAATCGAAATTAAAAAGTAGGTTTAAACTATTGTACACAATAATTTTTATTTACAGATTGGACGATGTATGGCAGGGGTACGTCAATCTAGCAAAGGACTTAGACGTTGACATCCCAGTTTCATTTGAGTCCCGGCTAAGTACTTTTAAAACTAAGCTGGAAGAGGAATTGGGAGAAATTTACCAGTTTTTCCAACCTTTGAACAGAGACGTTCACGAGAGACAAATGTTGCTCATTCCCTTACAAGTAGGTAAAAAGGCGGCTCATAAAAACTTCTTGAACTTGGATGATGACTCTTGATTTACCTTCGCACGAGCCTGATAATTATTTTCGTACTATCGTACACTGTGCTCTGAAAGTAAGAGGAGATTTGATGGCCTTGCCGGGTCATTGTGGTTTCGGGATTTCCCAAGGTGCTTTAGTCAAAATAATTCCTGATTCCTTGCACCTGTTATTGGGTGTCCTCATACAAGGTGAAGAGGTTTTAGAGCAGACGCCAAAGACAGGGACTGAAGCAGAAAGAAGTGGGTTTAATAACGCTGCCCTTTCGATAGCACAGGATATTGTGTATGCTGTGAGTAAAATAAAAAAACTTACTCAAAGGTACTAGTGTGGATTAACGCCAATGATCAGTGTAGGGGTTTTACCAACAATAAAACTCCGACATAATTTTTATTTGCAAAGAAAATAATCTTTAATTAAATATTTCATATTTATTTCTTTTTCTTTCTTAAATTCGAAGATAATAGAAATGGGTCCTTTGTCCGACTATTAATGTTTATTATGGGGAAATAACTGGGAATGACATAGTTAAATTTCTGGTAATCGGATTACCTACGATACGAAACTTTACCAGCAAGCAAATAGTTTTATGACTACGCTTTCGTAAGCCGGACAATTTGGAATTACGTAGGTGGGGTTTTTCATTATTGCTGGCCGGCAATGAAAGGATGAAGTTTGAAAGATGAGAGAAAATATTCAGTTGTTCTTGAGTTCTCAATCCGGCATGTTTTCAGTTCTTCGAGCAACTCGACGAGCATTTATCTGGTCGAGTTCCAAAGTCATTTATTAGCACATTGTATCTACTTTGATAGTTAAGTGTTTTTATTATGTAACAAGTGGAAATATATCGTTATAGTTCCTTATTAGCTGCTGTGTCCGTCATTTCATTACAAAAACTCACCCATCACCCCTAACCTCCGACAATCAGTATCCTGATTTACCAGACCCGATTAATTGCGGCTGGAAAATTGCTGATGGACGGTATACGTCCCAATCTTGATGACTTTGTCACCTATTCCCAAGTCATATCCCGAATTTGAAGCTTGTGGTTGCAAGGGGCTCTGCGGCCTGAAGTAGTGTGGCTGCAGGAAACCGCCGAGGGTGCCGTGCACCAAGATGTGTAAGTGCAAGGCAAAGTGCATGAATGGAGTAGAAGATGAAGAAGACTACTAATATTAAATTATTTTCTTTCAAAATGTAATAAATAAAGGCTTGGACAATGTTTAAATGCTTTTTTGAGCTCATAAACGTATTAAGCGCCCTCGAGAATGTATACAACACGTTTTAACAAGTTTTTTGGAATTTTGGCCCATTTCCATAATCCTACAAATTAATTTTTAAGTGTCTTATCGTGTTCTACACCCCCGAAAACATATACATCGATATCTTAGTCGTATGGGTGACCAAAAGTAGAAAATAATTTGATTTTAGGGGTATTTTGGACGCCATCTTGAATATCCCACTTCCAGTTGGAATTTCGACTTGATAAACGGTATTTTCTGATTCAGCGCGGTCGAAATAGCGGGTTAACGTCATTTATTCAATTGTTACATGAAATGCTTCTAGGATTTGGCTTTTCGCAAAACAAGCCCCGACTAAAACCAACGCCCGTGATTTTTCTGCGCACAATGATTTCTGTGAATTAGACCTACCTTAAGACACTCCTGTTGGTGTTAATCATTCGAAATGTTTTTGTTAGAACTATTATTTATTTAAGAACACCTACGGCTTCTAGCACAGGTTTTCGCACGGATCATAACTTACTATCATTGTTCTAATATCCTGTTGAACAATGCAATGGAATCGGAAATTGAGAGTATGACCAAAAATGAGGTTTCCTGTTAGATAATGAATTCATTGTCAAGGTTACACATTAACAATAATTATTTCAATAATGAGGCATCAGTCATTTAAACCAAGTACGTATGTGTATAGACACTTCCGTTAATAACAGAATTTCACGCTTTCGATGAATATTAATAAATTGCGTTTCTTGTTGCCTATCCATTCATTGTTGACAATTGTAAAAAAGCGAGGATACTACGTTAATGGCACTGATAAAAATAATTTGAATGAAACGAAGTATGAACTGATTGTTTTACATTATGTAAGCTGTCTAATGAGAGAAGAGCAAGTAGATAAAGCGAAATAGAGAAAAAAAAAGTAACAAGAAAGGACCAGGTGGGAAATGTTGTTGAAGTTCCAACTTTAAGGAAAAAACATAATTAAACGCGAAACCACACAAAATGGTGGAATGGGGATGCAGTTTAGGGGTTGAAAACGGTTTTTTGCGATTTGCGGCGAAACGTGACCTCTTACCGGAATATTTTCAATGGGAAAGTTGTAGATAATGAAAAAATCAAAAACTTTTGTATCAAATACTTTTCGACATAACATAAAATTAACCATCAAAATGAAGAAAAACCGATTTTTCAGTTTTTAATTTTTTTCTCGCGTATAAATGATTTAATTTACATGAACATTTGTGAGTTTATGTCTTTTTTGATGTCGTATGAGCATGATTTTTTCGCAATTCAGAAGACTCCTAGTTTTCAGGTAATTTATATTTTTTGAAAAAAAATACCCTTATCTTCCACGAACAATTAGATAAGACTGGAACCATTGATGTGGTATTCCCCTAATACCTACCTGATATAATTTTTACCTGCTTCAATAGAATTGAGAATTTTTTCATATAAACTCAGTACTGCTGTAGAGCGTCCTGCATGAAAACCATGTTGCTCTTCGTGTAAAATCTTATGTCGATCAAGGAATTTGAGAAGCTGTGCCAACATTGCACATTTAAATATTTTTGAAATAGCAGGAGATATGTTATTGGGCGATAGTTTTCCATACTTTCAGAATTTCCTTTTTTGAAAACAGGAGAAGCAGTAGCATTTTTCAATCGAGATGGAAAAATACCTTAACTCAGAGATGTGTTTATAATATGTGTCAAGGGTTTGATAATAAAAGGAGCTACTTTTTTAATGAAATAACTAGAGATTCCGTCTGTTCTATGATAGTGTTTGTTTTTTATACTGTATATGATAGAGGCAACCTTTTCTTCAGTTATGTGAGATATATACATTTAATATTATTTATGACTGTATGAAATATTTATTGAAAGGGTTGGCAATTACAAGAGGATCATTGGAGTATTGTTTATCTTGATGGATATATTTTTTTAGAACACGGATTTTCCAGTCAGTTTTGAAATAACAGTCCATGAGGATATGTTGATATTATCTGATGATTACATTTTATTCAAATAAAATGCACTCTTAGTTCTTTTACTAATAAATTATACTGCTTCTTGCAGTCATTGTAGTGTTTTCTGTGATTTGAATCACTCTTCTGAAAATCTTATAACTTTTTCAGATTATTACTTGAAGATCTGATATCATTATTTAGTTTTGTGATCTTAACTGGCTTTATCGGACATATTATGTTAAAATAACGCACAGGTATGCACTGATGATGACTGTTTAGTCGCATCAGATCTGCTACGAGTTTAAAAATTAAAAATATTCTACACGAAATACAAATTTTCCTTAAAATTTCATTAGGAGACGTGTAAGCGTCCTCCAAAATATTCAGTTATTTCAGTGACTGTATAGAGGAACTAAATGGCAATTCTACTGTCAAGACAATAAAATAATTGGCAATAGCGTATTCTGATTCAAATAATATATCAATTAAATTTTTTATATGTATTCCTTCGTACTTCCCCTGGTTCCGAGATGTTCATTAAACATTACAGAATTTTACTTGGGTGGAAACCAGAACATAAAAAATTGTACCATTACAAGCGTATATCCAAATAAAAATATATTGATGTATTTCTTGTATTAAATCAATAACTACTGTCTTCTATTGTTGAGCAACATAATGATTATTGATTCTGATTTCAAACAAGGAATGACAAAAGTTGCTATGCTGTTCTGGTATGTTTGTTATAATTTATTCACATCCGCGTTTGTGTACTAGAGACTTATTATTGTCATCAGTGACGGCGTGTGTGGACGTCTTCGAGTATTGGAAGTATTCAAACGTACCGAAGTTTTTTTTTCAAACTATGGCTAGCGAACAAACCATTACTGTTTAATATTTTTATACCAACATTTTGTTTATATGGATTGTAGGTTATTTTTTAATTTGTAGTATAAAGTAAATGCACCACTTATTGAAAAAACCCAAGCCATACAAAAACATTTTCTGACAAACAATAATTAAAGATGAAGGATAATAGAAAGCAATAAAAAAAAATTAGACAGATGGGTATGAAAATCTTTCCAAAATATCATCTCTAATGAAAATTTCACTGGTGAGTATCTAACAGACGACAACTACTGTCCTGGTTAAAATCTTGACGATAATTACATAACATCTGTTAACTTCCAGTGCAAACGTTATATAACAATAACTTTGTGAGTGCTTTGTAACGAAAATACGAATAATTCAAAACGGGGAAGAATTTGTATATCCGTTTCAGGGTTATTACCATTTATCAATTACGCCAATAAATGGAGCATTTTTTTCTATCAAAAATACTAGTAGAAAACCGACTGTGCCATCACATGGAATATAGTAGTATATTCTGTTATGTTTTCGACTCGCAACTGTCATTTATTAATTTGTTATAAACATTTAAATAACGAAAAACGTCTTTTTAAAATTATTCTGCTTATAAAATAAAAACCAATAGAGCAATCTGGTTGCTCCAATGGAAAGAATTGAAGTTAATTGAAATACAAATAAAATGAAATGTTTTATAACGCGATCGGATAATTAGTAACGGAGGAAAACCGGAAAAACCGGAAAATTTGACAATTTTTTCAAAAAATTCATAACTCCGCCATTTTCCAAGAAATAGGGTTGGCCCTTATTATAAAAGTATTGAATCATGTGTACTTTATGTGTGCATAAAACAGGCTCTGACGAAACATTAGTTTTGGCACAATTGCAATTTGAATTTTTTTTGCACAATCTTGCAGCGTGCCTGGATGTTCTAGTGATAGTCCGATTTCAATTGTTAGAATTGTTGTTGTTAGAATTGTTTTTTCCGTTAACCCCCCTAAGGTTGAGGCCCGGAAGGATGAACGCCCCAGCACTCGTACGTACTCGAAAGCTCACCCCCCCTATCCACCACCCCCGCTCGTTAAAGCGGTTCCTCATCCTGATGATTGGCGATCAGCAGAATAAAATCTGATCGTTTGATATGGAGTGCTCGGCCAATTCTCGGCCTGAAACTCTCTTATATCTGACATGAGTTTAATTTGATTTTACAATGACTTTACTTAATGTGCATGGTGCCCCCCTGAAACTGGCTGAAGGCCTGAAAACACTTGGCTGAGGGGTGTCGTTGTCTCCCTGGTTCACTGGTCGTCTGTATTTGTCTCTGTCTCTATCGTCTTGCTCACGTCTGTTCTCGAGGAGCTCCGTGAGCAACGGGTTCGTGTGGGTCTCTACTCTGTCTAGAGTAGTCCCCACGTGATTCCTGATCAGTCTGTCAATGTAGTCCGGATGGATGTCTAAGTCTCGATATATAAACCTGTTTGGCATATATCGTGGTGCGTCTGTTGCCATTCTCAGGCAGACATTGAAGAAGGCCTGCATCCTCTGCCTGTAACTGTTCGCGCATTGCCCCCAAGCAGTAGACGCGTACATCATGATTGGCAGAAGGATTGTCCTGATGAATTAATTTTTCCGTTAACCAGCAGTCGTCCCCTTACGAACGGCAGCCCTCAGAAGTCGAAACTTGTGCGAGCCATAGAAATATAATACTATTTCTATGGCGCGAGCTAAGGATTAACGAGGTGTTACCTTTTTACGTGCGATTCCTAGCACTTTACGGGCCATCAGAAAAAGTTCTGCAGTCGCTAGGGTTTGAACCTTTGACTGGCAGCCAAAAGTGATTGAAACAATGTCGCTTTAACCACTCGCCTACCTGGCCCCTGAAACACATTTTGAAAGTAGTAGTAGTAGTAGTAGATTTTACGCTAAAATGCTGCGAAATGGGTGAAAAATACTTGCAAACATGATTGAAAACGGCTGAGCTGGTAGAAGCGGTCGAGTGGAAGGAGAGAGCGGGAGATGAGGGGAAGCGTATCATCACGTAACCCGTTCATTAGAAGAATTCCCCTCATCTCCCGTACTCTCCTGCCACTCGGAAGCAATCGCGGGCTCGGCCGTTTTCAGTCGTGTTTGCATGCATTTTTCACCTATTTCGCACCATTGTTGCGCAAAATGAGAATATATGTTTTGTAGTACTATACTTCTACTTTCATAATCTGTTTGAGAAATTGAAATCGGGCTATCACTAGAGCATCCAGGCACACTGCAAGAGAGTGCAAAAAAATTTAATTGCAATTGAGCCAAAACTAACGATCCGACATCGCCTGTTTTGTGCACACATTAACTACACATGATTCAATACTTTCATGAGAAAGGCCAATCCTACTTCTTGAGAAATGGCGGAGTTATAAATTTTTCGAAAAATTGCAAAATTTTCCGGTTTTTCCAGTTTTCCTCCGTTACTAATAATTCGACATCCCATTTTGTTCGTATTTCAATTATTTACAATTTTTTTCATTGGAGCAACCAGATTGCTCTATTACTTTTCATTTGATGAGCAAAACAATGAAGAAAAAAAAAACACGATTTTTGTTATTTAAATGTTTATAACAAATTAATAAATGGCAGTTGCGAGTCGAAAACATAACAGAAAATAACTACCATGTGATGGCACTTAGTTTCATATTTGCTTTGTCCACAAATGTATCATATGCATATTTGATTGATTGATTGATGTCATTGTCGGTTTCCTACTAGTATTTTTGTCAAAAACTCACTCATTTTATGCTCTATTGCTTAGTGTTAATACAAAAATATTACAATAGCGTCAAGAGTAGCACAAGGAAAACATACTAGAAGCCTCATTTTGAATGCATAACAAAATTGAAGATGAGAACACTTACAGAATATAATGAACAAATGAAACCCAACCTCTGAAATTTCCAGCAGGATTTTCTCAAACTGTTTTCCGATTATATTTATATTGTATAAGATATTACTGAAGGTTTGGATTTTTAATAATCCACGTTGACCACAAAAACCTTTTTCTTCTGAACGTCTATGTGTCCGATTTTCTCAGGCGTACCTGAGAACCGCTGGGTCTTTGCCCTTCTGCAAAACCGCATTGTTAGTTCGTCGAATGTCACCGCACACGATAAGGTTATCAAGACTAAAACAAATAAAGAATAAAATGAGAAGTATAAAAGTTTCACCGTATCACATAAGTATTTATTATTTTGAATCAACATCAAATAATGGACGATTCGATCATAGTTTATCTCTTTCAAGATATTTGTAGCAAGACGAAGAGAAGAAAGTTTTAATGGAAAAACCTATTATTTATGTGTTATAAAGATAGATATATGAGTATCTAAAGGAAGATTTTACTCTTTTCTCATCGTATTGTTCTAGTGAGGAAATATAAACGAGCATGTACAGACAAAATCACAAATACCTAAAAAACGATCTATCACTGTTTCACAAAGAAGTTCACCTGAGAGCTATACAGATTATATAACACTAAAGAGAAACTTCGGGAAAAACTGATAAAAGCTAACTATAGTAGACTATCTGAAGGCTAGTTTCAAGGTTTTGTCTCACATTAGTGTAGGGTAGGCCATTACAGACAGCTTTGAGGACCCTGGCCGAATCAAATAAAAAAAAGTCTGCTAGTAGGTTACACAGGCACTTCAGATCACTTGCAATAGAAACAATTAAGTCGACACCATTGCCAACTCCGTTATTGTTGATGCTACGAATTTTGTTAATGACCTTCTTGATGCTGAAGACGAAACAAAAATTGACAGTCGCGTTTTCAAAACATTTCATGAAATGGTATTTTGTTAAATGGAAGACCGTACATTTCAACATGCATTTCGATTCGTAACTACATTCTCAACAACAAAGTTCATGTGACTTCTTTTCCCAAAGTTGAAAATAAGACAGTTTTATTAGGAAACACTTATAACAATCGGATTTGACAAAGCGCTACAAAATATGATATGTCCCCCCCAGTTGTGTTCCTTGCTTGATTGATGGAGTCTCATCCAACACTCTACCTATAAATGCTGGTGTTCCGCAGGGGTCCATTTTAGCACCAACACTGTTTTTTTCATATCAATGATTTGTTAGGAGCTACTTCATGCCCAGACCATAGCTTTGCGAATGATAGTACTCTTCATACCGCTTTCACTTCCAGTGCCAATATCAGCCCGTGAAACTAAAAGAGAGGCGGGGAAAGAACGTGAACGATATAAATAAAGATCTAGCAAAAATTCTAGAGTGTAGATCCAAAAATTTCCTAGAATTCAATGCGAATAAAATGTTATCTGTTCTGAATGATACTCTTAAATTTTGTTTTTTCAGAACAGATAACACGTTGGGAGGTTTATCAAAAGTAATAAAGATAAAACACAAAAATCTGAAAAATCAGGAGTTTATAAATTGAATTGTGGATCTTGTTCCAAAGTATATGTAGGCCAGACTGGTAGACCATTCAAAAGCCGCGTACGTGCACACCGTATGAATTATGTAAATAATAAAACACATTCAACATATGCCAATTATATTTTGGGAGAAGACCATGACTTCGATGAAAACTTTGAAATCCTTTATGTTGAAAATGAGGGTATTATACTTAATTATTAAGAATTTTTGGAAATTATTAAATTGAAAAATTCGAATTGTTTACTAAATGATCAATTGAACCTTAAAAGTTCACCTTTGTTAAACCTTTTCAACTAATTAAGTAGTAGATATGTTTTGAGATTTACAGGTACCTACAATGTACTGTCAATTTTTATTTTTATCATAGGTAGATCCTAATTACCTCAATTGATAAGAAGGGTATTTAAGTAATATTCAACGTGGAATAATTTAATGTATTACATTCGCTTGTGAAAGATACTGTGTATCGAAACATGTCGCGTAGACAATAAATCTGTGGAAATTTAATCGTGTTTACCTTAGTGTCATATTCTATGAATTTCCATCTAGTTACGGCCACGTCAATCCAAAACATAATTCGGAAAGATTACTCAATAACTGCATAAATCAATTTTTTTCAGAAATTCCTTTGTTACTGATTCATGAAATTTTGGATTGACGTGGCCTTTACTTGATGGAAATTCATAGTATATGACACTAAGGTAAACACGATTAAATTTCCACAGATTTATTGTTTTCGCAACATGTTTCGATACACTGTATCTTTTTCAAGCGAATGTTATACATTCCAATGTAATGTAATGTATGTATAACATTCGCTTGAAAAAGATACAGTGTATAGAAACATGTCGCGAAGACAATAAATCTGTGGAAATTTAATCGTGTTTACCTTAGTGTCAGATTCATGAAATCACCAATGACGTGTTTTAGGTGCCAAGTTTTGGTAACAAAATAATGATGCTTCGGACCACATTTAGATCAAAATAATATAAACAATTTGGAACAAGTGGAAAAACCATGAATCAAATTCTTTACTGTATACGAAAATATGATCTAATATCGCATATTTTAAATCCACCAAATTTTTTTAAAATGCTAGATCGGCAATTACTAAGTATTTTAGTTCTATCACATTGGATTATCAAATGTGAGCAATGTCCGTGATCTTTACAATAAAATAAATCAAACTCACATTCAAAATCTCAATTTACGCCAAAGAGTAGCATTTCTCTTCCACCTTTCAGAGCTTTCCTCGTTTGAAACAGCTTCTCTTATATTATTGCTTGAAATGTTTAATGTCCATCTCATACTACGAAAAATTAAATTGCTCCAACTCAAAAACATTAAAATCACAAACACGGGGCTGAACTAGAACGTTTTAAAATGGTTTTGAACCGCTTTCAATTTTTTAAATAAAAACTTTCTGAAATACGATTTACAATTCATAATTTCGATACTTCTAAATGTATATATTGTTCCATTGATTGTGTACAATTTTTTATTTCAAATATCCTGAGCCATCCTATTAGTAAGTATATCACTAGTTATTTCTCATAAAACATCAGTGACATTACCCCATTGTTCTAGTTAATAAATTATTTAGTGCTGTGGAGATGCATTTTATCGCACAACTTATCAACCACTTCATTTACATTTGACACGAATCCGGCGTCTACGGGAGATAAGTGATGCTGTTGGCTCTACTTATATTTATTTTAACCTCCGTCAACAATTCTCCAATCGGAAGCATCAGCATCTTAATTTAATCATTTGCTGATCACGATTTCTTCGATTCAGTCTGAGTTGGAGTTCAAAAACACAGACAGGACATTGTCGATGTTGATAACCATTTTAATGTTTTTCTAGTTCTTTGATGGATCCACCCAAAAATATCACATTTTTTCTGAAAAAGTTAATCTGAAAAAATCTGTACAAGTATATAGGTACCCTTCTATTTGATTTCTCAAAAGTTTTCGACTTAATTATTACTACAATAAATAAATTAAGTGAATTGGGTTTCCGATGTGAATTTCTCTCGTGGCTGATTTCATATCTTGAGGTGAAAAAATTTTTAGTAAAAATTGACGATCTACATGACGTGAATGCTGGTGTACCTCAAGGATCGATTTTTGGTCCGCTGATTTCCTTATTTATTTTCTTAATGATCTTCCTAAATACGTCAGCACAAAACATCTTACTTTATATATGCTGATGATATACCACTTTGGCCACTGATGCAGATACACCAGAAGAATTGTATTCAGCTTTCCGCCAGAATGTAATCTCTGAAAATATTAGAATATAAGTAAAGGATGTTGAAGTCCCTTTTTCAACATCTACCAAATTTCTAGGTGTATTTGTTGACAGTATAGTAATACTGGGGTGGAATACTAATATTAATCATATTTGCAAAAAATTAAAAAGTAGTTACTTTGTTATATTATACAACTGACAAATATTTTTATGTCGAATCAGTTAATACTCGTGTATTCTTTATTCCCACAATTAATACATGTAATATTATTCTTTGGGTTGGAGCATCCAGAGTTTTCATTTCTCAAAAGAGGATTATACGATTAATATTCAACCTAGACTATAGAGAAACATGCCGTAATCACTTTAAAGAACATGTAATTCTCACGCTATATTCTACATACATCTACAAATGCATTTTATATGCAAAAAGTAATAATCACCATTTTTCTTATAGTTGTCGTCAAACATATAAGATAAATAAAAAAAGCCGCAAAAAATGGTCGATTAGCATGTAATTGATTCCCATGCCGCCAACCAGGGTCGGACTAGTACATATGCCACTAAATATTGTGATGCGTGCAGATTATTCAAGTTAATTTAACAAAATTACTGTAACTTTTATATTCAGAATAATCCATTTTTATAATTATTAGTATCCTTAGATTAGGTAAACAACTGCACCGTCGAAATCTAATTTGCTAATAGCTGCGCGTACCGCAAACAGCTGTGATTTCTATTATAACTACGCCCGACCCTGCATGGAAAAAACATACCTAATTGCTGTGCGGGCCTTTACATCTTCCGCGCCAAGTGTTACGTGGGGGCGATAGGTGGAATAATTTGAATAAAGGTAGAGATGTCAATAATTTTATTTATTGATTTAGTGCGATTTTAGTCTGAAAAACTGGTTATTGACAAAATAGGAATTAATTTCCTGGTAATTTCCTGAAGTTATGTAAGTATTGATATTGACTCACACTGAATTTAGCCAATATTCTCATGTGATTACCATATAAGGTGTGTATGGCATGGTACTATGCATTTTTGGCAGAAATATATATTTTGTGATTGATTTTTATTGGAGGAAATGTGAGGACTAGCACAATCTTTGCTCATACAGGATGATTCCTAAGATGGACCGGTCCGTTCATTAATTTCTCACATTGCACGGAAAATAATGGCTATAGGTGAACATGTAAAAGACAACAATTCGTTTTTGAATTTACTTTAATTACTGAAGGATCGCCAATCACACACTATTCAAGATATCCAACAAAGGCGATCCATTACATCCAGTGGAAGTGAGATATAACCGGATGGGTGGGAGTTAGACTGTATGTTTTTCACCCACCCAGCTATTCAGAATATTTTAGGGAGTCACAAAATACCCAAGAGTAGATGAATAAAAATATAATTGTACGAAACAGAATGCCAGTGTCCAATATTGATTATATTCCCGAATTTGATTTTAGGATATGAAAGTACCTACATTAAATTTTATGTAAGAAATATGTATGATTGCACTATAAAACTTTATAGAAATCACCGATAAAAATCGAGAAAACTATATTTGGCACCATATGATAAATATAATTTTGGAATTTTAGCACAATTGATCATTGAAATACCACACTGAGAGCTTCCATCAGAAAAAAATCACAGAGGGTGCAAATCATCTATCAGAAAATCTTCAACCACGAAAGTACTATTCCAGTTCAAAGTGAAGTGATTTTTCGCAATAAAGTCTGTATAAATAATGATAGCGTGGCAACGCACTATTCTGAAAATATAGAATAAATATGAAAATATAGAATTACAGAGCGTTCATATAAATGAAACACAGAGCGATCAATTGGAAAGTTGAAATTATTTTCATGGTATATGCACTTATTTGAGAATTCCCTTCTCTGGATTATTTTTAAATTATCTGAACAAAAATATCTGAATTTCTGACAATCCAGATGTTGAGTCGTGAAGAATGCAGTACTGATTGAACACCCTATATATGCAAGAATGTTTTTATTTGTTATTTTTTGTTGAATAACTTTCTAATGAATGATAAATTGAATCATTATACTGCATATATTTTTTGAATTATTCGTATCTATGTACTTAGTATCGATCTCTAGTATACTCATTTATCTAAAAAAAATTGAATTAATTAATCCTCGGTCAATAATGAATTTGATGCAATTTAAAAATTCTTTACCCATGGCGAAGTTACCTATAATGCACTAGCTATTTTAAACTCTTGCACCACTTGCCCCCAACATTATGTGGCACTTTCCAGGCAGATATGGAAAAGATAAGACCATTTTTTGCCGCTTTTTTTATTTATCTTATATGTTTGACGACAACTATACAACAACTACCCAACTCGATCATCCAAACTTATTAGCCTCCCAAACATGGAAACAGTCTGTACGAAAAAACCCGATGTTTAGGGGAATTCAATTTCTGAATCATTTGCCCGTCTGTATCAGATTAGAAGACAACTTCAATGTATTCAAGCGAAAAGTAAAGAACTTTTTATGTAATGAATGTTACTACGATAAATGAATTTTTAAACAAAAAGCTAAAGTGAACTTTTTCTATCTAAGGTAGTAGATTATAGATATGTTTTGTTGTATTTAGATAAGAAGGTTGCTCTAGGCACTTATCCTATACAATATCATGTGTGATCAAAAAGGATGAATAAAGTATTATTATTATTATAAAAGAACAAAATTATAGTTTTGCGCTTTTAAATTACAATGCCTAACAAAAAAGTATTCGTGACAGAATAATAAAATATTATGAATAAATAAATGAATAAATATACCCAATCGATATAGGCGTTTATAGGCGTATAGAAGAAATAATATAGTATACATAAAACTTTAACTTTTTGTATGTAAGTTTTACCGATACCTATCAATTATTTGCATTGGAACCGTGTTCATACTCATGTTGTCGACTTCGACCACTACTCAGTACTTAGAGTTATAGCCTAAAATTAAGGCAATGAATTAAATCTGAGCATTTTCAAAATTCAAGATTACGAAAAGTACAGGCAACCTTAAAAAAGAGAAGACAACATATGCAGAAGAGTCGAACCATCAAGTTTATACTAAGTATACGATCAGTGAACAAAAAAGTGTAAACTAGCCTGAAGAGCAGCTTTCTGCTATTTTAAAGTATACAATTAAACTGCGTTTAGTGCACATTAAAAAGCGAACCTAAACTTTCGGAAATATGATGCTCATGAAATTCAACAATGACATTCCGTGAACTTTGTACAGGGCTTATCTAACTTACAGATGAGTGCTATGTATTTCATCTCCTTGATTATTTATATTGAGAAATAATTAGGTTCAACTTGTGAGTTTCCTATATCGTCACTGAAAATGCAAAAAGTTGTATAACTTTATGACTTGATTATTTCAAAACATGAATATGTTATTTGTATAAATTAAATTTAGGTACTGCTGCTAAAAAATAATGAAAACAAAACTGAATGTGGAACTGACAACAGTCCAGCATTTTTGCTAAAAAATAATATCTCCTCGTCAACCTTTAGTTTTCAAATGGAAATTTTCCGGGTCATTTCTGAAAAGAGGCGATCACCAGCAGGTTAGTAATTATCGTCCCATAACTATTCCCTACATATTTATAGAAACTGATCATTTAATTATCGATAACCATCATGGATTCCAAGCAAATAAATCCATAAACAGTGCTGTCCATTCATCTTATGAAAATCTGACCAATTTGGTTGATGCGGGCAAGTACCCTATAGGGATATCTGTGATCTCTGCAGGGCATTCGATTGTGAAAACCATAACACTCTAATGAAATAACTTTTGACGAAGGTTTTCAGGAGGGGCTTGGAATAGATAAAATCTTTTCTGGATTCTCCTCGCTAGTATTTTAGTCTTCCGGGGCGACTGAGCCATCAGTGGAGACCTGTAAATGGGATTATCTCAACATCAGTGCAGGTGACAGTAGTGGGAACGATATTGTTACTTATTTATGTAAATTTCATCGTCAGCGTGAGCCCATCTACACATTTCTCGTTGTATAATGACGATATGTCTATACTTATTTCGGAAAAATCCAGGTATTCCTTGGAAAACAGATGTAGTGAGGTTATTTCTAGTTTGTATATTGTTTGTTTGTTTGTTTTTTGTTTCTGCATGAACCCACATAATCTGAATGCAGAAAAAACATTATTATAATATGCAGAAACAAGTGCCTACCGTTCAGGTGAATTTGAATGATAACGTTTTGGAAAATGTGTACTGTTTTAGGTTTCTAGGCCTGTATATTGATGAGAATCTACATTGGAGGAGGCACTGTGAAACGGAAATTGCATAACTTAACTCTATCAGCTACCTACTCAGAAACATTTTTTTTATATATTAATGAAATTTTAACTTTATCATGTTTGTAGATTCGTAGTATGTTATAATATTTTGGAACCTAAACTCTCTTAAAACGAACAAACAAATCCATTCTATTAACCAAGACAGCAAAAATAACTTGCATTTGCCGTTTTCAAGGACTTTTACTTTTTTAAATACATTTTAATTAGTATTTGAATAACATAATAAAATAAAAGTTGCTAGATAAGTTTCATCAATTGCAAAAACCAACTAGAATGCTTATCTAAAAAGTAATTATGGTCGGATAGTTTCTTGGTTGAAGGTTTTATCAAGATGTTTCAATTGTCAAGGTGAATTTTGAAAGAAAACAATAGTTTCATGAAATGGAAATGGATTTTAATGCAAATGTCCCATACTATAGGATTTTCGCCAGTAATATCGATCAGTCCAAAACCTCGCAAAGTTTCTCTACAAGAACACACCTTGCAATGCTCCCTGTAACAACTAGCAAATGTTTCAATCAAAACAGGTGACATCTGCAGACTAGTTTCATGCTTCTGTCGATCTTCAGTGCAGACCCGGTCAGAACGGAGAGCTAGTACTACTATCCGTCATCCTTCGAATGATTTCCATTTGCTTTTGTCAAATGGTTCTACGATAACTCCAGTACCCACTGAGAAAGTAGGCACAGAGCCATATATAGGATCCACAAAACATTCCGCCTGATGGAAACTGGATTATTTTCTGTTCGATGCTGGCTGACGAGTAGATACAGGAAATTCTCGAAATGCTGGATTGTCAATAATCCAATTTCATTTGATGAAATTATGACCTTTCGTCAAGTAAGCCCAATTCCAGACGTGAAATATTTATTTATTTCACATTTTGAAAGAATACAAGAGTACTCATCTGAAGACAATTGCAGATACAAGTCATGGAAAGTCGTAAAAAACACTTCAATCAGATATTCTGTTATTTGAATATAATATTGATTCTTATTACTCATTCCATACGAAGAAAAAGTACATACTTCAAAAATGCGGTAATATACAGAGTGACCCATTTGAAGTAACAAAGATAATGCTACTTTCTGGTATAAGCGGCAACGCTGCATTGCCGAAAATATTTTAGATCGATAGACCAAGAGCAACTACTTGAGAACTAATTTTCAGAATGATCTTATTTCCCGTTCTTCGTAAACGTCTAAGGTACCATCGACCGTGACCCACCCTGTATATGTGTACTATTCATGACCGTTTATATGGTTTGGAGAGAAAACTTTCTTGTATGATTTGGAAACATCACTCTAGGACTTGCGAGATTGTCGTTTTATTGTTTTTTATGTTATCAGTCTGCCGAAGCACCACCCTGTATTTCACAACCAGAACAAAACCTCGACTAGGGGGTTTGATTATCCAAGAGCACGGGTAAATAAGCAGTGTAACGCGATCCCGGCACCGGAAATAGCCATTTGTGTACGCAGCACGTGCACACGTAGTAAGACCCTTGGTGCACACCTGACTGGCAGACTTATAGTGCATTTGAGTTTTGTTCGGGGCAAATTTAAACGACGGAACCACACACTGTTTAGCTACGGAATACTACTCCAGAAGAACTAGACAGGAATCAAAGCAATTTGAGTAACAATTTTTTTATTCTTCATGCAAAACTAGTGAAAATGTTCACTTCTAAAATTCCTGAATACCTACATAAATGTATGTAGTCAGTCACTCAATTTTTTTTTCGCTTCTGAATATCATGGTCAAACGACAGGCAAAGAACGCGAGGACAAGGATATACGAGAGCGGCTGAAAAGTAAAACAAAACTTTTTTCGACCAAACGCAATTTATTTCTCCAGATTACTTATTTCGAATAATGAGACCGTTTTCCAATTTCACTATTTACTATTTATTCTATGAAATCAAAATATGCCTCTGTTTCAGCGATGGGTTCCTCATGGCTGTGACCCAGATAGATCTCTTACCATCGAGTCATATCGTCAGGTTCGGAAAGATGCGACTACATTGGGCCAAATCTGGAGAATTTGTTGAGCTTAATTCATTTTCAATCCAGACTCGTAAATAAATATTCGGTCTATTAAGTTGAGTAACAAACAGGCTTGAATCTATTTGAAAAGTGAGTCATAATTTAATTTTTTGAATGTATGAAATTCAATGTATTGCTCTGAAAACTTCATTCGTATTTGCAATTTGTCACACTTTGCTGGTTAAATAAATAATTTACATATTATTTTGACTCCTTCCGCTGAAAGCTTCAAAGAAAACTTCCCACTTTCGATGATTCTCCGTATCTGTGACTTTCAAATCCATGCGACGGATATGTTCCATCAACTTGAAGAAAACCAAGGCGTTGAGAGTTTGTTTTCAGAAATAATAATGCTACAGGTACTGTGCTCAGATTTTGTTAGTGTTGGTAATTTTCATTCATATTTTAAGTTGCTATATTATTTCTTTATTTCCAAATATACGGTGTGTACAGAAAGTAAAGAATAAATTCATTATTTCTGAATGTAAAGATATTTCGTAAAAATCCTCGGACAGGTCGATTTTCTTTTCCGATGGGCCAATTTTTGAACCCCACCCAAAATATATAGGGTTTTCCGCAATTGAGTAAAAATGACTTTGGTGATATTTTTAAATTGGACACCCAGTATATTTTTCCATATTTGGTTAGGGATCGTCATTACGAATCCAGTGATACCAAGTATGATGGGATTATGTCAAACGGCTGCGGAGATATGGCCAAAAAACTTCCTTGTAAGTCTAATGAGTATGACTGCGAGACTCCACACGATTCAGAAGGTTAAAAGTCTCTGTCGCACTCATTGGGTATATGGAGAAGTTTTTTGGCCATATCTCCGCAGCCGTTTGACATAATCCCATCAAACTTGGTATCACTGGATTCGTAATGATCCCTAACCGAATATGGAAAAACATACTGGGTGTCCAATTTAAAAATATCACCAAAGTCATTTTTACTCAATTGCGGAAAACCCTATATATTTTGGGTGGGGTTCAAAAATTGGCCCATCGGAAAAGAAAATCGACCTGTCCGAGGATTTTTCCGAAATATCTTTACATTCAGAAATAATGAATTTATTCCTTACTTTATGTACACACTGTATAAGGGCCGCATGTAATCTATGACTGTGCAATCTGGCAAGAGTGGCAACATCGTATGATCTGCACATTCAATTGGTCACGGTCTCAGAGAGAAAACACAGTATCTAGTAGCAAAACAGGTAAACATTATCAGGGATTAGCTGGAAGTCATTGGTGCCAAATGCGATCCAATGCTTTGGTGATATCAAATGCTTAGAAATAAAAACACAACTCGCCACGTTAGCATTTTCTTTCAGAATTTTTTTGCAACCCTCCTGAGTGTTGTGCAAGCCAGGAAAGACAAGACACATTCATTTTAATTTTTGAGCTATGCACGACCATTACGACCACCAAGGCCCATGTATAATATATGAAAAAATAGAACATATGAATTGCAGGAACATTCTGAAGTATTTAGAACCATATCAGTGAGTTTTTAGAGCGACTTGATTTATTTATAGCTAAGAAAGAAGCATTGTTTTTATCTAGAGTGCTGCAATCAACATAGAATCATCATCAATAATTTAAAAAACAGATTGAATAACTCTATCGAAATTACTTTGAAGAGACAGGCCTGCTCGGAGTCACTGGTGCAATATCCAGCATATCGACGATTAGCCTGGAGGTGAATCTCCGTCCTCTACATTCGCATATTGTCGCGGTGGCTACATAGATAGAAGTCTTTAGACTGAAGTGCATGTGCCAATGTAGGCGCAACAACCTAGTTCATTACAACATGGAGGACTCCTTTAATGGAAGATACACATGGGGATGGTCCTACCAGTACCATCAAGAGGGCAAATCTGGTATACGGACAAGCAATAGGGTAGGTGCTGGAATATACGGGAAGACCCCAAAGGCTATTTCCGTTTGCATAAGATATATTCTAAGGAGGGGTCCTAGAAACGAACCATTCTCTTCGACAGTCAGTCCGAAATAAAAGCACTCAAAAAACCTCAACGACATAGGAGCACAGAACAGGATGAAACTTATCTGGGCACCAAGTAGAAAGGGCATCCAGGAGAATGAGAGCACAGATGCTCTAACAATAGCGGAGGTAGCAACAGCTCTCATTGGACCAGAACCAGCCTGTGGAATCCCATTTGGGGACATCAAGCAGAACACGAAGAGATGGGTCAAGAACCATCATCAATCTTCCTGGGAGGATGCCTCAGGCAATACTCACGGGAAGATGATGACGCCAACAGATCAGCTATCAAGATACCTTCTCGAACTTAGCCGGAACTCTATCAGGAATGTGGTAGGACTCTTGACAGGACACTGCCGCCTGAAAAAACATTTGCTGGGGATAAACAAAGACTCCACAATATGCAGGTTCTATGATGAGGAGGACGAAACTATTTGAATGCGAAGCTCTGGCTTGCAAGGACATGGATATCTGCGGATAGTGTAGTGCAGAAGATATCCCACAGAAAAACATAGTAAGAAATCTCCAAATGTTCATGAGAAGATCCAGAGTACTCACGAGATTGACTGGCAGCGGAGATCAGAAAGGTTCTACGCAGAACTAGTGCATCTCGGCCAATGATTAGCATATCCTTCAAGTCGCTGTAAAACTCGCCAAAGTTGTTCGAAACTATTTGGAATTTTTTCAGACTGTGTCAAGTTTTATTTTGAAATCTTGAAAATCATATGTCAAAAAGTCCTATTAGTAATATCGGTATAACTTTGTATTGCACTGATCAACTCTTACATCATTATAATCGAAAACATATGTGATCCCTTCAGAGGGTACAAATATGGTGAACGCGAAGACACTCATATTATTTGCAAACACATAATAAGCGATCGATAACTGAGATTTCAGATTTATTGCTATATATTCCGTATAACAATTAACTGACTGAAAGTAGGAAAATATGCAAAGAAGTCGAAAAAAGTTCTGAGAGGGTTATTCCGAAATATTGCTTAATTCCTTTGGAGTAAAGAGTTCAAAGTTTTGCTTTGTTTCAGGGCTTCGTATGCGATACTGGAAGGAAGTACTTTATGTTTTGTGTAGCCGAGTAATTGATACGTGCCGATCTGCGGGCTAGCAGACTGAAATCACGTGCTAATTGTTCATGGTTTTTCACTTAGTAGTGAGGTTGAAACAAATTAAAAGAAAGTAGAATACTTGTAAATGAATCAAATATCACATTGGGCCTGGTTTCCTAAATATCCAACTTTCAACTCAAATTCACTTTTCAAATATCTTAGAAATATTGACTTTTCTGGGTTGCGTTCATAAACTTACTCTGAGGGTACAGTCGTTACTCTCAAATCGTCGTTCAAAAACTCTCCAAAACGTCAAGTGTCAATGACAATAGTGATTCATGAAATTGAGGTTTTGTTTGGTTAGGTTTTATCTACATCTCAAGAGTAAATTAGTTTATTAATTAATTAGGAATACATTGAACACCCTCACACAATTTTGGAAACTCATGAATGAATCAGTAGTAACAGTATCCTTTTTTTGATATTAAGTATATTGAGATCCATTTCTTGGGAATACAAAATACGATCAATAAATTATCGAAACTTCTGTTATTCTGGTTATTCACATTTGGAAATGTTCGAACTGTGAACACACAACAAACATAGCTTCCCTGTCATTGCCATCACTGTCAGAGTATCTTGTTACTCTTTTCAAAAGCAGAGTAGGTAGAGTTTACTCTAAGTAGATTTCTCATCAATTATTGTCAATGCATACTCTACGAAGCTAGAATACGTTTAGGAACGATTCGGAGTAAGCAGCCCTTACTCAGAGTAAGTTCATGAACGCAACCCTGGAGTACATGCCTTGGAACAACAATAAAGCTGATTTGAATAATTGAAAATATAATAAATACCTAATAATGACAAGAGTATACTGAAACATCTGTTTGATGTATCAATTTCAGAATTGCACTGAAATGAATTCCCAAATGGGCAGAAAATTGCTTCTTCCAAAAGAATAACAATGGAATTGGTTAGTTAATATAAAAAAAAATCAGAGATCAGTCCAGAGGAAATTGCTTCAACTAATTCAATTCGTTACAATATCACTGATATGGAGGCAATTCGGCATGGAGTTAATCATAGATGAATTGGATCGACAAGGAAGGAGTCATCTAGCAAAATGACATAAAATAAATGTGTGATGGGAAATTTTATTTCCCTTCAGGAGGGTAATAATAGTCTTGATGGAATGCTTTTGCTTAAAGAGTACACTTGTAAATGGTGAAAAACGCTGTAAGAGGTCACCAGATCAGTCACCAGAATTATAAGTGATTTTGTGAACTACGAAATTGACGAACTGAATGATACCTGAAAAAGAGTTCGTAAGACTTATTATTTTTATTTATTACCGGGTAGCACCCAATTCAAAAACTATTTTACAAAGGTATATGATACAAGAATATTTGTAATTAAGATTAAACCTGAAAACTATGAATGAGTATGTGATTTTTTTCACAAATTAGGAAGTGACGGCAATATTCGTTACAAGCTACTTTCGGAAGTACTGAAAAGATCTAGTTTATTAACACTGTGAGTGTTTTCCATAATTGCATCTGTGGAAATCAATTGAAATAGTTATTTATGTACCAAGGACGAAAAACTGTCTATTATAGTCGAGCCTGCAAATTGATAGCCGAGGCGCAGCCGAGGATAGCAAGCAGGCGAGACAGTAGACAGTTTTTCGCCGAGGTGCATATTACATTTTTTCGTCGACCTCTACATACCTTTATGAAAGTAAGTACTCACATGTTTGCTGGCCTCAGCTACGTCCAACTCTTCGAACTGCAGACTCGATCATAATTTTAATGAATATAAACAAAATGTATTTGAAGTGTAACAACTTTCAATCTCGAAGATGAATATTGAACGTACAGTTTGTGCAATTATTGATATTAATTCCTGCTGTCGAAGAAGATGCAAGAGACAAGTTTTGATTTTGGGTACTTGTTGATGCAACTTCAGATGCAGGTGCTCCAACAGCACCATTTCCAAAACTTCTCTCTTGAAGTGCTTTACCTGAAATCTAGCGTTTTTCGTAAATAATTAATTTGACAACAGCAAATGACAGTTATTGTCACAGGCGCCTATGTATTAATTAAAACGTGGATTTACGAAAATGACTCAATCGCCGCTCTCGTACCGTGCCGTATCATAGTGACCACAGCGGACGAAAAGAGTTTGAGGACGAAAAGTGTTTGCGGACGAAAAGTACTTGCCTTCAAAAATAGTCGATTTTTCGTCCGGAAATTAGTACGTAAAATGTCATTTTTTGCAGAGGTCGACGAAAAAAGTTTTTTTTTGTGTGTTATGCAGAAATCTAATGTCTGTATAAACTTTGCGTATATATGCTCAGTTTCTCAATGTCTGTTATAGTGCGAACTTATCTAAGTGAATTTTCAATTGAAGGTATATTCAATTTATGAGCTATATATCTCAGTTTTTGTATATTATTCATATGGATTTCATATGTTGGTGACCACACACATGAGCAATACTCCAATATTGATCTAACCAAAAATAATAAACAGTTTCTATCGAATTCACATTAGTGAATTATCTTGTGGTCCTGTACACAAAACCCAGCACTTTTGTCGCTTTATTGACAACCTGCTCAAAGTGGAGGTGGAAATCAACTTTAGTGTCAAAAAGAACACCGAGGTCCCGAACAAAGTTTCCCCTAGTGAGAGGTTCACCATCAATATTATTTCCAAATTCAATATGTTCAAGTGATCGATAAAAAGTCATAACATTGCATTTGTTTACATTCAACTCCATGTGATTTTCATAGCACCATTTAACAATGGGAGTGAGATCTTTTTGAACATTCTCACAGTCTTATTCGTTGTCGACATGGCTAAAGATTTTCAGATCATCTGCGAACAGTAAAAATTTTTAATGTTTAATTATTCCTTCAATAGCATTGATGAAAATATTGAACAAGAAGAGGCCAAGGTGGCTTTCTTGCGGTACTCCCGAAGTGACGTAAATCTGCTCAGATGTGAAACTCTTGACTTTTACATATTGATATCTGTCTCGAAGATAGCTTGCGAATCAGTTCAGTAAATTTCCATAAAATTATATCGCTTCTGATTTCACAAGCAAGACTGTATCGAATGCTTTGAAAATGTAAGTGTAAATTACATCTACTTGCTACTTCTGTTCCAAGGTACTCAACACAAATTGGGTTATTGTTACCAAAGGACTCCAAATAGCACCAAATAGCCAATTTTTTTGGGATATTGTAGTAAAAGTCACTAGAAGTTACACATGCGAGTTTAAATTAGTTTCTACGTCCAGCTTCGGAGATATGAATTTTTGAAAATCATTAAAATTGCTGTTTTACTAAAACATAGTAGGGTTCACTTATCAAAAATTACTACTTTTTAGATGATTAGTAACAAAATAATAGCATAGCAGGTTTGAAGAAAATCGAATGACATGTCAGTCAGTAGGTTGTTAAGATAGAAGAAGCCACTTATTATACAGAGTAATTCTAAAGTTGCGACAATTTAGAATAATTTGCGAATCTTTATCATCGGTCCTATTAGTGAGACTAAGCATTTTTCGTTAGGAAAATCCCTATTGGGATTCTTTTCTTATGACAAAAAGATTTTCTCAAAAAGATTCGACTCTTTTACAACAGACTAATTTTTTTTTAAATGTTTGTTTTTTATACTACATGTTTTCAACAATAGCCACACAAAACTGCCTTTTTGAGTCAATAAAGTCACTTTGAAGCCAAATCTACTTGAGGAAGGCTTATAGTAATTGCTCACTATAATTAGCATCAAAAAGTTAGGATCACATTTTATATGGGGGGCGTTTACAAATATTATTTGAAATCGGTTGTGTACGTAATATATATGTTTTTTAATAAGTTTTGAATGGATCTGCCAATTTGAATCATATTTTTCGGTTATATTTCAAAGTAAATTACCCTGCACTCGGGCAGGTTTCGTTAATTTCCTATGTCTGGTTTTTTGGTTTTTGAAATATAAATTAAAATTAATATTCTATCTTATCAATCAATCTTATTTGAATAAGTTCAATTTTTATGATTTTCAAAAATTCATTTTTCCGAAACCGGACATAGAAACTAATTTAAACTTGCATGTGTAACTTCTAGTGACTTGTATTATAATCACAAAAAAAATTAAAAAATTGGCTGAAAGCCATTTTCCCATGTATTTGGTGCGGGGTCCTTTGTTGTTCATTTACCCAGGAAAAAACCGTGCTGCTTTTGTTTAATAACTTGGTTTGAAGGTGTTTTTATTTGATCACAGATCAGACTCTCGCCCACTAGGGACAGCCCCTGGCTGGTTTGAAGCTCACACTCTCTCAAATGTGAGCAGTGCATTTAATGCTTCTTCTATGTCCAGGAACGTAGCAGATGGTACCTCCTGGTATCCCAGGATCTTGCTTATTCCTGTGGCAAGGTTGTTGAGGGCAAGTTTTGTTGATTAGCAAGCCTGGTAGGCATTTTGGTGAACATTAAGGGGGTGCTTTGTTATTGCACTACCCCATATGTGTCCATCAAGTATTTTCTCAAACTTTTGCGAAGGAATAAAGCAGGATATGCTTGGCTACTTCGAAAATAATTCTATAGTAAAAACTACAAATCATTTTGGATTTTCCATCAGCTGAATTTTTTCTATTACCGATAGCAAACTCTAGATACCAAACCCAAAAAAAATATCAATATCGTTTGAAACTCCCTTTGTTGAATGTAAAATAATTAAATCTATTAATAATAACGAAACATATTTCAAACTTCTCTACACCTTCACTCCACTCTACTTTTATAGTCGCTTAGACTGTGTTTATGATTAGCGAAAGTGAAAGAAAATTTCTGTTAATACATGAAGATATGAATATTCAGTATACATTAACAAAATCTGATATTTCATCTTTTAATTCAAACCAAGTATCTGGAACAATTAAAAATATAAAGGAATCGAATTACAGGAATATGTTGGAAAGAAACCCATTATGACAATGACTACTGAAAAAATACTTCCAGAATTTATAAATATTACAAGGTTTTGCAGATGCCTGATTCACAAGAAAACAAAAATCGTCTAAATGCAGGTTTTAGTGTGAAAACTAAGGATAGCGAGAAAGAGGAGATAAGAATTGGTATTGATTTTTAATTTTTGGAAGTTGTGAAAAACACTGGAAAAAAGCTTTGCCGCTCGTTGAAAGAAATAATTCTTAGAGGAAGTCATTCAAGATGTCTTCGAACTGACACCAAACGGGTGAGGAAATAACACCAAGTACCATGTATAATTCAGTTTACTGTCTGTATAATAAAAAAAGATGAGAATATTGCCGCAAATCATTCACTTCGCCCCAGATAAAAGTTAATCTAAGAATAATTATTATATTCTAGTACACAAAATTCATTATGAGAAAATTAAAACATATTTCATTTTAGTCTCGTGGGAACTCGAAAAAATGATGGAAGAGCAATTGCTAAGCACCGCGTTTAATAAGGCACTTGCAGTAATAGACGTTGAATAATACCTACTCAGCATTATCTTTCATCATGATCTGATTTAAGATATGGAACAAGTGAAGTATTTAATACAGATAGTCTCATTTAAACTTCTTTATGCAGTCAAAATATTATTCATAATCTATTTGAATATTTTAGAAAAACAATGTTTTCTTTTATTTGATTCGTATATAGAACATTTTCTTCAACCAATATTACTAATGAAGGTTTGGTTGACAGTGAATGCAATAGACCAAGCTATAGAGTTTTTTCCACACAAAATAAAAGACGCAAATGGCTTATACTAATTTTTATAAGATAGTTCGTTAATAAAAACCCCAGTTTTCGCCCCAGCAAAATCACTTCGTGGAATTTTTTAAGCAATAGTGAAAAACATTACAACTTTTTGGATTTTTGGAAATATCTCAAAGATTATTCAAGGAATCGTTTTACAGTAAATGGAACTTTTGTAGAGGTTTATAGAAACTACAAAGTGGATTTTCATGCAACCCGATCGGTGCATTGTCCACTGAGAAAATCCAGGAAAATCTCGAAAAAGAGACCATTTTAAAAAAAATTATAATTTTATTAACTCTGAAGCTGGATAAACAATATTGCGGAAACTGATAGATAATAATATGTGGTTCAACTGTGCGCAATATATTTTCTGTCCGATGTGTAGTTTTTGCACAATCGCGTTATAAATAATTTAAGGACACATCTTGCAAGATCCGCCGATTTAAGAGAAATCGTCTTATTCAAATTCTGTAAACAGCATCTGGAAGTAGAGATCAATAGAGAGTGGAAAATGTGTTGAAATGTCTCTGAAAGTTGATCAAAATGCTTCAAAGTGCGTCCGAAGTCACCCGAAGTCGCACTGAAGTTAACTCGAGTTGAGTTCGGGAGAGTTCGGGTGCACTTTGAAGCAGTCAGAGTAACTACCAGTGACATTTCCAACACATTTTCTAACTCTCAGGTGAAAATCCAAAATAAACAAATTGTAGATATTGATCTCTACTTCCAAATGCCGTTTATAGAATTTGAATAAGATGATTTCCCTTAAATCGGCGCATTTAGAAAGATTTGCACTTAAACTGTTTTTAACGCGATTGTGCAAAAACTTCACTTCAGATAGAAACCATCTTGTGAATACTTGAACCACATGTTATTATCTATGAGTTTCCGCAATACTGTTTGTCCAGCTGCAAATTTATAAGAATTATGAATTTTTAAAAAAAAATTCTCTTTTTCGAAGTTTTCCCGAATTTTATCAGTGAAAAATGCACCGATCTGCTCGTATAAAACCATTTTGTTGGTTTTATAATTCTCTACAAAAGTTTAATTGATTGTAAAACGATTTCTTCAATACTTTTCGACATATTCGCAAAAAACAAAAATCTTGTAATTTTTTTCACTATTGTTTAAAAAATTCCACAAAGCGATTTTGCTGTGGCCGTTTGCGTTTTTAATTTTTTGTGAAAAGAGCCTCTTATTTTTATCTACAGCTTGGCCTACAAAAGTCTTCAAAACTACATAAAATCATGTAATTTCCATGGAACTTCACAAGTACCAAATTCGTATTATTTTTGAATTTCTAGAGATTTTCAGATTCAAGCAATGAGTTTCCCAGTTTCTTTCAGAAAACAAAAATATTCTTGAATAGACTGCTCGCCACTTTTCTGCAGTGTTCTAGAGAAGTAAACGAGTTCATGAGCGGGGTGTCACCAATGGGTTGAAGTGCCTTTCAACTGGAAGACTCTCGGTGATTTTTCATTTCAGATACCGCAAATTATTTTAGATGGACTAAATTAAGGATATGAATTATAATTATACAAACCATAGCGAATTTACGCATTCGCATTGAATAGGATGTTGTTGGCATCCTGGTCAAGTGAGAGCATTATTTCCGTTTCGAACATTAATTAATTATTAAAAATCTTTCGAGTGATTATTACGCCAACAAAATAATTACCGTTTATTATACGGTTCGTTAAATTACAAGCATATGAGTAATTTCTTCAAATTGTTTTGATTGAGTTGGTATGACAATATCCTGTTAAGAATTCCATAACTTTTACTGATCCAATCGCTTGAAATAAAATATTAATTAATACCACAGACAATTAATTAAAATCTACATGTAACGATAAGAATCGAGATTGTAAAATTTTCCAAGTAAGAGCATGTACTTTCTTAAAACAATTTATCGATCATGAATCTGAGATTCCATTTCGAAGTTGAACCGGTACTGTTTTATTCCAAAAATAGACGTATTCTACAAGTATCCTGAAGTCTGAAAATAAAAATTCAATCCTCGAGCCTTGTGTTATTGCATACTTATTACTTCATCTATTCAGCACTTTACAAAACAAATACTCCTCAGATTTACGGCGAAATGCTGCATGTGCTTCACTGAAAGTTTCAGGAATTTTTTCTACATCAAATGGCACACGCCATACGTTCTTCGTCTCGAGTTTTAAGTGACCCTTTTTAAGTTGGTCTTGATATATAGCATATGCCACATGTGTGCAGTTCCTCAAATCTTTTCATAAATGCTACCTACCCTACCTTATGTTCTAAACGTGTTTAAAGTAATATCTGGAACGTGTTTTGAGGGTGGTTCAATAAATTATCTTTTACAAACAACTCGAGATTTAACTTTTACCGGAATCAAATATGCTTTCCACAAAACGGTAAGTAACAGATATTCAATTGAATAATAGTATATTATGCAACGATCATGTAATGATGGTTATTAATACACGAGCATTAACTGGGATACGAAACGAGCCGAAAGCGAGTTTTGTATGATTTATGCGAGTGTATTAATAACCGTTACATGAGAGTTGCATACGCTATTTTTTCTACAGCCGATAAATAATGATGAACTATAAATATTATATTTATATTTGTATCGAACACAATAACAGTACAGTTACTCGTATTTCTATATAAAATTCTACAAAATGGTAATTAATGGTATTACCTCGGGTATTACCATGGATCTAGGAAAACTATAAACACATTCTATTTATATCTATATTGAACATAATAATTGTAATTAATCCGATTTCTTAAAATTATTACGATTGTGCAGTTTGAAAAGTTTATTCCAGGTCCCACTGATCTGGAAGTGGAAGGAATACTTACATTTATTTCATTATTGCTAGTCTCAAAAGTGTTCAATATTTTATTGGAAATGCTGATTTTATTCTGAACCAAATTTTCAATGTAGCCTTCTGCCACTGAATTGGATTTCCAGCCACCATGACGTTTTAATGCAGTGATATCACCACCGGCATCAACTAATACGGTTGCAGATGTCCTTCGAAAACAATGCCCTGTATATAAATTTGGATAAGGCATATTTAAATATGTTGCTATTTGTTTTTCTAAATAACCAAATTTATTAACACCTATGAATAACTATGGGTTTCTATTGATTAAAAATCTGTATCGTTATGAAAAATCTGTATCATAATGGATCCCATTATGAAACGGATTATGAACATATAAGTGTATTATTATAGTACGGGTGTAGAAAAATATTAATTTGATGCATGGCTGAGAAAATAGACAGAAAACATATCTACATTTTGAGATATTGCCAGTCAGACAAAAATGTAAAAAATAATACACAAATAAAAAATGTGACATATAAATAGCTGTTCTATGACATCAGAAAAAAGGAAATTTCTGGAAGGAGAAATTTGAAAGAAATTTGAATTGCGTGTAATAGTATAATTACTATGTAACAAATGTCCTTTTAGTAACACATCGTAGCGGAGCAAGATTTAATAAACTAGTTTCTAGAGGAGTTATAACGCGTTACTTACTATACTTTTTTACAAACTCATAATAAAGCATCTACATTGTATTTTTAAGTCAATTTCTCTTTGTCATCATGACAGTTTCAATTGAAAGACCAAGACCTTTAGTCTTTTAACCACTGAAATCAAACATTAACCATAGTGATGAATTTAAAGAATGGAGTTGACATGGTACTGTTTTAAAAATCTGCTTCAAACACAGATTATCATTCTGTGATTAATAAGATCATTTAGAGCGGTAAATGCCATTTATAGACCATTTATAGACCACTCAGTAGATCATGAAATGAGTTATTATCACTGAAATGAAATTATAATATGATGACTGGAATGCTCTTAGTTCCTCTGCGCACCCGTATAAAGTGATAACTCTAGGAGTTGAAGAAAGGAGGCACATGCAGTCTAGCAGAGACATACTTTATTGCTTGAGGCATAAGATGTCCGGAGGACTGCTCATTGCTAATATCCTATACAATAGGAATAGTTGGGTCAAAAATCTATCAGAAAACAACTACTTTCCTGGCTAATGACACGACAAAATGGGTTTGGTTGTCGATTCATTCGTTGCAGTCATTAGTTATTGAATGCTAGACCCACCCTTTACTGATGAGGGGCAACACCCCGAAATCGATATATAGGTGGTCCGAATGTTTCGATGAACATTTCCATGCAACAAGCAATTGCAGAGATAACCTTGTAGGAACTCTGCACGGAAATTTCATCAGATGTAATTCAATGTTCGTCGTGGCATTAGCCAGGAAAGTAGTTGTTTTCTGATGGATTTTCGACCCAACTTTTCCTATTGTATAGGATATTAGCAATGAGCAGTCCTCCGGACATCTTATGCCTCTAGTCATAGACTCATTGTTTGTGAACTACAGTTTTCTTCTCCGTTTTATACGGTCTTGACGATCGTGGTTCATGGGTATTGCTTAGTTGGGTGGCCGGCGCTGGGATGGCGCTCGCAGTTTGGAGTTAAACACTGTGCGGGCGCGATCTCAGTTTCGGTCTTGAAATGGATTTGGTTATCGATTCATTCGTTGCAGTCATTAGTTATTGACTGCTAGACCTACCCTATACTGATGAGGGGTAACACCCCGAAATCGATATATAGGTGGTCCGAATGTTTCGATGAACATTTCCATGCAACAAGCAATTGCAGAGATAACCTTGTAGGAACTCTGCACGGAAATTTCATCAGATGTAATTCAATGTTTGTCGTGGCATTAGCCAGGAAAGTAGTTGTTTTCTGATGGATTTTCGACCCAACTTTTCCTATTGTATGGGATATTAGCAATGAGCAGTCCTCTGGACATCTTATGCCTCAAGTCATAAGCTCATTGTTTGTGAACTACAGTTTTCTTCTCCGTTTTATACGGTCTTGACGATCGTGGTTCATGGGTATTGCTTAGTTGGGTGGCCGGCGCTGGGATGGCGCTCACAGTTTGGAGTTAAACACTGTGAGGGCGCGATCTCAGTTTCGGTCTTGAAATGGATTTGGTTATCGATTCATTCGTTGCAGTCATTAGTTATTGACTGCTAGATCTACCCTATACTGATGAGGGGTAACACCCCGAAATCGATATATAGGTGGTGAATGTTTCGATGGACATTTCCATGCAACAAGCAATTGCAGAGATAACCTTGTAGGAACTTTGCACGGAAATTTCATCAGATGTAATTCAATGTTCGTCGTGGCATTAGCCAGGAAAGTAGTTGTTTTCTGATGGATTTTCGACCCAACTTTTCCTATTGTATAGGATATTAGCAGTCCTCCGGACATCTTATGCCTCAAGTCATAAGCTTATTGTTTGTGAACTACAGTTTTCTTCTCCACTTTATTGCTTACTTGTATGGGTGCGAGAGAGACATTCATCTGCACGTACGTGTGTTAGTTTCCCAATTTATGGCTTGTAATCACGCCAGTGCAGTGCAGCGCTTCTTTGTATCAGTTTTATATGTTACAATCAACTCAATCTCGATTCCTCCGCCACTGCCAGGAACCACATTCCAGTCATCATATTATAATTTCATTATGTGACAAAAATACTAGGACAAAACCGACTATGCCACCACATGAAACACAGTCTGTGGATCTCTGTAATATTTTGATATAAACATTTAAATGCAAAAAACGCAACCTTTCTCCATTGCTCAATCAAAATGAAAGATGTATATCACCTATTTTTTTATACCCAAATTATCACCCTGCCAATTAAATTTAATTACGGATCACTTGTCAATATTTATGCGTAGTGCATACGTATTCGATACTTTAACCATGCAAATGATTCAGGTCCTCGTTTATGATATTCACTATGAAGCATCTTATACTATTTCAATGACTAATACAACTGAACATATTAAACTTCAACGTGTTCAAGCCTACAATCAGTTGAGTTGTATATATTATTTCAGGATGTGCCCAAGTATTGTCTCCTGTGATCCCATGAATTCTGATAAATCATTATCAACTTCTACCATTTGGGATATATTCGAACAATATTTTAACAGAGTTATTAGTGAAACGGTGAAACTATTATAGTGTAATGTGTAGAGAAGAAGTTGGTGATTTACAGTATCAAAATCGATCAAAATTAAAGCAGTAATTTCATTATTATACCGAGATCCGACAATATCATCTAGTATATTCACATTCAGTAAGGCTGTTGCTCAGCTATAATTCGGTATTGAGATATGAGTCTAATGTAATGTACAAAGTAATAATATGTTAATTGAATATCTGTAAATAAACTTGAATAGGTAGATGAATTTCACAGAGACTATTTTTATTAGTACTCAGATATTCTTCTTTTTAGAACTTTACGTATGACAGAAAAAAAGGATCTAGGTATATAGTGCGTATTTTAAGCCCCTCCTCTGTTAACTTTTGAACGGTTTGAAGTACAAAAACCATTACTACTTTTTGAGATGATAGACGCTGTGAATAAAGTCTTTATTGCACTCATCTGTCATTCTGCTACAGCGTTCTCTCATCATGACAAACATAAAAGTCAAATCGACGCCATATTCAGCCCATTTTCTATGAGAGTGTCTTACGTTTTAAACAGTTGCATATTTTATATTATTGTCAATCATATTTATTACATACTGGGATTACAACATTACTAGAAAGTGCAATTTGATAAAAATAAAATGTGTTTCTTTGAATATTATTATATTACATTTAGCAGCTAGATTTGAACAAAGAATGTCTTTCTTACACTTAAACAGTTTTTGGTTATTACACAAACGTAGAAAAATGAAGGTATGCAACTCGTGCAAAAATTGTTTATTTGTTTGCATAAATAAGTATTTACTGCATGTACTAGAAACATCAAGAATAAGTGATTTTGAACAGTTCTGTGTGGAACAATTAATAGGACAATAAATATTTGGGATGGTAATACCGATACTACTTCTTGAGAGAATGTGCATTGCAATTACTCGACAGATGACGCTGGATTTGAAAATTTTGAAAGACAAAGAGATAGAAAATGTGAAAATACGTATTAAAGAAAACGTAAATGGTTGAAAAGAGAATCGAGTTCTCTTTTCAACGATGTGTGATTTGGTCCCCTGTCATTTGAAATTTTAACATTGATGAGCCCCCTGCTCCCTTTATCGGACAACCACAATGTTTTCCATTTCAAAAAGAAAAGAGGTGAAGAAAGAAATAGAGCTCTTGAATTGGTACATCCTAATAATGTGTTGAACTACGAAATGTCCTTGACGACGTTGAAAAAAATACAGATATAGTTTTTAAGTAGGACGTGCGGTTTGGTAGAAAAAAATTGGTCCCGTTCTAGACACACATTAGTAGTATTAGTGATTGTCAAAGTTTACACGTTAAAAGGGAAGATTGCTGAGGGTTGTCCGAAAGGGAGGAGTAGGTTGATGGTAATAACAACTTTAACGTTAAGTTAAAATAACCAAGTGTTTTACGAAGAAGTTTACATCAAAAAAGACAAAATCGAGTAGAGTACTTTTACCTTTTAAACAATGTTAAAATGAAGCTTCATTAACTTTAATGATCATGTGTACAAAATTGTAGGTGGAGCAATTAAAATTATAGCGTTTATTTATCGTTTATCGTTACACAAAAGATATGAGCATTTCTACAGTCAACTTTCGGTATGAGTCACTAGAGCAAAAACAAAACTAGAATATGTATCAGTTGTGTGGGACCCACGTTAGCAGTCAATCAAAACAATGGATAATTGTCAAAAATATTTAAAAAGGTTTCAAATTTGTAATTTATCCAGCTGATGTATTACCATGCATATGATGTAAAATGTATCCAACATGGTTACCGTAACAAGAAGGAAATATACTTACATATCAATGTAATGTTTTTGTATAAACTTCTCCATAATCATGTTAAAGATGAATTAAGCTTCATAGATATAAGAGTGCCAGATTTGCGAACTAGACAACCATATGCAGTTTCCGGCATAAAGTTCGAAGTACATGAAAAACTTTTTCATTATTGATTTCTCAAAAAAAAATCTTGATGAAAACCTCTGCTTCATCCCAAACCTAAATTGCAAATACCAAAATTGAATTTTATACTACCATATACGAGCGATATTGAAAAACATGCCTTGTTTTCAAAAAAATTTAATCCCATCACTTTATTTTTCACGGTATAATTGTATAGGGAAAATATTGTTCAGAATCGAATGTTGATTCAGAAATTCAAATTACAGCCACCTATGATCAATTTAATTTTTCCACTTTTTTTCCAATTTTCTCCTCATCGCCCTGTACGATATGAGGAAAACTATGCTAGATGGATGGTATATTGTTAGATATGATTATATCACTCTCTGAATGCTCCCTCCTTTCTCCCTCCCATCGGAAAATCACGTTAATTGAAATATGTGACGGTATTTCACAAAATCTTGCTGCAAATAGTAAATAAAACTGAATTGTTTTTCAATATCGCTCGTATATGGTAGTATAAATTCAAATTTGCTATTTGCAATTCAGGTTTGGGATGAAGCAGAGGCTTTCATCAAGAATAATTTCTTTTGAGAAATCAATAATAAAAAAGTTTTCCATATGCTGCGAACTTTATGCCGGACACTGTATATTAACTTATAGTATACCTATAACAGATAGGCAGTAAATCTCAACAATAATAAGAATGCCTGATATAATCAATGAAACAAACTGTGATATTTTTCTAAATAAAGTGATTTATTGAAGGAGGTACAAATTAGATTAGGTTGTCAGGTACTTGTTAGAACTCTCAGGTAGTTATTAGGTTAGTGTTAGATATTTTCTGTAAATGCTGGAGGTAGAAACTATTCAAATAAATAAATACATATAGATAATCTCTCATTACAATAAAATAGTTTTCTAAATCTCTATACCATTCCTTCAGGAGCTTTCCGATTTCTTGTTAACTGAATTTGACTGAGAACTTTGGTGTTGATATGTCCCAGTCTTGAAACTCGAATTCAAATGACTACTTCTGTTTGGGACGTTCAAGGAAGCATTACCTAGGCTAGTCAAATGCAAAACCAATATTTCAGCGAATTCCTGCACACCAAATTCGAAACACATAAGTTTACCGCTGCATTTAATAAGCGTTTTTACATGTGTAAAGAATAAAACTCCACATCTGGACGGTACCTTTGAGCCTGAGACAGGATGCAAGGTACACGATGTTTTTGTATGGTCGACCTGAACCCTTCACAAATCATATCCTACATTACTTTTTTAACTACACAAAGACGTGTAACACACTTCTTGGAAGTCGATGCGCACATCTTGCCTTTAGGTAAAAAATAACTGGTGGGATTCTATTTCAGTATGAGGGGTTGAAGGGGATGACAAATTTCTAAATTTCGATAATGTGAATGAGCGTGGATAAAAAAATATATGGTGACATAGAATGATTGAGGACTATATAGAGAATACATGGAACGCAATTACCCTAAAGTAAAACCCATGGGTTACGTAAACGGTGCTTTCAAGTAGGAACATTGGTGAAATGGAAATAAAACCCACAGAAAAAAACTCGGAATAAACACCCTTAGAAAAAAAACCTAGGGAAAAAAACCCATATTACCAAATTAGGTAAGTGTACATTTCTGTATAAATCGACCTGATTCATTAAGGCTTTGGTCATTAATTTTGGATTACCTGATCTATATCAATATGGTCGTTTTGGCTGGAAAACTATCATTTTCCGAGTTCTTCTTGATGTAACGTAAACTAGGTCCGATTTCTTTAATAAAAACAATGGAATAGATTCGTTAAGTTCAGCGCGATTAAATTTGCACGCACGCACTCAAATGTATGCGTGAAGTTAGTTCGTTCTGGTTGTATCAGACAAAAAAATCTGTTAATATGTAATATAATAGCAAAATATTGTTCGTATGGTTTTTTTCCTAGGATTTTTTTTCCAGAAGGTTTTTATACCCTGGGTTTTTTCCGGGGGGTTTTTATTCCGTTTTTAGGGGTCTTTTTTCCAGGATTTCTTTTCCGGGGGTTTCATTTCCTAGATCCAGGAACATTTAAAGGCTTATAGGTAAGCTACCGGTGATACACTATGATTTTTTTGCATTGCGAAATAACTTGAATAACAGATTTGGTTTTCTTTTGTTTTTCTGGTCAAACATATTTCCTAATAGTAGCCAATTCCATGATTGTGATATCCGAAAGACAAATGACTTTCGTTTGTTTAATCCGCATCCGAGCATTCGTCGAAAATCAATGAATTGATTGGAAAATTTCTACAATTGCTCACAAAAATAAAATCGGAAAATCGCGTAATATGGATTTCTTTCAATTTTTGGTATGATATAGTCCATGTATTTCTCAACCAATGGTACCATTGCACCAACCAAAAAAAAAGAACAGTTTTGCTGTTAGAGGGCGTTGAAATCTCCCCTTGCGCATATTAGACTATTTATTTTTGAATCCGGTAACAATATTTTCACTTGTTTCATTGTTGCTAATGTTGCACAATATTGTGATGTTTTATTAAAAAAATTTAACCCCCCCTTCTTCCCCCCACTCCAAATTACGAAACGCAAAAAAAATATTTCTCGAGTGCCTTTAAATGTATCGTCGAATGTTCAAATATGCCTGAATGAGGGAAATAGCAGGTTTTTTATGATTATCCCCCCTCCCCCAAAATGCACAAAAAGAAAATATTTGTTATATATATAGTTTAATATAGTTTTGATGTTAGGGGGCGTTGAAATCATACCTTGCTCATAGACTATTCATTTTTTTTTTCTTTGGTGTTTTGGCATCGACTGCTATGGTCATTAGCCATGTGTTCTTTATAGGCCTTGTTACTAACTCCATACGCCACTTTTGGAGCAGCACTGTTAATTGGAACGCAACAGTGAATCGTGCAGGACTCACCCTAGTCAAGCCAAGAGATTTTAATAATTTAATCTGTTAAATTAAATTAAAAATCCCAACCCAACCAGGGTTCGAACTCCGGACCTTTCGACTCAGAGTCGGACGCTCTAACCACTGCGCCACTACGTATTTTAGTTAAGATTATGCTTAACAATTGTGTAATTTTTTATAAAAAAAGATCTAAAACCTCCTCCTTACCCCCAAACCCTATTGTAATACACGAAAAAATCAATTCTCGACCACTTATGAATGCTTTATCAAAATAAATGTTTTAATCAGCTCAAATTTTAATTCACCATTTAATTCACCATTTCCTCTCTCCAAAAAAATATTGATGGATTTAGCTCACTTCTTAGTAAGGCGTAGTTCGTGTTATTTGAATATCAATTAATTAGGCGAAAATCTTGAAAATAAATGAAAAATTAGAACAATTTGAAATTCAGTTGGTGTCGGAATAATTTTTTTTGTGTTTCAAAATAGGGGTTGGGGTGGAGGAGGTTTTAGATTTTTTATATAAAAAATTACACAATTGTTCAGCATAATCTAAACTAATTTTAGTATTTACGTAGAGATATTATTTACGCTTATAATAATGAAGTCTATTCTGAGCAAGGTATGATTCAACGCCTCCTAGCATCATAACTATTCATTTTTGGGGTTTGTCATCCAATTAATTTCTATTCAATATAACTTGAACTGCATCATATTAAAAATTTAGAAAAATCTACCGACATTTTTTCGTTTTGTGCCCTTTGGGGGGAGGGGGGATAATCATAAAAACTGCTATTTCCCTTATTCAGGTATATTTAAACATTATTCGACGATACATTAAAAGGCACTCGAGATTTTTTTTTGCGTTTCGTAATATGAGTTGGGGGGGGGGGGGAGAAGAGGAGGGTAAGAATTTTTTATCAAACAGTACAATATTGTGCAACATTAGCAACAATGAAACAAGTAAAAACATTTTAACCGGATTCAAGAAAGAGTAGTCTAATCTGCGCAAGGGGTGATTTCAACGCCCCCTAGCAGCAAAACTATTAATTATTTTGGGTTGGCGCAATGGTAACATTGGTTGAGAATTACATGGACTACATCATACCAAAAATTAAAATAAAATCCACTGGGACCCAAATTCCATAAGAAGTTTGCGGGGTCTTTTAATGACAAACTAGGAATATTCATGAATGTCAAACAATGCAGCTCAGTAGGAATATTTAAATAAAGTGAAAACAATAAAGTTATATAGATAATGAGCTGGATCAGTATTATCAATACTTCTGATAGTATTGATTATTTTGAAGATGATATGGTGCGTTTCTATTTTTGACACGTCTGAAAAATCTCTTTTCTATGAATGAACTACTTTAGTGAAATGTCCAATAACTTTAATATATCTATCTATATCTACATATGCGTTGTGAAGGTCTATTATGAAAATATTGAATGCAAATATTATGATTTTCGTTAGACCCCGTTAGATGGTAACTAACAAAATTGCAGCAATATTATTTTATTTTACTCTTGTTTATAGCGGTTTCCATAATCCAAACGAGACACCCTTTGAAAAACTAGACGGCTTTCACGTCAACAGTAATTTATTTAATGATAATTGGAATTTGTTGTCCCAGTTTCGCATAAAATGGTAATTGTATATACCGGAAGTAGCTAAATTACGTGCAATTGGTAAAACACACTGAATGAAATAGTTTATTTTGACGTACCTACTCATTTGGCAGTGTTTTTGCGTTTCAGGCTGACACATCATCAAATTAGCAATGTACGTAATAGTTTATGAAGGTCTTCATGAAAAAAAACAGAAAAAACTAAATGAGCTCTTACAAAGTGTAGAGAGTAATGAAAAATTACACTTCACGTAGCTGGAACCATTCCAGATCCGCTTGGTCAAAAAATCATTTTCAAATAAAGAAATGAGGATTCATAAGATACGAATATTGACAGGACTATTCTTGAAACATAAAAAATATTCAGAATTTGTTCCTATGAGTGAGAGAATTAAATATTCTGGCATAACGCGTATTGCCCTTCACTTTGGAATATGTTAGGAAATTATTCCGTAAGATGTCCATTGCGTTTCTATTTGGTTTGATCTAAAATTTGTTCTTTCCCTCATCCAGCTGCAGCCTCAAAAACAACCCTCTAAAGTCTTCAGGAGACGCGAGCTGGAATGACGAGAGTCTTACCTTACAACGTGCGATCCAAAGATTTTGAACATTGACATATTCAATCAACTGTTTTCCACTTTCAAAAACCTGAGACACGTGAACTTGATATACCTACTCATCGAGTTTGACATTTCTTCGAACCTAGTAGAATATACAAATATGTCAAACTCGATGCATATCTAGTGTTCATGATCTCACCATTCTCACCCTAAAAATAGAATTTAAACTATGTCATGATATGCATATCAGGTTATCTTTTATTGCGTCTCTTTCTCTATTTATGTTTCTTCAGGGTTCTTAGATGTTTTCAGTAAATTTGATTTGAATTTAAGCTATATTGACCCTATTCTTCAAAATCTACCGTGTCGAACCGGGTGAAAACTACCCCTTATTGCAAAAAAATAAAAAAACGTAGATTTAAGAATACATTTGGTAAAATAAATTTTAAATTAATTATTTGTAGACTACCTGACATTCTCGAACGATTTTATAATTAATCAGACAGATGCAACCCCTGTAAATCATCCCCTAAGGAGTAGTAATTTTCAAAACGGGTATTAAAGATGTTTATTATAATTTGAAACGATTGAAAATTGCGTCATTAAATTTGAATTACTGTTAGAATGAAATTATCATTTGCCAAAATGCTTCAACCCTTATATACCACCCCCGGGGAATATGAATTATTAAAAAATAATTCCTTTTTAAAGATTTTTTTTTTCATAAATGGAAATAATTTTGAACTGCATTTATAATGAATTGACACTAATTCAATAATGGTATAAATACATTTTTTCAACGATTCGACCCTTATAAAAGCTACCCCTTTCAAAAACCTGAGACACGAGAACTTGATACACCTACTCATCGAGTTTGATATTTCTTCGAACCTAGTAGAATATACAAATATGTCAAACTCGATGTATATGTAGTGTTCATGATCTCACCATTCTCATATATGCATATCAGGTTATCTTTTATTGCGTCTCTTTCTCTATTTATGTTTCTTCAGGGTTCTTAGATGTTTTCATTAAATTTGACAATCTTTTCAGAATATCTTCTTCTTTCTGAATTTCATGGTATAGATGCCAGTAATAAACCAAACTTGAAAGCTTTGACATGTATGGGTTTCTTGATGTTGGACACTACTTAAGTAGACCACAATTTTTTATGTTGAAATTCTCAAGATGGATTGTCGCTTTTCAAGACAATTGAATAAGACACTAATTAAACTGGTGCAACTTTCTTTTCATCAATTATACATCCCACCTAATTATTTTATTGCAAACATGGAAAGCGTGGGTACTATTATACACAATATAATATATTATAATTGTTGGTCGTCGTAATAGAAACGTATCGCTAACATAGAAACTAATTATAATATTATGTCTTCGACTCGATCAGTGCTGGATTAACCTAGCGCGGGGCCTGTAACAAATTTTGTCAAGGGGCCCTTGGTTTGCATTAGGTTCTCAAGTTTAGGGGGTTAAATAAAACAAAACTATTACAAATAAACTTTTCTGGATCGACTTCTTTACGCAACTCATGCTCTATATTCATAAGATGTTTTTAGCCCATCCTGTTCCTTAACTCATTTTTAATACATTATAATGTTGAAAAAGAACGTTCGCCACTACTGATCATGAGAGACAAGTAAATTCGCAAGGCAATTTCTACGTTTGGAAAACACGATTCTAAAGAATTATTTAATAAATGTTTATTGAATTGCAGTTCCAGAGGCTACTGTTTGGGCTGTTTGTTGCTGTCAATAACAGTAGCCACAGCTGTTTTCAGCAGCTCAGCGAACTGCACTAATTCGTCGCCTAGGCTGTTCTTCAAATCATCTTTGTAAGCATATAGCATTATTGAAGATTTTTCCAAAATCTCTTTTGTTGTTCATGTTGATTGGTGAAAAATTACTTTTGACAGAATCGTGGCTTATTTTCGTTTTCGTAAATTTTCTTTGAATACAAAAAATCACTATTCATATGTTGCACTTCGCTGCGTCTTTTTGCAATTCAATAATCTCTATCGAAGTTGCTCTGCCATTCACCAATATCGTTGGAGTATATTTTACTCTCGTTTAGTTTTTTACATGAAACTGTAGTGACATTAGAATAATATGCTATCGACTACATTTTGGTTAGAACACGACGACTCTAGATCGAGAAGACTTGCAGTACTTTTAATTTATTTTTGGCTTGAATATGATATAGTTGAATTAGAAGGAACTGCTGTCTCTTCAACTCTACAGCATCACTTATAGAAAATGTAGCTTCATCAGAAACAGTAGTAGTGTACCACTATCATACAAGATACAACTTCTGTATTTTCTTATATACTTTCTGTAGATTCAGTAACATCATTCCTTGTTTTTTACAATTTAAAAAAAAACATGTTTTTTGTTATTTAAATGTTTATGACAAATTAAATAAATGACAGTTGCGAATCGAAAACATATCAGAATTAATATAACTACGGGCTGTCTTTTATGTGATGGCATGGTCGGTTTCCTGCTAGTATTTTTGTTAAGAACCCAATGATCTTATGCTCTATTGCTTAGTGTATCACATAATGACAGTCATCGGTAGTTTGGTTACTTGTTCGGTTAACCAACTTTGGAAACAGAAAAATTACTAATCGGTAAAAATCGCACTGAATCTATTCGTTATTTTGATGTTTTGACTTTTGCCTGCGACAGCTTGCAACTACGAAGAGTGTGAAATTATTTAAAATTCCAAATTTGTTTTCATTCGGTATAAAAATAGAAGAAGATTTAGAAAAAGAGACTAGTCAAAATATTTCAATAGAAGATTTTCACTCTGCCAACATTGAAAATGTGAAGTGTAATCAGTAACACTGTTTGTTAGTTCACTCCAGTCATCAGCAATGAAAAACTATAAAACCGTGGAATTTTGAGAATCAACACCGATTTTAATGAAAATTTGGATTTAAGCTATACTGACCATCTTCTTCAAAATCTACCCTGTGTCGAACCGGGTGAAAACTACCCCTTATTGCAAAAAAATAAAAAAAACGTAGATTTAAGCATATATTTGGTAAAATAAAATTTAAATTAATTATTTGTAGACTACTTGATATTCACGATTTTATAATTGATCAGACAGATGCAACCCCTGTAAATCATCCCCTAAGGAGTAGTAATTTTCAAAACAAGTATTAAAGATGTTTATTAAAATTTGAAACGATTGAAAATTGCGTCATTAAATTTGAATTACTGTTAGAATGAAATTATTATTTGCCAAAATGCTTCAACCCTTATAAACCACCCCCTGGGAATATGAATTATTAAAAAATAATTCTGTTTTAAAGATTTTTTTCATAAATGGAAATAATTTTGAACTGCATTTATAATGAATTGGCACTAATTCAATAATGATATAAATATTTTTTCAATGAAAAAAAATAAAAAAATAAAAGCTACCCCTTAAGACCGAAAATGTTAATTTTAATGAAAATTTGACACATTCGCAACAGAATCAACGTTACCGTTACTTGTATTGGGCTGGTCCATAGTATTTTGAAATTAACACCCTATAATGTGATGCAAGAATTACCACTAAAAGAAGCGCTATGCATCAGTATTATTGCAAAATTTATTTACACATTTATTAACATTATATTAAAAAAAATCAGTTGGTTTTTCGACGATAACTCCATCAATTTTTTAAGCAAACAACTTATTAAAAAAGCATTTCGTAAAGAATTTCAAGGGCTTCAACGTCATAATAATAAAAAATGTTTGCAACTCTTATTTTTGAAAAGGGGTGTGTTCAAAACGATTGGTTAGTGTATGCAAACTTTGAACCGCCATTTTCCTTTAATTTTTATGATACAATAATAAAAAATAAAATAACATTTTCGTTAAAGGAAATCCTACAATTAGTATTTGAAACATTTTTTCATATTATTAATACTTTTTGGTTTATTTACGAAAAATGCACATTTTTTCAAAATTACGAAAATGTCGTTTTCAATTTAATCAATCATTTTTTCTTAACTAAGCATTCCGAACCGGTCAAATCACATAGATCATATCAATTATATCTAAATAAAGTTAATTGCAAGTGGGGAGCCATTAATTTCTATTAGGGTTGTAATGATGAGGGTTCAATTGTTACATTAAAAAAAATAATAGGGAGTAACTTTATTATGGCCATAAGTCAGTAAATTCTTATGCAAAAGACTTTTATCAGAGCTCATTTGAAAGGTTTTTTAATGTACTTTAAAAAATTGTCTTTTGCGTTTTCCCCAAAAATATCACCATATTCGAGTTATTTGAAATTGAAGGATCTGAATTTCGGGGTTCTTCGAAAATAACCATTCTTCGAGGAGCAATAACTCCGTCGTTATTGAGTTTACACAGGTCTTTCAGATACGAATCTCTTTGTTTTTTTAGTAGATGCAATTTTTTTTATAATTTTTTTGAGTTGTTCATGAAAAATGGTCCAAAAACGTGGATTGTTTCAATGAAAAATGCAAAGTTTCATTCGCTAATAACTTGGAAAGTATCAACTTTACAAAAAAACTTTAAAGAACAAGAGTTGTTTAGAATTGGTCAATCTATCGTTATTTCGTAAAAAAAATCATTCCCTAGATGGGGTTATTTTCACCCCAAGGGCAAAATCCTGCTTCGGCTTAGGGTAGATTTTAAAAGGGTTATAAATACTACCTAAATCCAAATTTTCATGGAAAGCGACATGGATTCTCAAAATTCCACGGGAAAATGACTGTTGACCGGACTAGATGTCGTATATTTCTGGCAAATGGAGGCCTGGCATGAGATGTCAGTAATATGGCAACGTTGCTAAATTGATCGACGCTGTCAACCCTGGAATTGGTTGCTCGGGATAGTACGTCATAACATTTTGCAATGTGATTTTGTCAACTTTAATTAATTTTTTTCAAGTTTGAGACAATTGAAACAAAATAAGATCATTTCCAACAGAGTCTTCACAAGCTATCATTCAATTAACAATACTTTGAAAATTGTGTCTTTGCCCATTATCACAATCTATGAAGTAAGGCAGAGACAAATGATACGAGTCGAAAAGTGTGATACTCAATCATATTCGCAAGAGAAAGAACAATGAAAAGTTCTTGATTCTTTGAAAAAATTGTTTCGAGAAAGAAAAGCATAATAACAATTTTTCTGTACATTTGCAAATATTTCGAAAATTCTAAGATATTCCCGATTTCTTCACTCAAATCATTTGGTCTTCAAAACGCAACTTCTTATCAGTTTGACAGACAGGTAGGCATTGAAGAATAAACCACACTGTGTAGCGTCGAAACGATTTCATAGGGTCCAATACAAAAATAAACTACCACTTTGGTTCACACAGCATTTCGATTACTTTTTTTTCAATAATCATCAATGAAAATGACAAATCGAGTATGATGGCAAAATATATCAAAACAATACCACAATACCCAAGGTGCATACAAAACCTAACTGATGGTGTGAATACATGAATAAAAATATAATGAGTGATGTCTTCAACGTCCTTGATTCACCCCAGGTATTTTACAAGTCTTCATTCCACATTCAATGGTCTTGCCTCCAGAAGACATTATACGAATGCCAATATGGTTCTGTAAAAGCCATCGAGTGAATAAATAATAACAAGACAAACGATTCGCATCTTGAGATATGATGGGAAAGATTTTTTATAGGCCAATAATTTACAAACTTTAATCATAACGGGATCATCTCTCTCATAAAGTACGAATACTATTTCGACATGAGTCTTTGTTATGGAATAGATGGTGAGAAATTTACCCAATACAGTTTCGAAAAATGTTCATTAATTGGGTCGGCCAGTCAAAATGATATAATTTACAAATAATGTTGGTGAAGATTGTATATTGCAGGTTCCTCGTCTCTTGACATCTCTGGGTTCCTGCGTGATTTAACGAGAAGCTAAAATGCAAGGGTTTGATTCCTCTAGAGACATTAGGTCGCATTTTACACCCTAGGGTCATTCAAATATTACCACGCACACCTTAAATTGAAGCTAAGGGATATCAACGACCACCAACCACCAACCCCCGGTTCTATTACCGCCGTTCTTAGAATGGATTTTCATCCTGCTGGTTGGCCGTTAGAACATAAAATCGAACATTGATCTGGAGAGCTCAGCCTTACTGTGCCCGAAGCTCCCCTATTTCTAACCTAGGTAAAGGCGAAATTATTCACACAGATTTTTGTTGCATTTGTATCTTCACGTTCGTTAACCTTTTTCACTAAGATGTTAGTACTATGTATTTTCATGGTCCCATTTACGAATCCAAATTCATAAATAGATAATAATTTATAATAAAATTAAGAGATAAAAACTTTAAAATCAGACAGGAAATAGGTATTTAAATTGTGCAGGCGTAAATCTGTGCAGGCGATTAATGAAAACAATATTGTTTCTTAAATTTCCATTAGTAATTTTGAAATGGAATTAAATTCACCGATGTAACAACGAATTGGTCTGAGGAAATTCCCAGGTTCATTGTCAAACAAAGGAGATACATTGATCCAAATTTTACGTTTATATAAAAAAGTCATAAAGAAGAAGAGTAATAAATTGAACAAAGCGAGTGCATAAATGCATCAACATTCTCAAAGTAAATAGTAGTTGATGAAAGTTGCAAACTAATACTAATCCAAAATGGCTGGCTTCTGTGATTTGGATAAGCACAAGATCAAACCATTATTTTTTTCCTTCAGATGAAGAACGTTAGTCAAATTGACTTTGGATAGAGGCATCTTACGAGAAGCAGGATTTACCATAGGACCATTCTTAGGCGTTGAATCTTGATTATACAGAGTTACGTATTGAAAACGAAACATACTATTTTACTGGTTATTAGAAGTGATTTTAAAAAACGCTCTGACATTATTGGAATAGAATTCACTCGTAAAGCATTAGATTCCTTATCAAGGTGACAACAACTGGCTCATCGTACAAGTAATACCTCCCTTGAGAGATATTCTTCCCCAGTATAGAAATTAACAAAAAATCCAAACTCCTTCGATTTGTTTCCGAGATATTCCAAATTCAAGTTTCAAGTTTAAGGAAGGTTTAAGAAAAATAATCATCTACTCCTCTTTAGTGGGAGAAACACTAGCGGCCAAGGTCACCAGGGGCTAACCGCAACCTGGTGGTGGAAGACCTGCTAATTACACTAGAAAGGGAGGGGGGACGAAACACTTGGGTACGCAGATGATATAATCATTACGGTCCAAGGTAAATTCAAATCAACCATTGTAACGTTTACCCGAAGAAGGAAGTTAGAAAGCTCTGACCCTCCAAGATACCATCATAAAGCTGTCGGGGGAAGCCAAATATCTAGGAGTGATTTTAGACTCGAAGCTCACCTGGAACCAACAGCTGGCAAAAGTAAAGAATAAAGCCGAGGCGACGTTAATGATAGTCAGACGGGCACACGGGAAAACATGGGGACTAAATCCCAAAATGATGTATTGGATATACAATATTGTGGTGAAACCCCATGTTCATATATGCATCTTTGGTATGGTAAAATAGCCGCGGCTGAGTTGAGCAAAGTACAAAGACTTGCATACCTTAGTTTAACGGGAGCTATGAAAACAACACCAACATTAGCCATGGAAGCACTGTTGGACCTCCCACCGATTCATATAACAATCATGGGAGAGGCAAGAATCGGACTTCTGAGGCAACAAAAATCGAGCAATAGATAGGATCACAACAAGATAAAGGATATGGTGGGAGGCAACATTATTGAAATGGAACCAACGGACCACATGACTCCTAGATACTTCTTCAACATTAACTTCGAGGTTATCATAAAATATCGAAGGGAAACCTGGATGGAGGATCTGGTATACGGACGGATCCAAAACCAGGGAAGGAACTGGTGCTTGAATATACAGTGGGATACACTCACAAATAAGCGTCTCACTAGGAACAAACACCTCCGTATTCCAGGCAGAGATGTACGCTATCTTGCAATGCGCAAGAGAAATCAACATGAGGGAAATGCGCAATGAACGGATCAAAATATGCTCAGATAGCCAGGCGTCACTGAAGGCTCTTATGATCCCGAAGGTGACATCAAGACTGGTATGGGAATGCCGAGAAGAACTCAGTGTCCTTTCAGAACACAACAAAACAACTTTGATGTGGGTTCCAGGACACTGTGGCATCGAGGGCATTGAAAAAGCTGATGAACTAGCCAGAAACGGTTCATCAACTCCATATATTGGCCCAGAACCCGCACTCGGGATTACTAAATCCGACATACGAAGATGCATTCGGGACTGAATCAAACGAAAATAAAGGGAGAGGTGAAACGAAGCCCCTCTCATGCACCACGGGAAAACATACATTAAAGAACCGTCAAAACTGAAGAACTACTCAAGCTGAGCAGGAATCAAGTTAGAACAATAATGGGCCTTCTCAATGATCACAGCCCAATGAGAAAACACCTGTACATAATGGGCCTGTGCAACGGACAACTTTCCTGCAGACAATGTGGTAAAGGGACAGAAACCGCCAAACACGTACTGTCAGAATGCGAGGCATTAGACCGTAAGAGACAGGCAATATTCGGGAAACCCAGGCTAACTCACGAAGAATACGTCAACCGGTGAAAAACCTGTACAGACTGGTACAGGGGACTAGAGTTACGGAGTGGGTTCTGCGAAAGCTGAGATGCAGCCGGTGACAGGATCAGCATCCGAAAGGCAGAAAAAAAAGTTTAAAAAAACTGGATGAAGTTGATTGTAAATGTCAATGAAAGTGGTGGATAAGTCGGGAAGTGTCGGTCCAAAGCCTAGCAGTCAATAGCACGATTTGCTTTAGGATGGGTGACATGATGAAATTTACTGGCAGTGATCTCGACGGTGCATGTGATCGCATGTTCAAGGGTAATTAGTCAACATACTTTATTATTATGTGGTCAAATCTTGTTGATTTTAGAGCAGTTTCCCCAAACCAATTGCGCTGAAATTTGGTACAAATAAGTATGTAACTTCCGATGATATTGCATACCATGGAGGTCTGACCTCCCACCTGCATAAAAATAGTTGCATAAACTCGCCAAAATAAAATCAGAAAAATCCTTACAAATAGTGAAAAACACCGAGTTACTTTCACTGTAACCATGAAGGCTAGATAGTTAGTGCGCAAGACGTAGAAAGTCGTGCTGGAAAAAGTCTAGAGAATAAAAAAATTGTGATAAACTTGGCCGCTACGTAATTCAAATTCCAAATGATTTTACCCCTGCTCGCCTGAAGGCTAGATACAGAACGCGTTTGAATTCGGAAAGATTTCCGAAGGTTTCGGGCGTAGAAAATTGCGGCAAAAAAATGTCAGTCGAGGTGCACGGACTTCCTCTTATTCTCGAAAAATAATATACGAGAAATTTGTATTTTAAATCAAACTTTTATTAGTAACCAAGCGAAATAAAATGTAAAAATAATAAGTATTGTATGAAAAAGAAATAACACAAAAAAATGATATTTTCTAAAAGCTTGAAGCGTGAAACGTCATTACACTTGACATAAAGTCTCAAACTTTTGAGAACATATTAAAAGTTCTGATGCGTTTTTTATAATAAACATATTATTTTTAAGTTTTATTTCGCTAGTTTATCACTGAAAGCAGGTTTTTAAAAAGTTTTTTTTTGCGTTTATTTCATTTTCATTAAATAAAGTTGGAATTTACTCCCACGTTTTGGGTCGGTTAAACAACAGTTTGTTTACAATATGTTGTTATTTTTTTATTGATTTCATGAAAATAACCCTTCTCTTTTTTCTCTTCTCTTCTTCGACTAACCTAATAATGTAATAATAATATTTTGAGAGTACATTTGCATTTTCAGTTATAACTGTTTTTCTGTGGATATTTCACCTGGTACATCTTATCCAGTGTAGCTTGCCGTCAGTATATTCTATCGCTACTGTTTTCAGAATAAAATGGAATAATTTTCCTGGTCAAAACGACGAAAAAGTTAGGTGTTATTTCCAATAATCTAGTCACCTGTACCCGTATTTCATCTTCGACTGAAGATTCTGAACATTCCATTACTGTCTACACCTGTTGAGAGCAATAGCACAAAAACTCTACACCTTCAGCCTACTTTTAAAAAATGTCACTTAGTGAAAAGGCAGAAATTGGATACTTCATGCAGAATATAATAATATAATGAAAATATCTCTTTTGTTAACTTCAGTTGTATATAAAAGTTCTGGCGCTTCTCTCAATGTGTGGGCTTGTGGGGTAGAGTGTGGCAAATTTTGACAGTCCAGCAATACTTTGCATATGCAAGATAATTCCTTCGGAAAACGATTAATAAACCTAGTAACCTATTTACCCATGATAGAAGTCGTCTTTCAGAAATGCACAACAATTTAATAGTGTGTATGAATTCCTCTTTGTGCGCGTCACTCTTCTTTACTATACTCAGTGTCCGGCATAAAGTTCGCAGCAAGATTTTGTGAAATACCGTCACATATTTCAATTAACGTTATTTTCCGATGGGAAGGAGAAAGGAGGGAACATCCAGAGAGTGATATGATCATATCTAACAATATACCATCCATCTAGCATATTTTTCCTCGTGTCATACAGGGCGATGAAGAGAAAATTGGAAAAAAGTGGAAAAATTAAATTGATCATAGGTGGCTGTGATTTGAATTCCTGAATCAACATTCGATTCTGAACAATATTTTCCCCATCCTTTTAATTCTACCGTAAAAAATAAAGTGATGGAATCAAATTTTTTTGAAAACAAGGCATGTTTTTCAATATCGCTCGTATATATATGGTAGTGTAAAATTCAATTTTGGTATTTGCAATTTAGGTTTGGGATGAAGCAGAGGTTTTCATCAGGAATATTTTTTTTTTTGAGAAATCAATAATAAAAAAGTTTCCCATATGCTGCGAACTTTATGAATAAGTAAGATGAAAGTTTTCAGTAGTAATACCACAAGTAATTGAATTTTCGCGATAAGTCTGTCGATTCATTTCTGAACGACAGGACGAGTGGTGTTTTCTCGATACAATTCAGTTGAGTTCAGAAATGAAAGACAGACTTAAGATACATTCAATCACGAGTAGAATTTTATTAGACTATTTCACGAATCATTAAAAGTATTATTATAAACATGAACAATCAATTCATCATAACCATAATCAATCAAGTATAATCACAAAAAATGTATTATAACCATCAATAATTTATTATATAGTTACGATGCGACTCATTTTGACTTATTCGCCTACAATTATTATCTGTCAAAATGTCAAACTTTGCTTTGTCATCTATGGTTACATCGTTGAAAACACCAACGCTGACAGACCAATCAGAATTGAGAGACAGCTGGTGTTTTCGAGATAATACAAGTTGTCTTTGATTTGTAATTGGTCAGATTACGTGAATATCTTGAGAAGAGTGGAATAGTCATTCCAATTCTGCTAATATGACTGGAAACTGTTATCTACTCTAGATGTGCATTCATCATTTAAAATGAAATTGTTTCAATAAACCAAGTTATCATTATTAATTAATTATTTAATATTAATGAATTTTGTCTGTCGGTCTCAGATGAAAAATTTTCGTCCTGTCATTGATACTACCCCACAAATTCTATAAAATACTGTACACCACTACATACAGCTGCAGCGTCCAGCGAAACCGCTGCAATACGACTACTCAATTCCCAGAACGCGTCGATGAAGCAGGATCTGGAAGTTTCTAGACGTTCTAGATGCTATAGGAGTTCTCGATGATTCGAAGTATAAGTTGCAAGGAATTAAAAACTGTTGAGACCCGCATAGTATTTTAACAGTGTAGTCTAGGTGTCAGAGGTATTGATTATTGGATAAAGCATGTTTTTAGGGACGTTTTGGGAGGACCCAATAGATTTGCTGCAATTGGTGTCGGAAGTAGTAGTCATTGGATACAGACAGTTCCAAGGAAATGCTAGGTGGGCCCAAGAAGATTTGTAACGGCTCTTGTTAGCGTCTAGTTTAGTACAGGTATGGCGGATAAAATTACTGTTGACTTAAAGTGAGAACATGTGCAGAAGGTTAGTTGATTTTGTGAAGAAAATGGAACGTAGATACCCAGAGGGAAAGGAAGAAATATATATATAAAAAAGAAAAGGAGAAGTACGAAAAAAATAGAGACAAATAGATCGAGGAAGAGCGGTGGCGCAAAGAGAACCCACAATTTGAAACACGACCAAATTAAACTGAAGAATGTAGATGCAAAGAGAAACAAAAAGATGAAGCACGACGAAAAGAATATGTGCAACAGTGGGCATTGATATATGTTGATGGTGTACCCTGTATACGACGTTCCTTAGGTTGAGAAAACTGTATTTATATTTCTAGGTTTTATTTAAAGGATTATTGCCTTTGTGCAGACTGATGGTTATCGTAGGAGTTTATAACTCTTTACTCATATAGACTAAACAATACTTAGTTTGTAGAAAAATTAATATTTTTTTCTCAGAGCTTTCATTCATCTTCAGATTTATTTTTATTTATTTCCATATGTTTTGTGTATCACCAAAAATTGTTGAAAAAGAAGAAATTACTGAAATAGAGAGATGTCGGTTGATTGATATCTAATGTTCAATGCTCTCATGTATTTTTTTTTTCAATTATTTTATCATGATCCAAAAGTCCATCCTTCGAATGTTATGAGAAGGCCGTATTTTGTTTTACCCCCATTTCACCCGAGAAATGATTCAAACCACACCGAGTAAAGTACGACAATCAAGGCCGTCACAAGCAGAAGAAATGCTCTTCTCACGCCGTGTGATCTGGCTTCTTGAATAGCGAGTGGATGGAGGATAGAGATGGCAACAATTGTCGAACACGATGGTGAAAAGCACGGTTCACATCGGATGTTCTCATGGTATCGAGTGACATCTGGTAGCCGCACATCCTTTTCGAATACTTTGCACTACAAGCATGTGATCATGTGAGATCCCTTTTGGTTTTGTTGCAAATTCGTGCATTATTTCAATGAGCTTTTAATGTTTTGAAAATAGGAGATTCAACACAAATATGAAAGTTTCAAATGAAAATTCTACCACATAACCTGTACAGTAGGAAAATTTTCATTGGTAAGTCTGCCAGAATGACCGTTGAATTATATTTATTAGTATCTTGACAAAGCTTCTTCAAAAACTACTTTGCAATTCTTATGGGTAATGCTTTCTCCCCAAGAAGAGCAAAAACATGGCGCTATATATTTTATACCGAATTGTAGGAATTCTTGTGTTTAGGGTGCGTAAACTACGGTGAAAATTAATTCAATTTTTCAGTGATTTTCAGATATTTCAAAGGATACCAATTCATACCAATTCATGAAGGAAAATATTCATTGCTTCATTTCAATTTGAAATTGCATCCGTTCCCTGAGAAACGTTGTGCAAATGATGTCAGATATAATTGAATGTCTATAAGGGGAAGTAGTTGTTTTCTGTCATTTGCCTAATTTTTTCCAATTCGTGGAAATCTGTGGAGAGACGGGTATTTTGCATTGTCAAAATTATTTGTTTCAATTTAATTAATAGGTATATCCTCTGCAAAGACACACTTTTCGAACTTTGTTCAATTTGACTCATTGCAAAAATGAATTGAATCTCAATACAATAGGCAACGAAATATACTCATATTTTGTTACAAAAGACAGTTTGTACTTATACAAAGAGTATCGAAGGAGCGTAACAACAGCCAATACGATTCTTCCTGGAGAAGACTAAAAGAACCAATTATTGATATTATGCTTTCTGGATTTGACTATTCTTTAGAATGTCATTCATCTGACATCTCGTCTGTCAACAGTCAATTACATCAAATAAAAAAAAACAGTTTTTGAGAGGCCATTTTGAGACTATTGCTGATGATAATAACGGCCATTGAAAATGATGACATCTATATGGTATAGTTATTCTTAACATGATTACGATGGGCAGAGTGAGTTCAGCTTTTTTCTTGAAAAGGAATGCATGAGTTTGGTTTGTTTTTAATTACCCCATTAATTTTCTATGAGCTCTTAGAAAGTAAGCGATATGACCTTTGTCCGTAAAGCTGTGTAATTGACATGAGATCATGATCTCCTAGTGATAGTTGCATTTATTTGGAGAAAACTATATGAGTTTTTGAATTCAGCGTCGTAATTTTTTTCTGAAATTTTATCTACCAGTTATTTTCGATAGTTTCAAATGATCGTCCTTTGAACAAAAAAAAAAAAAAATACCAAATGCTGCGCTGGTCTCTATTTCAGATTGCAACACATGATACATGTTCATTTATTCTTGTGAAACATGTGGATTTCTTTTACGATTCTGGAGCAATTTGTCCTTATATGTAATCGTATTGATTGATTAATTGCTCCAGCTGAATTGTTTGTTTGTTAGTGGATTTATCTCTGTGAATTGACTCTTTCATTGACTACTATTTATTCGATGTCGTTAAAGATAGAATAATCATACAAATGTGTTTTAATCTTCCGTAATTTTATTGATTTCAAGTAAATACAGCATGCTGGGTGTCCGGCAGAAATAATTGATTTTATTTTGCAAATATCACAAGATAATAATATATAGTAACGTAAACCCAGTGGATACTTTGATGTATTCCCCAAAATATATTTCATCTGGAAACTGGCATATGTCATAAAGGATCTGATTGGATGTCTTTTCAAAAAATAGATGAGATATTCTTTTATTTGAATTCAGAAGACTGGTAAAATATCTGTTATTGAAAATTTTTGAGAGACAATTCAGATCACTTCAGACAAGCTCAGTTTTCCCACCCCGTCGTCAACATCCTGAAGAATAAAAATAAAAAACAACCCCTTCACAGGACTCGTTCCTTCCACGAGAGGTAAAGGGCAATAATTGCCAAGGGTTATGGTCTAATGAGTTCACAATTCCCCAAAATTAAAAAAACTACATGATTATCCTTCTCGCGTAAAGCTGAAAATGAAAAACTTCGTCCTCTCAGAAAGTCTAAGTAGATTTTCTGATTTTTTTGATTCAACAAAATCCACACATCAATATAACTTCAGTTATAGGTGTCATACAAGCGAATAAATATTTTTTGGGATTCTCCACAAGTCTGTGTTCTCCTCTTTGAATTGAGACTTTCAAGAAAATACAATGAAGAGAAATGATGTCTATTTTTTGTTCAATGTCTAATTTTGTATCTTGACATGGGTTTTTGGGAATTTTAACATTACACAGTCTGAAAATAAAAAAATGTTAAAATTTCGAAAAACCTACGTCAAGAAACAAATATCCTCCAAAAAAACAAACTTTCATGCATTGCTAATTTAGTATTTTATCCTTTCAAAATAATTTGGTTTCAGTTCGGACAATATTTTTCGTATTGTTGCTATCTTTCGACCCTGAGAGATTATTTCGAATTCAAATTATCATGAGTTGAGGAAAAATATCAAAATGTGTGGAAAAAATTATTGGAAATTTCATTGTTATCGAGACATTAGGATCATTTTGATAAAATTCAAAACATCACGGGGCCAGGTAGCCGAGTGGTTCAAGCATCATTATTTCAGTCACTGGCTGCCAGTCGGCGATGGTTCAAACCATGACGACTGCAGAAATTTTTCTGATGGCCCAAGAAAGTGCTAGGAATCGCACGTAAAAAGGTAAGACCTCGTTAATCCTTGGCTCGCACAAGTTTCGACTTCTGAGGGTTGCCGTTCGTAAGGGGACGACAGCTGGTTAACGGAAAAAACAATTTTAACAACAACAATCACCATCGGCGTCGGTGAGAATTTATTGTGTTTCTACAAAATTGCGGCGAGCACCACTTTCCCGCACGCATTTTAATTCAAAAAAATATCTGGCATGCGAAAGTTTTTTCAAGACTAGGTACATAAGATTTTTCGATAAATTGCCAAAATTATGGACTTACTCCATTTATATTAATATAATAACCAAATTTCGGATATTGCGCTTAATTTTTCCATACAAAAAAATAATAAAATTTTCAATTTATACCTTGATGTGTTTCATTTTGGTTGCCATGACGCCAAAGTTTTTATCTAGGTTTTTTTTCTCGTTATTTATATGAAAAAATACAAAAAAATGGAAGATTAATAAATACCCGAAAGCATGCTAGAAACAGCAGCTGCTGCCAAATTTATACGCAACAGAGACTTTTCTCGCTTATTTTTTGGATCTAAGCAAAATTATGAAGCCCAATACTATCTGATCTTGTTTGATAAATAATAAAAGCTATAGTTAAGATACGGTAAAATATTGATATAGGAAAATTCCACGAATTGACAACATTTGAAAATAATAATTTATATGCTTTAAAACAATAAACAAGAGTTTTTAGCAAAAACGACATTGCAAAATGTATGCAGGCGGCCACAAATGATATTTAACTACTAATCAAATTAGCCACCATATTTGGACTAGCAGGTCATTTTTTCGTTGTTTAAGAGTAAATTCGTTTGGAAAAATGCCTTCTAAGATTGCAGTTCCAGAACCTTAGTGCTCTACTGTCCATGGTTTCAGTAGTACTCTTCGGCTACTTTTTTTGAAGACTCTGGGAAAGAAATCACCAACATGAAAAGGCTAGGCGGCTGTGGCAGAGGGGAGCCTTGAAGATTCGGCAATTAGGAACAATTTTTGTCAATCACTGATAATACAGAAGTGGATGAGGACAGCAGTAAAGCAAAGGTAGGTACAGCTTGACAAATATAGCTATGAATCTGAATATTGGGTGCGCAGTAGAACAGCCTGTATCGTTCACGCATCTCAGATGCAGAGCTATATTTGTCAAGCTGTACATTCTATAAAATTTTGGCACTCAGCGATAATATAGAATACAGAATAGTATACTGGCGCGAGTAAGATTTCTATTTTACTAAAAAAACACCAACATTTAACATCAGCAATATGAGTATATAGTGCAGTATATTGTACGTTTAATATTAATATAAATAATAGAAAAAATCGTAACATAAATTTTGAAAATTAAAAACACATTTTTTTTAAACGCGTCATTTTAGCCAGGAATCCCACTGATTGACCAGGACCGACCGTCCGCGACCGTCCACCTACGACCAAAATTTCCAACTCGTATATTCTTATCGCACAACTCATACTGTTCGATCATTCTCGACCGTCCACGACCGGTTTTCAAAGACCGTGTTTGAAATTCCAACCCGCTGTAAATTTTGGTCAACCTCAGACTACCGTGATGTAATGCCCATACTCTAAATTATCGTTTAGACACATGTTTGTGATGAACTTCAACAGTTTTTCACATAGACGACAATTTTAATATTAATCGTGTGAATTGGTATATTTCCTATTGAAAAAATAAAGTATCTGACAGGAATTCGTGAGTACTATATTTACAATTTGTAGTACATTCAAAGTTTCAATGTTTTTAAAGCAACGGAAAAATACAGGAACCTTGTGGACCTCCGCAGAGGTGAAGAGCCACGTTAAATCAGAGTAATACTAATATGAGCAATAGAGAAGTCTGATCTTGAATTAATAGTATCTTACATATTTTTTACGTGCTGGATATAGAAAAAGGAGACATTCCTTGGTGCTCGGGAAGTAATTTCAATCAAATATAAAATGGGAATTTTTGTTGGTGTCATTTATGGACATTCAATAGTAGTTTTGAACCTTATTGATCTCTTAGTAATTTGGAATAACTGGTTTAAAATTCACCCTCTTGTAAATAAAGTTCTTTATTCCACACACTTTTTTACTTTTCTTCATTAATCACTTATAGAAATAACACACTATCATATCTTCACCACTCATTTCTACTCATTTTTTACAACAAAAGCATTAAAATTATGATTTTAACATTCTTTAGTTAAATAAATGGAATATACACATAACCTTTTGAATGTCAAATCAAGGACAGATTTACAAAATTATTCTAGCGGTCGGTCGTAGATGGTCGATCAGTGTGAGTTTGATTTTTGGTCGAAGGTTGACGGTCGCGAACGGTCGGTCCTTGTCGATCAGTGTGATTCCTGGCTTAATGTGCTTCTAGAAAAAATTTTGATCCTAACCCTCGCGGAAAGTATCTTCCCTCCCCCTTCGCTGCTTGTCCGAACTCCGTCAATAATAAAATATTTATAGATTTGTTCAATTACCGCAGAGCTAGAATTTGATTCCACCCATTTTCAACTGACGTGCACTCAAAACGTTAGTTATGGCTAATTACCATAGCAGTCGATGCCAAAACTCCAAAGAAAAAAAACGTTAGTTGAGTCAGTTCATACACATACAACCCACTCTCAAAGTTACATCTACAAATCGGTTGACAAATTCCTCTACACCGGTAGGTGCATTTTTTATTTTCTCTTCAGCATCGTGACTGTTGAATCCTATCAAGCATATAATCACGTACACATAAATGTTATGAAATGTACCGATAACTTTTACTTTTGAGCTACTGTAGATAATAGTATCGCCCAAAGAGGAAATAAAAACTGAACTAGTAGACCTCACGACCTTGAGCGATTCAAGGCTCTCCAAATTGATTGTTTCAACTTTGATGCAGGAAAGATATAAGTTGAAACTAGAATCTTGTCAGAAATGATACGTGTGAATCATCAGAAAAAAACACTAAGTAGTTTGGTGGGTCAAGATGAATAATGATGGAATTTCTTGTGACTACTGACAATAATTGATAGTTCTGCACTTACTGAGAATCCTTTCACAAGAAGGCCTCTACAAATATTCATGCCACTCACTCATCCAAAGGAAAGAGCAACAATTACGAGTGTAAAAAACAGCTAAATACACGTTGAAATGCAGAGAAATTAACTGTAGACAAATGAACATTAAAACAATAATCATGTGAAATGGGAACGATAAAAAATCAAGAAACGTCACCATCGTGGGAACATGTGTGTTCTCTTCCCGTGGAAATAGGCTGCCTTGTAAGGCCGAATGAAGGCCGCAGTTACTACGAATACTATTAAGATTATTCGGAAATCTGATTAATGTAGTTACTGACACCGAAACTTTCCCAAGGAAACTTGTACGTTTTCAGTTGATTTTGCGTCTTGTATAAGTATGAGTAGTCAAAGACATAAAACAAAGAAGTGGGATCAAACAGTCCATCTATCTACAGTGTCATCTTCAGAACACGCACCATATGGGAAACTTCTTTATTATGGGTTTTTCGACAAAAAGTTATTCCTGATACAAGTTTGTGCATCCCCTATATCTAAATATGCACCAACCGAAATATAGCAACAAAAACACGTAATCTTGTCCCAGAGTTGAAAAAAATGTTGTTGTTAAAATTGTTAGTTACGTCAACCAGTTGCACCCCTACGCGCAACCCTCAGATGTCTTCGAGAGACTTGTGCGAGCTAGGCAAGACCTTACCTTTTAACGTCTGATGCCATGCACGAGACCGATGACTATGCTGGGAGTTGAACCCACGAACCTACGCTTGAGAGGCGAACGAACGCTCTACCAGCACGACCACCGCGGTTATTTTCGAAAATATCGAAAAGTTGTTCATCAAAATACACCTGGATTTGAACTCATGGCCATCTAAGTAGAGTTTAAAAAAAATTCAAGTTGTCAAAATATGACATTCTTTCCCATAAGCTTGTGACCTAAAATTCAAACCCTCCAAGGTTAGGTTAGGTTAGGTTTGAACGTGCGTGGGCCCGTATCAGGCCCTCTACTGCGGCCAATGGCCTATTGTGGCTCACCCTATGGTTATATTTTTCCCAGTATATTCAATCTCTTGACGAAATTGAGGAATGCATTGGGAGAACAATTTACCAGGTTTTCTGGCCTTACTGTCGTATCGCCAAATATTGAGAATCTGGTTCTGCCCGCTGCAGGGCATATACACAGAATTTATTTATCCGTTTCATCATCCTCCATGCATAGCCGGCACTCTGCATCTTGTGCAAGTCCGATTTTATGCATGTGATGTTTGAGTTTGCAGTGGCCAGTGAGCAAACCTACTATAACTCTGAGATGCGCTCTACTGAGTTCTAACAGTTTGTCAGAGTCCCGTTTTTTCCTTGTACAAGCAATAAATGCTTTGGAATGGACTAGGCCCGGTAGACTACGCCAGTACTCGAGTCTTTTATTGTCTGTCCAAGCTGTTATGACATTCTTGGCAGTGCTATAGGCTAAACCGATTACCGGTTCTGGTCCAATGAACGTTATTTCGGCCCCCCCTTTTGCTAGGGCGTCCGCTATTTCGTTTTTTTCTAGGCCTGTGTGACCTGGTATCAAAGCTAGGGTAACGTTGTTGCGTTGCGCTAGTCGGTTCAAGGTGTCTCTGCAGTTCCATACTGCTCTAGATTTAAAGCAGTTGGATTCAAGCGCTTTCAGTGCTGCTTGACTATTTGAAAATATTTTTATTGTTTTTCGTGTGTGGTGTTAATTTTCCAACTCTCTTGCACACATTTCAATAGCATATACCTCTGCCTAAAATATCGTGGGTAGTTTACCCATACTGAATATGTGAGTGTTTCACTACTGGGTTCAGCCCATTCCAGCTCCGACCTTCCAATGTTTTGGAACCATGGGTAAACCAATGTTAATTTGTCCTACATAGGTCGGTTTCATTCCGGAACCAGTCTTCTCTTTCTGGAAAGACCACAGTGTGGGACGTGTGAAGGTTGATAGTTGTAGGCATGATGTCTGAGGTCATTCCCAGAATGTTGTGAGCTATTATGCCCTCCAGCATGCTGCTGCCTCTCATGACACATGCCTGCGGTAGACTAATTGCCGCGTGGTAGACTGTATGTTGCCCATCTTGCCTCTTTCTCCAGAACTATGTGGAGAGGAAATAATCCAAGGAGGGCTTCCATAGCTGCCGTTGGCGTCGAGCGAATGCTTCCAGTAATCGCCAGGCACGCTTGTCTCTGTAGTCCGTTAAGTTAAGCAAGGGTCAAACAGAATTTCATGAAATGGAGAAATTTCCATGGCAACGCAATCTATCAAAAATATTTCGAAGATATCTCGAGGTATCGGCCCAACAATTCACCCAACATCTAAAAAAAATTCTAGGGTCCCTCACATTTCCCAAATTATTGGTAAACATTTTTAAATATTTCCGGCTCTAAATTCTCACCCTGTACAATGAGAACGATTGCAATAAAAAACCAGACGCCAGTGAAGTATAGACCAAGGATGGCGCTTTCCACCTTTGGTTGAAAATCAGACAACGGCCAAGAAATGTCCAAGTTATAGCTAGTCAAAATTAGGCAATTTTTTGGCTGTCCCACTTCATCTGAAAAATAGTTTAGATAGTTAAAAAATAATACTCACTTGTAACGATTCATTCAGAGAGGAATAACTTGACGATCTACTTCCCAAAGGTTCTGGACTGAGACTCCCATAGGAAACCGTTGAACTCAAAGACACAGTGTCAGCTCTACTCCTGTAGGGAGAAAGCTGCACGTGTTTCATCATCTGAAACAAAAAATAAAAATTACGAATACTTCAATGCGATAAATAGTGTGGAAAACTGTTCCTCTAGTTTTCCTGGAATTCTCAGGAGGAGGAGAGTAGTAAGCCTTGAACTAGTGTTTCATTTTAATAGTTTGTAAAAATCATCGAATGAAAATTGGTTGTCAATAATCCAGCCTTTCGCCTATTTCCTATACTATATGAGTTTTGTCGGCAAGCATCGAACAAAAAATAATACTGGTGATCGGCTGAACCGTAAAACTAATCTGCAAATAGTCACCTGTTTGATTAACATTTATTTTGCAGTTGTTGCAATGCGTTTTCTTGTAAAAAAATTGCGATGTGTTGGGCAGGGGTGATTTGCTTGCCGACGAAACTCCTATAGCATAGAAATTTGACGAAAATCCCGATTTTCAATGATCCTTTTTCATTTGATGAAATTATGGCCTTGCGCCGAACGTGTCCAATTCCACAAGATGAAATATTCATTTGTTTTACATAGTGAAATGCCTTCGATAGAGTTTGGCACGATGGGTTTATCGCAAAACTGGTTGATGCCGGATACTCCACACCAATGGTCAAGCTGATAAACTCCTTCCTAAGAGGTCGACATTACCGATGCAAAGTCGGAAATGCTCTCTCTTCACGAAGGAGGCTAGAAGCAGAAGTACCACAGGGAGCAGTACTGTCGCCACACCTGTCTTCGATCTACACTGCAGACATGCCTATGTCGGACAACCCCATGATCAAACTGGCACTCTATGCAGATGACTCGGCAATCTTTGCTGAGTCATCCCATGAGAGAGGAGTAACATCGAAGCTGCAACTTCAGATAAACAAGCTGGAACCGTGGTTCAATCGTTGGAAGATCGGAATCAATGCAGACAAAAGCAAGGCCATACTGTTCACGAGGCGACGTAGGACACCCGAGGGCCATGTTACTATGAACGACGAGATAATTCCATGGGTAGACGAAGCCGTATACCTAGGAGTAACCTTGGACAAGAAACTCACGTTTCAGAGGCACGTCTCCCACATATTAGCTATAGCGAAAGCCGCAAGGGATAAGCTATATATATAGGAGCAACATGTCACTCGAGTTGAAATTACGCATCATCAGGACAATCCTTCAACCACTCCTGCTATACGCGTCTACTCCTTGGGGGCAATGCGCGAACAGTTATAGGCAGAGAATGCAGGCCTTCTTCAATGTCTGTCTGAGAATGGCAACAGATGCACCACGATATATGCCTAACAAGTTTATATATCGAGACTTAGACATCCATCCGGACTACATCGACAGACTGATCAGGCATCACCTGGGGACTACTCTAGACAGAGTAGAGATCCACACGAACCCGCTGCTCACGGAGCTCCTCGAGAACAGACGTCCAGTGAATCAGGAAGACAACGACACCTCTGAAGAAGTAAGACGGAAGCGAAACCTTCGGCGACGCCAACGTCTACTTCAACAGGCTTAAATTTCGATAATCATGCTTTTATGTTTCAGATTCCAAGAAGAACCGACCAAGAAGTAAACTCAGTAAATTCAATACACAACACTTGGCCCTCAGCCAAGTGTTTTCAGGCCTTCAGCCAGTTTCAGGGGGGCACCATGCACATAAGTAAAGTCATTGTTAAATTCATAATTCAACTCATGTCAGATGAGAGTGTTTCAGGACAAGAATTGGCCGAGCTCTCCATATCAAACGATCAGATTTTGTTATTGTTGTTATTTCCGTCAAACGATTGCACCACTACGCACAACCCTCAGATGTCTTCGAGAGACTTGTGTGAGCTAGGGAAGACGAAGCCCTTACCTTTTAACGTGTGATGCTATGCACGAGACCGATGAATCGGTGGATCGAACCCACGACCCCACGCATGCGAGGCGAACGCACTACCAGCCGACCACCACGGCGTATTTTATTCTACTGATCGCCAATCATCAGGATGAGGAACCGCTTTAACGGGCGGGGGTGGTGGATGGGGGGTGAGCTTTCGAGTACGTACGAGTGCTGGGGCGTTCATTCTTCCGGGCCTCAACCTTAGGTGGTGCATGGTGGATGGTGAAATATGTTTGTAAAAAACTGTTTATCATAGTGAGTTTCTCATTTCCAAATTGATTATTGTTCCTGTTCATTATCAATTTTATTTGAAAATTCGCAGATCCGCAAATATTTGAATATAAAGTAAATATAAAATTCGCAGTAAATAGAAAAGTTTATAAATTTCTATTTTGGATCATTGTTTACTTCTGGCATCAACTCAGTGAAAACAAACTAAACTTGTACTATTTTCTATTGACTATACAACATTTCGAGGAATTGTTTATCATCGACAAAGTTTGCAAAATACTTTTACGCATTTGGGTTCAACTAAAATAGATCACAGCAAATAATTATTAATTGAAAGAGAGCCTAAAGAAATTTTTGGTTCTTTCGAAATCGAATGACAACTTGTAACAGAATTGTTGCTCCTCACTGTGCTGGAAAATCACTTCATTCCGGTGTATTCAAGTACAGACAAGGCAGCAAATGGAAAATACTGAAATAACTCATTTACCTACTTCTAGGCTATATTGAATATTTTTTACAACTGTATATTCGATCAAATATTTGTAAGATTTCGAATTGAGGAAGGCGTTTCAGACACTGTCGAAACTCAAGTTGTCCCTTAAGGATGTTCGGTTGGCAAGCAGACCAGGTGTCGGCGGCTGAAACTTCAGCTAGCATTGGACCAGAGTGCGTAAACACATTGTTTATTTATTTATTTATTTCCATACAGGCTTAAGCCTAATTACATGGAAAAATTCGAATTATTAATTCCATATACACAAATAATAATAATAGTAGAAACAATAATAATATTTTCCCAATTGAAATAATGAAAAAGTCCTTGCTATAAGATGATTAATTGCAATCTATATCTTCCATTTGGTTAATCTGATTGACAAGTCGAAAAGTGAGGAGCTCTAGATGTTGCCACCAAACTCACTTTCCGCACCTTAAATAATTCTGGACATCTTGTTTGATATGCCGGGTCATTAAAAGGTATCAATTCTAAAATACTCGAATCATTTATTTCATTATTTATACATTTATACAAGAACATCATATGTGAGACTTCCCTTCTGATTTTTAGTGGTACTATAATGAATTCCTCCCTTAGGTATGTGGTTCTTATTTCTTGATAGTCAGCTCTCCTCTTATTTTCTTTTAAATATAAATAACGTAGGAGTTTGTGGTTGTGAACTCCAAATATCTGATTCCAATTCTAGTTTTGGTCTGAATCTTTGGGTATTTCTCATGACAAACCCTAACATCTACAAATCTCATCGAAATTCATCGAGAAAGATAGAGCTTTTCCAATCATGTAATCTAATTCGATTATATTCTTGTTCAGCGAGAAGGTTACCACATTACACTTTTTCATGTTAAAATTAAGACCATTTTTAAGCTCTATTAGTGTATTTTAATGACATCTTTTTGAAGTTCGACACAATTTCTGATTTCTTTATACATTTTGAAGTCATCCCCAAAAACCGCAAGAAATAGGCGTTGAGATTTTTCTAGACTAGATGCCATTTATAAACAAAACAAACAATAAGGGTCCCAAATTTAATCCCTGCGGTGCACCAGAATTGATATCCTGAAACTCTGACGGTGTGCCGTTATATTTCACAGTGAATTGTCTATTTTGTAGATAACTTTTAAAAATATCGTGAGTAATACCAAAGTTACCTAATTTATTTAACATTTTTTCATGATCAACTTAATCGAAAGCCTTCGCGAAATCTGTAAATATATACCTACTACACAAAATAAGGTTCAGCTATATTGTAGTAAACAATGTATTTACGCGACCCGGTTCGAGACCGGGAGCGGAAAAACATTTTTTCCCAAATGTACCAATTTCGATAGGCGGTCACATGGCATGTTGAAAAGCAAGTGTGGTGTAAGTTGCCTAGATGCCAATCCCGACGTCCTGATGTGTTGTGTGTTTTTCCGGGTTTTTCTACAACTGAAAAATGAATACGCCGCCAAAAATCAGTAAGTCACCCCGAAGGGCGACAGCTAATAATAAGCCGTCTTCTATATCCCCTTAGGCCATGTCTTTGGGTACACCCTACGAGTGAGTATTCCTATTATTATAATTTCAACTTAATATTTTCCAGTCGGCCCTGTCTCCGAAGCTCCGAAATATTCGGAAGGCGCACTGGTCTCAACATTACCTCAATAAGCACTCCCCAAACATGGTGTAAGCAGCTATTAGATCCAAGAATTATGTGACCTGAGCAGACGAAGTAAACCAATGCAAAGATTTCTGCAATATTACGGCAATCCGGTAAGATTTTTAGGATCCCTATGATCAGAACCACTATTTGGATAGAATGGTTTGCGTAAAACTGGCGGAGTTCAAAGAGAAGATCTCGATATTTAGTATGTTTTTTCTCCTCCTTTCTGACGATATACGTTACAACTGAAGCGAAAAAGTCCATAACAAAAATCGACCTACTTTGGTGGTCGAATTTGCCGGAAGGTGGACAATGAGTAGTTTTAATAGATATTGGGCACCTCTCGTTCTCCACAACGGACTCAATATATTCCGGTGCATAAGGAAACAGAGGTGTCTCGTCTATACCGTACGAGTGTCGTAGATGGAAGTACAACACTCGTAGCGCCGCGTTATGCCTGTGGATATAGGCTGAGACCGCATAAGCTGAGCATGCTGATAGCAAATGCACGACGGTCTCAGGTGCCCCACGACACGCCCTGCATCGGGTGTCAGGGACGTCTATACCCATCATGCGACTACGGTAGAACAAGGTATTAAAAACACCATCCTGGCAGGCCATTACGAACTCAATTATTATTATTATTATTATTAAAGTCAAAATTCACTCCAGGCTCCATCAAAATCAAACCGACACTTCGCAACTGACATCAAGATTTAAAAAAACAATTGCTAACTATTGCAGTATTTGCCACAGGATGTTTGTTTCTCTGTTTTAGTAACTAACGTGAAATTGTTCATGAAGGATGTGTGACCTTCAGTTTATGAATTTTTTATGCACATCAAGAGATTACTGTGAGTACATCCTTTTCGTGATGAGAAGAAACATTCACCATAATACAGGTTCCGGGTGGATGCCGAATGGATTCCAAGGTAAGCGTTAATCATTCCGGAATATTGATAATTCCCATGAAAATATGACTCACTCAAGCGATCTTTCACTGAGCGAATTCTCAATATAAATTTTCAATTATAGAAAGCAATAAGCTCGAAAATAGACCTAGGCTCGTTTGAACGAACTTCCAGGAATGTACCTTCTCAACAATGCAAGTAGATTCTGTCAAAATAATGGAATTTCCACGAAGAGTGACAACAGAAAAGGAAAATGCTATGATTACGTTGACTTTTCTATTTTCTCAATTTCAGATCCATAAGTTCTAATACTACTTGGTGAAAACTAATATATAAAAATGTCAAACTGAGATGTTTTAACAAATTTTTCACTCTTTCTGATTATCACAAATATCGGATAGATTCCTGTTTGTCGTCATTTGTAAGAAACGAAATTAGACAAAAAGTTAGAAGAATTCTTCTGGACTTCAAGTGTCTAGAAACAAAGAAAATATTTTTTTCTACGACAGTGCGTCAACTAAGCATTTACGCACTGCTGACAGTGCGTAAAGTAATACTTTTTCGCACAAGTGCGTAAAAAAATCACCTGTGCGTAAAATCATCAACTGTGCGTAAAGTAATTCTTTACACACTGTTCTTACATTTACTCATATACAGTATTTTGCGTAAAATATAACTCGGAAGTCTTTATTTTATAATACGACGACAATTCATATCATTAAACATTCAAATTAATGATATAATTGCTACAATTTGGCAATATAATAACTATTGAAAAAAAAACTTTGTATGGCACACTTTCGTAAAGGGCTTTTTTTGTACTCGCGTGTTTGTTAAACTCGGCTGCGCCTCATTCAACAAACTTCACGCTCATACAAAAAAGTCCTACTTTACGAACTTGTATCATAAATAGCTATATTTGAATCTGTTTTGAGTCACGACGTTTCAAAAAGTTATTTAGATATACCTTGTCGAAACAATCTCATGCTTTTTTAGGCCAATCAATAGAGCATTTTTTCGGAAGATGAGGGGAAGCGTATTATCACGTAACCCGTTCATTTGAACAATTCCCCTTCTCCCGGACTCTCCTACCACTCGGTTCAGTCATGTTTGCATGCATTTTTCACCCATTTCGCACCATTGTAGCGCAAAATGAGAACATACGTGTTGTAGTACCATACTTTTACTTTCATAATCTGTTTGAGAAATTGAAATCGGTCTATCACTAGAGCATCCAAGCACGCTGCAAGATAGTGCAAAAAAATTAAATTGTAATTGTGCCAAAACTAACGATCCGACAGCGCCGTTTTGTGCAAATGTTAAGTACACATGATTCAATATTTTCGTGAGAAAGGCCAATCCTACTTCTTGAAAAATGACGGAGTTATGAATTTTCCGGATATTCCAGTTTTTCTCCGTTACTAATGATTCGACCAGGTCGTAAAATATCCCATTTCGTTCGTATTTTAATTATCTACAATAATTTCCATAGGAGCAATCAGATTGCTCTATTAGTCTTCATTTTATAGGCAAAACATTAAAAAACACGTTTTTTGTTATTTAAATGTTTACAACTAATTAATAAATGACAGTTGCGAGTCGAAAACATATCAGAATATAACTATGCGGACTGTCTTTCATGTGATGGCATAGTCGGATGACAACTGGTATTTTTGTTAAAAACTCGCTCATTTTATGCTCTATTGCTTGGTGTCCACATTTATTTTATCAGCTATTTTTCTAAAACTTGGATCATTTTTACATTTCGAAGATATTGAAAAATCCAGTTTTTACGGACATCATCTATCGATTTTGAAATAAAACATTTTCGAAATACACATAATTTTCTGGAATCCAGTGATGAAAATTCATTATAAGAATGATCAGTTTATCTACAAAGCCATGAAGAAAATAAAATAAATCCAAATACTCAAAATAATGATATTACTAATTCAAGGAATAATAACCACAACTAAACTTTTTCAACTCAACGCGTGTTTTTTCAATAAAATTAGCATCTTCAGGTGCTGGCGCTTTCTAATCGTACCTATTCTACCCTAATCCATTACCACCACTTCCCCAAAATTAAATGGAGTACTGTTCTATCATGTGCGAAAGCACCTGTAAAATTTGAGAGCAATCCGTGATGATTTATCCATTTTTTTTACGTCAACCGTAATCGATACGCCACTGCATCATTGAATTTTAGGAATCATCTGAGCGGAAACATATTGCAAGATATACAATATGATACCGTCAGAGTTCAAAGTTTCTAAGTCCAATTGAAATTTTTTTTATTGAACTTTCTTCAATAAGTAGAAGTAATTAATGAGATTGTTGAACTGGTTAATCTGCGTTTTCACCAATTTGGATTGTTTAGGCTTCAGTATTGTTCACAGGGATGTTTATGGGTTAAGTGCGGTAGAACAACAAAGTAGCATTCTGTGCTATCAAGTTGAACTTTGCCCTTTATTTTCATGTTCACTGGCATCTTTTTTTATGTAAATTTAGTTGTAAAATCAGTTAATGAAAATAATAAAGACGATATTATTATTATTATTTGCTTGAATATGATAACATGTAATTCTGTTGTGCTGTGATTTGCAAAAATATTTCAATTATTTTTGCCATTTTGGAATGTGATTAACATCCCAATCTCATTTCTAACCCGTCCAGATCTGCTGCCAGTCCCAAGTCTGATCAAGAGGGGGGTAAAGGGAGCATGCATGGTTCAACGTGGACAGTTTCTATCCAGTGGCGTCGCGTTCCTACCAATTAATCAGGTAATTTCTTTATTCGATTTTTGTAATTCCTTTTGCCCTCTTCATATTGTGTACTCAAATTGTTTCACCTATTTTGAATTTTATCTGCCCTATCTAAACCCTCTAAATACATTTTCTAACCTACTCATTTTGGATTTAACCATGCATACAATTTTCTTGGATTATTGACTTAATTATAAAGTCATATCGAGGAAAATCCTTTATTGATGAAAATATTTTTTTTATAAATATGTAATACCAGGATTTGTAATTGGGACAGTATTTTATTACCACTCTTTTTATCCTCATTGGAGGTGTCTATTGCCTAACCAGGACTAGTGGTCTCTCAATTATTCGTATCAGAACAGGAAAATTCAAGAAACTGTAGCATCCTTACTGTAATGCTTGAAACTCGTATATGATTTTTATTCAGAGGGTGTTCTGTGAGATTTATCAACGAAGTAAGAAAAAATTTAAAAAAATTTTGTTGAAAAAGAAAGTTCGTTGAACTCTGCTGAACCATCACAAACCCTAATCATTCAACCTATCCTGTCTCATAACCATCGTCAACTCTTCCTAGTCTTTTATCACATCCATCAATCACGTGTATCTTGGCTTGAATTACCGCGCATAAACTATAAAAGAAATCTATTATGAGCGTAAATATCTTGATGCATGCGGTAGGTCATTATTGTGTCGTGAGGAATCTTTATTAGAGTCATTTAGCAATAAAAATAACTTGATGGTGTTGGCTAAGTGGATACTAAATTGAAAAAATTAAAATGTTCGATATGTTATGAATTACGATGCGGTAGTGGGTGATTCTCTTGTCTCGAGATCGTATTTGTTCATTGCCCGATATGGCCCAAAGAGTTGAAGTTGCTGTTATGACAGCAGAATACCTTAATGGAGATCATCAGTTGCGAAGCTGTAGAAATTTTACAATTCACTGTAAATATTGTTTCTATGAGATTACATGATCCCATATGGGCATTGCGTTGCCATGCATATACATGTGAAGTTACATACCTCATGCAATATGATGTAAAGTCATAACTTGACTTTACACATACACTCCATGTATTATCACTTGTATACTTATGTAATTTTCTCTATTATTCCAGATTTAATGGCAATATCTACATGTTTGTTTAGGTTATTTTACCTCATATTCAAGTATTTGTGAGGAAAAAAACATTTTTTGTTGTAAATTGAACTTGGAATAATATGCATTTTTCCATACCTCAAATGTGATTTTCCAAATATTCCCCGATAATCACTTGTATTTTCATGTAATTTTCCCCCAAATTACAGATTTATTGGAAATTTTTACATGTCTGTTTAGGTGTCTTCCAGCATTGACGGTGTCAAAACTAGTATCGTTTTCACTATCTGGAGTAGATAAGACTGACTATAAGAACATAAAACCTCAATAACTCACTTCTGAAGTCATCCATAAAAAATTATGAATGTAAAAACTTGAAAATAGAACAAAAAATTTTGGAAAATTATACATTTTTCAACGTTGAGTGAATTGAAACATAGTGTACCGTGAAAATATCTATCATTTCTCTTTTCTGTTACAGTTGAAGCGAAATATTTGATAGATTCTGATGATTTCAATGATGTCATAGTGATTATGCCAGCAGATTCAGATTTTTTTCTGCCTCAAATGTAGAGATTACAGAAAAGTGTTATAGTCTTCTTTAGAGTGTGATATATATTACAATATTCCATAATGGTAAAGAGAGGAAGACGAATTATTTATTCATCATAACATTAAAATACATTGTTGTATACAGAAGAAAAATAACTAAAACTCTCAAATCATTTAAATATCTTACTTTATACTTCAACTCTTTGAAATGAATGCCAGATGCCCAACGATGTTCATCGTACCAATATAAACTGTGAATGAGGATTGGATTGGGCCGAATGCCGGTAGGTGCGCATGGCGATAGTGTCATGGAAAATTACATTTAAACAAAGGATAATTCACACATTACCTGTAATATTCTGTAAATTGGCGTCATTTCGCTGTAACAATACGTCGTTTTACTAATTATCACATTCATTCACAGTCATCATGTAAACCAGAGGAAATTATATGTAGTGCATTGAATTACATGCTCACTGTAAAACACGGGAGAAATGGAGGACATTCACCTAATTTTACATTAAAATTTTAAATTAGTTGTGCAATCAAGTTATATTACAAGGAGGAGTATGTATATATTACATTTTGACATGTATTTTTCCATCCACTTATTACTGTGAGGGAAGAAATATCGATATGGCCCAACCTCCTCAAAACGCAAAAGAATCACACTGGTACAACAATTCGTAAACTTCTGCAAACTAATCATCCTTCTATACATGGACCCTGGACACCATTCACTTTTAGAGACCCTGCCTTAAACTTAGCTATATTTCCAAATAAAAAACTACCAGGACCTGAAAATTTGTGGCAATCAAGTCAAGATGAGTTGGTAGAGCTGTTCAGAGAACAGAAACTTGAAGAACTAGAGAATGTGAGAGCAGTAAATTGAAGAATTCGCATTACATTAAGTTTAGTTTGGGTAGGTTATAAATATTTGAGTTATAGCATCACTACTGAAAGAAGAATACCTGTGATAAATAAATACCAAAATAAAACCAATTGTGTTCCTAAGTATGACACACAAAATACTTCGGAAGCTCTTCGGAAAAATCCTCGGAAATATTAACTTGTTTTAAAAGAACGGCAGACCTGTTAGCGATGAACAGGAGCCAGTTGAGAAACGTTACGGGACTCCTGACTGGTCATGCACCAATGAAGGAGCACCTCAACAAAATGGGAATGTACAATGTAGACCTTTCCTGTAAACTATGCGGTAGGGATCCAAAGACAGTGACACACATACTGTGCTATTGCGATGCACTATATCGCGAAAGACAGGCAATCTTCGAACAGCCATCTGGCGATCCAGAAATATACAGATCACACCCAGTAAAGGACTTGTATGAACTCGTACAAGACACGAAAGTACTAGATTAGGTACTGTGACAGTGCACTACATAGGCATGATACAATGGGCCAATAGGCCTAAGTGTCACCGGGGGCAACAACCTGACAGGCCTAAAGGTGGAGGTTTTAGTGAGTAGCCCTGTGAATCAGTGGAGTCTTAGTAGGTCTGCAGTCTTGAGCCTGAGTCTCCACCTCTCTGTAAAAAATATCCTCCACCTCAGCGAAAAAAAAAAAAGATGTGCATGTTTTGCCGTTCCAGTCCCATTGATATCATCATTACTGATCTAGATATGACGTCATCGACATTTTTCCCAGATGGCAACCTCCACTTTAGACAGTGCATTTTGAAAGAGCATATTTTTCTACACGCAGCGCATCAAAAGTTTTATCATGTTACATACGGAAATTTTTGAGAAAAATATTGTTACAAATTAGAGTACTTTAGATTAGTTTTATCAAATGATTTTCTATTTTTAATGTTAATTTTTGCAATCAATCTGAAAATACTGGATATTACCGAAACAGTTAAAGAAGAAGTATAGGGCATTGCACATGAAATATGTCTAGAATTGAATGAAGAATCCAAAAATTGACTAAAATACACCATGTTGCATTTGAAACAGGAAGTAGCCTGTAATTTGATTATTAATCTCTTCATGGGTTTTCTCGGAATTTATTGCGGTAGTATAATCCTTTTGGACCTGAAGGGACCAGACATTCCTGCATTTTATTCCAATAGTTTGGTTGTAAAATAAAGTAGTGGACTTATTCAATTAGGGATTAGATTTGGTGTGATCGTTAACACGTGCGACAGAAGAGGTAGGTATTCGAAAAGACAAGCAGTTGGTTTTCTATAGGGAAATGTTTACTTGAAGTTTTGAAGGAAGAGATCAGATTTGGATGGCATTCCAGTTCCAGTGTTATAGACAAGCAGAGTGTTTGCATATTGCCGTCCTGATCGGGTATTCGTTGTCAAGTTCTAAACTTATCTGGCTACTCGGAAATATATATACAAATGATTGTGAAATCGTTTTGGATTAAGAGTTGCGTGTGCATATTAAGTGTTGATGTCTGACTTCGAAATTAATCAAAATTAATCAACACAAAAGCTCCTACTCTACTGTCAAAACGTTAGCTTCGACAAATATATTAAACGTTGTTTCAGAAATATTCATTACAATGATTTTTGTCAATTATAAGATTAAGAATACAATTTATGTAATGAAAAATATTATTTCAGAGGTCTTTATAAAAACTTCTGACGATTTTTCGCATATTACTTAAAAAGTCCCGTATACGATGCCTCTAACTACATACAATATAACTTTATTTTCCACCATTAAATTTAGATTATTTATATCCTTAATAACGAACATACGTTCATACGTAAACAAATTCGTTATCGGTGCATTTGTTTTCATCCAATTCCTTTTTTTAACCTTTTGTACATCATTACTGAAATATTACACAACACTGGCAACAGAAATATTTCGGAAGAGATGAAAAGAGACCAATAAATCCGAACACAATGATATCCTTGTGAGACACAGTGTAATTTTTCGTTCTGTCAAAGAATGGCGCAGAGTTGTTGGGTTAACGAGATGATTTGTTCCAAGATAACCCCAGAACGTATATCAAGCGAGATAAGGGCGGGTAAACAGCTTGTAGGCCGGAACAAGGTAGGATTAGATGGATATGCATACCAAGAAGAGGTGCCAATGATATGGAAATATTTATTTTCACCGAATGGAAATAATTTTGGTCGCTATTTTTTAGCAATTAATGTTTGTTTTAGCGTTCATAAATCCTTCTTGCTCGGCTGCAGAATTTGACTTTAATTTTCATAATTTTTTGTGTGCACCCAATAATTTTAATATCTCACAAGGTAGCCCAACTGAAAATTTTTAATACATCAAAATAGTACCCCAGCAATTGTTACTTGTAAAAGCTTCGTACACCTCAAAAAATTTACTAAAATATTTTTGTTTGTACATTGAATTACTTAACCCACTTTAGACTTCTTCTCCTTTCGTACACCGACCCATTCTTCCTTATGAAAATACTTTTAGTGAGGAGTAATTTCTTAGGATGATTTAACCAGAATGAACTATGTAATGTAGACATTAGAGTGCGTGGAAATTGATAATTGGCTATATTAATGAAGATTGAAAATTATAGAAAAGTAATTGCAATCTCGTCCCTCATAATCTATCTATCTTAGAAGGATAGATTTTATTTCAAAACGTTACATTATTATGTTTGTTGCAAGTCAGAAAGATAATGAAAAATCAATAAACAAGTTGTATAATAATTTAAATTTCCATTTTGAATGAATAGAGTTTCTGAGACTTTGATAGTCTGTACCGAGGAGGATGAGCAGATGCGAATTTCGTGTTCTATAATAATTGACATCAAAATCTCAGATTTGTATATTCCTGAAACTGAAAGACATTTAACAAACAACAAAGGTAAATGTAAAACAATGGCGTACCATATACTCTGTAGCATTCAGAATTATTCAAACTGTATTTTTCTGCAACAAGAATACTCTCATTTTCACACGCGAATTTTCACATCAAAGTAGCACATAATTTGTATGCGAGTGGAAAAATTCATAGTATGCACTCCTCAAAGCATCAAGATCCAAAAATTTTCTAAGTTGTCTGAAGGAAGAAATATTCTTGCATAATAATTTTGACGTGAGCTGACCAAGATAAATTTTCGTCGATGGTCAAACCAAGTAATCTACTATTTTGATTGTTATAAACAATTTTGCTACCGAAAAATTAATTTCTTATGTTTTGTCTGCGTTCAGTTTCTATTGATTGTAAACATTTTATCTATTAGCATGGTCCGAAGCATCACCCTTCTCTGTTAAGTTTTTTACTGTCACAGAATGAACCATCAATTAGCTTCCTCAGAACTTTCGAGATGAAGAAGACTGAAAGAAGAAAGTGAAGAATTGTTATTGTCATTTCCGTCAACCGATTGCACCCCTACGCGCAACCCTCAGAAGTCTTCGAGAGACTTGTGTGAGCTAGGGAAGACGCAGCCCTTACCTTTCAACGTGTGATGTCATGCAATTGGCTATACTGATTTGAAAAACATGCTTCTATCACTCCAGTTTGAAATGAACCATCCAGATTATTGTCAAGTCGTGTATGGTTATATATCAATTGAATGAATTTATCAAGCACATGAATTGAGTGAGTTCTAGTGATTTTGAATTGAAATCAATATAAAAGTCACAAATAATAATTTGCAAAAAACTCGTGGTGCATTTTACCTAGAGGTTAACAAAATTGGTAAGAAACAGTTCATAGTCACCAGACCTATAACAGGTGATGATAATCGTCGTCACACTTATTGAAATGGCACATTACTGTAGTAATGTATAATTTCGAAAGCTTGTGCAATCTGGTCTGCGTTATATGAAAATAGTATAATATGGATTAACCACAAAATGAGGCTAGGCCCATTTTGCACGAGTATGTACTAACCAGACTCTATAGTTTATAATGCATTAGTTGCTAAGCAACAAATGTCAGGTTCGCTATGCAAAATGCAGCTACTTGTGATTGAATTTACGATCGTACAATGGACATATTTTGTTATTGTAGAAATAGTTAATTTTGTATTAAGTGCGTAAAATGAGTGTTTTTTTAATGGCACATGATAGTGTTAGTGGCCGAGACCGCAGGTCGAGGCCAAAATTTCTCTATAATATGCCATGAAAACACGAATTTTATACACGAAATATAAACAACATTTTTTGTATAACTGTTTTCAGTAAAATCGTATTCAAAAATTTTTCCTGTCTGAAAAAAATAAGTCCAAAATAACTAAATAATACTTCTCTTTTCCATACATGTTAGGTTTAATGTTATCAATACTCACAATACAATTTCACAGCATCCAGTGGTCTTTCTGTGTCGTTACTATAGAAACGGTTTGTTGGCACGCCGCGTGTTGCTTCAATTTCGAGTTATTTTCAAGGAGATGGATGTTGATTATGATAGTGGTAGCGATACCCCATCAGATATATCTGAGAAAGCAAATGCAATAGTATCTAACATGTTGCCGGCCAAATCCAAGTTAATATATGAGAAAATATATGACCAAATATATGACCAATTTCGTGAATGGTGCAACAAGAAACATGTAAAAAAGATTTCTGAAAATGTGCTTATATGCTATTTTGAGGAAAATTCAAAAATTGTAAAACCTCCTACGTTATGAAGTGTCTACTCAATGTTGAAAAGTACATTGAATGTTAAGGAAAATATTGATATAAGGAAGTTTTCAAAATTGGTCCCGCTCATTAAGATCAAAAGCGTCGGATACCGAGGAAAGAAATCGAAAGTTTTATCAAGGGATGATATCAATAAATTCATTCAAGATGCTGATAACAAAACAAATTTACTTTATACGTATATAATCAAAATTTTGTAAGATTAGTAGTCATTTCAATATTTTTTATTTGTAGGTTGTCCTAATTTTGGGTATCAGCGGTGCTTGTCACCGTGAAGAATTATTACAAATAACTGTTGATGCCATTGAAGATGCTGGATCTATATTGATTGTTAAAATACCCGATACGAAGACCTATTGCGCAAGAACGTTTACTGTTTCAAATTCTGGTTATATTGAGTATACCGCAAATATATAGCACTACGGCCGCCTCATACAAAAAGTAACAGATTATTTTTGAAATATTCGTGAGAAAAGTGTATTACCCAACATGTGGAGATAAATAGAATAGGAGAAATTCCCAGCTTGTTTGCAAAATGGCTTGGACAAGACAAGTATAAGAGCTACACAGTTCACTGTTTCAGAAGCTCTGAATCTCTTCTGGCCAATGCAGGGGACTACATTCCGAGGATTTATTGAAACATTCTTAGCCTACTATAAAACCAAACAAAATTTCAATGACAAAATATTTTATTACTCAACATATTCTCCTCCTAATTGGATACATTCATTACAGCAAACCTGCAACGTCTCTAGACCTTTAAAAAATTTTTTTTCTTCTTTCTCTGCAAACCAGACCTCCACAGCTTTTATTACCTCCTCGTTGGAAGAAAATTCACGACCTTTTGAACTTTTTTTAGTTGAGGAAAGAGATGATAGTCGGACGGAGCCAAATATGGTGAATAAGGGGGGGTGCTAGTAATTCAAACCCTAAATCACGAATTTTTTGCATGACAACATGAGATTTGTGTGCAGGAGCGTTGTCCTGCAAAAACAAAACACCTTTGGATAGCTTTCCGCATCTTTTCTCTTTTATTTTTTCCAGTAGAGTGGTCAGTAATGTCGAATAGTAATCTCCAGTTATTGTTTCTACCCTTATCCAAAAAATCAATCATGATTACTCCATGGCAATCACAAAAAACTGAAGCAAGAACTTTTCCAGCAGATTTTTGGACACGAAACTTCTTAGGTTGTTAGGGGCGAAATTTAGGAAAGGAGAGCAGTGAATGTGCAATGATGTGTCACGCCTCTAACTTACCCAGTAGCTCAGTAGGCGTGGATTCGACAATAAAAATTGATTTCGATAAGATTGAAATATGGGGTTAATTTGCTAGTGAAAAAATCTGAAACCACCCTGATGGAATAGGACAACCCACTGCACTAATATTACTAAAATATTAAACAATAGATACCTGTAAATGGTATAATAATAATATATAAATATGTAGAGGTTTTGTCTTCCCTTACGCTTAGATAACTTGGACCAGAATAGAAGAAATAGTCATGTCCCTTACTAATAAAATATATTGATCGTTACACACAGTTCAGCTCACCATACAAAAGAAAATGAAATTAATGTAAATATGAACCACCAAGATGAATTCAAGTGAATGCTGTGATTGAGAGAATGGTATTGTTTGAATGTATCAATATGAAACCTCCAGTGAGGGCTATGCCTGTGACGTCACGATGATAGCTTACAGTTATGGATACTTACGCCTTAGGGGCAATCTTATTCTAAACTTATCTGATACTATGTAGATATTCTCAAGCATGCCAGTTCACCAATTATTGTGGTTGTAGTTCATCAGTGCCTTGGTGTATACAGGTGCACAGTGGGTACGACACAATCAATCAAAGTACATGTACAGCTGGGACGAATAGCGAAGGAATGCTGAACAACAGATATACATCGGGACAGCCACAGTGGTGCAGGAACAATCACAGCAGTGGAACAGTGGAAAGACAATCGTGTAGCAACGAAACAGTGGAACAATCACATTAGTGGAACTCCAATAATCGGTAGCAGAGTAGTAGCAGGACTAGCCGCAGCGGAGCAAAGTAGTAGCAGAGTGGTAGCAGGACTAGCCGCAGCGGAGCAGTAGCAAAGTGGTAGTCACAGAGGAGCACCCTAGAATAAACCCTACCAGTCTGACTTTCGATTACACTTTTATGGGGCTATAAGTAGAGCCCAAATGCAAATACTCACCTCTACTAAGTGGGAGGGTTCTGATAACAGCTTTGATGGTCTGTCTGCTGTCTGATAGCGAGTTTCTCGTTCCAGTGGTTTCACACAATGATGAAGTGACTTCTAACCTCAAAAATCCGCAAAGCGAAAGGAGATTTCTCAAAAATATATAGCGTCAAAATTCGCAAACAATATGAGAAACTCTCCTGATATGAATTTTCCCAAGATCCATCAACGATGATCAAACTTTAATTGGAAATCTTCAAAATAGGTCAGTCACTCATCAATATCAAATAAGGAAGAGGAAAATATATCTCAGATGTCAAAGTCAAAACTGTCAATATCTGACAAGGTGCTTTCTTGTTCGTTAGTGTTCGGTGGGAACAGTCCAGGATCTAACTCGAGCTACTAGGAGCTATGAAAAGAACACCTTAAGATTCAGTGTTGCCAACTGAACCAAGACGAAAACGCCAGCCTCTCAATCTCAGAACCAAACACAAACAAACAAACAAAAGGTCAAGTATTCTAATGTGAAGTAGGTACCTCAATGACACAAGATAGAGATAGAGTAGGAATGTTACGGTTTTGTGTTCTAAGCTCAAAACAATAGACTAACCATAAGTATGTTTACAAAACAACGCTGTCATTCCGCAAAATAGAACAACTGATAACTGTCATTAGCTTAAGGCCGGTTCATGTCCGCTAGAACTAGTACGGCAAAGGTAAGTACTAACATTCGGAACAAGCTATACATGACAACGATCAAGTTGTCATTTTGATACAGTGGCGTACAGAGTGGAAAGTGTATATCAATGACAGAGAATTTCTGATGTTATTGTATTAAAACAGAAAGGGTTTTCTAGTGCAAAATAAGCCCGTAACAAGGTCTTGGAAAACCGGAGTGTCTCCATTCCATCGATTGTTGCTTTGTTTCTGGATCGTAGAAATTTACCCAAGTCTCATTCATAGTAACAATTCGGTTTAAGAATTCTACATCGTTTTCAAATCGAGCACAGATCGAACGCGATGCTACTACCCTTGCACGCTTTTGGTCAACATTCAAAAATTTGGGGATCCATTTTGCAGCAATTTTTCTCATGTCCAAATTGACGTGAACTATATGATGAACGCGTTCGTTTGAAATATTCAGTGCTTCAAATATCCGTTTTAGCCCAATTCGACGGTCTGTTAAAATCATGTCATGAACTGCATCGATATTTTCGGGGACTGACACAGAAACTGGCCTTCCTGATCGGTCATCATCTTCAATGGAAAATTTACCTCTTTTGAAGCTTGCAGTCCAATTTTTCACGGTCGCATACGGAGGACACATTGGTCATCAAGGGTATCAAGCATATCTTCGTAAATCTGCTTACCTCTTAACCCTTTTAAATACAGGTACTTGATGATGGCTCGATACTCCAATTTTTCGATTTTCACAATTTCGGTGGACATATTTTTTCTTTTAATTTATTGCGTAACTCTGGTTTACTTTTTGGACGTCAAACTTTACACTGACACTTCTAATAAGTTATAGTTGGTTGCTATGGTAACGCAATATTTTGTTTATGCAGGGAACTGGTCTAGGCTAACTAGATATCAATACATCCTCGCATATCCATAAAACGTCACGGTGGCTGGAAATCTACTTCCGTAGGAGAAGCATACATAGAATATAGTTCGAATAACAAAATTGAGATTCCTAACAAAATATTGAATTGTCCATCTTCTTCCAAACAAATTAAAATATCTGATAAAATTGTAGAATCAACTTTTCAAGAAATATCTAATGTTTCTGATCAGCAGCAATATGGAACATCTTCGGGAATTTATGTTGGAAGTAATTGTTCAAACTTTACTTTCAATTATTATTCCAATAAATGAAATTGTTTCATGATGAATCAATTAATAAATGCCTGTGTTAAAAATAAATCCTTCAAAAAGTAATATTTCATGTTTATTTTATGAATAATTTCGATAGTGAAAAAAGGTCTTTTTTCACGGTGAAAATAGGAATTTACGTAACAAGTTCAGAAAATACTGTTTTTTTGGACGAGTAGACCAAATTCTGGGACGAGCGTTAGCGAGTCCTGGACGTCTGCGAGTCCAAAAAAACTGTTTTCGGACGTCTTGCGTATTTTTTCAGCAACCATGTAGAATAACAAATCAATGAGAAGCATTTAGTCTACGAGACTAAGAGAGGTCGACCTTCGCCCATCTGTTTAAAAAATTTGCACCACCTTGAAACTTTTTTATTATCGATTTGTCAGAAAATTTTATTCTTAATAAAAATTGGTGCATTACGGAATACTTGTATTCGAGTTATCAAAATTCTGAATTTCCAAACGGTGTACAGGGGGAAATAAAAAATAGAATTTTGATCAAGAGTAAACTACCCTGGCTGTGATTCCAAATTTGAATATTTCGAACATTTTAGATCTTATTTGTATTATATACTGAAATTCGAACAGATGATAGGTACCAACAGTAACATTCTAATTCTCATTTATATTAATATTTATATTAAAATTCGAGCACTTCCCGGTCTAGTCCGGGAAGTACGTATATACTTCCCGGACTAGGCCGGGAAGTGCTACTTTCCCAAAGAAAAAGTGTCCGGGAAGTGAACACTTCCCGGATGGTTGCCGAAAAAAGTATTTTTTTTCACGGTTAACACAAAGTTAACACATTCAAATTTGGAATCACAGCCAGGGTACTTTACTCTTTTGAATTTTGATAACTCGAATACAAGTATTCCGTAAAATGCACCAATTTTTATGAAGAATAAACACATCAATAGAGATGCAGAAATGTCTAGTTTTTTTGACAATTGTGCAAAAAAGTTTTATGTGACCCGAAGTATTAAATAATATATCTCACACTCAGCTATGATACTCAAAAGAATAATTTCTCGTAGAAAATTTGAAATTCTACTCTTCCACTATTTCAAGCTCATAACAATATCGATTTTCATTTTGTGTAGGTAAACTAACACCTATTTTCGTTTATTAAATCGTCGCTGCTTTTTGATCGACCTCAAACATCCGGTCATTTCACTTCGATCACTATCCAGAATTCAAAATCCGATATATTCCAAGTTGTCGGCCTAGTTTTCAACTTTTTGTTCGTACCACAGCTATATTGTGAAACCGCAGAGATTTCGTTACATGGAGATCGTAGTCGGACAAGGTATTGATTACAACTCGCATACCTTCGAATCAGTGTTGGGTGAGAGATTGATACTGGTCTTGCAGCGGGAATTGTATCATGAGCATTCGAAAATATGAGGTGCGCCTAATATTATTGACGATAAATAATAGTGGGGGTCATCGATTTCTGGTTTAGATATCAAGATCATTGTGTGGCACTTTACAGACTTTTTCATCCTGGTAGTCTGAATTACTCTCAGTGACAGGTGTTCAAATAAAGCTGTTATCGAATTGACTCAGTGTACACGTTAGGTTTATTATAAATACACTAGTAAATTTAAAGTTACGAATATAGATTTGTACTTTTTTTATATTGCTTTCTTCTTGCAAAGGATCCAGCATATTTCTTATGGGAACTGGCTCTCCGTGAATTTGGCTGAATTTTTAAATGTTGTTGTTGTTAATATGTTAATGTTATAGTACCTACCTACATTCGTCGGTCCCACGCCAAAACCGCGAATGTGCAAACAGGGTTCTGACTTCAATATATAAAATGCTAAATTTCTACAAAAATTTTCAATGCCAAACTGACGAAAGTGCTATTAGGTTGTCTACTGTGAACGAGAGTGAATTTGCGAATGTGAAAACTTACCAAGGTTTTCAAAGCAAGAAGCACGAATATTCTAGTTTCCGAGATTGAAATAAAGTGAAACTACGCACTTGCCACCATTTGCAACATGTTAGCTCGTTTGCTTTCATGCTTTGACCTGTTTGTGGAAAGATACGCACGATCACCGGCTTACTAACTGGACACTGCGGCATTAAGGAAACACCTACTCACCATGGGAATAAATAGAGAAACCGTGGACTGTAGACTCTGTGGTGACGAGGAGGAAACAGCCTCTCACATCATCTTCGAGTACGATGCGCTGCTCAACAAGCGCAAACGAATCAACCTAGAAACAGGCAGGAATCCGAAACACCTAGTAAATAGACTACTAAACCTGGTGAAAATCACAGTCCTACTCAACTAGGAACCACTGACGACAGAACAATACAATAGACCCCAGCTGGTCTCCAGTGTTAAGGGAAACCTCAAGGTAAATCCGGTATCTCGCTCGTCAGCCTTTAACCAACCAACCAACCAACCAACCGTGGGAGGGTAGCGTGGCATTCGGCTTCCAGTCGGTTGATCTCGTGTGCCAGGTAACTACAGCATTGCCGGATCACAGATAATACCGTTACCTCAGACTAGTACTGATGAATAACTAACCAGTAACCACCAATGTTTCATAACAGGCTTGCTTGTATGAAGCAACGCTGACAATATATCTATGTATGTGAAAAAATCGGTGCATCTCTACTTCAATAAATAACTATTTGCCAATATGCCATTGCACAGAATATAACATTCTATATTCTGTGACGCCAGTATTGGCAACGCAGCGCCGACTCCCAAATTGCTTCGAAACGAACACAACGGAATCCGGAATCAATTGTGGTAGGTTAACAATTAGCAAGAAAATTAATGTTCTCTTTGAGTTATAACATGCATACTGAGGGTATAAGTATGTATGTGTTTCAAACATTATTTAGTACCTACCTGGGTCAGTGATAATACACATCGTTAATGTAAAAACAAAAGCGGTAGCAAGAGACTCAAAAGAGATTGGTCGAATACCAATACTTTTTATTGAGATGAAGCAAACATGACTAAGCAAACGAAGTAGATAGAGGCAAGAGGTATTACTTTTCCTCGTACCCACCATAGTGAATACGGAAGAGTTTTTCAGAGCTCGATGGAATTCAAAATCACAGTAGGTAAGCAGTAAATCTTTGAAAATAATACTTGTTTCTCACTTAATTTTGTATACGAGTAATACCTACCTACCTAGTGAGAACCAGAACTGATGTTATCACAAATTGTAGTAGGCATATCTAATTTTTCTTTCCTTGTTTTCTTTGACTTTGACTGCTATGGTCATTAGCCATGTGTTCTGGATAGGCCTTGTTACTAACTCCATACGCCACCTTAGGAGCAGTACTCATAATTTTAACGCAACAGTGAATCATGGAGGATTATTCCCAGCCGACACGAGCCTCAATCATGCAGACTTTCACATCTGAAAATGAAAAAAGATCGCACCGTTTGGGAATCGAACCTGGAACCTCTCGATTACTAATATCTACAGTATCGATGTTGTTGTAGTAGTTTAAGTGATTTATTACACATTTCATGTTGTACCTTTTGAATAAGAAATGTGAAAAATTTATCCACAATTATGTATTACACATATTGTGTATGAAAGTTACAAACCTGGGGAAAATTTCACCATAAACCGAAATAAACAATCATTGGAAAAAATATACTTCAACCAGTTGTACTAATTTTCAACAATTGTAAACACTATTTACACATTTTTTTACACCGGTAAAGGAAAAAATATCCACAGGGATTTCTTTCCGTGTATATTTCAAATTTAGAAATGCCTTCAAAGAGCTACTTTTAGATAGGTAATACATTTTATACATTGGAGAAATTTTACAATGAAATGTTTTAAAATATAAATTTCCATTCTATAAGCTGTTTTTATCAATATTTTATCAGGTTATGAATCAATAAGTCAATGGCTGTTTTTGTCCTTATTCTATTAAATTAGGTTCGTGTATTTTACTCTTTGAATGTTTGTCAGTTATCTGGTATTTTTATCACTTTAATCGCTCATCGTAGCTTGAATCTATTGTAGACTGCAGTCATTCTGATTTTATATTCTATATCCTTTTTCTATGTATTTCATTATTTGATTACGCTGTCCGTGAGATTTTACATCTTCGACTAAAAAGCTCTTTTGACTTTTGAGTCAACAATTATTGCACGATCATGGTAGACGGACGTAAGTGAAGATGAACATAACAAAACCCATTTTCCTTGTAACGAATTGGCTATAGGTAATATGACCATTGTTTGGACAGTAATCACTCTTAATAATAGCATGCAGCCTCAGCAACACGTGTTTTGTCTCGAGTTCTATCACGAGGTGAAGGTTAAAGGTCAGAAAAGCAGCAATGTACAGGATTAGTTCAACTTTTAACGAGGAACCGTACAGATACGATGTGATTAGGTAATAATACGAGTGTACGTGCATATTTGTAATCTCTTCAGATACTCCTTCGATAACACCTACATCAAAATATTCCTGTGATTCAATTTTGGTTCAAGTAACAAAATCTACAGGTTTGATATTACCCAAATTTTCTAAATTTTTTAATTCCGACTCAACTTTATCACGAATACCAAATGGCAATGGCCTTGCTCTAATAAATTTATGAACAACCGATTCATATCTCAATTTCAGGGATACCGTACCTTTAATGAAAGTTCCTATTCCTGAAGAAAAAACAGGATTGTATTTCTTTATTAAAACTTGTATATTTTTTTTTTGTAAAATTTGTTTTTACGAAACTCCCAGGTTTTCGGAGAAAACCCCTCAAAAGCAGAGCTTGTGCGAGCAAGGGAGATCCGGGACCTACAGTTTAAATAAAAGTGGAATCCGAACCACTTCAGCTCAGTGACACTCAACAAATCTGTTGAAAAATTTGTCTAATTGATACTAGAACGTATAGAGAAATAAAGTCTCTACCGAGAATAGGAGGACCATCATTGTTTTATAACAGAAATATTCAGCAACTTCTGAATATCATTATAGCTGACAGTAAATCTACACATTCCTAAAGCAAACATTTTTTCTCCCGTATAAACACTCAAACTTTTATTTGATGACAATAATTCATAATTTGAAAAAGTTTGTTTCCAAAAAATATCTGATATAGCTGAAATACTTGCACCTCTAACTAGTTGAAAAGAATAATTTTTACCAAAACTTGTATAATATATGGATTGTTTACAACCTTTTTATCCGTAATCGAGAACAACTCTTCACATTCAACAAAATTTTGAATGGATCTTGGGTTTGAAGTTCCTCTTCAATTTTCTTTCTTCGTACACATAGGAGCCATAAATATGCCCTTAGTACTACCACATCACTACCACAACACGCGCACTATGATGCACTCCTTGTTCGGGTTTTGAAAGGTTGTTTGCCATTGAAATTTTCCTCCGACGCCATTTCTGCCATTGCAGTTTCAATCACCTCCGCTTGGAGACTGAATTGATTCTTTATCAAATCCCACGATGAATCGATCACGCAGCATTATATCTATTACTGCTTCCTCAAATTCACAGTTGAGAGCAAAATTTCTTACTCTTGCCGCCCACTAATTGGCCCTTTCATAATGATTCTTGAAGGCTGCAAAATACTTTGATCTTGCCAGAAATAAAGACTCAGACACTTTTAAGTATTGGTCAAACAGTTCTGTGCGCTGTTGGTAACTTTTTTCCTCCAGGAACCTCGGAAGACACAGATTGTACATTAGCTTGTAAGCATCTTCATCCAACATCGCTTTCTTCTTTCCATCGGCGATCTCGTTTACTTGAAAGTAATTATCAAGTCTACGCTATCCTGAGCACTAAATTCCCGTACTTGTTCATAATATGATGGATATGCAAACGCCATTTGTTCCGAATTATGTTGCGAACAAAAAATAAAAAATCCAACGTTTTCACTTCATACCAGTTCTACACTTATTATGCAGTGTTACAACTCCTCATCGCCACTTTGTTGCGTACTGATAAAAATAACGAGACTTGCTTATAATAATCTAAACTTATATTCACTTTTAAAATTCCAATAATAATCGCCGTGAAAAATAAATCTCTCTCCCTCTGTATATCTTGAACCTTGTTTCCTAATGGCGCACTTGTCCAGCACTCCCTCTGTTACATATGATGTAAGTATAGAGGCGTCGTTCTGTGGGTGCTATAGTCTTGCTCTAGGCAATTAGGCACCCATATAAATTTTTTGTTCCTCTTGTTTTCTTTCTTTCTTCTTTTCCTATGTCTTTCTATTTGGTCATCTTCTTGTGTGCGTTAGTTTAGCGGACATAGACAAACAAAGGATAAACTTTACTCGTTTCGGAGCAGCGGCTAAACATTTCACAACCCGAAAACTGCCTCGGATAAAAACAAAACCAGAATAGGTAAGTATAATAGTTGGGATTGATTTTTTTTGTTATTAGTAATTTTAATTTATGTAATGTGATCTATTGTTATAGTTTGATACTATTATATGTTAGGAAGTTCATTATTAAATTTATGTTTTGTTGATTCAGGTGTCTTAGGACTGTAGTGAATATGTGAAAAATATATTCATATATAGCTCCGATATAAAAAGATGGTAACATAAAACATAAAAATCAGTCGACAGAAATACAAAAACATTGGTAGGTATTCTATCTGTGATAAAGTACAGAGATTGGACAATCGTATTGATAAATGTTATACTGAGTGATTAACTATTAAGATATCAATATATCACAGTAATAATACGAGTGTACGTGCATACTTGTAATCTCTTCAGAGCCTCCTTTGATAACACCCACATCAATATTCCTGTGATTGGTTCAAGTGACAAAATTATATAAATGTAAAATCAGAATAAGTTGAATCTGAAGCGAATCTGTCGAACCCAGGAACCGTCTTTTATCATGATTTCGGAGACACTGTTGGTAAATAATCTCATAGACAAATTGTAGGAGTTCTCTAATTTTTGATCGAAACAAAAGTTTGGCTGTGATATTCAAGGAGCACCACAAAATGCCAATTGTAGAAGCTTTTCCAAGAATATAACAGTCATGACTGTAATGAGGGACATTAGTTGTTTTCTGTTGAAGGTGTCCGCAGACAATAACCCTTGTAAAGTCCGGAGTTTTTATTTTTCGTCATTTACTTTAATTTTTTAATTTTTAATGATCATATGTATCGTTTTTCCTATTTACAACAATATGCAGGGCAAATGATCTACTTTTAATAGGCCACAGTTACTTAATATTGTTTTCAATAATAATTACAGAGAGAGAGAGAGCAAATTAAAATTTATATAATTGATTCAATGTAATGAAGTGGGTCATTAATTTTCATTTGTGCCAAATGTAGAATGTAATCAACGTTAACTGAAAGTGTTGAATGAGTCAGTTCAATATTGTTCCGTTCAGATTTGTAACTATAGTGAGAACTAATTAAAATAATAATTTGCATATTCTAGCAAATAAACAAAACTATTCGTGAAAATAGTAATTTTCAAGTTCTTTATTTATACCTTTTAACCCATTTCATTTCAGGTTCATGAGGTAGAACAGTTTTATACTGATCATGCGCCTTTTATCCTTATAGGCTATAGCATTTTGTAATATGTTCGAGTCATCAAATTGGATAATAAAGATTTTTATTATTATTATTATTATTAAAAGGTATAAAAACGCGTTTCAGACAAAAAAATGTTCATTATTATACTCACTCACTGTCATTATACAATTGAGTTTTCAAGGTTAACGACAATAAAAATGAAGACGTTATAGTTATTAACGTTACAAGGCCGATATGTAGCAAATAACGGATGAGGTTGAATATTGTAATTCGAGGCGCAGCCGAGGATTATAACAACCGAATCCGTTATTTGCGTATCGGCTGTGTGTCGTTCAAGACTTTTCGTAATCCCGCTGAAAGATTACATTTTGATTACGAGGAAAGAACAAACTACGTACCTCGTAATTCTACAGAAAAATCCCAACATCGTGTTGTCATGGAACAGCTCAACAACATTACAACAATATTATTGTGTTCGCGAGTTCGCTTTAACAACGACCATGGATGAAATTGAAGAAATTGAGGAACAAAATCAAATTTCTTTAGAAATATTGGGAGAATCATGTGCAGCGAGTGTTGATTTACTGCCGAAAATAACTCAAGAGCGATATAAAAAAGTATATGAAAATTTTGAAGAGTGGCGTACAAGCAAGAATGTAAAGATGTTTAATGGAGATGTATTATTAGCCTATACGAAAGGAAAATCAGAGGTTTATTATCCTAACTCACTGTGGACCAAGATTTCAATGTTGAAACTTGCTTTGAAAGTTTATGACATCGACATTTCAAGGTTGGATATTTTAAATCGTACACCATATTAGAGTATTACCTACAGAAAAGGTATTTTCAGATTTGGAAAATTATTTTTGTTCTTGAGACGAAAGTCTGATGGATACACACCTCAGAAACCAAAAATTTTGTCTGAAGTAGCTATGTTTTTGTTGAAGGCAGACTGGTTATAGGAATGATTAATGTGTAAAACAAGTTGTGGGCATTCATACTATTGGAGCTGTTCCAACGAAAATTGCAGCATTCTTAACATTGGAAAATCCTCAGCTGTCCACAGGGCACTCGTTTCGCAGATCCTCGGCTACTATGCTTGTAGAAAATGGTGGCGATCTACTATCGGTAAAAGAACTTGGAGGTTGGAACGCCTCTGCGGTGGCGGAGTCGTATATTAAAAATTCAGTTTCAAAGATTATGAAGATAACGAGACAACTATTCCATAGTAATGAGGCCAAACCGACAACAAGTTCAAATACTGGTGCTATAGATGGAAAATCTCTCATCGATGGAATAGAAATTTCAAATAATAGCAATTGTCAAATTACTTTTCAAATTTATAAATAGTTAGTATTATTATAATTATTGTTATTGTAAGCAGAATAAAGTTTTGAAAAAAATATTTGAAAAAGTGACGGACGGAGGCTGTTAACATTAACTTTTCAATTGTCATCTGGATACCGTTAAATTAAAATAACAGTATGGGATTATGGATTATGGGGCAAAAAATCTAATAATCAGACCCCAACACGTTATGTCAGTTTGTTCATTGGTGCACGAACGAATCACTGACTGGTAAGAAATAACAACAAAATTATCTGTCTTTCGTGTTATTTTGCAAAGCATGGTACGTGTAAATGTTCGTTAGATTTTTCACAAATATAAATTGTATGACTATGACATTCTATACCTTATTCAAGATTAACTTTCATTAGTAGTAAGAATATGACCGATTTTATTTATCAAAATTAATTTCTGAATAATTATTTATTATTCATTATTATTATTTATTACAGCAATTTTAACAACAATAATGAATAATTATTTAACCATTAATGCAAGAAAAGCAGTTCGTGTAAGAAAACATGAGAATATTGGTATCAAGAATATAAAAAATAATTCGCACAAGAGGTTTTGGTTCAAAACTTCCTTCGAGCCTTCTGAAGAACCATAATTTGCGGTTTTATGGTATGCTGTTGAATTTTATTTAGTGCGGATCAACGGGTAAGTTCGAATTATTCTTTTATCGCCGTTAGGGAATGTCGAATGTAATTGTATCATCTACCTCAAATCGAAATGTATAATTGAAAAAATATTTATGAAATACGTAATGCTGAGCAACTATGAGAAGGAAAGATCAAGTCATCATCATCCGCCTCCGTCTAGGACATACACTCCTAACTCACCAACATGTCTTACATCTGTAATATTTGTGCTACTCAACTCACAGTGAAACACTTCCTGACGTAGTGTCTTTTATAAAATGAAGAAAGTAGATCAAACTACCTTGGTGACAATATCAAAACTACCCTCAAAAGCGATCAAGAGAAAGTGCTTAATTTTTTAATTTGGCACTCCCTGCTAATAACTCGAATGCAGTTGATGCGGGGTTGTTTTGTTGAATTAATATAAAATAAATTAAACAGGGTTCATTGTCATCAACTGAGCGAAATCGTACGATAAATGATGTAAAAAGACATGAATATTACAATATTAACATTTTAACAACTATAGGTATAATATCACATTTTGAGAGTGCTCCAAATGGATAACCGCGAATATTTTAATAAAAAAAAATTAAAAGTTATTATCCGATGCACAGGAATTCAATGGATGCAATACAATGATCTCGAAGTTGTTAGAGAAAAATAGTTGTTTTTGAATAAAAACTTGGAACGGAATCTGTATAATAGATGGATAGATAGATATAATTTTATTAATCATACACCAAATTATACATAGGATTGACAGGATTGACAAGTCATAAAACAACACATTACACAATTTCAACATTTAGACATGTTAAGGTTAAAAACTGAATGAACAAATGAATATATAAGTTATTACACTTAGGGCATAACTACGTATTAAAAGACAATCCTCATCACACAACTTTATTCCATCACCATCACAAACGTAATGAATAATCGCACCTTATAATTCCCAACACCATGAATAATCATCTGACTAATATCTGATACACTTATCTTGCAGCCTGAAACTCCGGTGACAAATAAATAAATACCGGGAGTTACGTCTAAGGTAGAGCACTCTAACAAAGTATACAAAACTGACACAGTATTAAAATATCAATAGGACAATTGTTTAAAAAGAAATATTTCTTTTCGAACAGTGAAAGGACGCTAACAACAGCTCAGTGTATAATATCTAAAAGTATATAAAACTATAAAACAAGTCTCTGACAACACATGAATTCCTGTATATTGTAAAATGCATTGATAATAAGAAATGACTTGGAGACAATCCTTGAAGTAGATCATTTTGGCATTGCTATATCAATCAGTAGATTGTTTCGTAATGCTTCATAGTAGTAAAAGGACATAAAATTTGGTGTTGTGTATTTGAAAACAAGACCTGCGACCTTGTATGTAATGGGCGATAAGCCAAATTAAGAAAAAATAATGAAACTAAAAGTTATCTTTTGGATTGACGTGGCCTTTACTTGATGGAAATTCATAGTATATGACACTAAGGTAAACACGATTAAATTTCCACAGATTTATTGTCTTCGCGACATGTTTCGATACACTGTATCTTTTTCAAGCGAATGTAATACATTAAATTATTCTACCTTGAACATTACTTAAATACCCTTCTTAACAATTGAGGTAATTAGGAGCTACCTATGATAAAAATAAAATTGACAATACAATGTAGGTAGATACCTGGAAATCTCAAAACATATCTACTACTTAATTAGTTGAAAAGGTTCAACAAAGGGGAACTATTAAGGTCCAATTGATCATTTAGTAAACAATTCGAATTTTTCAATTTATTAATTTCCAAGAATTCTAAATAATTAAGTCTAATACCTTTATTTTCAACATGAAGGATTTCAAAGTTTTCATCGAAGTCATGGTCTTCTTCCAAAATATGATTGGCATATGTTGAATGTGTTTTATTATTTACATAATTCATACGGTGCTCACGTACACGGCTTTTGAATGGACCAGTCTGGCCTACATATACTTTGGAACAAGAACCACAATTCAATTTATAAACTCCTGATTTTTTAGATTTTTGTGTTTTATCTTTATTATTTTTAATAAACCTTCCCAACGTGTTATCTGTTCTGAATGCTACTCTTAAATTTTGTTTTTTCAAAAATGACGCTATTTTTTCTGAAACGGGCCCTGAATAAGTTAATGTTCTGTAATTATTGTCAAGGTTCCTCATAGTGGGGTACACTTCTTGGATAGCCTTTCTATGTAATTTTTTAGCAAGAATATTCTCTATTAATTTGACTTGATATCCATTGTTAACTGCTATCTGTTTTATAATATTTAATTCTTTGCAGAAGTTTTCTTCAGAAAGAGGAATATTAACTAATCTATGTATCATACTATGGTATGCTGATATTTTATGTATATATGGATGTATCGAATTATTATGAATGGTGATGTCAGTATGGGAAGGTTTATGAAAAATAGAAAAATGGTGTTTGTTGTTGGTATTACCTATTGTCAGATCTAAAAAATTTAATGATTTTTCTACTTCTATTTCTATTGTGAATTTAATGTTTGGGTGAATAGTGTTAATATATTTATGAAAGGTGTCTAACTGTCTGTTGGTACCAACAGACAGTTAGACACCTTTCATAAATATATTAACACTATTCACCCAAACATTAAATTCACAATAGAAATAGAAGTAGAAAAATCATTAAATTTTTTAGATCTGACAATAGGTAAAACCAACAACAAACACCATTTTTCTATTTTTCATAAACCTTCCCATACTGACATCACCATTCATAATAATTCGATACATCCATATATACATAAAATATCAGCATACCATAGTATGATACATAGATTAGTTAATATTCCTCTTTCTGAAGAAAACTTCTGCAAAGAATTAAATATTATAAAACAGATAGCAGTTAACAATGGATATCAAGTCAAATTAATAGAGAATATTCTTGCTAAAAAATTACATAGAAAGGCTATCCAAGAAGTGTACCCCACTATGAGGAACCTTGACAATAATTACAGAACATTAACTTATTCAGGGCCCGTTTCAGAAAAAATAGCGTCATTTTTGAAAAAACAAAATTTAAGAGTAGCATTCAGAACAGATAACACGTTGGGAAGGTTTATTAAAAATAATAAAGATAAAACACAAAAATCTAAAAAATCAGGAGTTTATAAATTGAATTGTGGTTCTTGTTCCAAAGTATATGTAGGCCAGACTGGTAGACCATTCAAAAGCCGTGTACGTGAGCACCGTATGAATTATGTAAATAATAAAACACATTCAACATATGCCAATCATATTTTGGAAGAAGACCATGACTTCGATGAAAACTTTGAAATCCTTCATGTTGAAAATAAAGGTATTAGACTTAATTATTTAGAATTCTTGGAAATTAATAAATTGAAAAATTCGAATTGTTTACTAAATGATCAATTGGACCTTAATAGTTCCCCTTTGTTGAACCTTTTCAACTAATTAAGTAGTAGATATGTTTTGAGATTTCCAGGTATCTACCTACATTGTATTGTCAATTTTATTTTTATCATAGGTAGCTCCTAATTACCTCAATTGTTAAGAAGGGTATTTAAGTAATGTTCAAGGTAGAATAATTTAATGTATTACATTCGCTTGAAAAAGATACAGTGTATCGAAACATGTCGCGAAGACAATAAATCTGTGGAAATTTAATCGTGTTTACCTTAGTGTCATAAAAGTTATCTTCTCAACAATCTCTGAAACAATCATTTTATACGGCCCCATTTAAAAATTCCCTCGGTATAATTTTCGGACGAATAACTGTGACGGTGGCCTTCACCCCTCTATATAATGTATCCCGACCGATAGAGGATGTTAGATTAGAACCCTTCGAGTATATTGAACGGAAGTAATCATTTGTTTTCAAGACAATCAACTAATTGTAGAGAAATTGGAGAGTTTACAAAGGGGTTGGTTCAGGCACAGACTAAATACAGCTTGTTCTTTACCTATGTCGAAAGGGATGAAAAAGTAAACGTTGAAAGAATGATTATACAGACCAAATCGAGTCAAGTATCGCCTTAATTATCAAAGAAGCGTTGAATGAACAATATCTATGTTTGTGCTAGAGATATTTATGAAACAAGGAAAAATATTACCTAAAAATAATTGTTATTAACTACACAGTAAAAAGTGGATGGAAATAATATATTGTACAATGAGCATGAAAAGACATACATTTCATATACCTACTAGTGGGAAATGGGTCATTTCATGTTAATTGTACACTATACTTTTTCTACGACCATCTGAATCATTAACAAATCTGTAATATTTTCAATAATCCTTTTTATCATAAACTCTCCTGCCGTCATTTTTACATGGTTTAAATAATTTTTTCTTTCTTCACCCGTTGAATGAAACATCTACTTTTTTTGTACACGTACATACCTACGTCGTGAAACAAATAACATTAAAAAAATTTCAAATTTTGACAAATTGGAAATAAAAAAACTGTATGCAGAAAAAATCAAACACTAACCGATTTCATAAAATGAAAAAAAATGTGGCTGCGTGGATTTGAACCCTCGCTCCCACCATCCAAAGTCCATGTATCTGAATCAACACTCGTCGTCACTAGAGCACATAATAATTTGTTCAAATTAACTGCTATATAGAAAGTATCTGTCAACTATGTAATCAATCTTTTTATTGAAATTATTCTGGTTTTATGAGAAGAAAATCATACCTTTGTCAGAAAATAGGCATTATCAGGAGCTTCTGATATAAATTTATTAATTTGATTGTTAAATCATCCTCACTATCGCTAATCATTTTTAATAACTTAATTTTTTCAATCGAATTTTGTAATTATCTACTGATGTGAAATGACAAATTATTAGACAGACGTAAACAAACTTGATTCGATATTATTTATGTTTATAAAATTCGTTAATACCTACCTATAATGACAGTCTAGTAGTTCATGAAAATCGTAGGAAATGAAATATTTCGATACAGCTAGCCCGTGGGAAATGAAAATCGGTGTTACAACGTGGTAGGTTTCTTAATCGAGCAATTGAAATGTTCATTTTTCTTAATGGTCGTAGAAAAAATACATTCCAAAATGTAATATATACATACTCCTCCTAGTATTATAACTTGATTCCACAAGTAATTCAAATTTTTAATGTAAAATTTGGTAAATGTCCCCTATTTCTCTCGTGTTTTACAGTGAGCATGTAATTCAATGCTTAATTACATGTAATTTCCGCTGGTTTACATGATGACTGTATATGAATGTAATAATTAATAAAACGACGTATTGTTACAGCGGAATGACGCCACTTTACAGAATATTTCTGGTAATCTGTGAATTCTCTTTTGTTTAAATGTAATTTTCCGTGACGCTATCACCATGCGCATCTACCGGCATTCGGCCCAATCCTCAAACAGTTCATGTTGGTATAGGATGAACATCGTTGGGCATCTTGCGAAGATACGTTTTAAAAACAAACAAGCCATATTTTTTTGTGTATGTGGATGCCAAATTGGGCAATCTCATTAGGTCAGCTAAACTATTTAGTTTATTTAAAAGAGTTGTAGTATACAGTAAGATATTTTGTGAAATCGTTGTTTGTGGTACCATATTTAAACGATTTGTGAGTTTTATTTATTTTTCTTCAATATATAATAATACGTTATGATGAATAAATTATTTTTTAATTCGATTTTATGACTTTTTTGCAGATCCTCCTCCCCCCTCTTTACTATTATGGAATATTATAGTATATATCACACTCTGAAGAAGAATATAACAATTTTCTGTAACCGTTACATTTGAGGCAAAAAAGGATCTGAATCTGCTGGCATAATCACTATCTAATCTAATCTATCAAATATTTCGCTTCAACTGTAACAGAAAATGGATTTTTTTCAAGGTACACGATGTTTTAATTCACTCTACGTTAACAAAATGGATAATTTTCTTACTTTTTTTCTCTATTGAAGGTATTACATATATAATTTTTTATGGTTGACTTTAGATGTTCTTATAATTAGTCTTCTCTCCTCCGGATAAAAAAACGACACTAGTTTTCACACAATGTAAAGTTTGTTAACATGCACTACTTGAGAACAATGGACAAAAGACACCTAAACAGACAATTTTCCGTAAATCTGTAATCACATGAAAATACTAGTAATTATCGGGAAATGTGTGGAAAATCACCTTTATGGTATGGAAATATGCATGTTAAACCAAGTTTAATTTACAACAAAAATTGCATTTTTCCCTACAAATACTTGAATATATACCCAATAATACATACTAAAGCATGTATGTCAATTTGCACTACTTGAATATAATGGTAAAATCACTTGAACAAACATGTATACATCGCTATTAAATCTGGAATAATGGAGAAAATTACATAAGTATACAAGTGATAATACATGGAATATATTGGAAATTCACATTTAAAGTCAAGTGATGACTTTACATAATGTTGCATGAGGGATGTAACTTTACATGGCAACACATTACCTATATGGGATCATGTATTCTGATGGAAACAATATTTACAGTGTAGATGCAAACCTAATGAGTATTCAGAAAAACTATGATGTGCATGATAATTTCACTCGCTATATGAAACTCGCATCTCCTGCGATATACGGACCAATCAAAATATGATTCCTTGATAGTACACAGTTCCTTCTTGTCGAGTCGGTAATACCACATTTGGACATAGATGTCAGTCTGACGGACTTCATGTTATTTGTCACTAGACATAAATATTAAAGAATTCATGAAAATGAAACTTTCTTGACTTTGTTGGTTCGTGAAATTATCAGAAATCTCAAACTCGATCAAATTGCTTTGAGGTACCACCACTCGTCCTAGCGGACTCGTTGTGTTACCAAGCAATTTGATCTCGTTGATTTCTGACAGAATTACTATTGATTGTATTGCGAGCACTCGTCGTATTACCACCGATCATTCATTCATATTCAAAGTAATTTGTATCTAGAAATATTCTATCCCGCATCACATCCATAAGACATATTTTTTTTATAATTCCTTCTTCTCAGATATCGATAAACTTCCTTTAAGTGTGTTACAGGCCACTTCAATTCTTCGGCGACTTTCTAGCTTCAATTATCATCGAATATAAACCAATCCGTAGTAAACAAGGCTACCATAAACTCCAAAACTAAAAGAACAAAGAAAACTATGAGTGCGTGAAGCTCATAAAGTCGACTATAGGGTGGGGTGTTATCTAGCTTGATTCGTTCTAGGAGCTTGGTTTTTCAGTGAGAAGAGCTTCAGAGTTATTATCTCATTAAGGAGGTGCTTCAAGTGTGCAGGCTTTTCCGAGTTATCCTGCAGCTGTACAAGCAAATGCGTCAACAAGAAGCGGAGTATAAGTTTATTCTCTTCTTGCTTTATTACTATTATCTGTTCTCCATTGAAATAAAAATAAATCTGCGGTAGTGTCTGTATGGTACTCTAGCCAGCAAACTACTTGAAACATTGTGTTGAGGTCTTGCATGAATAGAGTTTGTATATCTAGAATGAACAAAAGAAGAATGTCTCCTCCAAATATTTTCCTGTTTGAAGATGGTAACCGTTTCAATATTTCACCATGAAGACCGGTTCACAATGAGAAGCTGGAGCCCCAAAAAAAAGGAATGAGTGTTAATCCTAACAAAATAGGAAGGGTTCCATTCACTAGGAAGTGGAAGTAGGAACTAAATGCCCCAACTAAATGAAATCCAGTTATCATTTTCCCAAGAGATTAAATGTCTGGACGTTATGATCGACAAAAAACTGACATGGATCAGCCAAATCATCCACACTCTTTTCAGAGCTATTGCGGCAAGCTGGACATGCCGCAGAGTATTTGGTAAGACAAGGTTTGAGACCGAAAGATCTACTGGTCACCCCAAACGATCCTGAACCTATGCTCCACTGATATGTTGGCAAATGATGCAAGAAGTCAAGCTGCAGAATGTGAAGAGGCTATAGCTTGTGATGGGAATCACAGCGGAAATATGTGCGTACCCTACTGCAGTACTAGAAGTAATGCTAAACCTTGTGCCATTGCCTCTGTGCTCCTTCAGACTGAGCCAGACAGTAAACTCAAAAGCACAAAATCTGATCGGGTATTTGAAGATTTTGGAATACAATTCCCTAGAAGCCATATCTGAACAGACACATAACATGCCAGACTTCGAAATCCAGTTTGAAGTGGTCACAAGCAACCACCAAATTTGCACAGAGAACGTACCACAACTGGAAAGGGATGCATCAGTGATGGATTCACCATGGATGAAAGGGCTGAAGTGGGCGTTACAATACCAAATTTTAGGCTCTCAAAACCCCTTGGTAAGACCCCATCAATCTTTTGAGCAGACGTACACGCTATCGAGATTTGTACACTTAGTCAGATAACGAAGCAGCACTGAAAGCTCCGAAGTCATGCACTTGTGAGTTTGAGCTAGCTTGAGACTACAAACATTCTCTGAGACAACTGGCAGAAAACAACCAGTTCACTTTTATGTGGGTACCAGGTCACAGAGAAAGCCTTGCCAAAAAAGGGGCAGTTCCTCGGTCCAGAACCCTTCTGTCGTCTCTCCAATGCCCACTTAAAAGAATTTCAACGCTGGCCAGCACAAAAACAAGCGAAAAGGCTAGTGACCCTATCGTCAAAGAAAGCCAAATAGCTTCTCGAGTAGGACAAGAAAGACTTGAAATTGATAACGGGACTCCTCACTGGATATTACCTGCTACAACTGCAGAACATTTGCTTCACGAATGCCTAGAGCTTCTCTGCAAAAGTCTCAAATTCCTGGCAGGAGCCTTCTTAACGCTTTTCGACGTCTGGAAACTCCCAGGAAACTGGAAGTTATCATCCGTCTCGGAACCTTGAGCATCGAATAGATGAAGGTACATGCACGAAAGATCTATTATGTCGAAGTGCTTGGCAGGTCACACAGCTTTTACGACACCCCTACAATCTAACCTAATGAAGACTGGTTTGTGTTCTTTTTCAGTATTGAAATTGGCTATGGCGTCTTGCTATTTTTCAAAATCTGTGACGGTTTTGGAGAAAGAGTAGTTTCAATGGTGTGATGAACTGGAATGTGTACTTTTTCACCCTTTCGAGCGCTAGAATAAAATGTCACTAGAATGAACAGCATAACTTACTGTCAAAAGATATCGACGAAACTTTGAAAAGTAAGACTCCAGTTAGACCAGTGCTGATGCATTTTTGAGTTAAAAAAATTATCAACAGCTGAGACCTACTGGAAGTGGAGCAAAATATTGTTCGAATGACAGCAAAAATAAATTGGAGTCGAAAAAATGGAGAAGGGTGGAACAGGGTGAACTTTTCGGAGTTGAAAGCGATATTTGATGGTTTTTCGAGAATTGCAACGAACGTTGAACTTCTATCGAAAAAAGTTAAATGGCAAAGTTGTTGACAATGAAAAGATCTGGAACTTTTGTATTCAACATTTTTTGACATAACCTCAAATTTATCAATAAAATCGGAAGAACCAATTTTTCAGTTATTATTTCTTCTCGTTCAAAAATTATTTTTTTTTCACGAAATTTGGTGGAAATTTTTGTTTTAAACTCATATTTATTTATTAAAATTATTGAAATTAATAGTTGAAACCTTTCGACAATAAAAATTTCAATATTAATTTCATGTTACCACACTAGGTACAAAAAGTAAACAAGGACATTAATAAGGATTTGATTATGATAGAAGGGCGGAAGGATGTGAACTTTTGGGAGTAAAAATGGTTTCTCACGTTTGTGCTGTAATAATTTTCAGTAGGAGCAATTTCTTTACTTATCTGCGAAGCTTTTCACTTCCATTTATTTTCCTTATAGAAACAGGAAGATGATTGAATAATTTTCTTTCATTATAATGGATGTAGTTCTTGATTTGTGTTGATGATGGTATTGGAAGCCTGATATTATATGTAAGTCGAGGTTATAGTTTGACTCTGACATGTTTCCCTTGTACTTTTTGTGTGTCAGGTATAAACTGTTTTCATAATAAAAAGGCAGATTAGTGGAAGAATCCTTTGTTGTTTAAAAAGTGACCTGCAAGAATCTCTCCTTGCTTGGCAAACATATCTCTTTTTTTAAGTACAAATACGAAATGCATTAAAACTTGACAGCTCATACCCCAAAAACAAATACCATAGCGCAAATGAGATTCACAAAGGGCAAAATACGCATTTCTTGCTGAGAGAAAGTCAAGATTATTGGAAATGGCTCTTATGGCATAACAGCTGGAGGCTTTATTTAGCATTAGTCTGAAATTATTATGCATATTCTGAGCATTAAATCTTTTTTCAAGATTTCAGTTTTGAAAACCTCAGGTACTTCAGTCATCTTTTCAATTCAATGTGGTTTTGTCATATCAGTTCTGAAACTGCATTTTGTTCGTTTTATTGAAAAACAAGTCGTTACAAACGGTACATCACCAATCTAAAAATACATTCAGTTATATGCTTTTTATTGCTCTAGGTGATCATTTCAGTGTTTTTCGATTACTTAGGAACAAAATATAGAAAGCGTTTTAACACAATGTCCGTTCGTTTTGTCAATTGTCTCATTCCGCCAGAATTCCATCAGTGGCAGTCAACTGTAAATCGATTCTAAAAATATACTGAGAAGTTTGTTTGTGATAGAAAAGTTATTGTGCGTTTGCCATTGTAATAAACTGTTCGAATTTTCAGAACACGTAAAAAACAAAAGTTCCATCGCTTCTATCGCTTTGTGTAATTACAACAGGGGCATTCACCGAAAGCTTTCCAAATACGTTTCTTCAAATCCGCTCAAAGTGGTAATTGAATATGGAAGTATGAAGCCCTACTGTGATGGCCAAAGGTAGAACAAGTGACAACCAGAAGGAGGCTGGTGCAGTATCCAGCACATCGACGATTGGTCTGAAGGTGATTCTGAACATACCGCCTTTTTGAAAAATTTGAAGGTGCGCCGGCAAAAATTGCAAAAGTTATAAACACTTTAGTAAAAAAAGGGGGCAAATTTCTCGGAAACTATTAAAGATTTCCAAAAGTTGAAAAAAGATCCTGAAAGAGGAGGAAATTTACTAAAAAAGTCCTACCTCCCGGAGCTCTACCACCAATATTTAGAATTTTAATTAAGAGGCGAAAATAGTTCTAAAAGCGGGTGATGCGAGTCCCGCGTGTGCTGACTGATACGGAACCTTGAACAATAAAAATAATTTTAACCCATTAAATATCAATATCAAAAAATAAAAAAATTCACTTACCTTTTAGACACTTGAATAAACGAAAATCCATGGAAAACATTTTTTTCCTGTACTTAATTATTTTATTACATATGCTTTTGTTAATTAACTAGTTTTTCCAAGTTTCAAATTTACATTCAAACCCTGAAAATTGTTATACTAAAAACCTCTTATTTGCTTCACTTCTTGGAACTATTCTTGGAACTATTCTTGAAAGGCTTTAAACAAGACCCCCATTGGAAAAATAAAGAAAAGTTTACTTGTCCCATTGTTATTAACAACCTAAGAGACCAAAAAATGAAAAATACAAATGAAGCTATAACATTTTTTTTAATATTCCAACTTGTTCGTATTTTAATTATTTAGTTACATAAAAATAATTTCTTTAAATTTCTTACTGGGTCAAATTTACATTCAAACCCTGGTAATTGTTATACTAAAAACCTCTTATTTGTTTCACTTCTTGGAGCTATTCTTGAAAGGCTTTAAACAAGACCCCCATTGGAAAAATAAGGAAAAGTTTACTTGTCCCATTGTTATTAACAACCTAAGAGACTTAAAAATGAAAAATACAAATGAAGCTATAACATTTTTTTTTTAATATTCCAACTTGTTCGTATTTTAATTATTTAGTTACATAAAAATAATTTCTTTAAATTTCTTACTGGGGTCAAATTTACATTCAAACCCTGGTAATTGTTATACTAAAAACCTCTTATTTGTTTCACTTCTTGGAGCTATTCTTGAAAGGCTATAAACAAGACCCCCATTGGAAAAATAAAAAAATGTTTATTTGCCCCATTGTTATTAACAACCTAAGAGACTAAAAAATGAAAAATACAAATAAAGCTTTTTTTTTTTAATATTCCAAATTGTTCGTATTTTAATTATTTAGTTACATAAAAATGATTTCTTTAAATTTCTTACTATGATTGTTTGAATAATTGTTATAAACGAATGCATCATTTATAAGACATTTGAATTTTTGTTTTTGGAATTTTAATCAGCAATAAATATTATGATCTTTAAGAACAGAATCATTTCTTTAAAAAAAATCTTATTGCTTAAAAACGCATTTGTTGATTAACTATTTTTTTGATAGTCTCCCGCCCAGAGATGGCAGTTCAAGTACCGCCGCAGTTAGTTGCAAATAGACATAAATACAGAGTTGGCTTAGCAGTAGTCACATAAATTAGTGAATTAGGTGTAAACGAATTTCAGTTGTATTTTTTCACATATTTCAAATACATTAGCGAAACCAGTTATGACTACTTTTATCACAATGTTATTGATTTGAACGTATCCATACATAGCACACTGCATTGAAATGTAGATTTCAATTTTTTTTTACGAAAATGACAAGTGATGCATGGTTGCAGTCAGAATGTCACATGGAGACAAAAGAAGTGAAAATATACAGGGTATCCCATTTAAAAATCGAAAGTTTATGTCACTTCCGGTAACACCAGAAGTTGCATGAACTTGAGTTACTCTAGAAAACGCAATTGTATGTTTTATGCAGTTCCATTTTCTGCATGAACAAAAAAGTTATAGGGGCGAGACACCCGGTATATCGAGTATGCAAAATTCCATATAGCTCTATAACATATAGTGTAGTCCCAATTGTCCAGCAATGAAGATAAGCAAAAATCGATCAGAGTGAACTACTTCATTTTGCTTTGATACGTGAGATTTATTTTAGTACTGAAATTTAAGTAAGGGTCAAAACATTCATCTTGGGTTCGATGAAAGATTGTTCGACTGAGACTGTCTTCGATTCAGACTTTTTGGATTCAAACTTTTTTTTGTCTTTAGAACTGGATTTCAAACTGGCAACAACGTCATCGACTATTTTGCGAAATATTTTAACATAATGAGTTATAGAAGGTATGCACGTGCTTGTGAATGGAATTGATTGTAGTAGCACCGGTAGCACAAATTGGAATTTCACGGCTGTACGCGTTGTTAGTTTCAGGAATTACGCTGGGTTCTCAACATTCATCAACGCGAGATTTGAGCTGTTGCAACGAGGTGGTCTGAATATTTTCAGAGATGAAATAAATTTTATGCATGAACGGGTTATATTCTTTAAATAGAGAAGGAATCATATACGAATTTCAGTTCGAAAAAAGGAATTAAAATAATTTGTCCTTCAACTTTTTGTAGCCAAAGTAGACAAATTCAGAAATATGATCAGGCAGTTAACCTCCACATGAGAAGACTGATTTAGTTCCATGCAGATAAAAATGTCTGTTGGGTAAACTACTAGCGAGGCCTCCAAATATTTTTACAATCCTCTGAATTCAACTCATTAAATAAAACGAAAAAGAAATAAGTTTTTTTCTGATAAAAAGGCTGGTTTCATCGAATGTACCGTTCATCAAGTAAAAAAAAATTCAGATTTATTCAAAATGGATTCAACATACATTTTTTTGACTGATTAACAGTTTTCATATCCATTTTGGATCTTGGTTTTGAAAATATCTAAAAATTCGCTAATTGATGATTTCACAAATGCAACATATTTTTAATCGATATAACATTCGGAATAAGCTGAATCATAAGAAGACAAATAACTGAATAAAGCCGATATAGTACCGACTGTAACATTTCTTAAAATATGTTGACGAGACCGTCACCTTTTCAAATGTGATGCCATGAACGGAATTGGTGACCTTGCTGGGGTTTGAACTTTTATTGATTTTTATTGATTTTTATATTAATGTTGAAGTCTTTACCTGGAATACTATGATTATAAGTTCGATTTCTTAATTTTCTTTGATTTTTTTGTCAATTGAAACTTCTCGTCAATGTTATACATTTATTATTATTTTTGTTTTCCCCTCTATGGTAACAAGATGCAAAATACATATCATGAATAATTATACAAAGTGAAACGAATATATTGCAAAGCTTATAAAAGCCTTCTGTATGTGCCCATTGAAGTTTTTACATCACACTATAAGAGCATATTTTTGAATAACCTCAACATTTTTAGGAGTATTGCAGAAGGTAACGTCTCCATAATATAAGTGACTTTCCACCAATGCGAAGTAAATGATTCGTAGCTGATGTATATCAAGAGATAATTTATTGTAGAAGAGATTTTTTTATAACATATTCTGTCTGTTTGTCCCACTTCAAGTAACTATCAATATGAATTCCTAAGTATTTCAAATGTACTCATTTAATCTCAACACTGACCATCATTATCATTATCGATATTGAGTGATTTATAGGTTAGTAGACCAGATTCATATGAACTGAAGGGTATACATTGTTTTTTCCACTTTGATAGTTAGCAAATTACTATTGAAGTAGGTTATTTTTGTTTAAAATCTGTTTCAGCCGTTTCCTTCAGTTTTTCCCATGTATTTTCTTGATATATAATGGCAGTGTCATCTGCGAAACTAATGATGTTTTTCCTTGTACTTTTGTCGAATTAGATCATTAATATATTTTAAAATTAAATTATTATTATTATACTGAGGGTGTCAATTATTTGAACAAATTAATTTCTGTTCTCTCAATAACTCTCAAACAGTTTTAGCGGAATAGCTCTAATACCTACAAGCATTTTCCAATATTTGTAACAGTTAAAGATGACTGTGTCGAAAGCTTTGGCTAAGTCGACAAAGATACAGAAGGTGGTTTTATTTGAATTAATCGTCTGTTGTTTGGTTAATTCCACGATTGCATCCTGTGTCGACTTGCCCGCCCTAAACCCAAATTGACTCTTTGAAATCAGTTGATATCTGACTGAAAATGAAGTCATTCTCGATTTTCAAAGTTTTAAAAAAAATTTGGCAATTGTTGATATCAAGGAGATTGGTCTGTATTTAGTCATGTTCTATCTGCTGCCTTTTTTGTATACTGGTTGATGACTGCAGTTTTTGAAAGGAAATATCCTTTTCTCAAAAGATGCATTTATTAAGAAAATGACCTATTACTATTTATTAATTCTATATACCTACATCGACTAGGCTAAGGTACGGTATGATGACAGACAAATGTAAAACAGGAAATATATGTTCATCAAATAGGCGACCATTGTCAATCAAATACAAAACCACATATTTTTAAGAAAAATGTTTATCAAAAAGGTGATTATTTTTAGTCTAAATGCTCAAGATGCAAGATCTTCTAGTTCCTGAGCGCCTAAATCTGCCAAGAAAAAATTAAATGACAGTGCATAGGATTTTTAAATATCTGCGGAACTTGCTGCACAGGTCCCTTGGAATGGTTTACCATTCCTATTTGTGGTGGCCAAGGCACGTTGAGGTGACAATTTACAAAAAAGCCAAATCAAAAACAAATTGTACATCTTGAGATCATAAAGATACCAACGCATTCGTTTTTTTAAAGCTAATGTTGGCAACTCCGAGCGGTATCTACATAAATGCTTTCGATCATTTTCGAAACTAAAAAAGGAAATGGTAATAACGAGCAATTAGACTTGGTGTCTCTCTGCAATTAAACCCGTACCACCTAGACAGGAAACTGGAAATAAATGATTTTCTTTCATTGAATCTCCGGTCGGGTTCAAATGCTCATATCTCTCCCTTTCTATCATCATTGGACTATTTAGGAGTTACTGGATGGCAGGGATCAGTGGCCTCTGAGCCATAAAGTATGTACGGATGAGGTTTATAGGCCAATCACTTTAGCGCAAATGAAAAAAAAATAGCGAAACAATGCAAACTTTTACAAGAGTTGTATTTATGTTCTCGTTGAAACAATAAAAATGCCGACAACATTGTTAAAAATGTAAATATTCTACAATTTTACCAATTGGACCAATTTTATTCCAAGTACAGTTGACAGTGATAAGATATGTAGAATTTATGCAGAACGGTATTGAAGAATTGTTAATTGATTTACTACTTGCTGTCTACCAGACTGGCCAAGATACTGAGCAGTGAGACGGAGGGGAAAATTTGATCGCTCAAAAGGCAGGACGGAACTTGGACGGCGGGTGACAACCGGGATCGAAGAGAAACGCCCATCCACAGGTTGGACGGACCTCTCGCTGAGGAGATAGTTACAGAGGAGGCCATTCGGTGGGCTGTGAATGAGTTCAAACCATTCAAGGTGGCTGGCCTGGACGGCATATATCCAGCATTGTTATAGAAAGCGCTGAAAGGCACATTTCCCTGGATAAGAGACGTCTTCAGGGCTTGGCATTGGGATCTGTACCAAGGACCTGGAGGACAACTAGAGTAGTTTTCATCCCAAAATCAGGAAGAAGGGACTACACTCAAGCAAAGGCTTTCAGACCCATTAGCCTCACATCTTTTCTACTGAAGGCTCTGGAAAAGGTTGTGGATAGGTATCTGGTGGAAGTAGTACTGAGTAGGCATCCCTTCGAGGATAATCAACATGCATACCGCAGTGGGAGGTCCACAGAAACTGCCCTCCATGCGGTAGTGCACAGAGTAGAAAAAGCACTCCATTTCAAGGAATGGGCTCTCGGAGTTTTCTTCGACATGGAGGGTGACTTCGATAAGGCCCGAACAGACGTCATCTGCAATGCACTGATTAGGGGGCATCCTTCTACGCTGGTCAGCTGGGTAGCAACGGCCATCGAGCGGAGGAAAGTGACGGTGTCTCTGGGAGAGAGTCAGGCCGACATCGAGGTGAGGGACGGCTGCCCGCAAGGTAGCTGTCTCTTAACCTTTGGTGTCTGGTCATGGACGAACTCCTTAAGAGACTCTAGCCGCTAACGGTTTCTACGCCCAGGCATACGCCGACAACGGGCTCGTCCTGGTGAGCGGCCCTTTCTTAGATGTGGTCTGTGGCCACATGCAGTTGGCGTGCAGGAAAATAGAAAGGTGGTGCGAGGAAGTCGGCCTCGCAGTCAATCCGACTAAAACAGAGATGATTCTCTTCACCAAGAGAAGAAAGGTAGATGGGTTCAGATCACCAGTAATGGGTGGAAAACCCCTAGAGCTAGCTAGAGAGGTAAAATGCCTTGGGGTGATTCTGGACTCGAAGCTAACTTGGTAGCCATACGTCGATCGAGTAGTCGAGAAGGCGGTGGTCGCTATATGGAGTCTGCGCCGGGCAGTGGGAGGGATGTGGGGCCTCAAACCTAATATTCCTCACTGGATCTACACGGCGGTAATCAAACCAAGAATCCTATATGGAGCAGTGGTCTGATTGCCGAGAATGGACCAGATAACCACAAACAAGCTGGGATAAATTCAAAGACTGGCTTGTAGGGGAATAACCGGCGCGATGAGGACGACATCCTCGGCAGCCCTAGGCGCACTGCTGGTTCTGCCGTCGCTTCCAACTCGTATAAAGAAGGAAGCGATGGCGTCCTATCTGAGAATGCGGGACTTTGAGAGCGGGCGATGAGAGGGGTACACAAGGCACACCGAAATCGCTGTGGTAGCGGAGAAAGAAATCCCACTATCAGCTATCAAAGTGATACAGGCAGAGGATACAATTAGGTGGAAAAGGACGATCTTGCTAGAGATCCCAGACAGGCGAGAGTGGAAAGAGGAAAGGATGATATTTCCCCCAGAAAGCCTAGTCTGTTTTACAGACTGGTCCAAACTGGTGGAAGGACAAGCCGGAGCAGGAGTTTACTTGGAAAACGGAGAGAAAAGAGCCTATGCGCAAGGTTCTCTGACAACAGTTTTCCTAGCAGAGGTGTATGCCATCCTGGAGGCAACCAAAATGGAACAGGTGAGGTCCGGCCCAGAGAGACATGTATATGTCTGCTCAGACAGTCAGGCCGCCATCAGAGCTCTGAATGCCACCAGAACCAGATCAAAACTGGTTCAGGAGTACAGAGATGCCCTGGAGAGTTTTGCGACTGAAAAGGAAATAACGCTGATGTGGGTCCCAGGCCATGCAGGGATTGAAGGCAACGAGCAGACGGACCAGCAAGCCAAGCAAGGAACGGGGCAACCCTACTACGGGCCCGAACCCGCACTTGGCATAACAAGGAGACAACGGAACTGAATGAGTGGGCCTAATGTATCAGGAAAAGAGTGGAGAGGGATAGACGGCTGCAGGCAGTCAAAGCAGATGGTATCGGGGCCAGACATGGCAAGGTTGGCCGAGATACTGACGCTAAGTCGCAAAGAACTCCGACTGTTGGTGGGAGTTCTAACCAGCAACTGCGGCCTCAGGAGGCACCTGGCTCTCATTATAGTTGAGGCAGACACACTATGCGCGGAATGTGGTGAGGACGAGGACTCCTTCCACTTCCTGTGCGAATGTGATATTTATGGCAGGGTCAGACAAAACGTCTTCGGAGCTGCCACTATTAAGGAGGAAGAATTGCACTCATTGCAATGGAAGGACATTTCGACTTCCATAAGAAGGTCAAAGAGATTCGAGCAGGTATCCGCCATGGGATGAGTGAAGATGCCGGGGATTGCGAAAAGGGCCCACTGGGGCCTAGTCACTGACGCTTGCGTCCCCCTCCTATCAACAATACCATTTTACCACTTGCTGTTTCTGAAGTGATGTATTTTCAGCATGATGGAGTTCCGCCCAAGTCATGAACTATTTAATGAACCGGTTTGATGAGCGGGTTGTAGCAACGAATGGTCCTTTATATTGGCCTGCCCGATCACCTGATCTCACCATTTTGGAATTTTTTGTGAGGGGTTGTGTGAAAGAACGAGTGTTTCATATACCACCTCAAACACTTAAAATGTAACAAAATCGCATTCGTGAAGTTTTTGTTACAATAACTCTCGAAATGTTGGGAAACGTAGGAGTCAAAGTTTGAAAAGAGTGGTTCGTCTAGACCGAAAGCATCCAGCTTGCTCAGTAGTATTTTTTGATTAATTTTATGAAAGTTATTTGGGAAATTTCTATAAATATTATGAACTTGTGTACAATTACCAACTGTTGTATATTATTTGAGTGAAACACATCAAATTTGTGTGGATCTTTTGCTGAAAAAAACATGTGGATTTGTGGTAATCAAATTTCTAGCATTAGGAGAGATTCTATTGTGCAGACAGGTCTCAAAAACCTTTGCAAACTTTGACAAAAGAGTTATTGGTCTGTAATTGAAAATATCGATCACTTTATCTGACTTGAATATTGGGCTGACTTTTGATACTCTGCATGTGTCACAAGCACAATCTTTAGCCAAGAAACTTGAGATTTGGTTGTCTCCACAGGTGAGTTTTGGTTTTAGTTTTTTCAATGCACTCGCTACCTCGAATTTCGAAAATTTGTTGTATTTGTTATCATGCTGATACTTTGTGCGGAAGTCCGGTAGGTTTTCACAAAAACGCTCATCAAAGAAGGTTGCAAAGGCATTGACTATTTCATGTATGGCTTATTAAATTCTACACCATATAGATGTAAAACCCCTGGAATTCTAGAAGAACCTCTTTTGCTATATATAAGACAAAAAATTTGATGGGTGGGAATTAATTGTGAAAAATGAAAAAAGCAGAAAGCTTTCATTTTGAATTTGTTATAAGCTTTGGATTGTGATCGGTTTCTGTTTCGAATTTTTTGAAGTTTCTAGAGACAAATATATTTTTTAGTCCTATAGCAAGGTGGGTATTTATGTGTATAATTTTTTTGTATCGGAACACATTGATTTAAAATTGGGTTGATCATTTCATACAACGTTTCTATTGCAGAGTTGACATCAGCGAGATTATTGAGCGGTAGCCAGTCCATATTTGTAAGAAGCGAGTATAATAATGGTAAATTAGCTTTGCGAAAAAATCTCATTGTAAGTGAACGAAAACTACTGAGAATCCCACGATTTCTTTCATGTTTGAAAATGTTGCAAAACGACCAATCGCGCAGTACGAATATGTGACTTTCGTGACTAAGGTCGAACACCCGTGACAATTCCCTTTGTCTGTTAGTAATTGCAAGAAACTGTTAGCAGTTGATATTCTTACATCTCACAGGAAATTCCGATTTTTAATGGAATAAACAGAGGCGTGAAATACCGGCTTGATGACAGCATAACTATCAAAGTGACTAAGAAAACTCCTGAAGAGATGATGAATTGAAGCCCAACACTTCTGAGGCTGCCAGAACTGTTAGAAGTGGAGAAAAATTAATGAATGAAGGTTATGTTAATTTTCAAAGACGAGTGGTTTGTATAAGTGTAAACATAACACTGCACTCGATTCTTGTATTCATTATATTACGTTTGTGGTATTTCGAATATAATTCCAAGAATGATATTTATATGGAAAGAAGTTTAATCAAATCCTCAGGGTATATTTCAGACCATCGCCATTAATAACATAATATTTTTCTAATATTATTTTAAGCAAAAAACAGTAAATCAACTGATATTTCCGTTGAATTTGCCGGCCAAGGCCGGTATTAGACTAGGTATATATTTCTTTGTCAAAGATTTTTTATAAAAGAACGAACAAACCTTACGGACTTCAATCTAGAGGTCCTGACTTTAATCTCGGGATCCCAAGTTATATATGGTCTTTTCACAATATCTATCAGATGTAGATCAATGTCCAACCATTTCACCATATGTAAACTCATTATTGAATGGCCCTGAAGGTAAAATAATTAAAATTCGAAACGTCGGTCTGAAAATATTAGTCCCAACTAGAGTCCCTGTATGCAATTTCACATTTGATCGTATAAGAAAGCGCGTTCGGTTTTTACGTCCGACTGCTCAGATTAGTCGGCATCTACCCAGTCCGAGAATGATTTGTTTGCTCGGAGAATTTTGGCAGACGAGTACGATTAATTTGGAAGTGTGAGGTTATGGTTATCTCATCAAAAATAATATTTTCCGTAACAAAAACTAGCATTGTTTTTTGTATATTCATTATTGAAATCCTCAAAAGGTTCAAATTTCAAACTTAAAGATTCTTTACGAAAAAATCGATTCAAATTTGAATGTGGTTAATGGTTAACAGCATGTCAAAGTCAAACCTACGTCCATTTCGTTCTTTTATTACCGATTTATTCGATTAATCTGTGGCCACGTGACTAAAATCTGCTCAACTCTAAGATCATAATACCGAACGCGACTAAAGTCGGGACACTCTTTTGACAGGACATCATATCATTTCCCATGGGAGAAAATGAAGGGGGAATCTTTGGCAAACACTTATTTGAAATTATAAACATATGTTCATCTATTGGATTCAAAATCGTTAATGTCACCACAGATATGGGCCCTGCCAATCTAGCTATGTGGAAATTTTTCGATCTGTAGTCAAAAGAAACGGATGTTCTGAATTTTCCAGCCATCAGCTACTCAATTTTCATAGCCTTCAGCTACTCAATTTTTATAGTCTTCAGCTACTCAATTTTAAAGCATTCAGTTAATATTTTTCGGCCTTCAGCCTATTGTACTTTTTTTGAAAAGGAAATAAAGTTGTTATTCGTTCTCATTCCTGCATATTTATTCTGCCTTCCCACACAAGCTAGATATCAATTTATAGTTTATCTTTCTCTTCGGTTCCGTCTTTTGCAGCATGGCACCCACCCATCTGAACTAGGCAAGTCAACTCTTGTCATATTTGGTTTAATAGTCACTTAATTTGAATAATCTATTGATCAATCATTTGTTGAACATTAATCACACCCTAAACGAATCAGCAAAAAGTGATAACTTCCAGTAATTTTGAATAAAAACTTAGAATTTGCATATTTCAAAATTTAGAGGGTTACAATGAAAATAAATGATATTTATGAAAACGACGAGTAGTTATTTCAAATAAATCTGATTTGTTTTTGCATACATTGATAATGGTCGTTAGTTTGATATGGAAAATCAGACAAAATGCAGGTAGGAGTGCTCTCGATAAAATTCTAGAATTCTGCGTAATGAAAAAATAACGCCTATTGCGAATATGAAAATGAACTTGGCTAAGGTTGCCAGCAATACATCCATTTACAAATGATGTCTTCCCAAAACCTTGGTGTAGGATAAATAAATGATACTATCATCGTCGTTGGAATATCTTTATCATTACTAGTTTGAAAGTGAAAAATTATTGGTTTTATTGTTCTACGATCAAAATCACCTAAAGTCGAACTATTCAAATCTCATGTACTAATGGCTTTGTTGAAAAATCCCCGTGTGCAGATATTCTGCTTGCGTGTTTTGATCAACAAAATTTTTCTCACCCTTTTTACGAAACACCACTGTTGACAGAGAGGGAAATATATTTTGTACTGTCAATACTATCATTCGACCGTTGTCACATCAACGGTATAGATAAATTTTCTGTTCTTGTTTGACTTATAGAATTCGCCATTAGAAAAATATTTAGTTTTATCATAATTGTTGAGACATAACCTAAAACGCGTTTTTTCGATGTCCTGTCAAAGATTGTCCCGACTCTAATATACGATCTAATGTCAAATTGCATACAGGGACTCTAGTCCAAACAAACTATCTGAACACATTCTCTTCCAGACTGAGATCCGGAGCCAGAAATATACAGGGTGATCTAGAATAAGACCGACAAACTCCGCGTGCCGATTCTTCATATAAATATAATACGATATTTATTGTTGTTTGTTCCAAATGTGTTCTTTCTGTCAACCGGATGCACCCTTACGAGCAACACTAAGAAATTTTCGGGAAACTTGTGTGAGCTAGGAAAGACGAGGCCCTTAACTTTTATGGTTGAAAAACGAACGTTCGGCCATCACTATCGCCATAAATAAATGTTTTGATTTGTTTTTCGACTATAATGCAGGGTTTTCAAATTTAAAAAAAAGAAAATTTGTAACGAAGAAAAAATCGCCATCTTGTTATTCAGGATGATAAGGACAAATTAAAAGTAGAGCAAAGTGTAGGCAACTTTGTTGAAATGGAACACTGGACACCTGTTGTGTTACCAAATGAGAATAACTAAAATGTTTGTCTCTTACCATATTTTTTTCTACATATTCCTAGGAGAGCATTTCGATAACCACATTGTCTTCATCAGTTGGATTCCGCTTCAAGAAGAACATATACACTGTCAGTTTACTCTGTGGCATCGGTGCGTATTAATATTACTTCCTGATGAAGATAGCTCAGTTATCGAAATGCATATCAATGAAATCTATCCTTTCAACCAATGGGGTACGAATGTAGACATTTCATCTGGTTCATAGCTTCATGAAGCGATTTCAGAGTAGAAGTTCTAAAACCTGAGCGCTCTTTGTAAAGGTGTTTTTGTGTCAAAATAAATAAATGTGCGGCAATTCAGACATAAACATGAGAAATGAAAACCTAGTTAATAATTTCCCCAACAATCATTTAATTCATTTAATAGATTTTGTACAAGAAAGTGCAGGCGATCAACCGCGGCTAAACCAATTAACATTGCCGATTTCAGTCTCATATAGGTGGATTTTTTGTAAAATTTACATATGCAACTATCATATTCTATTCAGAGAAGTCGTGTTGTTGGTCGGAGGAACGTAGGTTTCACATGTCGACGTTTTAAGATAAGTCAATGACAATCGTGTAGTTTTGTTGTTAGTTTAGTGTGTACAGTCCCATCCATAAGGCTATTGTTTGTGAGTTTGTGGGTAAAAGAACAGATACTTGGATGAGTACATTCACAAAGATAGACTTCGTACCGTGAAACAATCCAACCTTCTTCCTATGTCAATTGAATGAATGATGTGTAACAAAGTAAAATTTCGAAATTATGTTATCAAAATGAAATAAAAAGTAATGATGTGTGTGAGGTCGCTCGTTAAAAGATAAAACAATTTGAATAAAATTGAGTGATCCTGTGAATACTCTTAACTCTTTTTTATTACAAGCTTTTATTTAACTTGCCATGTTAATTAGCATGTGTGGGTCAAATCTTGCAATTGAATTTTAAACCAGTTATCCCAACCGATTGAGCTGAAATTTTGCATATACGTTTGGTTTGTATGAAAATGCAAGTGACATAATTCTAAATCCAATATGGCGGGCTTCCAAAGATAGCGAAACAATTATTCTATAATATGCCACCCCATGAAACGGGTATAAAATTAAAGGGTGTGCTGGGAAGAACATTGAAAATAAAATGACGTCACTTAAATCCATATGACAATTTTGTATAGTAGTCAAGAAATACTTAATGCTAGGGAACAACAATAACAAACATACGTACAAGACGCAAAATAAAATAAAAATATACCAAAGAGATACAAGAGATAAAATACAATTCGTTCGGTAAATTCACATTTTATTGATCTTTTAAAAACTCATCGAGTGTATAAAAACATTTACCAAGCAGAAAAGACTTCAGACTTCGTTTGAATGTTTTGGCCCGATGAGATTCGAGGCATTTTGACTGATTTTATATTTAGCCAATTTAGTGTGAATAAAATGTTTTTGTCGAGTATTACATTTATGGACATCACTGTTGAGTTTGAAGTCGTTTCTGTTGATGAGTATGGACAATTCATAAATGAATAAGCTGATGAGAGTTAAAATTTTATGGTTTTGAAATAGTGGTCTGCATGAGCTGCGTTGTGGAATTTTAAATATGCAATCATGGTCAGAATAGATTATATTCACGAGTGCTGTGGGGATTTTTGGGGTAGTAGATTATGATTTTTTGTCAATATTCATAATATCAAGATGGCGGGAGAGTTTTGTGATTTTGGTCCGATTTATTGAAAATTGGAATGTGAGGGTTGTTGAGGTTGAAGCAGAACACACCCTCAATTTTTATGTAATTTGGAAAATTGAAACAAAAGAAATCTTGTTCAATGAAAATGTTCTCATTATCAATTTTAGATATCGACAACGGAACTGTATGTTCATTGTCCTTAAGGTGACTTTATACGAGTCTATACTATCATTATAACCAGTAAGGTCACAGAATATGAGTGAAAAATTTAAAAAATTTGTTCGTTCCAGTTTGGGTAGCAATTAATACCCTCAAAATTCTTCATAACTGTATCGAATATCTGATTTTTATAGGTGGGTTCATGATCTGCAAATCTGAAGGTGATTGTGCAAACTTTGGGACACGTCCAAAGCGTTTGACACGGTGGACCATGATGTATTATTACAAAAATTAGAACAATATTGAATCAAAGGAACCGCCTTAAATCAATTTATATCCTACCTGGCTGGACGCCAGCAACGAGTTTAATTTAACGGTGATATATCAAAACCTCTAAAAAGTCAATTATGGGATACCACAGGGTTCAGTCCTTGGTCCTACATTATTTATCATATACATTGATTTTAATCTAACGAATGCGTCTCCGATAATGTCTGCTGATGACGCCATTTTTTGTTAAGTGACAGTATGCCTTGAATCTGAAAGCTTCATGTCAATCTGGTCTAGAAGCTATTATCTTACCTACTATGAATGACAATAACACCAAAACTTTAGATTTCTGTACCAAAAATAATAAATAAGATAAAAAATTATCAAAGCCCCTATAACAACGTGTATATACATAATGATTGTTTAAGAGTAGCTTATTTTGCCATTTTTCTCAGCATAATGACATATGGGCTGATAGTATGGGGTTCATTTTATCATCTAGATGTAATATTTAAATAACAAAAAAAAAGTTGTCAGAATCATGGCACAGGCTGAATTCGACGACCGTTACAAACTTTTCTTTAAAAATCTTCACATATTAACACTGCGATCCTGTTTTAAATACGTATGTTTGTATGTCAAAAATTTAAAAGGTGAAAATAAAGGTGCATTTAGTCAATATCATTTTAAAACTGTGCTTAAAGATATGTTAGGTATAAGCGAAAGTTGAATCAGTTATATCAAATGGCACCATTTATACAACAATATTAAGTTCATGCTAAAAACATGTGACCTTGATAATCCCAAATTTAAGAATCTACGTTTACGATAAAAATATTGACCATAATGCGCGTGTACAAAGTTTCAAGCTTTCAAGAACCAATACATTTTCCATGGTCATACTGTTTTTTGTCACAGTCCTTGATAACGTTATTTTTTCCTGAAAGTAACGCAAGTTTTATATCTATGATGTAAAAAAGGTCCCAAAAAGAGCATACGTTAATTGACATTGTCCATAAAATATACCTGTCATTCTTAAATTTATGCCTAAATCTAAAAACTGTATAATATAGGTTTCGCACAAAATTATTTTTACGTTTATGTTTATGACAGTGCTTGTGCTAAAGTTATGTTTATGTTGACTAAATGCAAATGAGTTTTGGACTCTCCACACGAGTATAAACCGTTTTAAAGTCAAAATAAAGAATATTCTTTCACAAAATGCCTTTTACATATTTGAAGAATATTTTGAATACTTTGACTTATTGACTAAGTTGTTGCCTGTCTGATAATAGCAATATTGTGAACTGTTATACATTCTGTATTTCAAGTTGTTTGTTTCTGTCCATGTTGCCTTTAAGTCGTTTTCTGATCGTTTTTTTTTCCTTATGTTATATAGATTTCAACTTATACTATCATGTATTACCATTTTTGACTTATACAAATATTACTTATGTTGTACTGCAGAGATAAAATGATATTCTCTTCTTTGAATAAAAAAAGATTCAGTCAAAAATATTCTCATTCTGAAGATCACTCACCCGTTTTAACTTTGACTGTACCTAAGAACAAATGAGTGGGAGACACCCCAGATGTTAGAAATGCAAATTATATCCTACGTGAAATTTCGTCTAAAAATCATATAGTACCATTGTACCTCACACACCTGTGTGGTTATTCCGTGATATCAAAATACCTTCGGATTTTCACGAGAATTCGATTGTTGTCAAAGGCTATTTTGTCGTTGGCCTCAAAATAGTGTATTTTATTTTATGAGATTTTATAAAACGACAGCAAGTAGGAGGTTCTGTAATGCCTTAATAAGGTACCGTTGCCGTATATTCTGGACGTTTTCGACAATTCGCTGCCTACGATATGAACTTTATTGAGATTGAACACCTACATTCAGAACACTTCTGGTATGTGTTGAAGTTGGAGAGTTAGAATGGGTTGATAAACAAATGACATAACTTGATTGCCTTGCATAAATCACAGCAGAATTTATTAACATGTCTGAAAGAAAATCTGACTTGGTACCAAAAGCCAAGTGCTCATTTTCTATCTGATGCTTAAAAGCATTGCACTATTTTTTTTCGTTTTTTATTGTGGTTTATTGTTACATCTAAGTATGTAGTTAGGTTTTGAATAACTTTCCACTCCAACGGCGAATTTCAACTTTGTGAATGAATGAAAATTCGTCCATGAAAATATCTATGTGACAGATCGCCAACCTTTCTGCTGTGTTCCAAAGAAGTGAGAGAGCTTGTAAACGCATCATCACCTACAAGATGAATGGCTCTGTTTTGGACAGAATCTTAAAGTTTCAGTGCATGTTTAGGGGTTGCACTCCTTATATGGAAACAGTATTCATTGACAGGTCCGATCTGTGCTTATAAATCATGATCACTAGATGGAAAGTGAAATAGCTCTTGGCACGAAACAGAAAATAAAGTTTTTGTGAGGCATTTTTGGCAATGAACCTCACATGGCTTTCGCATGAAAGGAATTTGGTGATAGTAATCCGAAGCATCGAATTGGAGGACTTTATTGGTATGAAATTGTACTTGCACCTTTTTTATATTATTTTTGGCAAATAAGTTTATTTTATTTATTGAAAAAAAAAATCTCTCGTATTTTGCATTGGAAAAACAAGAAATAGATAAAGAAAGAAAAATTGCAGAAAGTATCTGAAAATGGATACACGCAGAATACAACATACCTTCAAAGTGTAAAAACCAAAAAAATAGTAGAGAATAAGGACTGAAATATCTCCCCAGGAAAACCTGTGAAAATATGGAAAACATTCACATCCATCATAGGCCATCAAACTAAGAAACTTGCAAAAGTTTTTGGATCCTTTGGAATCAGCTTCGCCTGCAAACCAAATAGTAAAATACTGATCAAAATAATCACAATACACAAAATAAACTACAAAAATCAATACCGCGTTCACAGCATAAAATGGACACAACTGCTTTTTAAAAAAAAGTCCACACATATACAAAGCAAACCTCACAAACCACGTCCTAGACAGTATAGATACGTTTTTCACAGTTGTTATATATAAAAAATATGAATTGAGGTCTAAGAATGAATATCTGGGAAGACATGAACATAATCAAGTATTTCAAGTAATCAAGTACTGTCACACCGAATAGAACAAATAGTCATGTAAAACAACAAGAAGATCACCCAGTTGACAAGAGTGGCAATACGACACACGGAACACAACCAGCAAAGATATCTAAACGATGTGTGTAACATGTCAATTATTGGCGAAATGAATAAATTTTCCAAATTGATAATCTTTTCGTGGCCAAATTCACAAAAAACTGCTCAAATCACAACTTTGAATAGATCTAAAATGTATTGGAAAGAATATCACATAGAAATCCAAATTCAACAGAAAACAACTACTGTCCTTTGCAACCATTGAATAATATCTGTTTGGTTCTCGGGCAAAGATTCTACAACAAATTATTTTGCAGGTGCTTCCTAGGATGGAACTTTTATACTGATTTCTTAGTTATTAGGCTAGGTCACAAACAGGCAGTTACGAATACCACATGTGTAACATCCTGTATTCCAGTATCACTTCAAGCATTGGTTCTTTCTGAACTGCATAGTACTCACACTGGCATAACAAAAATGAAACAGTTAGCAAGACGATACTGTTACTGGTAAAACATCGATAAGGATATCGAAAAAATGGTTAATTCTTGTCAACCTTGTGCAGAAATTAGAAAATCTCCTTCAAAAGCACCTGTGCACCAATGGGATCCACCAGCAGAAAATTGGGACCGTATCCACATTGACTATGCAGGGCCGTTCCAAGGTTTCCATTTCTTAGTCGTTGTTGACGCTGAATCACGATGTGCTGAAATCAAATTCTTCGACATGCACCAACTTCAAAAAACATTCTCATGTCATGGTTTCAGACAATGAAACAATTTTTGTCAGCGAATACTTCAAAACCTATACGAAACTACATGGTATATTTTAGAAATTTATTGCACCAGGACACCCAGCAACTGATGGCTGGGCTGAAAGGAATGTTCAAACATTAAAAATGAGACTCAAAGCTATGTCCGAAGATCATCCTCCAATAAATAAAAAATTCAAGAAATTCTTCTGACATATCGAGCCACTCCTTTAGCTTGCGGGAAATCACCAGCCGAATTGTATCTGAACAGAAATTTAAGAACTAAATTAGATGCATTACGTCCACCCAAACACTTGAAATCAGAAGATTTTCCATCAGGAACAAGAAGCTTAAGCGTAGGAGATAGGGTTCAAGTGAGATATTATGAATTAAATAAATGTCTTTGGAAATTTGGATCTATAACAAAAGTATGGATTACTTCATTATAAAGTACAACTCGATGATGGTTATTCCATGAAACGCCATATCGATCAAATAAGAAAAACTCTCGTCCCTAGAAAAATGGCTACTTTTTCAAATGATCCACCCATTACCATTGAAGACAATCAGTCATCCTCTGATCAACCTCAACAATATTCTGTACCATTTGTCCATTCACCTTCACAACATCATAGACAAAATCTGGAAGAACAAGAAATAATACAGCCTGAAGAACCGGACAGCACCGAACATTCTGATTCAGCTGATCTGGTTCAGCCCCCTCCACTTCCTAATCAAGAACCACAATCACAGACTGCACCCCGTAGATCTCAAAGAGTTCGGCAATCAAACGTACGGTTGCAAGATTATGTTTGTAGTTAGAAGAGTTGTTTTTTTGTTTTCTTTTTAATAGTGTTGGAGACTGTAACATCCAGTATGTATTTCAAAAGAAGTTTATGAAAAATGTCAGTGGACAGTAACTTATGTCACGAACGAAAATACAATTGACAATCGAAAACAATAAAGTTATTTCAATTGAAAAAGTTATAATAACTTGTTTTCCAAATAAAACAGAAAGTTTTCATGCATGTAAGTCCAGGTCCCAACGATAATTATCAAAAGCACTAATTGGAGCCATCTTTAGTACCTGTAAGAAACCCTACTATCACCACTTATTTTACATGTTTTCCATCATATAGTCATATGCTTTTAGTCATCATGACTATTGTAAACTACTGTTGGAGCGAGCTCATATCAAAACTAGCGTGAATTATGTTAAAAACGATAAAGGTATCTTTTTCGCAAAAGTATTTCAATTGACATAAACTAATTGTCCGCAGTGAATGCTTTTGACTCGTGCCGAATTGCAATTATTATTTGTAATTGTGTATTTGATAATGGACCGACCAGAGATCCTTTAAACTCCCATAAATAAAAAGGTCAATTAAATTACTGATGATAGTTCATTTCGATTTCATTTCGATTAGAATTACACATGAGAGCAGACAGGCAGACATCTATATTCAGAAGGGCAAAACTGTTGTGCTCTGAAAGGCTGTTCATTTAAAATATAGTCAATCCTGAAAGAATGAAAGATTTGTCGGTGACTTTTGGAATATTAGATACAAATATAGTCTACAAGTATTAAACTAATTATAATTTATACAGTAATGTCGAGAAAAATGTATTTACCAGTTTGCAAATAATTCACTTGAAAAATTGAAGACAGACAAATTTGTGAAAGACGAAAATACAGGGAAACAAACAACTAAACCAACTTGTTTCCTCCACAGTATATGAATATCAAATAATATATAATTATCACATCTAAAATTTAGCTTACGAAATGCAATACTGATGATGATTTCAATAATTATCGTCTGCCTTTAGAAATATTTCCAATAAAGCTTTCTTTACTGAATGCTCTGGATATTGACGCTGATTTCAATAAATAAAATCGGGAGTAATACCGATGACGGAAAAATGAAATTATCCTTACACTGAAGCGAGGTAGCCTGAATTTGGTAAATAGATTTAACAGCACGTGTTCGACTCCATACACACCTCACATAGAGAAGGCCACCATATAGAACTATTGTGTGCTATACCGATGACACAAAAATGAAAATATCCTCAAACTGAAACGAGATAGTCTGGATTTTGAAATTGATCTGAACATCCCCTGCGCGACTGCAAACACAACACCTATTGAAAATGCCACCATATTAAGCTATCGGGAGTAATACCGATGACGGAATAATGAAAATATCCTTACACTGAAACGGGATAGGATGGATTTTGAAATTAATATGAACTTCCTCTGTTCCACTGCAAACACAAAACCTAATGAAAAGGACACCATATTGAACTATTGGGAGTAATACCGATGACGGAAAAATTAAAATATCCTCACACTGAAGCGAGGTAGGCTGAATTTGATCATGAGATTCAACAGCACGTTTTCGACTTCATACACTCCACACATTGAGAAGGCCACCATTTAGTACTATTGTGTGCAATAACGGAGACATAAAACCGCTAAATCGTTAAATAAGGATATATGAAAGACATCTTATTTCAATAGGACATATATTCGATTTTGGATCATCATTGTGTATTCTTAAAACAGCTTTTATATTGTTTACAAGCATTTATTCAACTTACCGTGTTAGTATGTGGTCGAATTTTGTAACTGAATTTTAGAACAGTTTCCCGCCAACCAAATTCACCTCTGCCAACCTGAAGGCTAGATAGAGAACGCGAAGGAATTTGGAAAAAATTCCGACGGTTTCGGCCGTACAAAAAAAAAATGTCAGTTGAGTAGCTCGGAACCCCTTCATTCTTGAAAAAATGCAAAATCTAACTAAAAGAAAATTGAAAGATCCAAAAAAATTGTAAAAATCATCGTACAGTCGAATAGTTTTCGAAATTCAAAGTGTATATGTATGTATCCATTAAGGTCAGATGTGAGACGAGAAGCTGGATGGCAAGGGGTAGCAAATATACGCATGCTACTAATGTACCAACCTCTAGGCACCTGGTGCACTTATCAAGACAGATAATTGAATAAATTCTAACGCTGAAAAGTACAAAATAAAATCAACTTGAAAAAAGTCATAATGAAGCTTTCATTTATAAACTTGTGAACTAAAACGTAAAAAATAATACGTATTGTATGGAAAACAAAGAACCTTTAAATACCTATTTCAATATTACATATTTAAAGTTTTGAACGTTCTTTGTTTTCTATACCTACATTTTTATGGTCTAGTTGACTAGTTTATAAATGAAAGCTTGTTTTTTTGAAAACTTTTTTTACGTTTATTTTAAACAATACTATGTTAGTATTGAATAAAAGTTTGTTTTTGTGGAGAATATTCGTTTCTTGTGCAGATTTCTTCGAATTAACATTTTTTTCATTTTCAGACTGTAGAAGGTTGAAATTCCCAAAAAGGTATGTCAAGAAATGCTATGTTATTTATACAGTGACTGCCAAAAAGTATGTACCATATGGGAAAAAAGTTTATTATTAGAGTATTGGAAAAGTTTGTGCATGTCCGATAACCCAAAAATGGATTTTGACTCATGTCGCGTGAGCACTAGTATGGCGGCAAATTAGAAAAAATACCATGAAAAGACGAAAAGTGGGTAAGATGGTAAGATATCGATAAATGTAATTTGAAAATCAAATTTAAATTGCAATTTTTTTTTAATATTTTCCGATCTCTTTACAAAAATCAAAGTTTTTTCCTTCGAATGGCTTGACTGTAGTGGAACATTTGTATTTGATGATAATGACAAAACTCTCTCATTTTCTCCGCCTAAAACTTTGTATGTGAGTATAAAATTGAATTCCAAATTACATTTTTCGATATATTGCCATCTTACCCCACTTTTGGCCTCTTCATGGTATTTGTTTTCAATTTTCCGCCATACTAGTGGTCACGTGACATGAGTCAAAATCCATTTTTAGGTTATCGGACATCCACTAACTTTTCCATAGTATTTTTTTCAAATACTCCAATAATAAACTTTTTTCCCATGTGGTACCTACATACTTTTTGGCCGTCACTGTATTGAACCACAGAATATAATTTCTGATTATGCACGGTTCACTAAACTTTAATATCAGTCTGCTTTATCTTTATTGAGTTCCACTTGAGGAATACTATTAGGAAACAAGGGTAGACTTTATTAATTAAATTAAAACTCGGAGCATAATGCTGAGAATGACAATATTTACATGTTCAACAAATAACTAGTGAACCCTAATTTTTCCATTCAATAATCCAGCTTTCAAAATAATATTTCTTCATTTCTGTATTTCTGACGAAGAACTGATAGAAAGGACCTTGACAATTACCTAACATAGGGATTTTCCCGATTTGGCTAGCAGATTATGTCCTAATGTAGCTTGTATATAATACAAGCATGAAATTGCTAATAAAAATCACAATAGGATGTAATAAGATATTCCATGCAAAACTACATCGTAAACCGAGGAAAGAATATGACCTGATGTGCACAGAATTTGAATTTTGTGTATGGGAAAGACAATTATTGTTTGTATAAGGAGAGAAGGGGACCTGGCGATTTGCTGTATATGAAGAAATTTCATATTACGTAATTAGAAGCATGACGTTCATTCTGGGTATTTCCTTTTGGAGCTTGAATAACTTCAAAACAAAACAAAACTCTACAGTATGTTTGAGTATTCCTGAATATCAATTTCAGTGGGTTTATTTATCACTTGGGTGCAATTATTTTCAAAACATTTCCAATGATGACATATCTCCAACAGAACATGCTCTGTCCCTACCATCGTTGAAATACACCAACTACTTTTCAGTGCTAACAATTGGAGATTAGAGATCAAAATTACTTTTCATATCAAATTATTCAAAATATCGTAATTAGATTCGAACTTTTCACCGTGTAAAATGCGCATCCGTCTTCTCCAATGATGCAACTAGTATTTGTTTTAATAGTTATCTATCGAAATCCCCATCAGCAGGAGGTTGAAAAAATATTTAGATAATTTCAGAATGATGAGTCGCTACCAAAACCAGGTCATGTATAAGATATAAAAATGTGTGGTTTAATATTTAGGTCAGATCACATTATTCACATATCCCGGAATAAATAGCACGGCTGATTTTAATCACCATATATCAAACATCATTTATCATATTGTTGGGCGAAATCAAACGATCAGGTACAATTTGCTTCAAACAAAATCATTAACAAAATAAACCATGTATTTTTAAAACTTCAAACATATATTAGTAATGGGTTGTTTTTATAAAATAAGATTATCCAGATTGAGATGATTCAGTGAATGAATAACTTGTTTTCCGAGATAGCTTGGTTTGGTAAGATTGAAGTCCGGTGAAGATAATATAAATGATTAATTGACATAATCAATAAAATAACATTAAAAACTATTTGAAACAAATAAAGGTAGTATTATCAGGGCAAGTTTTTGAATTTGATTCACACCGAAGTCACCAAATATGCATATTCGTGATGTAATCATGATCGGAAATATTATCAGAAATACTCAATGGCAAAGGAACTTCCGACATAATTACTAAAAAATTAGCGTGTACAAGCGACTCGACTGTTAAGTTATATAACAAACTTTCACTATATAGTAGGTATTCGTGATTGATTTTATGAAACTGTATTACAGCTCATCAATAAACAGATAATGATCTGGTGCCACGAATGCCGCACCTTCTAAGATACTATCAGGATTGATATTTTACATGTTTTCAGTGGTACGGTTTTTGAAACATTCCATTCAAAGGGCCTAAGAATATTTTTGGTGGCAGGTATATTGAATATCGTCGAATTGGTATTTCTTGAACGATGGAAAATAGCGACTAAAATTTTGTCTTTCAGTCGCAGATGATTGTACATCTGATGTTATGAACATCTTGTTCATATTTTCAATAGAATCTACATGATTTTTCTGGTAATGCCATTTAAGCACGAAATTTCACCGTGTGCTTTTTTTTGTTTGTGTTCTTTTGTTGTGTTTGTGTTATGATGTTTTTTCATGTTTTTCATCTGCTCATTGGATCCCTTGACTGCCACCTCTCCACGGGGACGACGAGCGTTGAGGTGGGGGGCCCCGTTGGCGCCCCGCCCCCTTCTACCCCACTAAGGGGTGCGTCACAGGAGTTGCTCCAGTGATCCTCAGAATGAGGATTTGGAGCTCCGTAAGCCGATTACTTACATGTTCAAGCACAGAAGCTACGTGGGTGCAACGCCTTTCTGCCTCACATCCACATCGGGTGACGGCTTGGATCTCTTGGTTCTTCTGTGGTATTGAAGTACCTTTTGTTTCTTATCGTTTGATGTGCCCCCCCTCTGGCCTCTCGTGGGGTGGGGGGAGGGGTATTGTTTGTGGTGTAGCTTGGAGTGTTTCTCTCCCTATGTGAATGTTTCAGTTCGCCTGTCTGAAACTTGGGTCTGGTTACTGATGTTTGTGTGGCTTGTCTGTTTCCTCTGCTTTTTCTGTGTATGTCTCGCACCCATGATAGTTGGCGGGGTGGTCTTGGCCGCAGTTTGCGCACTTTGGCGGGACTTCTCTCGGCTTCTCGCTTGGTGTCCCTGGCTGCATTTGAGGCATCTTGGGGCATGAGAGCAGTTGCCTGCTGCATGTCCCCATCTTTGGCAGCGTCTGTGACAGGGTGACGGCTTGGATCTTTTGGTTCTTCTATGGTCTTGAAGTACCATTCGCTTCTTCTCGTTTGATGTGCCCCCCTCTGGCCTCTCGTGGGGTGGGGTAGGAGTATTGTTTGTGGTGTAGCTTGGAGTGTTTCTGTCCCTATGTGAATGTTTCAGTTCTCCTGTCTGAAACTTGGGTCTGGTTACTGATGTTTGTGTGGCTTGTTTGTTTTCCTCTGCGTTTTCTTTGTATGCCTCGCACCCCTGATAGTAGGCGGGGTGGTCTTGGCCGTAGTTTGCGCACTTTGGCGGGACTTCTCTCGGCTTCTCGCATGCGGTGGTCAGGTGTCCCTGACTGCATTTCAGGCATCTTGGGGCATGAAAGCAGTTGCCTGCTGCAGGTCCCCATCTTTGGCAGCATCTGCATTGCGTTATTGCTGCGCCGTTCTTTCTGTGATCCCATACAATTCTAGTGTTCAGCAGGGTTTTTGCTTGTTTCTTCAGGTGCCTTAGTGAGGTTTTTGCCGGTGTTGTTACCATGAACATAGGTCTTATGGTCTTGGCAACTGTGTATACTTTGTTTATTTGTATGCCATGCTCTCGTTGCATAGCTTTCTTCATTTCTTCGTGATCAGGAGAGCGGTCTAGTCCCTTGATCACAAAGAGATGTTCTTTCTGATTCTGTGGCGTGAAGGAATGGAATTCCTTCTGCCAGGAGTTCCAGCTCCTTGAATAGCTTCTTATATTTTTGGAAGTGTTCTTCTTATTCGAAGTGAAATATAGAGTTTTTCTCTGTATATTTCACTTCAAATTTCAAGTTCTCTCTTCTGAGGCTTTCTATAAGGTGGTTGTTGTCTGTCGCCCTTTTTTCCATGACTATAGGTGGAGGGAGTGTGCCTCGCTTTCCTCTTTTGTTTCTTCCTATCTGTTGTGTGTGCTGAGACTGTTTTCCCGCGCTTTTCTTCTTGTTCCTCTCGTCTAATTGTCCTTCTGCTTCTTCCTGGGTGTCTTCTGCTGATGTTCTTGCTTCGCTTTCTTCCACCGTTTCCGACTCCTCGGTTTCCTTGGAGAGCGTGCTGTCTGTCGTAACGTTATTGTTGTTATTATTGTTTTCGTCTCTGAGGTAATAGTCAGTTTGTAATTTGGCAGCTACCTTCAGGTATTTCTTCTTCTTAAATTTCCTCTTATCACCTCAATATCCAAGACTTCTAGTGGGGTGAATGCTTTTCCGGGGTCCCTCAAGTTATTTTTGTTTTCTTCCTTCCATTTGTTAAGATTGTTGTTTTGTTTCATCTGTGTTTCCTTCTGGATTTTATCTTGTTCTTTTTTTTTGTTTCTCTTTTTCTTGTTTTTGCTTGATTTTCTGCATTTCCCTATCTTGTTGTTCTTTCCTCGTTTTTTCTGCTTTCTCCCTCTTTTGTTGTTCCTTTTCTCTCTCTATCTGACGTTAGTTTTTCCCTTTCCATTCTCATTTTTTCCTGTTGTTTGTCTTCCATTCTTTGTTCTTCTATTCTTCGAAGGGTTTCTTAATGTTTCTCTTCCCTTTCTTGTTTTCTTGAGTCATCCAGTTTTTCCTCGTGATGTTCTTCTATTTTTCGTGCAGATTTTTGTTTTTCTCTTTTTCTTCTTGTTCTCTGATTATATCAAGTACTGATCTTTCCTTTACTTCTCTCCCTTCATATTTTCTTTGTTGAGCTTCTTTATTTTCCTCTTCTCTTTCTTGTGTTCTGGGATATTCCTTGTATGTTAGGAATCTTGTCTGTGTCCCATTTTACCTATTTCAAGCACGCCTCAGCGTGTTTAACCCTTTGAGAACTACTGGTTATCAGTGAAAACCACTAATAGCCACCCTTTTATTTTCCCATCGGATTTACATCGTAGCCACAGTGTTTATTGTATTGCCTACGCATCACTTTTACTTTTCTTGCCGATTGCAACGAATTTTGGTAATCTTTGTGACATTTATATGATGTCGAATTGAATTTGGAGCCAAAAATTTGGAAATGTTCAACGTGCCAAGTTTGGTTTTACCTAAGTAAAGAAAGGTACTGTTTTGCGTTGTTTCATTCAAAATGAAAGAATAATTAAGTTTCAGTTCATTGTAAACAAATAAATGATAACTTTGAGGCATTTGTTAAGTTGCAATTTTGCACGATTTAGTTCCTAGTGGTTACCAGTAGTAACCACATCCTGCAGGATAATTTGTATTTTTTTGTTATTTTTTGTTTATTTAGATTTTTGCGAGTATTTTTTATTTCAAAGTGTACCAATAAAAACATCGTGTAAAGTATTCGTGGATAACTGGTCTTTCAAACACATGCTCTATTTCGAGCACTCCGGCTGCGCCGTCGTGCTCGAAAAATCGCGAGTGTTTGAAAGACCTTTTTACCAACTTATATTTTAATATAAATACATTAAAAAAAAAATTAAAAATGCTCTACAATTAGGATGACCAACTAAATTCTCATTCACTTCACTCGATAGGAATATTAGGTATTGGTGCATAAATGGGTGATTTCCCTGCCACAGCCATTAGATGCAAACTGTACTTGGCAAACAAAGTGGCCAAGCCCTTTTGGGGAAGAGGCAATTTACAAAATTGACTAATAACATTTACTTATTACTTTTCATAACCCCTGTTAGAAAAATGATCGAGGGCTGAGTATGGGGAAGAGCTTGCACAAAACAATATAGGAGTGCCCACCAAAGTGCATAATAGCACGAACCCTCAATAAAGGTGGGGTCACTCAGGTCGTTAACTTTATACGGAAATTTCATCCGATCCAAAGGCTCGTTTAATCTTAATTTATTTACGAGCCTCAGATCAGTGTGGACATCAGCTTATGGATAATGTTAGTTAGGGTGAATATCAGGAAAATTGTAATGGTATTAATTTTTTATATAAATTTTTTTTCTATCAGTACTAGCAAGTGAAGATTTTTCGATGACATTGCGAAATCAGCAAGGCGTTGCACTGTCTTTCCCAAACAATTTCTATACTTCCTGAAAGAACTTAAAACAATAATCGACACTTTTTTGAATAAAGATAAAACAAACTAAACAGCTCTTACGAAAACCAATGTTATTTAATCACGAAAAGAACCCCCACTTGCATCAATGGAAAATTGGCTTTCGCTGAATTTAATTGTTTTTTTTATTGATGTCTCCATTACACTAATGCTCTAAATTCAACAGCTTAGATTATACAGGGTGCTGAAATCAACTTTTTCAATATCAAGATCCTTTTTCGAATATATGAACCAAATCAGCTATGCATCGATTGCATTGTTCTTCTGGCCAATACAAATATATTACAGAATGAAACAATTCCTTCGCGTACCAACGATATACAGGGTTCAAACGTATCGGTGATTTCCGAAAAATTGATGGTGGAATTTCATTAATTTTCGGATATTTCATTGGATACCAATATCAATTCCAATTCATGATATTGGTATATCCAGAATCAGACTGACTAATCATAAATACAAAATGTTTTATTTCTTATGAAGGTGCACTTGTCTTGCTTGAAAGTCCATATACTTGAAATATACATAGTGGATCTAAAAGCAGTGGCATTTGCTGATGATTTCCTTAAAATAGTTATACTAGTCAAAAGTAGTTACTTATACCATTATTACGAAATATGCTATTTAATTACAAGGGCCGTTTCGTACCTAGACATCAGAGTGTACCACACTGGGGTAAAAAAACAATTTCATTACTCCGGAGAGAATTTCATATGTTGCAATTTTAGATTCTATAGAAATGTTTTTATGAAATTTCGGAATAAATACTACCTACCAATTTGATTATTATTCGAAATGTCACACTCAATAACAACAACTAATCACATTTTAGTGGGAGTTTTTGGGCAATAAAACATTCAAATTGATCAATTCTGGCAAAAATATACTAGTAGTACTTTTATCAGCTGTACAAGTTCTACAATATATAAAAAATTCGAGCAAATTCACCGAAAGCCAACATCAATAGAATATGAAAACTGAATTACCGGTCAATTAATTGTACTCAATCATTTAAACATTATTACTGACCACTACATAAAGTGAGTGATATTTCCAAATGTTGGATGCAGACGGAAAATTCCAGTCGTACGCGGTATCGAAATATTCCAAGATACCATGGCCTCAAAAAGTGAGAAAAAATTTATTTTTTGTTATATCTGCATCGTAGTCCCTGTCAAACGCCATGCTATAGAAAGGTTGTTTGCTAAGTAAAGCCAAGCTCTAAGTTTAATCAGATATGCGCATTACATAATTGATGAATATTAGGGACATTATCCTGATCTAAAATTAATTTTCAGCTTTGTTTTTGGAGTCTCGATGTAGGCATAATAAAAAACAACTTATGATACAAGTGTATACAACTGCCTTTAATGTACTCGCAACATTAAGGGCATTCCGCTTCGCGTCGTGCCCTTAAACACGTTGCGCGTGCTTCAAAGGCTTACTTGTAAACACTTGTATCATAATATCCTGTTAGTTCACAAAATACTTCTTTCTTTTGTATCTCATAATTTTCATACTTGAAGTGAGAAACATTTTTTCAACTCTACATATCGGAATCATGCCATACTAACTTCATTTTACCTAAAGTTGGCTTATTCATGTAGTTTTAATCACATTTTTTCTACCTATTTGTGAGTGTTCAATATCAAGTCGACATTATAGAAATGGAGAAAGATGTGAAAATAAAATTGCCCTTAGTTTATTTTGTCAGAACCATATTGTCCCATCGTTATTGCTATTTGGCTCTCCTACGAAAACAACAAAATGGATTTAGGAAAATGTACTTAATTTATACAGAACTGTATTTGTATTATTATATTTTCAACTTTGCCTGTTTTATACCCGATTATGTTATCGGTGTTACTTTATCAAATCGTTTTACTATTATTTTTTATTCATACATAATATTCAACAGGACTTACAAGGCTACAAATACATTTCATAACATAGTTGTAACAAAAAAATTATTGATTTCGTGAAAAACAAAATCAATGGATATGACAAATTTTCGATTTAAAAAATTATTGATACCCGAAAATATCTGCAAAATAAGATCATGATTTTCGGATAGGATATTTTCTATATTTGGAAATGATCGATTTCAGATATTTCCTATTCGAAATAAGTAGTCAAAATGCATATCCCAACTGCGAGTCGAGTCTCATTATTCCAGATATTAAAACAAATCAATCACGAAAATGACCGCACTAATAATAACGTTCTTCATGGAAGCAGCAAATCTTGATTTCCACGGATTCTGGCATGTACTTCCCAACATGATTGTCGCTTATTACTGACCAAACGTGATTTACAACTTTTTACCTCTGAATAAAAGGCCAATTCACAGAGGCACAGCACACTAATGAAAAAGGAAAGAAAAATAACCGTATAATCAGCGTAGAGATAGCAATCAGCAATTCTAATTACTTCTGTCACAATTTATGTCCGTTACATAACGCCGTCGTCAGAAAAATATTGTACAACAAAGGAATGCCATGAAGTGGTTTCATTGTTTACTATCAGTTTCGTTTGATTTATATCTATTCTGCAATTGCATTATGTCAACGATATCAAATAAACTCACTCCCACCAGAATTCAAGAAATGTATGCATGCGATTTAACATTTTTATATGTTTGCTGCACACACTGTACGTATTAGACCGTCAGATAGTGACAGATTTAGGTGCCCCATTTTCACATACAAGCCTCGAATAGGGTTGAAAAGTAAGTCGATGTTGAGTAAAATTAAGGGAAATTTACGAGTGGCTCGAGGGGAAAACATATGGAAAAATCAAAAAGAATTTCCATTAAATTTTCCGACGGCAAAATCTACTTTTCCATTCACGCCACTCAAGCCATTATGTTTTTCGGTGTAGTGACGATGTAGGTTTTCATAGTTTCGATGGGTTTGCGTGGGAAAATCTGTTAAAATCTCGATTTTTCTTTACAAGATTACAGCCTCATTTTAACCCTTTAGCCACCTTCAACACTCAAGCCTTTGATCTTCTGAAGCCAGGTTCTATTAATTAATGATTAGGTGAACACGGCTCGCGTTAAAATATGGAAAATCGAATTTTCCATGGAAAATCGAATTTTCCATATGTTATCCCCAGGAGCCACTCGTAAATTTCCCTCCATTTTACTCAACATCGATGTACTTCTCAACCCTATTCGAGGCTTGTATGTGAAAATGGGGCACCTAAATCTGTCACTATCTGACGGTCTATATGTACATTGCATTTTTTAGTTTCGTTACATGTAGTTTTTATAGAGAATTTTTGAACGGTAGTAGATACAGTTTCCAATTTATTCTATTTTATTTCCTACACACTTTTTTTCCCATTTTGCCAATACCCTCTCATATTCAGTCATTCGAGCTTTTCGGTGCCCCTTTTCTGTTTGTTTGTGTCTTATGTTACTTTCTTTGTCGATTTTTCTTCCGTTGCTTTTGGGATATTTTATCGTCATATTCTTTTTTATTTTTCCGGATTCACTATATATATTATGTTATGTGAAAGCCAGAGATCATCACGGCGCGCTTCAAAAATTAATAGTAATGCGCTCTCTTGCCTATACAGGTTCTGCCCTTGAGTGCATCAAGCTGAAACTTATTCAATAAGGCATTAGGGATGAAAAGAGTTAAGTGAAATATGAGCATTATTTTAAATTCAATTTTATTAATGGTGGATTATAAACTCAACTAAACTAAGAATTAAATTAACAATTAGGGCTATATCGAATTATATGGGAAAAGCGTGTGGTGCTTGGTATCAGTTATCTTTATTCTTTCTTGTTATTCCTATTAGTCAATGCCGTGATGATGAAAATGTAAGTGAAAATCACCCCACGCTTTTTTGCACATAAAAGTTAATTTTTAAAGATTATTCTTTGGTTTTCAGTTCATAGTACTATAAAAATACTTATTATTTTTACTATTATTACATTATTATTATGAGATTCTTGTATTGTCATCGGGCTTTGATATGTGTGCCAAATTTCAGATTAATCAGACGATTGGAAGTAGGTGAAAATTAACTTCCAAGATATTATTACATTTTTAGTTACAAGTAAAGCTAATAAACGCATGTAAAAAAATGCAAAATTTGACTTTTTTGAGCTCTCGTCGAGGCTCTAATGCCCTAACTGTCCTGTCAGAATAGTGATTCAGTGGTCTACTACACCAATGGATCCTCTCCAGATATGAATAATTCGCTATGTCCTTGTCTAAAATGGATAAAAAAAATCGCAAATTAATGCCATCAGAGTCAAGTTAGTGTCAAGTAAATGTCTGTTGAAATATCAACTTGAAGACATTTTGTAAAATATACACCACATTCTAAGTAAAAAGATTGTGAAAGTAAACCGAGGTTACAAACGTATATAATTTTTTATTTTTATTGGATACGGATATAGAATAACCAAAGCTCAGCAAAACGTGTGCGACTTGTTCAATTCGAAGTATGCAAATAGACCTATCAGTCGTTCAACACTTGGTAAGATTGAGAAAAATTTAGAGAAACTGGTCATGTCAAACATATCCCGAATGGTGGACGTTCAGAATAGAAGAAAACGTGAAACTTGGTGTTATATTGGGTAGAGAATAATCCTCACAGTACTTCAAGACAAATTGCAGCAGACCATGGCATACCCTAACGCTCTTTATTACGTATTCTAAAAAAAGAAAAGTATCATAAGTAAAAAGTAAACTACATCAACAACTCAATGAAGATGATCCCGATCGCATTAAGGAGTTCTGTGAAATTTTACAGGATTTATGTAACCGCACACGCGTTTTATTCAACAAATTATATTTTCCGATCAGGCTGTTTTGACTAAATGGTTCAGTGAATCGTCAACATTGTAGATATTGGAGTAAAGCCGAATTCCATTAGCAAGTTTCACGCTATGCAAGTTCTGTGCAAGAGAGAGAATTGCATGCCTCTCGCCTTGCATCGTCTCTTACATTGATGCAAGTTGGTTGCAATTCTTTTTGAAGAAGGGTAACTTCTAACTTCGAAAGTATTATATGTTCAAAATCTGATTCATCTAATAAACATACTCATTACCAGCCAAATGTTTTGACTCTACACATCTTCATAGATATAAAAAAATAACAGTTTCTGCGACAAAAATACAAATACTTGATTTAAAATACATATATTACAGACGTATGTCTCAGTTGGTAACACAAATATCCCTCAAAAAAAACGAAATACCTGAAAATCACCCACAAAATGAAATTTCTTAAAATTTTATTTTTGGCATGAAACTCGCCACAAATTTGCTTCGGCGCATGCGTATTGTCTGAATTGGTATTACACAGAACTTGCATAGCATCAAACTTGCATGAAAACTTGCAAATGTAATACGGCTTGTAGGGATAATCCTCACTGGATGATGGACGGGCATACTCAACACCACCAGAAAGTCAATGTTTGGGCAGGGATAATAAACGACAGGATTATTGGCCCTTATTTTTTTCGAAGGAATCTCTTAGGGGAGCGTTACTTAAAATTTTTAAGAAATGAACTTATACCTATCCTTGCCGATATTTTTCCAAACGTCAACAATCCTAACTTACGCTAGACGCGGACCGGTAGAGTGGTCCCCAAGATCTCCAGATCCAACGCACCTGGATTTTTTCTAGTGAGGTAATTTGAAATCGAGGATCTATGTTAATAGGTCGCAAAATCTACGGGAGTTGGAATATCGAATTAGTATCGAAATTAGCAGAATAACTCCAGAAGTTATGTGCAATATGTGTCCGTAGATTTGCTTATTGTCAAGAGATTGTTGGATGTAATTTTGAACAACTTATTTAACTTTTGTATTATGTTGGATATAAAGTTATTCTACTGAAATAAAATATCAATTTTTGTTCATCCTGTACAAAATAATCAGATTGAAGATTTGCATTGAATGCAGTCTTGAAAAATATTTCAGGTGAAGTAACACAATTCATCTAATTCAATTTTAAAAAATTACCGATTAGTTCACCACGTCAAAACCAGCGATATAACCTCTTTAGAATATACATTAAAAAATCTGTATATAAAAACAAAAATCGACCCATTTCAGGATTTTTGTCAAAAGTACATTGCTTGCGAAATATCGAATTTGTTTCATAATTCCGCCGTTCACTGTATATTTTCTATCATATCATAATCTGTAAAAGATTCTTTTTTCATCCAAAAGGTGATCAAATGATAATACGTGGTTTCTGACAGTAGTTGTACCTCAGTGTATATTGAACTTTTGATGTACTTTTTAGGCGAGTGTCACAATACATGAAGTTTTACGGATTAAATAAAGTATAACTTTTTTGGACGTATTTCCTTCATGGCCACTTTGACTTCACGGCTTTCGAAGACCAATTCATCACAAAGATAGCTTACTAGACACACTTAACTTTGAGTTTTCCACCCATAAAACAATAGAAGAGTTTGTGTTGCTAGTCAGTTCATTTACAAGCTATCCGCCTCTGTCAGTATTATAATAATTCAAATGAATAATTGATAAAAACGAGAATTTACAATAACTGATGAAAGTATTGAAAATATAATGGCCCTAGAGCTCATTCGAAAATACTTGAATTTACGACCGTTCAATGTAAGTCATCAAACGTTTTTCGGATTATTCTTCAAATCATTATGATAATATAATAATATTGATTTCTTATCAGATTCAAAAATTGGATGAGCATTAGCATTAACCAATTTGAAGATTTCCAATCAAATTTTGATCATCTCTGGTGGACCTTGGCCAAATTCAAATCTGGAGATTTCCTCATATTGTTTGCAATATTGGACGCTGTATATTTTCAAGGAGATCTGTTTTCGGTGTCCGGATTTTTGAGGTTAGAAACGAGGAACTAGGTATCAGACAGCAAACATACCATCAAAGCTGTTACCAGAACCCCCCCCCCCCCCCCCCACTTAATAGAGGGTGCTCCGCTAGTGTTCCGTTGTTCCGCTACTGTTTATTGGTGTTCCACAACTGTGATTGTTCCACTGTTCCTGCTCAACTGTGGTTGTTCCACTGTTCACCTGGTGCTTAGTATTCTTTCTCTGTTAGTCCCCTATATTATTGGTATTCCCCGTAGATGTTATTCGTTCCAGCTGCACATGTACTTCGATTGATTCTGTCGTATGGTTTATCCAATCTCAGTTGAATGAGCTGTTAAACCGGATTAACACGTCAATGACTTCGCCTCCTTGAACGTACTTGCCGACCATAGGCGGAGATATTTTCTCTTACTTGGGTATAACTTTGCGTATTGCTTGCTGTATAGAAATTTGCGAATATAATGTGTCTTGTTCTTATAATGAATAGAATTGAAGGATTGCGCGTGTATGGGTACGGGACGTTGCTCGTAACTTATTGACAAGTTATCTGACACACCAAAAACAAGTCGTTCAGAAAAATAGAATAAGAAAATATCAGGAAACATTGATAATTTATTTGTTGGTACGGCTATCTTATATACACATCAGAGTCGTGGCAAGACTCAATCATCATAATCCTCCGAATTACCCGTTTATGATTACTGGTTGGATGGATGGCAAAAGGAAATATTCACGTTCTTTTGAAATCACGTGTGAAATGCATTCTGTCCAAAGATCTTTATATTCCTCTCCTAAGATTCTCCTAACATTTTCTACTACTTCTCCGCTTAGATTTGGACACTGATTGGATTTTCTCAATTTGTTTTTTATAAATGCCCAAACCAATTCAATGGGGTTGAAAACACAATAATACTAAGTTAACCTCAGAAGCGTATGACCAGAATGTTCACAAAGTTCATCAATAACATATTCCTTTTCAAAAATCCTTAATTATACGTAGTATTACCTCCTTCGTGGCTTTTTGGGGAATATTCAATTTTTTATAAGCCATAAATTCCAAAATGTCTCCTTTTCTTGTTGCTTTCGTCGGTATTTTTATCTTTTGACACGAGTGGTATGACGCATTATCCATGACAATAACAGAAGTTGGTGGTATATTTGGTAATAATTGTTCACTGAACCATTTTTCGAATGAAGTTGCAGTCATATCCTCATGATAATCTGCTGAACATTTTTTTTATTTGTTTTGCTGACAACACCAACGCGTTCGGTACAAAACCATCTTAACTACCCGCGTGTACAATAATTATACGCTTTCCTCTGGAACATGGTGCTCAGAGACAACAGTTTTGGGAGTTATCTACCCATCCATACCGAATCACATCATGACTATCGAACCAAGTCTGGTCTTTTATTTGTCGCAAGTAATCTTGCCTTTGCAGAACGAGCCGGGGTGATTCCATTATTGCCATTCGCTGATTTAGTTTTTTGAGTTTGAAACCTCAGTCTAAAAGAATTTGGCGTAGTATTTCCTGCGACTTATATGTATACTCAGGATAATCAGATAATTTGTTTTTGATTGATTCCGAGGTAGGTACTTCGTTTCGTTTATAGAAATCATAAACTTGCCTTCGAAGAAAATCTTTTCTGGCCTCATCAACTTTGTTTAATTTCTGATCTTCTCGTTTTGTTTCATGATAATGATCTACAACATCCCTTTGTTTAACCACTCTGTAAATAGTTGAATGCCCTAAACTGGTGAGATGAGATATCCTTCCGAAAATTTCATTGTCACATTTGTCGTTCATTTCCTTTTTTATATATATTTAGAACAAGTCTTTGGATCTGAACATAAAGATCTTTGTTTTTAAATTCCCATTGTTCATCCGGTTGTGAGTATTGTTCTTCACGTTGTTCGAATTGTTCATCAGGTTGAGTCTTGTTCGTCACGTTCTTCGAATGGTCGCCAAAATGCCATGTTGCAACACTAAATACACAAACGTATATACTAAAACTTTAATGTTGATTTCACACTTTTAGTTTAAAAAACCGCGACATATGTTTTGCAAATATAATGGATTCTTCAAGCAGAAGTATACTGGGTTATACTAATGTCCTTCTTTTATATCCCCAAAATGTTAATTAATTTGGAAACAGTTTTATACCTGTTTTCAGATAACTTATGATAACAAATAGTGTTTGTCAATAATTAATTACATTTATACCTAGTCTAACGGCAAAACAAATTAAGTAGTAGAGAGAAAATATTGAGTTATGTTTGATCGTTCATTGAGTACGCTACTGTTCTTCTTTTCATAAATATCACCAGGCTGCCGGACAGCAATAAAAATATTAAAGGTGATTTACGGTAATTTATGCAGCAGGCAGTCAGCGCATTACTGATTGCTTTCCACGCTTCGAACGGTTACACGTAAAATATACTCAATCTGGTCTACTGTTTTCTTTATATAGGAAATAATATTTATTTAATTTTCCGGTTTCATCCTTCATTCGTTATTACACCATGTGCTATTTTGAACTAACTCTATATATTGAGCTGAATGAAGTCATATTCAACTGAGATTGGATAAACTATACCCACTGTGCACACGTCTCACCAAGGCACTGGATTCATAAACTACAACGGTAAACTGGCATTATTGAGAAAATCTACTTATTATCAGATAAGTCTAGCTTAATTGTTAGCTATCATCGTGACGCCAAAGGCATAGCCCTCACTGGAGGTTTAATATTGATATATTTAATCATAGCGTACACTTGAATTCATCTTGGTGGTGCCATAATTACATAAATTTCATTTCATTTTGTATTGTGTGCCGAACTGTGCACATACAGTGTGTGTAACATATTATTCTGATCCAAGTTATCCAAGTACTCCATTAACATAATTGAAAACCTCTACATATTTATATATTATTTTTATACCATTATATGCATCAATTGTTTGATATTTTAGTAATATTAGTGCAGTGGGTTTTCCCATTCCATCAGGGTGGTTCCAGATTTTCCACTGGCGATAAATCCGTGGCGATCCGGAAAATTAAACCCCATATTTCAATCTTATTGAAATCAATTTTTATTGTCGAACCCACGCCAACTGAGCTACTGGGTATGTCAGCGGCGTGAAACATCATTGCACATTCACTGCTCTTCTTTCCTAAATCTCGCCCTTAACACAGATTCTACTTATGAATGAAAACTAATATCTGCTATTTTTTATAATTGTGACATGACATGAATACCCACGTCTGATTCGAATCCACTAGGTGAAAACCAATTCTCGGATGAGAGTTATTATTTAGATACTGAACGGTATTTCGTGAAAAGTACTTAATTATTTGATGATTTTCATTACTCATGAAGTATCAGACGCAAATACTTTTTTTAAGAAACATGATTATAATGTTTTGTGCAATGAGCAATTTAAGTTCAAATCTTTTTGTATTTTTCTACTATGAAAATATTTACTTATAGTAGCAAATTTTGAGATTTTTTCTAATCAATGACAGTTTTTCTTCAAAATAATAGATACATTTTTACTAACACCAAGAAATTATTAATAATAATGAACGCAAATCTACAAACCTTCAAATTATTCAGAAAGTTAAAATGTTCTTTGCTTTTTTAATGATTTTTATATTTGCTTTTGCCTGCATGTGTTCGCAACAGGGTGATTTTGATTTATAAAAATTATTGAAGTTATTTTGAGAAAAATTCCGACTTGTAAGTCTAGTAGAACTCAAGAATTCAGAGATATAACTCGGAATTTTGAAGTAAAAGTATGAGTATTGTTAATAGGAATTTTGAATTTCAAAATTCCGAGTTACAGCTCAGAATTTTAAAATTACGAGATATAAATGGGAATATTGATATTTAAAATTCCGAGTTACATTTCGGAATTTTAAAATTTCGAGTACAAGTCGAAATTTTACTTCAAAATTCCGTGTGAAAAATCAAGGAATTTTAAAATTCTGAGATATAACTCGAAATTTGAGGAAGATATTTTTTTTTATTTTAGGTGTCTCTTCCAGATCTTCGTCTTCTAGATATTATGATGATGTTATCTTCTATGATTCTGAATTGTTTAGAAAATTGAGTAAGAAATTTAACTTGGAATTCTACAATCTCCTATGATACAATTCGTAGATAAGTATATAAATATAATGAGCTCACCTTGAACAAAAAGATGAAGGATGTGGTAATCTGAAACAAGAAGGAATGCGAGGTCAAAATCTTCCACAATACCTACAGTAGTAAAAAACAATAAGCTTCGATAATAAAATAAGTGGTGGATAATTTGGAGATGCTTTACGAAATGCCATTAAAATGCTGAAATGATGAAATATGGATAAAATCCAACCCTCCACAATATCGTATACAATGGGAATTCCACAGGTACTCCTCCAACGGAAAACAGCCCTTACGATAGTCTAATTTAATCTGTTAGATTGGAAAAATTCTACAAGAACTTGCAAATGATTCCTATAACATATATCACAACTTCAGCCCAATTCGAATAGGTGACCACATATGTTCTCAGGATTCTTGGTTATTACCAATCATCAGTACAGGTTTGGTCACTACAATCAAGAAGCAAATACCACCCTGAATGAATAAAAAAAAATGTTATGTCTGTATACTTCAAATTCATTTTCCATCATTAGTTTCATAGTATTAGGTCCAGTATTCAAAAGTGTTGATCGTAATTATCTATGTCACTCATAAATTATACTTTCAAATCAAACAGTTGAGTTCTCACATATATCAACTCCTTTCAACAATATAACTGGATATGAACATTTTATATAGATATACGAATAGACTTGATATCTTTAGTGTTCAAATATGGATTTATCTAGACTAGAATGTATAATTGATGCAAATTGTTAATTAGCTGCAGAATATTCTTATAAACTATTTTGTTTACTGGTGATGATTGATACGTTTGTAGGTACTGTATTTGCTGATATTAATATACAGTGCGATCGTAAATAGTCTTCCCTCCCTGCTAACTTTTGATCAGTTTTGAACTTCCTCTCAAAATATCATCGCGGACTCGTGGTGTTTTCTCGAAGCAATTCAGTTTCGTTCAGAAATGAATCGACAGACTTATCGCGAAAATTCAATCACTGTGGTATTACTACCGATGATTTCATTCGCCGCGACGTACGAAACCCTTCTTTCCTGCAATATTAGGACCAATAAGGGACGTATGCCTCGATAATACCCAGTTCCTAGCTTTTGAGCCGGTGAAATCACTTTGACATGGCAACCACGTATCCAAACAACAACGGAGAACTTAATATCATCTTGCTACTAATATGAATGTCAGTCTCACAGACTTCATGTCTATCAGGCATTATCTATAACTATTGAAGAATTCACGACAATGGAACTTTTTTGCTTTGTTGGTAAGTGAAATTATCTCAACAAAAACTACTCGTGATCACATTACTGTCGATAATTCTGCCAGAAATCTTAAACTCGATCAAATTGCTTTGAGGTAACACCACTCGTCCTAAGGGACTCGTGGTGATACCAAGCAATTTGATTTCGTTGATTTCTGACAGAATTACTATCGATAGTATTGAGAGCACTCGTGGTACTACCCCCGATAATTCGTCAAAGAAGTCGGGGATAGAATGTTAGTCGATTTCGTGAATTATAAGGATTACAATTTAGTGATAATTGTTGCAAGCATAAGTATGAATCAATGAAATTGTCAACAAGTTTGAACACAAAGGATGAATCATAAACTTCTTTTCTGATAAATGATGGTTTCAATTTATAAAAATCAAGATTAGCTTGATAATCGAAATAGTGTCTATGACGAAAAAATCTATAATTCAGATTATGAACCAACTTCCTTTGAACATATTCCAATCGTTTAACATATCTATCAGTATTGTACTCCACGATAGGTCTCACCAGGGTTTTGTACTAGTACTACGGAGGATAAAACCTAAGATTTTTAGAGATTTTCTTACCGTATGTTCTATAAGACTTGTCTAATATTATACCAAGGTCTTTTATTTCGTCAGTAACTGCAATCTGCTGATTTTTAATGTACAGGTGTTCGTGAGGAGGGTTGATGTTTTTGGAAAACAAAATATGATAGCATTTTTTAAGTTTAATTGATAATCGATTTATGAGACAGTAATCAGAGAAACGATCTAGGTCGTCCTGAAACCCAAGATAGTCTGATGGTTGTCTTATTTCTTTATATGCTTTCAAATCATCTGCAAATAATTTCATTTTGGAATCAACAAACATATCCTCAATGTCACTAACAAAAATACTGAATAAAATTGGACCTAGGTGCAAGCCTTGTGGTACACCCGACTCTATAAGCTTTTCTTCAGATCTGAAACCGTTTAATGTGACGTATCGAGATCTCTCAGAGAGATATCAACCATTCCAACAAGCTGCCATGGACACCGAAGTTCCTAAGCTATTGAACAATATACCAAAATAATAACAAATTAATGATTTACCTAAGGTTTAACTTCTCCCGCGTGTGGAATAAAACAATTGAAATATGAGAACTATTGTCTCGTTCAACCTTTTCTTGAACTGGCTAATTGTTCTGACCCCAGCATCTCATCATAATTAGTGCCATCACGGAAAACACTAATTCAGCCAAGTAAACAAACCAAGGCCACTCGTATTCACTCCTGTGAAAAAAAGCGTAAAATCTCCGCATGCAAACAAGAACCGCGATTCAAAGGAAGTTTACCGACTGACCATTATATTTTTCCTGCTCTTATTTTCTTCTTGTACATATTTCGCATGTGTAATTACTTTGGCGGAAAGTTTGTGGTATAATAAACTCAGCGATACCATCTTCTTCGTGCTTTCAAGTGTGCGAGAAGAAAGAAGGTAGTCTTCAGAGGGAAATATGAAATATATGTTAATCTGATGAACTGAAAGAAAGAGACTTTATTTCGATCCACAGGGACTGACTGAACACGAAGAATACCGACGTTTGCTTGAAAATGGAATACGGAGAAATATGACTGATAGTTTGATTTTGTGGAGGAAATTCATTCCTCGACAAGGCTTAGCCTTCCACAGCCTGAATCTGAAAAATGGGTTAATCAAGAAAATCTATTCAAGTTTAGAAGGGGAATGAATATATTTGTCCTCATAAGTTACTGCGAGATATCTTATCCCCAAAATACAAAAAAATTGAGTTTTCAACAAGTTCTTATAACGGAGATTATAATCTTCGAATGGCCAACGTTTTTTGAAAAAGAAAATTCAGTAATTTTGAACTTATTCGAGTAAGTTACTCGTTTCGATATTAATAAAATACAGTGCGGCTTTATTTGCCCCCCCCCCCCCCCGTTAGCAGGTTCGTTGTTACAGTTTTCTCGCCAATGGAATCATTAATATTACAAGGTCCTGTTCTGCACATAGAAATGACTGTAGAAACAACAGCAGTTTTACGTCGCGCTGAAGAATATATTCATATGGTGTATTGATCACTTATATCTGGACAGCATATTTCAAAAGTGTGACGACCATTTCCAGATGTACCGGTATTATTGTTGTAATCATCATTGTATCCAACTCCTGTGCAGTGGGGAAACACCCTGTACATATCCATTTCATTTAGGATTGGGTACGAGCTGGTACCGGGCTCTGGCTCACTTGCATAACCAGATAAGTGAGTGACTAAAGTATTATTCATAGCTTGAATCTGCTATGTGAATTGTAAAAGGGAGTTTATAATAAATAGTTGAACCGTTCGCATGTACATTATTTTCTAGTCGTAACAATAGTTTTAACTTCCAACAATCTTTTTTCCAAAATGAATGATCCGTAAACTGAGCACTGTTCCCTTGTTCTCTGTTAACATATAGAATAAATAGTGTAATATATTTAAAGTCTAATTCACTCTAAAATAATTTATTTAACGAAATACAATGATTCACAATCACTCTACTATTTATATTCGACTTTCACTTCACTCTGACTGTCCCTCTGCTGCGTCGTTCTTTTTATTTTCACTGTTGACTTCTCCGAATACTCTAGAATTTTCCATCGAATCGTCCAGATTCATCGAATCGTCCAGATTCTTCTCGGTGCAAGCGCAAAGATGTTCACCCGCGGCCGGGCGCCGGCTACGTAAGAGTTCAGGTCCGGCATCGCCCGTAGCTTCGCCACAATAGTAATGGTCCCAAAACAGTGCCTTGGGGAACATCAACTCTCGACCAACTTTCCAATAAATTGTAAAAAGACAACCTATTGTTTTTCCTAAAACAGAGCATGTTTCGAACAAAAGGGCAACAGATAAAAAACGTTTCTAGTGAGTGAATAAAAACTTCTTTAAACCAAAAAGCATAAAGAAACATTACTGTACAAGTTTCAACCCATTTCGATAGTAGCAGCAGATTGAAAATATTATGGTTTAGTAGAGTATTTGATAAGATAAGGTTACCAATACCCCAATTTAAATTTTTTAGGTTTCTCCAAATTTGAAGCTGTATTTGAAAATAAGTTTTTATGGAAGATTCAACACCCGATATTAGGAATTCAAGAAGATTTTGACCAATTTTTCAAAAGTAGTATATTTAACAATATTTAAAGACAGAAAGTTTTCAGTTTTTTCGTGTTTAATGATTTCATGAATTGAATTGGAAAGTTATTCAGTACATTAGTTCAATTGAATGTGGAATAAAAGTGAAAAGTAGTATGAGTCAACGGTGCGCCTTGGATCTGTAACTTTCAGCGCAGCATAATATTCATGTGTATTCTGTGCAATTATACTTGATAGTTCAGAAAACCCTAGATCGATCGAAATGCATTCAATGAAATGAATAGTCCCAAGGGCAGAACGGACTGATATAAATTTGGATAGTTGCGTGAATAAAATGTTTTCTATCGAATTGGACCTTTTGGAGCCTCTGGAGACCCCATACATCATGTTTTACCGGAAGGCAGATATTCAAAATTCGACGGACCTCTTTAGGAGTTATCATTTAACCAATTCCAACTCCTCAGATGATGTGGTGTTGAAGGTTTTTCCAGGTTTCCCTGCAGCTGTAAAAGCGAATGCGCCACCGAATTAATTTAAGCCGCCCTGGAGCGCCAATTATTTTTTTTTGCAGGTACTTTGTTATTGTTACTTTATCCCAAGGTTTTCAATGAACAATTTAAAATAGTTTGATACTATTATTAATTATAGATCTCTATACAAGCAATTAAAATTAATCTAGAATCTAGAGATTTGAAGAAAATATTAAGCCTTCAAAATTGTTTTCCTTTTTCATGTAAACCTAATTGATAATAGTTCCTCTTTTCGCCAATATGTCGAAAAGATTCATCAAATTAAACATCATGAGATATTGTTTTCTTAATCAAAATATCAACTTTGATTAGATTTGGATGTGACACTTTATAAAAACGTATAATATTACTTGGTCCGGTGCTGCAAATGCACATGAGTTCAAGGGAGCGGCTCTTGAGGCATAAGTGAGTGAAACAAAATACAAATTGAATACTGCGTTGGAAATATAAGGGCGTGTGGGATGATGGATTCCGAGAAGACATAAGTAGGGTCGAGGTTTGAAGACCGAAGTGTCGGACTTTCTGCTTACCTTTACCATCCTACCCTGCAAAACATATGTGGAGTACACGAATATTGTGTGAGTTTGGATATGAATACCTCTAAAATTGATAGTAGACAACTTTGTTCGCTACCTATATTTTTCATTGAATAAGTTCTCAATTTGAATTTCTACAAAATTACGAAATTAGTTAGGTAGGTAGGTACTCGCTTTTCTAATTGTTGCTCACTCACGTTTTTATTTTCTAGTTTATCAAAAAATACCAATTTTAAAATAAGCAGTGGAAATTATTTTGAATTATTTTACTTGGAAACGAAAAAACAAAAAATCTAAATCAAGTTATTTTTTAAGTTCCTTTTATAATTAAATGTTATGCAAAGAGACGAAACAGATTTTTTTCCCAGAAATCCACTACTGTGATTTTAGGTTGTTGTTTTGAGGATATTGTGTGTATACAGGTATTGAGAACTGAATGATCACAAAAATAAATGTAACTCAGAGAAAACTCGACCTAGTAAATTGTTCACTTGAAGAAAAGTCGATTGTGGGTACTAAAAATTGTTCTCCAGTGAGTCTATTTATATGTGATAATTTTCAAAAAGTTTTAGTGTTATTGTTTAAAAATTGTAAGTATATGTGACAATTGTACTTTAAACTGTTGAGAAACATGAAATAATCAAAATGATATGTCGAGGACTATTGTTAAAAGAAAGAGAAACAACAATAACAACAACAAAAACAACAACAATAACAACAACAATGTTTTGAAATGATTTGAAGTAGCAATGTTTTTCTCTGAAACAATTTCTACATATAGGCTTCTCAGAGAAAATGATTCAAATAATACACCGATGACGAGAGAACTGCTACTTTACTGGGTATGGAAAATAATACCAATGATAGGTCCAAGAAAAAACTAGAGTCTGCAAAATTATAGATTGACTTCACTTAACGTTTCTGATGGTAATGCACCTATATTGTACCATTAGTGAAGTGGTCATTCTGGACTTCTGCCAAAGACGAAGAAAACAATTTCAATTCCATCTCATTTCCTCCAATCACCAAGAAAGATAAATCACTAGCGACAAGCCGACAACCGCTAAAGGAAGGATTTTGTTGGGGCTTGGCTGTGGATTTGCGCTAATCGTTCCTAACCTCTCTTTGGATTTGGAAGTTTTTCTGTCATCTTGTAGATATATCATTTTGTAGATATATCGACCAATCGCGTTCCTATGAGTTATTTCGAAATTCGCGATCAAGAAATATCTAAGGAACGCTCATGTCGATCGACAATTTAGCTTATTTTGATACCAAAGACTCCAGCAAGTCTTCCAGCATATCGCTTGTTGTGTACTCTATTGTCAAGATTTTTATTCTGACTGATCTGTCTAAATGGTATTATCTGATACTCTTCCTCTAAATCTGTTCCATACTGTTCCAATATCCAGTACTCAGAACGCTAGATATTTCAACAGATTCCGTTTAGAGAAAAACCGCTAGCCTCCAGGGCCCGATCTAAGGAGGGGGGGACAAGCCGGGTATTTGCCCACAGCAGCAAAAAATAAGGGGCGGCAAAATTGACTTATTCCTATCTTCCAACGTAGCCATTAGCCATCCACCACCCTGGTTGGCAGGTTGGATGTTGAGAATTGTATGTGCCACCTTCCAACTTACTTCAGGTTGCATAGTGGGAATTTAAAAGTATATTACCCTTTTAACATTACCAGTAACAGTTGCAGGTGGTGAAAGAATTTTTTCTAGTTTAAAAATGATAAAAAACTATCTGCGATCCACCATGACACATAAAAGACTATATGGATTGGCTATGATTTCAATAGAGCACAAGTTTTGATGTAGTATAAATTCGTCAGATATTATTAAAGATTTTGCAGAGCAAAAAGTGCAAAGAAAATTACTATAACTCCAAGGTAGGATTTGATATTCTCAGAGAAACTATTTTATTCACAAAATTTGATTATTCTTAAGAATGACTGATTCGTTTCGTAGTGTTACATAATTGTTTTTTTATCTGCATTAAATTTTATAACAAATATTACTTGTTTGTTTTTTATACGTAACGGATGAACCTTAACTTGAATACATATGAACAGATTTCTTAATAACAGCTTGGTCCTAATCTTTTTAACTTCTGAAACGATTTTGATGGGAATGTTTGTTTCTATACTTAAAGGGTCATCATACATAGGCAAGACTAGCTCGAGACAGGGAAAAATAGCTCAAGGGGAAGATAGCCATATGCAGCAGTGAGTCGAAATAGGTTGATGATGATGAAGTTGAAAGATACATAATTAGGTATGTCGATAAAGAAATTTTTCAATCCATTCAGTAATACCTGTGAAATTCTTTAAGATAGATGTACATTGTATACTTAGGGCCGGTATTATAAACATCTCTCGAAGTTAACTTTAATTTTAACAGTCAAGTTCACTTCAGCTTTAAAATGGCAGTTTTATAAAATTCTCATTTTTGAAATAAAAAGAAGAAGAAGGCAAATATTTAACAATGTAACCTAGAATTTTTCGCAGTTTTTCCTGAGACATTTTCCATTTTCTAATAAATAATAAAATTGCTATCAATATATTTGAGAATCCTCCAAAATCTCCAACAACTACCAAGAATAAACATGTTGCATGAAATCTGAGTGTAATTAACGTGTTACTGGCGGTAGAAGATCATTTCTAACATTAAAAATACTTATAATTCCAAAGTAATTAGAACTATTAGTAATGTTGACTTATTAGTTGCTATTAGCAAATTTGCCTTTCTATGTGCCCCTTTAACAAGCATACAAACTATCTTGATGATCGAAATCCGTTTTAACTTGTTTTCAAATTCTATTTCGTTCCACAAGAAAAAAACCGATTTTTAAATATCCTTCGTCTTCGAGGGCCTTCAATAATCACAGCATCTCCTTCATCGTCGATAACATTTATTGCGAAAAAAACAATCAAATTGAGTTTTATGCTAAATTATTGACAGAAGAACTGTCGAAAACCACCATTTTCTACAAAGTTAACTTTAACTGATACCCCTTCCTCCCGATAAAGTTAACTCCTACCTTTTGAAGTTAACTGTAACATGTGACGTCATTCCACAAGTTAACTTCTAGTTGTCTGTCAAAATAGTTTTATAATACCGGCCCTTACAAACATAAAAACACTCATCAACTTTCGTAATGGTACTTTTTCGGATGGCCCAATATACTGACGTGAATATTATAGGTATAATCCCAACAATATCATATATTTTATGTACTTATATACTTAACATCCCCAACATAACAAGCTCATGACTTATATGGTGTTAGTGTAGGTACAGGGCGACGGAAAATATATTTGCCCGGAGCTGCTAAATAGCTAGATCGGGCCCTGCTAGCCTGGTTGGTGTCACATCTCGTTCACGAACTCGTTTTCTAGAATACCTTCTTCAGAGAACTTTGAAACTCATTGGTTACAATTTTTTCATGAACGTTTTATTCACGCCAGTCTATGAAACAACAATGTTTGTTTGGTAAACAATTTTATTTTTAAAAAAATTTAAAAGTAGAAATATCTCTGATTTGAAGCTTTCAGTTTATGGATGCATTCCTCCAAGCGTCATTACTACCAATCCGCAGCAACGTACCTACTTTGTCACAATCATAACGCGACTCTACACTCTCAACGACAAGATCATGTTTTAATTATTCCGTCATTCTCTTAACGAGCAGCTAAATCAGACTCGAACTGGAGTTCATCATCGAATATGCCATGGAATGCGATCTTCTCCGGTAGCATAGTTGTTCTCGCTTCTTACCTTGCCAGTGGCAAAGGAAGTGAACAACTGTGGTTTGTCGTTGCAACAGTGGCGTTGCGAATAGGGTTTTCCGGAGGTTAGAGCGAAGTAATTGAAAGAATTAATGTTGGTACATAATATCAACACTCCAAAAATTCATAAAAAGTATGATCATATTTAAGCTTACACCTGAAATATGGCAGATTGCTTGTTTTGTCAGCCAATACGTTTGGCTGGAATTTCTTGTTGTTAGCTCAATACAAGTAGAACCTGCATGAGCTGTGACACTCAGTAATGCAAAAACATTTTCCATCAAATCAACTGTAGTGTTGGGTTACCCTCGAATATATTAGTGATTAGGTGATACAGTTACAAGCCAAACTTTTAAGCTAAAATGACTGCTCAAATGTGAGACATCTGTGAATTTTAGAAATTCTCAATGATAGATGGATACATTGATATCTATTCATTTTTGAAGTAATCACAAACAACAGACACGTAAAAGGAAAGTCACAATGTAAAAAACTAACATTCACTCTTGCTAACACATACATTTAAAAAATAAATTAGACATTGGAAACGGCAGACATAGAATTAATTGAGATATTCAACAATAAAATAAAGTATATTGAAAGATGCATACATAAAAGTAAGTAAGTATACAAAATACAAAATATTAGGAGTCATGGTATTCTTGAACAGAGTGAAAAGTATTGGCTAATAAAAAATTGTAAAATGTAGATCTAAACCCATGAGACCAAATGTATTTATGTGATTACATAACAAACAATACCTTGATATATGTGTGAGTCTTGTTCCACACTCAATCTCGAGAATGGTAGACGTAAATTGTGGCCTTTACGGGTCTTGTGTGTATGTGTCATGTTACTCGTTATATAGCTTGATTCCTCAATTTTATTTTATTTTTATTATTTCAAGGTAAATATATAGAGACATACTGGGTGAGTGAAATTCGAGTAGATGCATGAGGATCTCGGAAACGGTAAGAGCTACAGAAAGGGTTAAATGGAGGTAAAGTTGCGTATTATGGAGCTCATTACTATGCTTGTAAAAAATCTGAGCTAGCCCTCTCACTTTCAGAGATATTCAGGAAAAAACGAAAAATTCGGTTTTTGTTTTTCACTTATATCTGCTTTAATACAATAGATTTCCGGAAACTGTTTGCACTTTGCCATTGCAACTTTCAATGGGCTTTAAAAATATGTAAACGAAAGTGTTCTACAGGGTGTTGTTTTCCTTGGGCCACCTCTAACTATGAAATTTTAAATACGGACCTGGATTTTTTATCCCTTTTCACGCCTCAATGGTCATATTTTATCATGATTGTGAATACCACTTGAAATCGATGGTATCTGGTATTAAAGCAGACATAAGTGAAACACAAAAATCAAATTTTTCGTTTTTTCCTGTATATCTCTGAAAGTGAGAGGTCTATCTTAGATTTTTCATCATAGTAATGAGCTCCATAATACGCAACTTTAACCCTCTCTATAGCTCTTACCATTTCCGAGATCCCCATGCATCTACTCGAATTTTACTCACCCGGTATGATAGAGTTTAGAATTTAAAATTTATTAATATTTGTTTGCAATCTTCTTGGGCAGGGGCTTTCAACATACACCTGATGGTTTTTTTTTCTAGTTTTTGTGTGTGGGCTGAAACACCCCAAAATATCAATCCACAGCTCAATATTTAGTGTACATAGTATGCTGTTTTGAAAACATTCAATGAGGCCATCTCCCTTAGTTGTCTTAAAAGAAAAGAAACGCTACTCAGTGTGGTAATAACGTTTTTCTATGTGTTTTTCCAATGACATATTTTATCGACAGTTAAGCCTAGAAATTTTATGTGGTCAACTCCTTCAATTTAATTGTAATTGAGTTTTATTAGAGGACTAAAATCATGAGAAACATTTTTTCGTTGAAATATCATGTGAACAGTTTTTTTAGTTTTGACTATCAGGCCGTTTCGTGTGCACCATTGTTAGAATTCATAATATGTGCAACTATATTGTATTTGATAAACAAGTGCTTCATTGGTTACCAGTTGATTGGTGTCATCATAATATATGACTGTATAGTTTGCAGTATTGCACGTATATTGAATACCAGCCATGAATATTATAAAAACATTGGACAGAGAATTGAACCCTGTGGCACTCCCTTTTTTAACATGGTTGCATCTAACTGACTACGGTTGTGAATTACAATTCGTGTTGTTTCCCAGATAATTTGCAACCCAATCATTAGCGACACCATGCACTCCAATTCGATAAAGTTTTTCCAAAAGCAAATTGTGATTTACAGTATCAAAAGCTCTTGTGAGGTCAAAATATAGGGCATTAAAAGTTTGTTGTTGTCAATCCTTTAGCTAATACCTATTTCAAAGCTCTGCAGAGATATAACATATTTCTTTTTGTAATGTAGAGGAGCCAATAATTTGGTAAGCTACTTATGGGAGTGTTCCTGTATTGGTCATGTCTCCAAAGTGACGAAAAGGGGATGTGAAGACTGAGCTAAACGGGTCAGTCTAACGGTGAAAAGATTGATGATATTTCAAAAAAGCATCCGTACATGAGATAGATCGCCAACCTTTCTTCATGTACCCTTGTATTCACTTTCATCTTTACTAATAATAGGTGGTATCAATGCTATTTAAGGTGGCTGTTGAAATTTAGATTCTCAATCACAGATTCATTAGCTCTATAGTGTATTGTGTTTATGTTATGTGGCACAAGACCACTTTTCTGCTTATTTTACTAAAATGGCAATTAGCGTAATGGACGTGTATCGCGCAAAATGATCGATTAATCACATATTCACAATCTATGTTGAATCCAAATTCTCAAAAACATTACTAAAGCACCTCCATTCTTTGAATGCATCACTATGGTTACTGTTTGATTTCACAGGTTTGAAATCCGCCTGACAGAGTAGGTTTTGGTCTGTCAATTGAAAGTGCCATGATAACATAAGAGAAATAAAAAAAATGTTGTTTTATAGTTATTTAATCAACTAGTGTATTAATGAAGGCGATTAATGATCGAGATATTTCAAAGCGTGAGCGTGAGATAATTAATCACATATCAATATAAGAGTTAATTACAATATTTTTCTGACAACCTCACTCTTGTTAAAATAAAGAAATTTAAATTTTTTTCTGGCAATAAAGTTAAAGATGCTATACTTTAGCAGTTTCCGTAACATCAGGCAACATAAATTTATCGTCAATATCTATTTCAGCGTCCATAACATCTGAATTCGTACATGTGTGGTTGCCTATGCAATAATCACACATAGAGAAATCGACCGTTAATGACAAATGGATTTCTCGAAATCGTCCATTAATAACAAATCGTTAATTACCAGGGGTCATTAATGGACGATTTAATTTGCATTGAAGAACATCAAACAGACCATACATGTTAATACGAGGTGGGCGGAAAATATATTTTAATACGCGTTTATAAAATCCTTTAGACACTCGATTATTAAAAACTAGCTCCGCTACTCTGCCGTCATGCTTAATATTCTCGTTACTAATAGGATGTTTATAATACTTGTAATTAGTAAATAACAAGTTTTCATTATTACTTTATATTGTTACTTATTGTTTTTTCAGCCGATCGGACACACTGATACGACACTGCTCTACGCTCGACGAAGTTTCTGAACTTTGATACAATGAAATAAAATCAATTCAGAGTAACAGGATGAAATGAAGTTTTGAAATGTTTGAAATACTCTAACTGAACTCAGTTTGTCATAAAATAATATAACGAAATTATGGGATGGATGTGATTAGATTTTGATTGCAAGATTAAATGAAAATTGACCAATTTATATATAATGGAGAGACTGGTTGCTTCATCAAAATGTGAGGAATTCCTTTCCAATGTCGTTTCCCATTAAGATATTATTGGTTTCTGAAATAAGAGCCTGCACTCCATCAAACCAATACATTATCACAAAATTAACACTTTCTCAGGTGTTTTCTGAAATATTCGCCCATGAGAATGTTTATAAATAAGTAAAAGTAAAAGTTTATTTCAAACCTTAACCAGAAGTCTGCAATATTTTTTAGGATAAATCTTTATCTGGATTAGTAATACTGACTGAAGGATTGGAGAAAATAGCTTCGCAAATAACGTAATAATTTTAATTAATATTTCGAAGATAAAAATGGTTACCTACTGTAGGTCAACCTTAGCGTAAGCCACGTAAGCGACCGAAAATCGATTTTTTAACGACTTCAATTACAAAACATTGCATTTTCTTCAACACATAAAAACTATTTGAAGATTATAGAAGATATACTTTACTTTAAAGAGTGAAACATTGAAATTAGTAGCTGAACACATCGCAGAACCTATAACATGCATATTCAATCAAGCAGTTGAAAGGGATACTTTTATCGTGTTTGAAACTATCAATAATTACTCCCATCTTCAAAAGTGGTAGGAGAGATGAAGTAACCAATTATAAACCGGTATCCCTGATAACAAACATATGTAAAATTCTGGAAAACTTGACTAAAGCTAGATTGCTGTAATGTATCAATTAACAGACCTCATCTTATAAAACCCTCGACAAGAGCAGACCATCAATAGTAGTCTTTGATTTATCGAGGGGTTTCGATACTACGAACCACTCAATTGTTCTGAATAACTTAGAAAATATTGGAATTAGAGAAAACTCTTTTAAATTACTCAAATCGTAACTAGAAAATCTACAGCAAACAGTAAGAATCGAAAATACAAAAAGTGGAAAAAACAATTAAATGTGGAGTGCCACAAGGAACCATACACTGGCAAGATAACACTGTTGTGTTTTATTCTGGAGAAACATGGATAGAAGTCAAAGAACAGGCTGAGAAGGATATGGAATTTATTAAAGACTGGTTCGATCATAAACAACTCTCGTAGAACTATAGCAAAATCTACTTCGTCCCGTTCTGCAACTACAAATATTCTTTGCAACATTTTCAATTTATTAAAATAGGAAGCACACTTAAAATATCGTCAATAACATACATAAAATATTTAAGAGTCATCATAGACTCTTACTTAAGAAGGAACTGTCATATAAACTACCTAGTAAAGAAACTGAAAACTGTTTTTTTTTTAATTCCGTCAACTGAAAGATTGGTAAAACCTAAAACAAGAAAATATTATAGCCTAGTACAAAGTCATCTATTATATTGCATATTAGGATGGGGTGGGGTACCAAAACGGAACGCCTATTAGAGGTGATCCAGAGGAAATTTCTGAAACTAATGCTGAATAAATCTTTCCGCTATAGTATTTACTTACAAGTTATAAGAAGAATCAGGTATATTTGATTTGAGACAATTATTCTATCTATAGTCAATACAGGGAAAAGAATAAACTCAATAGGTCAAGTCACAACTACATTACTCGCAACAACTCCAGTCACAGCATTAAATTTCCTACCAGAAAACATACAGACTTCGGAATCATTCCCAAGATTAAAAAATGCCATAAATACATTTATTTCAAGTACTCAAGTAAACAAATTAATGAAATTTTCCATCGGAGAAATTAGATCGCCACAAAATATCTACCACTGACACGAATTATGTAAATTCTCCTGGTTTCAGTGTTACATTTTACGATACTATATTCCGGTAATTTCATTTTATGAATTAAAACTTTTTAAGTTTTCTATATTCAGATTATAATTTTGATTGAGTTATTTTAAATATTTTTATTCCTGTGATTGTATATTAATATTTCTGTTTTTTTTTTAAATTGGTTTAGTTTCATAACTTCCTACTAAGTGATATTAGAACTGTATTTAATTCTGAAGATTGGTGATTTTGATTATTTTTATTCCTGTGATTCAACATTTTTATTTCTGTTTTTAATATTTTTATCGTGATTCAATATTTATATTTTTGTGTTTAAATTTCATATTTTCCTCTATATTTTAGACCATATTTTACACCATGCAAATCATATACAAGCATCTGACGCTCCTACAGACTTACCAGCTTCAATTTAATTGATGTCAATCACAAACAAGCATTTTTTTGCTTATGTGATATTTCGTTTATTTACTAAGTCTTTATAATCCTATGCTTTCTGTAATTACCTTTCAAGTGAATAATAGTATATTATGCAACGATCATGACTCCTGTTGTGACTAATAACAAAGCCTATCCAGAATACACCTGGCTAATTTACCTTGGTCGATAGCCCTTCGACATTTGATGTCTATGAATGAAATTTATTACTGTTCGCACGGTTTTGAAAAAGTGTGAGTTTCAGCAGAATTTATTTTTAATCCATGTGAAAAATGAACAATTTAAATATACTTACTTCTTCATTATCAAAAAACTTCAGTATTCCCTCATTGGTTATAGACCGGGGGATAGTGACAGATTTTGGGACACGATTTTACTCAGTATGCCTTTTGGAGGGCAGTACTGTCCGTATATCCTCGTGATAATAATGCATGAATCAATGAGTCGTCGTAGGTTCTTCATATTGAAAAATAATAATAATATTTTCGAAAAATTATGTGTTTCGGTACGATTCCAATCAGGTTGCTATGTGTTTTGTAATAAAGTAATAGACTTAAAATACTCGAAAAACCATTGGCATACCATCAGGATGGGCGGAGAATTCCTTTTTCCAAATACAATTTCACGTCACCATACCAGCTATTCGGACCCAACCTAACGGCCTGCCAATTGTTTTTCGAGTATTTTAGTTTTATTATTTCATCACGAATCACATGGCAGTCTGATTAAAATCGTACCCGAATAATAATGATTAAAATTATTATTATTATATTTTAATATGAAGAACCTACGACGACTCTTTGATTCATGCATTATTATCATGAGGATATACGGACAATACTGTCGTACAAAAGGTATACTGAGTAAAATCGTGTCCCAAAATCTGTCACTATCCCCCAGTCTATTACATATATATTGTTGGCATATAATGTTAAATTTAGTTAAGGTCTTCATAGACACTTTTTGAATCTTAATTCCTCGGTTTCTAGAAACAAACAAACGACCTTCACAATTTTGAGTGGGTATGATAAAAACATTGTAAAAATAGTAAATAATTAACCTAGAAATATTCATGAATGGAATCAGAATTCATCAATGAAACTGAAATATTTGTAAAAGTTGTACTTTCTAAATGAACACCTACGATTCCTAATCACTATTTCAAGATTATTCAATGAAACCTACGGATTATTACCAATATAACTACCTACACGCACAACTGTTTACACCTTTTGCCTTCGATTGGCCTAATCGCAGTTATACAAGCATCAATGTACTCTAATCAATATTGAATATTGCCATAAATTGCATCATAACACCTCATTTGGCATTTTTGTATATATTTCATTACTCAAGATTTCGCCCAGTTATCATCCTACAGATATTTGCAATTGAGCAATTCCCCATGATTCTAGAAGGTGAATGTTGTAGGGACTGACGGAATTTCATAACTGTATTGGAAATATATATTGATTTATCTATATTACGTGTACTTCCACCAAAGAAAACCAAGAACATTTAAAAAAATAAAAGAGGAGGAATCCAAATTACATTTCTTATTCGTTTATTCAATAGAAACTCCAGTGGCAAATATCTATCAGAGAATATTTACCCCTATGTCTTGCATTTAATCTGATCTGATCTGATGAATGGACAAAAACCTTGAGCTTGGTATGCTGGTGACCACTTGTTTGAAATCAACGGAACCTTCACTGTTTCTTTGGAAGGCAATCCTTCTAGAAACTTTTCTACAGTATACAAACTTACGACAGACGTTGGAGATACACTAGAATATCAAATATAGTATAGTAAAAATAGGACATTTTTGAAAGATCCATCTCTGAAATTGCAGTCCCATTAAGTGATGTCATAAAATACTATTCATTCACCAAGGGAAAGTTTCCGAGTAAACTTGAAAGTTCATTGATCATACCTATGTACAAAAAAGTGATAAAAGCAAATTATAAATTTCAGACCTTTCTCCTTAACCATTTATGAAGATCGCAATTTTTTGTTAATGAACAATTTTTATCCTGATTTATTAAAACATTTTTTTCAACATTAACATGATTTTCTGAAAAAAAAAGCGAAGCAGTATTGAGTGCGTCAGAAAATTAGCTACATTTCATGATACAACTGAAACTTAGCTTAATTAGAACTCGAAATTAGTGGCATTGAAATATAGATTTGATTGAGAATAATATACTTAAAATCTTTCAAGTTATCAATCAATAACCTACAGCAGCCTAAACTTGATTGAATAGATAAATCGGCATCCTTGATTAATTTGTAATTTTTTCTGCCTGATTTAAATGCTTAGGCTCTCAGTTCCTTGCTATCCCGAATATTTTAGCAGCCCCATACCAACGTCTGTAATAGGGAGTTGTCATTGGTTGTGAAATAGGTACGTGTGAAATTTTGAACATATTTAATTTGACTTCGAAAAGTAATTTATACAGAGTGAACATAATAATCAGTTCATTATCTAGAAAAGGGCAAGCTTTTCGGAAAAATCATCGAAAACATCAATCTTTGTTTTAAGATGCGCATCTTTTGACGTTCTAGTTGCATTGGTGACATCGGTACTGTGCCGAATATGACATGATTCTTCAAATGGCAACATCTACTTCTAACAGAGCCATTTGAAAGAGAATATTTTTTTTTACAGAGCACATCCAAAAATTTGTTTTGTCACAAAAAAATTAATGATGATGATTTAAATTACTGTATTCAGTTATTTGAAGAAACTAATTAATTAAGTGTTCAAACTTAAGTCCTTCCTGAGCCTAGCCGTATCCAAGATGGTCACTAAATTCTCATTGGACAGTACAGAAAAATTTGCTCTTTCAAATTGCACTGTCAAAAGTAGAGGTAGCCATTTGAAAATAAAAATCAATGATGTCATATCCGGAACAAAACTTGACTTGCCTGAGGATCTTTCCGAAAAGCTTATATAAGCTATATAATGAATTCATTCCTTACTTTATGTACACACTGTATAATTCATTTAATTGTATGTATATTATTTGATTGTACTGTTTCTTTAAAAATATTCATTTCGAAAAATTGTTCTACTGAACTAGATATTTTGTAGAAAAAAAAACAAACTGGAGTCTTAATAGGTTTATGATAATAATTATTTCATAATGAATCATTCATTTGGAATATGGTAAAATAGGTATAGATGAATGCCCAACACCTGGAATGTGCATATACATGTGTATATTAGAGCATTCTTTAGTCATAAATTTCATTGGGAGATTTATAAAAATCACTTTTTTACACTTGACAACATTCTGGGTATCCGAGTTCGTCATATTATTGAGAAGAATTATATATAAGCTGATACCAATGTCACTTTGATTTGCATAGTTTTCTCGAATATGTTGAACCCACATTCTTCGAGATATTTTAGCAATGGTAGTTCCACTGATATTGGAATTTTTTGCATTTTGATTAACGAATGCAAAATAAACAGATGACTGTCGTCAAAATGTTACCGTTAGCTTTGATATTTAAAGTAGACACCTTTAATAACTTTTAGGTAGTTCTATTCGAACTAACTAATGACCGGCTTGGAGCGAGTAAAATAATTGGACTACTTTTTGAAGTTCAAACAAATTTCTTTTTAATTTTTTTAAAATATAGTGAGGCGATTTTTTCAGAAGGAGAAAAGTGCAAATAATGGGAATACTTTCTCTTCTTTTTCTTTTGGAATGGAAATTGACTCCAATCTAATCAAACTGATTAAAAAAATAAGGCGAATTCAGTCAGAATACGTTGTTGGAATAAGGACAGACCATGATAGGGAGGAAACGCAGAAGAATGATAATATTAAATATTGTATTTATACATTTGGACACATTCACATAATGTATATGTTATTACAAATTGAGAGTTCTTCTAAAATTTGAAAAATTAAATTATCGTTTAAATAAAAACTGGCATCAAATTCAACTAGGTACCTACTAATAACCATTACCCATGAGACAAACAGGAAATCAGTTCGATATAAGCGATCTAGATTACGAAGGGACAGTAAAAAACTTTCATCGGCTCGTTTACCGGCAGTAATTATGTACAGTTTGGTTCAAAACTAATCAAGAATGTGATATTTAACATTTGCAGTTCACGGATTTTCAGGTATGATGCGGTAATTGTTTTGAGACCAAATTTTCACATGACTTATATTTCTCACTTCTTTTCTTTCCGTTATTACAAAATATGAATTATTACTGGTAAGATATGACCTATATTTGTCCTTTCTATTCTTTACGTTATTATGAAATATAAACTATTACTGGGAAGTTACTAAACCTCTAGCATAAGGCACCTTACCGTCTGTCTTTTATGGTATATCTTACAAAGAGAGAAAATTAATTGGTTGAGAAAATATAGCTCCATATCAGTTAGGGTGAACAAGAATTGAATTACTACTAGATACTACTACTACTACTACTATTGGTTAGATATCTGTCTGACGATCGTGGCCCAGTCGATTCACTCCTTATTCGACGAACTCGATAATTGCCGAACGTTTTACTGTACCAAGTACTAATGTAAGTATTTTCAGTTCATTGCCCAAGTAATACAGTCTATTCCTCTATTTTTTTTCTTTTGGTGTTTACAGTGTCATCGACTGCTATGGTCTTTAGCCACTATGTGTTCTGGGTAGGTCTTGTAACTAACTCCTTATACGCTACCTTAGAAGCAGCACTGTTAATTGGATCGCAACAGTGAATCGTGCAGGGCTCACCCCAGTCGAACCACGAAAATTTAATAATTTGATAAGTCAAATAATATTTCAAAGATCCTAGCCGTAACTGGGGCTGAACTCCGGAGCTTTGCATTCAAACAGTATGTGAGAGGCTCTTTCGTCCTCCTCATCACAGAACCTTCAAAGTGTGGAGTCTTGGTGTAAGCCCAGCAGATGTATTCTCAGGTGGCAGTGCCCTTTCAGGAGTCTAACCACCTTCCTGAGAAAGTTCCGGCTCCGTTTGAGAAGGTCTTGATAGACGTTCGGTTGGCCCCATCATCATCATTTTCCCGTGAGTATTTCCTGAGGCATTCTCCCAGGAAAATTGATGATGATTCTTAATTTCTCAATTATTCCAAACAGGATTCCACAGGCTGGTTCTGGCACAATGAGAGTTGTTGCTGCCCCGCTCTTGCTGCGCTCTCATTCCTCTGGTTGCCGCTGTAATGGTACCCAGAAAAGTTTTACCCTGTAATGTGCCCCAAGGTCGTAGAGGTTTTCTTCAAAACTATCTTGCAAGAAAACCTTCATGATCGAAGGGCGTCTAGTGCCCCCTGACTGTCGGAGAGAATGACGATGGGATCTTTTATATAAGATCCCTCCTTAAATTATCTCGCGTGCAAATGGAAAAAGGCTTTATTTACCTCGGCTTGGAATATAGAGGCTTGAGTACCAATGATTAGACTAATGTCCTGCCTCGGTCTCTTCCCATATATTCCAGCCCCCACCCCATTCTTGTCTAAGAGCCATAAGTATACCAGATTTGTCCTCTTGGCAGCATTGGTAGGGCCCTCTATATGAATACCATGGCCTAGGCTAATGTCCTGCCTCGTACATTTCCCTTATATTCCAGCCCCTACCCCAGTACTTGTGTTAGAACTATACCAGTTTCCCCTTGCGACAGCATTGGTAGGGCCCACAATGATGGTGGTGTTCGGTCCATCAAAGTAGGTAGGAGTAGGTTGGAGTCCCTTACTATCCTACCCCATCCAATCATTATATGATATCTCATTCCTTTTCTTCTTGGCCTTCATGATGTTCACTTTTGCACTTCATACAGTTTTTCCAATTTCCTCTGACTTCCTTGATGTTCTCCCATAAACATTGATAATCATTTCGTGCGGATGAAAATGAAAAATAAACAATAGGCAGTTCAACTCATAAAATTCAAATATAATTTTTTCCGTTGTATTGACAAGGCAGTTTTTAATTTTTTGTATTGAGAAGAGTATCTGGTTTCCCAAATACAGGGTATCGACTTCAAGAAACAGACAGCTTGCAATCTCTTTCAGTTTACACCAAACAAAGAAGTCAGTTTCGTGTACGTTTGCATGTCAAGGAATGAAATAATATACAATTCATCAGATCATATGGGTTTGAAATTGTTATAAACTACCAGAGTGCGTAAAATCGATCAAAACTTGTAATACAACAGGAATTCTGATAATATTTTCAATTGATAAAATTGAACCCATAAAAAAGTTCTGACTTAAAATATTATAAGGGTAGTTTATTTCACATCATTTTAAAATAGTGGTAATACTAAAAAAATTCCCATATTTACCAATTTACCATATTTCCAAAGTTTTCACATTAACTCGGATGATCGGAGAAAAATTTAACTTTTCAGGAGTGGTTTTTCAGTGGTTATTTTATAAGACAAAATGATGAATTTTATGTATGAATTTAGAAACACTCTGTATATATTACTTCTTATTGTAACTTTTCCAATAAAATGGACATTTTCTGAAAATTGCTAAACATTATATATCGATATTTATTTTCAAATTGTTTTGTTGAATTTCTCTGTTAAATGTTTTTGATGAATTGTAAACCAATCGGATGATAATCATTGTTCTTGTTGTTTATGTTTTTGTGCTTTCCTTCAACCGGCTGCACCCTTATTACGAGCAACCATCAGAAGTCTTCGAGAGACTTGTACGAACTAGGGAAGACGAGGCCCTCGCCTTTTAACGTGTGATGCCATGCATCACATACGAAAAACCAGTGAGTCATCGATATTCATTCAACGTAAACAAATATGTTTGGTTTATTGATTCTTTTCGCGATTCAAACCGTGTTATTACTGATTTGATTATAAATAATCAGGCGAAGCTCAATTTAATTCAGTCTTTTGATTTCATCTGTGACTGTACCAAATATAATAATACCCTTTGGCTCGTGCGGACATTTCTATCGACGACCGTCCATGTGTGAAGCAACTTCCGTTCGAATTGTTCGAAACTTATAACTCTTTTAATGATATCCGGGATTTAGTTATTCAAATCCTAGTTTTTATTATCGACGTTATGTAATGGCGACACAGATTCCTCTCAACGGTTGGTTCAGAAGAGGTACGATAACAGAGTTTTGCCTCTTCCGCGTTCATCAAGTAACTCCAATAATTTTAATTGCTGGTGATAAATAAGATGTTGAAATTGGTCAATTATACCGTATTTATAGAATTCACATACCAACGGAAAACTATTTTGAAGAAAATATTTTCGCAATGTCGGTTCAAGTGTCTATCTTTTGGTATATAATTAGAGAAATGTCTACAAAATTCATTGTCTTAGGTTAGGAAAAACAAATATACCTGCTCTTGACAATTTATAAACTATTACTCTATGTTCGTATGAAACAATTTTTGATTACCTTACTATCAGTAAGTAAAATGCGTTTTGAGCAAGTTATGTTTTGTTAGGAAATGCGTTGAAGAATCGGTTTTATTATTGGTAAAGCTAAGAAACTGCTGTATTTACAATATGTTATAATGCTATACCATGCTAAAAACCACTCAATGATAAGTAACCACTAACGGGATGGTGAGTTTGATCTTCAATGACATTATAAGTAGATGACATATAAATAAAGAAATCTGCATTGTTCACATTGAGCGCTTGTCAAGAGAAAAACAAGGTGTCCTGCCTTACCAGGACGATGCTCATTGCAATAATCCTATACCATAGGAAAAATTAGGTCGAAAATCCATCAGAAAACAACTACTTTCATTTGTTGCAGACATCAGTTATTGTCTGCAGAGGCCTACCTTATACTGATGAGAGGCAACACCCCTAAATCGATCTATAGGTGATCCAAATGTTTCAGTTAACATTTCCATGCAACTAGCAATTGCAGAGATAACCTTGTAGGAACTCTGCACGGAAATTCATCGGATGCTCCGAGCAATAAAAGATATAGAGGTGCCATTTCTATAAGCACAACACACGTTGTTATGAAAGCTGCATATCACTATCCTTTATGATAGTTTGAGGGTGAGGGGTAACTTTGTTATTGTTATGACATTCAGACGTAAGTTTAGAACCAGTGGCGGCGTGCTGACAAATTTTTTTCATGTTATATTTTTATTTATAGACGACCACATGCCTGGTTGGAAAACATGAGTGTTGTCAAGATGTCAATCAAAAATACTTTATTGTGCGAAGAATTAGATTGTTGCTGACAAAGCATAGAATAAGATCATACATACTGAAAAAATAAATGTTACTGCCGAAGTGAACAACAGCTCTATTTTGATTTGATTTGGTCACAGGGTGGAGCGGTGACTTGCTTATTGTAAATCGTCTGTCCAGCTAGAAAAAAATTTAAATTTTGGATTGCCTTCTTCTATTCCTTTGCAAGTAGTCCGGTTTTTTGAATCGGGCGGATTATAGTTCTCGTTGCTACTTTTAAACACTTTCTTCTGGTATCATCTGTGTATCATCGGTTTCACAATCACGAATTCCTCCAAAATAGCATACATTTCAAAGACACACACACCTACACATAACTGTCAAGTTATTATATTGTTATAGTTGCAGAACAGTAAGTGAATTCCATTACCAACAAATTTAAACTAAAAAAAATATCACTGAACTTTGTAATAAGTACTCGAAACACATTCCAACAAAAATTCACAAACTTTATTAATGACTAGGCACAATGTTATGAATAGAATAGCTTGGAAAACAAATCTATGGCTTGCACTTCTCTTTGAGGCTATAAATCCTATACAGTAACCAAAAATTTTTGTATGCAGATAGGAAAGCCTATACCTCTTTGGAATTTCTCAGAAAATGTAATTCTTCAAAAAAAAATCCTGCATCTTCTCAAGCTCTAAATTAACTATCCAAACTGTGCTTATTTCCTTTTGTTTAAGAGGGACATGAAAAGTTAGAAGTACAATACACAAGAACTCTTTGGAGAAGTGATTTAAATATGTATTTGAGAGAAAGTTTTATATAGAGAATCATAGCCTTATATGATAATGTAAGTTACAATTTTGGAGTCCATCACTTTTCAATTACGGATTAAAGGAATTCAATGAGAAGTCTCCTAGAATTGGGGATATGGGCTCTCTCAAAAGATTAAAAATAATACTCAACCAATTGATAAGATAATAAACTTGCATTGATTTACAGTTTTCCATTCACAACAAAGTAGTTTGTATCCATGTCCGGTTTAACCGGAAGCGCTACGCCACTGAAACAATTTCAGATCGATTATTCATGTTGATATATGTGATATTCCATGTTTACAAAATTTTATTCAATTGGGAACATCGAAAACTTCGGATGAACCCATTACTTACGTGACAATCCAGTACCCATCAGATTGAGTCTATAATAGCTAGTTGCTTATGATTTGATTTTGCTTATAAATAGTTTGCTTACTTTCATGCGTTTAGTGTGCCTACACTGCAACAAGTTTTTCCTAATTATTGATTTCTAATCGTTTTTAAAGTTGACTTACATGGTAACGAAGTTCTTTTATAGCTATTTCAATAAATAGTGTATTTTTGCCTCAAAATCGAGATAAAAATCAGCAGATTCATCAAAAGTCAACTCATTCAATACCACTAAACAGGTCGATATGGAATGCTAATTAAATATGGTTCATGTCATGATTACCTTGCTGCGACGCCAATGGTTTGATTTGACAAGGCGATAAATAATCAAAAACGGACGTAAACTAACATGATCGCCAAGTTAAGAGTGAATATAATAAGGAATTCCAGCCTGATCAAGGAGTACAAACGGAAATATCCGACAATGCTCTTTCTTAACACGACTCGGGCATTAATGTTTGTAAACAACGAGAAAGAGATAGAGAAGCCATCTCTATATGTTTTATTGCTCGGAAATCAGATGAAATTCAACGTTCGTCGTCAGGAAAGTAGTTGTTTTCTAATGGATTTTAAACTAAATTTTTCCTATTGTATAGGATTATGGTAATGAGCACCGTCCTGGTGAGGCAGGACACCTTTTTTTTATTTCATTTAGTAACATGTTTTTGACATTACCTGATACCAGTTCACTTGTACTCTGGCTTTCGTTAAATCATTATCCTGGTAAGGCTGGACACCTTGTTTTTTTATTTTTTTTAGTAACATGTTTTTGAAATTACCAGATACCAGTTCACTTGTACTCTGGCTTTCTTTAAATCATTATCAATCTCAACATTCACGATCAATAAATTATAAGTTGCAATTTTTTAAACATAATAATATTGTGTTAATATTTTTTAGGTGCTTATTTTTATATATCTCTCGTTCCCTCTGCCTCCCTCTTTTTTCTCTTTCTCCCTAACGGCTCCCTTCTCTCGACTGTTCTTTTTCTCCTCCTCTTCCTTCTGCTCTCCCGCTATCCCACTATTGATGTATAGTATGGGTTCAAAACGCTGCTTCTACTATTAGTCCAGAAACCAGAGGTTTTAAACTGACACTAAAACCAGTAAAAATGATTTTTGGCACACGAGCAGCTTTTTAGGAGTACTTTAAGAAAAAAAGATGTTCTGTACTCCAGCACCTATGGAAATTCCCGGGAAAACTTAGAAAATCGGTATTCAATCAATAACTTCGAAGGGGTTGGAAATTTCGATATAAGGTATAGGAACCAACTTGTAGAGCAGAGAAAGAGCAGAGAAAGAGAGAGAAAAATCTTCGCCTAAAAGTCCTCAATATGTTTTTTCGAAAATTGCTTCCTATATGAGAGATAATGATCTATAATTGATATTATCAGATTTTCGCGCGAACAACGCAGGATTTTATAAGATTTACCCCGACTCTCGACTAAAATCTCTGTATCTCCCTTGTTTTTGGAAGAAAATTCATAAACTTATAGTTATTTCAGAGAAAAATCCTTCAACAATTATCATATATAGCAGGCGGGTGTCGGCAAAAATGGTTGTTTGATATTCGAAGGTGAAATAATGATCTTTGATAAATATACAATGTAATTTTAACAATTTTTTTAATGTTGTCCTATCGAATTAGCTCGACCAGATGAGTTTGCTCAAAGATACAGTAGGTCAAATTTGAACAAATCAGATATACCTAATATTCATTCCCAATGTATCTTGGGCCTAACTTTCAAGTTTTTCTGTGCCCGTTGTTTTTTAGCTCGCTAATTTGTTATGGCTGATGTCCGTTTAATCGACGTAAAAATATCAAAGTAGAGATTTCCGAAAAATCGTTCTTGTCATTTTATTGACAAGACCCTGTACTTTCAGAATATGTATCCAAAAATCTTTGATAACAAATTTTTCAATAATCATTTTCCATAAGTATTTTCCGAAAACGCATCAAAATTATTCTGATAAGTTTAGCGAGTACATCTTATCGACTATAGCTTTATGAATGTACAAGTTTGTTTCCATACATTATTCCGAAATTTTTAACTCCTTCCAAGTTATTGATGGAATACCGATTTTCCGATTTTTTCTGGAAATTTTCCCCACTTTCCATAGGTGCTCGTGTGTATAACTTTTTTTTTCTCAAAGTACTCTTCAAAAAGTGCCCGTGTACCAAAAATCATTTCTATTGGTTTTATTGTCAGGTTTTAGTAACATTTTGGCTACATCGCTTGGACTATATGTGAATATCAGTCTCCACATTTATTGGTGTTACCACGCATCTAAATTCCGTCACAGTGGGTAAACGCCTTCCGGTTTCACCCTGATGCAATGGTCGATCAGGAATAAAGGGCTTTTGTGCCGTGGGAGAATTTCGTACCTTCACTGAAATATTGGTTTCCGGCATTTCCGGATTCCCTATCCGCATTTTTTTTCAGGAAACGTGGCTTATGTATATTAAATTTGTGCGCCTGGATGCACGATTCTTCGTAATTACTGAAATTTGTGATCCGTATGTGGTTATTATAGTCGAATGTCACGGAATAATTTCCTCAATGGTGACAATGACTGAGTACATTATCGTATTTGAAATGTTCCACTGCTTTCTTATATTCGATAGGAATTAGAATTGTTACCTCGATACTTCCATAATTTTTGGTTGCAGTTCAAAAAATAACTTTAAGCTAGAAATATTGTTACCTTTTACCAATGTAATAATATTGTTTTTAAACACCCGTACTAAAATAATACGCCCATAATTCGTTTCATAATGAGATCCATTATACAGATTTTTCATAACAATGCAGATTTTCAATCAATAGAAACCCATAATTTTTTATTGGTATTAAAAAATTTGGTAATTTAGGGAAGCAAATAGCAACATATTTAAATCTGCCTGATCCGAATTTATTATAAAGGGCATTGTTTTCGAAGGACATCTGCAACCGTATTAGTTGATGCCGGTGGTGATATTACTGCATTAAAACGTCATGGTGACTGGAAATCCAATTCGGTGGAGGAAGGCTACATTAAAAATTCGATTCAGAATACAATATTTACAATACAATATTGAACTCTATTGAGACTAGCAATAATGAAATAAATGTAAATATTCCATCCAATGGGACCTGGAATAAACTTTTCGAACTGCACAATAAATAATCTTAATATTTTTGAGAGATCGGATCAATTACTTTTTTTTTCTTTTGTGCTTTGGCATCGACTGCTATGGTCATTAGCCATGTGTTCTGGTAGGCCTTGTTACTGACTCCACACGCCACCTTAGGAGCAGCACTGTTAATTGGAACGCAACAGTGAATCGTGCTGGACTCGCCCTAGTCGAGCCACGAGATTTTAATAATTTAATCGGTTAAATTAAATAAAAAAAATCCCAGCCAAACCAGGGTTCGAACTCTGGACCTTTCGACTCAGAGTCGGACGCTCTAACCACTGCGCCACGCCCCCACATAATTACAATTATTATGTTCGATATAAATATAAATAGAATGTTTATAGTGCTTCTATATCCATGGTAATACCCGAGGTAATACCATTAATTACAATTTGTAGATTTTTTTATAGAAATACGAGTAATTACTGTTATTGTGTTCAATACAAACATAATATTTATAGTTCTTCATTATTTATCGGGTGTAGAAAAAGTAGCATATGTAACTCTCATATAATGGTTATTACGAGTCCCAAGTAGCACAACTGTATTGGTAGAATATTGGTGCGATATTGTGAACATATTGGCAAAACATTTGAAGCGCAAAATTGGCGACAAAAAAAATGTGGACATTTGGCAATAGTGGTCCAATATTACTTGAATAATATTGGCGAATTATTCTCGAAGCATGTTAATTTTTTTCGTCATAAAATCAGATATGGAATATTGGCCTCAAAATATTCAATGATTAAATATTGGTACATTATCGCTGGAACATGAAATGCCATGAAAATATTGGCAAAATATTTTAACGATATAGACCGGGATCCCACGCCTATTTTCAAAATTGATTAATATAAGGCTGAATCTTCCTGAGTAGCTTCATTTTGCCGAGACGCCCAACTTTTTCCTCTACGAAAACTCTCGATAGTGGTAGCTAATGGAATGCGCAGGCGTCAATCATGTCGATTTGGTGAGTGAAAAAAATGCATTATTAACAGTTAGTTTTTCAGTTGAAACTCAAGATAATTCGATAAAGTACTCGAAAAAACTTTTGTCCTACAAAATAAATGGTAGGACTGAAGAGTCCCCCACTCCCAACATGTACCAATGACGTGGTCATAAAAATTCAATAATAACCAGCGGATTTTTTTACCGTTGCTTGGTTAATATTTGTATAATTGAATGGCCATATTGTCCTACAAATTGAATGGTAGGAGTTCCCAGTCCTACGCTCCGAACATGTCAATTCCATGGTGAAAAAAAAAATTAATGACAGGCTGAAACTTCCTGAGTAGCTTCATTTTGCCGAGACACCCAACTTTTTCCTCTACGAAAATTCTCGATAGTGGTAGCTAATGAAATGCGCAGGCGTCAATCATGTCGATTTGGTGAGTGAAAAAAATTCATTAATAACAGTTAGTTTTTCAGTTGAACCTCAAGATAAGTCGATAAAGTACTCGAAAATACTTTTGTCCTACAAAATATATGGTAGGACTGAAGAGTCCCCCACTCCCAACATGTACCAATGACGTGTTCATAAAAATTCATTAATAACAAGCAGATTTTTTTACCATTGTTTGGTTAATATTTGTATAATTGAATGGTCATATTGTCCTACAAATTGAATGGTAGGTGTTCTCAGTCCTACGCTCCGAAATTGTCAATTCCACGAAAATTCTTGATATCAGTAGCTAATGAACTGCGTAGGCGAAAGTCATGTTGATTTGGTGAGCGCAAAAATTGTGTGGTTAACCATTAGTTTTACCCAAATCTGAAGCTCATGGCTCATGGTGAAACAAACCAAATGAATTAACTTCATTTCAAGGCAGTAAAATCAATCTATTTGACCGTAAGCCACGGGCTTAACAAACCTACAGATATTTCGATCATACCTTCTGAAATAAAAAATCTAAATATTTTGTAATTAGGCACATTTACCCTCACTTTTGATATGATATTATGAATCGATTTGATTTTTTTGCTTTAATTCGAAATCGATTTTTTTTAGAAATAAACACATTAAATCTAATTTGTAGTCCCTCCATTCGAATGAGAAATTATATTTCACAAAGGGTGTTGCATTTCATAGCATGACAAGACACTGTTCAAAGAAATAGATGAATATCAAAAACATTATCATTTTTATTTTACAAATTCTATTCATACACAGGAGAATTGATTATATTATTGACTACCTTGTAGAAAAACAGTTTGGTTTTTTCTGTATTATGAAACATATTTCTCATGAATGTCAGTAATGACCAGTCGCTCACTAGTTCAATATTGGATATGAATGGTATATTGATATTTTTTTATACATTCAAATTCTTCCAAAAATCTCAAAATTGATGATGTGTCGCCCTCTAGCGCTGAATCTGGTAATACGATCGAGTAGGGCCAATGGAGAATTTTACTCAGAATAGCTTCAGCTACAACATACCAAAAATTCAGCCATTTTCACAGTAAGACTTTTTTTCATTAAAAGTGTGCGGAGTACTTTGATGATAGTTGCATACATTGTTGTTTAAAATTAATTTTTCCGTTAACCAGATGTCGTTCCCTTACGAAGGACAGCCCTCAAAAGCCGAAACTTGTGAGAGCCAAGGATTAACGAATTCTCACTTTTTACGTGCTTTTCCACTTTCTCGGGCCATCAGAGAAATATAAGCAGTCGCTAGGCTTCGAACCCTCGACCGACTACCAGAGTGGATAAAAGATCGGTATTTTAACTACTTGGTTGGCCACTTGACCCCCGTAAAATATAATATCTCTTTCGAACTGGACTTTTTGAGGCCTCTGGATATACCATAGATCCTATTTTACCGTAGAGCAGAATTTCACAATTCGTCTGACCTCTTTGAAAGTTTTCAATTATAAATTTCTGCTCTTCATACGACGATGTGGTGTTGCAGGTTTTTCCGGGTTACCCTGCATCTGTTGAAGCGCATGCGATTTCATTTAAGCCGCCTCGGAGGGCAGATTGATTATTTCAATGTTTTTACTTTGTTATTGTTGTTTTCAATATGTTTATAAAAATTATGAAAGCTAAACAAAATTTCCCACTTATTTCATAAACTTTTCACGTAAATTATGATATTTTTGAATTGAACAAACAATTATACATTGAAAGTAACATTACTTCACGAATAAAAGTACATTAAATGAGCTAAACCACAATTTCAAAATAATTCGTTATTTTGAATAATTTTTGTAGGACTAGCGATACATACCCGTTTTTTTGTAGGACACTGTATTATTCAGGTGAAGGATACACTTACCTTTCATGTGTTATCATTGTCCTACATTTTTTTTTACCATGGAACTGACATGTTCGGAGCGTAGGACTGGGAACCCCTACCATTCAATTTGTAGGACAATATGACCATTCAATTATACAAATATTAACCAAGCAACGGTAAAAAAATCCGCTTGTTATTAATGAATTTTTATGATCACGTCATTGGTACATGTTGGGAGTGGGGGACTCTTCAGTCCTACCATCCATTTTGTAGGACAAAAGTTTTTTCGAATACTTTATCGAATTATCTTGAGGTTCAACTGAAAAACTAACTGTTATTAATGAATTTTTTTCACTCACCAAATCGACATGATTGACGCCTGCGCATTTCATTAGCTACCACTATCGAGAATTTTCGTAGAGGAAAAAGTTGGGCGTCTCGGCAAAATGAAGCTACTCAGGAAGATTCAGCCTGTTATTAATCAATTTTGAAAATAGGCGTGGGATCCCGGTCTATTATATTGGCAAGAAATTAAATGTGAACAATTTGCGAAATTTGTCCAATAGTATTTGGACATTTTAAAAGTAAAATGTAGTATTGGTGAAATATTCTTGAAGTGATACTGGCCTCAAAGCATTTAGCGATATTGGCACAATATCATTTTGACATATTGGTAGAATATTCAAAGTGAATATGCCTAGGTGAATTATTGAATGTCTAATAAATCCGAACTACAATAACAGTTATCCTTGAGTTAATTAAAGTGACACCAGAGTCTGCCTTATGGTCGCCATAACCACTGAGTAAACATTCTTGAAAATAAGTTGAGTAGTATTTAATATATTTTCTTAGGATTTAGAAGAAGTTCTATATGTAGAGCCACCTAGCGGTTTTTTATCCAGGTTTGATCATAATATATTTTATTATGGAATATTGATATTCGGCCAATATTCCAAGTTCAATAATGGTAATGGGTATTCTTTGTAATATTGTATCAGTATTATTATTTCATTATAAACGTGAGGTTGTCGTAATAATTTTATTCAGTAATATGGGTTAATATAATTTGTTGAATTTTCGTGAAATAATATTCAACCAATGTGTTATCGAACTTGAATAAATAACATTTGTTTTTATCCCTAAAGACGATATGAGAGGTATGTTGGGATTGCAATATTTATTCTGGATATTCGAAGCAATACGTAGACATTAATTGTTCTATCGATATTGGTAAATATTGTTGAACCAATATTGACCCAATATAAGTTAATGCAATTTGTTAAATATATAGTTGATATAACATTCAACCAATGTGCTATCAAACTTAGATATATACAATAGAATAGCTTTTCATCCTTAGAATCGATATGAGTGGAATATTGGAATTGTAATATTTATTCTAGATGTAATACTTGATTATGTGAAGTAAGACCAAAGTACCAGCAAAAAAAAAGAATAAAAAATAATGGGTGCTCTGGCGGCTTAAATTAATTCGGAGGCGCATTCGCTTTCACAGCTGCAGGGAAACCCGGAAAAACCTGCACACCACATCATCTGAAGAGTTGGAATTGGTTAAATGATAACTCCTAAAGAGGTCCGTCGAATTTTGAATCTCTGCCTTCCGTTAAAACAGGATGTACGGGGTCTCCAGAGGGTCCAAAATGTCCAATTCGAAAGAAAACTATTTATTCACGCAACTTTAATCAAATTTATACCAGTCCGTTCTGTTCTTGGCCAAGGTATAGTAGTCGCCAGAATCAACTCCAGAACCAAAATGAAACAATATGCATACAATATTGTCTTATCGATATTGGTTAAAGTTATTCAACCAATAATGACCTAATATTATATTATGTAACAATCTACATTCAGAATATGTGGGCGAATATTCTCACAATACTATTAATATAATATTGTTTTTTCAATATTCTCCCATATTGGATCAATATTATTTTTACATTTACAATATATCTATAATGGCCCAATACGAAACCTGTTAATTTGAACGCTACAGTGAATTGTGCTCCAGGTTTAGCTAAGAATTTTAATAATTTAATCTCTCTTGAATTAAAAAAAAATTAAGTTTCGACTGAGGTTCAAACCAGGGACCTCTAGCGGCTCTAGCCTCAAAGCTCTTCCACCCCGCAAGGATCCAGCTTTATGGTGTACTCTTTATCTGCAAATGAGTTATTTGTCTGATATCGAAGAAAGTCTCTAAGATATAAGCATTAGTTGTAGTAACTTTTATAAAAATCTCTTCTCAGAAGCTGCATGCAAATTATCACGCCGTGGAATGTTGAACTGGTGAATGAATATGGCCAATTAAATTTGCATAACCATACAGGTATTTAGAACTTGTCTTTTACTTGGAAGTTGATTGAGTATGATCATTTCAGTCAACCAACTTGCTAATAGTTTCTCGGTACAATATTTTTTTGGAATAGTCACTGGCGACAGGATAATCCAAGTACCGGGTTCTTCATAACTAGATATTAATTTTTCAAGGATATCACAAGTTGAAAGTAGTAGTTGAAAATATTGATATCCTAGCAATAACCTGGTGGAGAGGTGAACGAATAATGTGGCACTTTCCAAAAAAATTAATGTTTTTCAACAGTATTCGTGAAGATAATCAGATAGTTATTTCGTATGGTGACTGTTTCCGTCACATGTTATAATCCTATACCTTATTCTTGTACTTTAATAAAATCACAGAGAACTGCTAATATACCGGTTGTCCGCGGAAATTGACTTGCTCTTATAACTTTTTTGTTTTTGAAGATAATGGAATGAAATTATAAGGATCTGTATACAACATGAAACAGCCTTTTTTGGTAAGTGACTCAACTTCGTACAACTTTGGGTTTCACCGGAAGTGACATAAACTATCGAGTTTTTAAATGGGACACTCGGTATATTTTTACTTCACCTGTATCCATATTATATTCTCAATACAACCATGTATCATTGATCACTTTTTGTAACCAATTGTTTTAATTCTGAAATTTATTTTTTAATCGCGAGGGATATGAATACGTTCAAATTTTTTATTTCAGCCCTAATATTTTGGGAAAAATACAACTTTACTGTTTTCGGTCAAAATGAATGTGCTATGTGAAATTTAGTTTTTAAATTAAAATTTCTAATCAATTTTTTTTCAAATAGCAACATGGTGGTTCGTCGGGAAAGAAGATCATTTTATTACAATAAATTTGATACTGCACACTATGAGGTTTTAAACAAACTTTCGTTCTGAAACTTAAATACATTTGGTAATAAAATATGACTTAAATGCATCGAGTACCTGTTGACCAACACACCTGATAAAACAAAACATGAAAAGAAAATTACTTGTTGACAACTCATTGTAACTGCAAAAGTAAATTAGGTAATTATTGGATATGTTATTAGCTTTTCGATGAATGGTTTTGTAATATCAGTTGTGTTGCTTACAGGTTACGACATTTATTTGAATTTTATTTTAATCTCAAATAGATTTTATTTTATTTTAAGATATATCTAAAGTAATCTTTTCACGTCTTTCAACGGAAGTTTGTTTGAAACCTAATGAAACCTGTAAAATGAAATTATTCATAGCATATACATTTTGACTGGAAATAGTAAAGTTTGATTTTTCCCAAAATTTGAGGATGGAAATTAGTGATTGGAACTTATCCATAGTCATCTAGAATAAAAAATAAATTTCAGAATAATAAAAAAATGGGTTATAAAAAGTGACAAGTAATACATGGTTGTATTCAGTGTGTCACAATGAGACAAAATGAGTGAAAAATCGAAAGTTTGTCACGGCCGGTAAAACCGGAAGTTACATGAAGCTGGACCACTTGCCAAAATATGCAGTTTTACCTCGTATATAGATCCTTCAAAATTAATTCTATTAGCTTCAAAAACAAAAAAAAAATATAGGTGCGAGCCTCTTTCCGCGGACTCTCGGTATATTCCAACTAATTGAATACGAACAGGTTTGAGAAAATTCCTTTCGTAACTTGAAAAAAAATTTGAGTTATTTTACAGCAAATTTGTGCCTTTTTAGATAAATGGAACGAACGGGTATATTTTAACTTTTTCCGAGAGCTAAACATAAAACCCTCCTCAATTCTGAATTCGAAATGATTCTTGTTCTTTACATAATCTTCATCTTCTGAACAATTTTTTGAGATGATACACACCACTCATTAGTAAAGATAAAACAAGGTGTAAAGTATAGTACACAAATTGTAAAAATAGAATTAAACAAAAATTTCATCCGTACCACATTTTTTCAAGTTCTCAAAATAAGAAGAATATAATATTTATTCAAATCGTAGTCTAAAATACCTATTAATTATTTCAAACAAAAGTTAACAAACGCCCGAAATTCATTCTTCAGGGACCTCATCACTTGAAAAAATAACCTTGGGTCAGTTTATTTCAGGCTCTCTTTACTCAGTCGATTCTTTGAATTACGCCACATGCCATATGGCATCCTTTAAAGACGAAGTGACAAGAAGAAGGCGGAACTAATGCATGTAAACGTCCGCTCTTACCACAGAAGATTGTCCTAAAATGATCCCGAATATTTATTTTCAATACACTCTTCTTTCAGAAGTGATGGATTTATACCGACGAAAAATCTGTGAAGGCTATTATTGTTTTTATTGTTGAAACGTTCAGGAAGGAACTGTTTCTCTTGAAAATGTGTTAATTTTGAATGGGTCTTCTTCGTAATGACGCGATAATTCATGAGGAGTAATGGCAGGCAGACCTAAGGAGAGAAGCATATATTTGTCATTTAGTGATGTGCTCCCGTCCAAATTATATACCTAGGTCATTATTAACAATTATTTTTTCCTTCATTTGATTTAATCCATTTAATGCATTTTTATCATGTTCGAAATTACATTGCAAAATAATAAGGTTTTTTACAACAGAATTTGTGTGAACTGAATTAATTATATACAGGGTGTTTCTTAAGTAAGTATATACGTGTAGAAACTTAAGGATCGTGTTGCTGGCGACGAAATAAGAAAAGAAGTTCCCATAAACACATGTCGGCAAGTTATTCGTTTCTAAGATACAGAGTGTCAAAGTTTAATTCTTATATTTGTTTTTTGAGAATAAATTACAAAATATTTGTGATATTCGAGTAAAGTTTGGTATCTGTGATGATCTTTCAATGACAAAATCAAATTTTATGGTAATTGTGAAAAAACTAATTACTAATTGAATTTATTTTGAATGTAAAAATCTTGTCATTCAAAATCACTTGTATCGATTATTTCAAATCTCAATAACTCGAAAACAGTTGCTCGCAGTGACCTATACCAGGTATACATTTATACACAAAATAAATAAGAATATCCCCAGATACCAAACTTTACCCAAATAGCAACATTATTTTGAAATTATTCATAGAAAATAAAAATAAGAATTCAACTTTGACACTCTGTATCTCAGAAACGAATAACTTGCGAACATATGTTTATAGGAACTTTTCTTCTTATTTTGATGACATCAACACGCTCCTGAATTTTCTACACGTACTTAAGAAACACCCTGTACACCAAGCAATAGAGCATAAAATGAGAGAGTTTTTAACAAAAATAATAGTAGGAAACCGACTATGCCATCACATAAAAGATAGTCCGCAGTTATATTCTGTTATGTTTTCGACTCGTAACTGTCATTTATTAATTTGTTATAAACATTTAAATAACAAAAAACGTGTTTTTTATTGTTTCGCTTATAAAATGAAAACTAATAGAGCAATCAGGGTGCTCCAATGAAAAGAATTGTAGATAATTAAAATACGAACAAAATGGGATGTTTTACGACCCGGTCGGATCATTAGTAACGGAGAAAAACTGGAAAAACCGGAAAATTTTGCGATTTTTTTTTAAATTCATAACTCCGTATAGACGAACAAAACCGTTTTAAATGATATCACCAATACTAATTATTGAAGTAGAGACTTTTTGATTGCTCGATAGAGGGTGCGGGTGCGGTACATCCATCATTACAAATTTCATTTAGCAACGGGGTTGAACAGGTCTATTCTCTAAAAAGTCGTTATTTAACGAGTCGTTGATTAACGATTGTAGTTCAATATACGATAACGTCAAAAAAAACACTGTCGTTACGGCTTCAGTCGTTACCAAATGAATAACGACAAACCTGAATTTTGGAGACGGGTATTACACGTAAATTCATGTTTTGTGACAAAATTTTGAAACTGCCTGCAGTTATTTGACTATTTGATGGGAATTTGAATCAACTATGGAAATTGGTGAATATTACGAATACTTATGAGAAAAAAATAGTAAAACTATTATATAGGCAACAATTTTCCCTATATATTTGGATGAATTGTGAAAAAATACTAGTGGTTTCGTAAATATAAGTATGAACCAAGTAAACCAAAAATTCTCAAAGAAGCTTAGGATCTCCTAACAGCTAATCTGAACAGCTCTGTTGGGAATTTTATATAAATATAGGGCCAAATGATCAACCAATATTTCTGATACTTCGTTAATACACCTGCACTGGGACATGACACACGATTTATCTTTAGCTATAGACATCTGGTGATTGCCGTGGAAGTATCATATCGTTAAAAAGATAATTCAATTCTCTTTTCGCAACCATCCACTCTTTTTAGAATTTAGATAATATTTTTTGCAGTGTGCATTTGAAATATTGGATATAAGTGCGGATCTAAATGTCAACCTTCCCTCGATAAATTTGAATGATTTGATGTAAAACAATGAGAAAATACTTTGAACGGTATTACCTATACTAATTTTTGAGAGATATCTTCTCTCAATTCTGAATTTTTTGAGTTTTGTTTATACGTTTTTTCACAATTTCGATCTCTATGCCTTTCAAAATTTCCAATTTGATGTGCCACCATTGCCATCCGTCGAGTAATTGCAATGTAACGTTATAAATGCATATTTGTATAAGTTTTCTTCAGTTTGTTCGAAATTTGTTCTTAACCGGCTGCACCCTTACGGGCAACCCTCTGAGGTCTTCGAGAGACTTGTGCGTGCTAGGGACGGCGAGGCCCTTACCTTTCAACTTGTGATTCCATGCACGGCACCGGTGACAGTCTTGAGATTTGAACCCACCAGCTTATGGTTGAGAAGAGAAAGCTCTACCATCACGACCACCTTTGTTCATATTTATATAATTTGTTTATTTTATGCGATTTCTTTGTTTCGTGCTTTAAGTATATTTATCAACATATTTTTTTTCTTATGAACAAACACATAAACACATAAACTATGATATAATGATAAATATTTTCAAAAATCAGTTTTTTTTCCTGACGTGGTGTTTTGGGTATTTTAACCTTCCACAACGTAAAAATGAAAATAATTTAAATTCAAAGAAATCTATACCTGTAAAAGAGCAAATGCACCGTTACCTGCGTTCGCAAAATTATTCAATTTTGTCAGTAACCTATCGTATTCTGAATTTGCTTATCTGAAAAAATATGACAAGAAACTAGAAAGGAATCTGCTCCACAAAATCAAACTTTCAATCAATAATTTATGTTTTTCAACCGTCATCATCACGCTTCCAATTGATTATATTGTCATATCTCATATCCAAGCATCACTCTGGAGGCACTGCAGCCGAGACTTTCTTTTCCCCGTTTATCCTTGCACCTCTCACTTATCGGTATAGACCAAATCTTTAATGACTGATTTCATTTGTTGCATTCTACTATGATCCTGTGTCAATACTGGACACTGGTAGGCACGCTGTTTCTGGATATCTTTAGTAACAGAGTGGGTTACAAACATATACAAATACGGAAGGATTCCTAACAAGAAGCCCTGTAACAAGCCTCAAATAGTTTTCGTTTAGAGCTAGAACTGTAGGGTTTTTCCATCAAAGGATTCTGTGGCTGACTTGTTTTCTCCTACGAGTAATTCCCAATTTATTTATATACGTTAGTGCTCCTCACAAGGTTTTTTAGCGTTAGCCTACACACAACGTGTTTTCTGGTGGATGTCCGCTTTTGTGCACATTGGTCCGAAGACTATGCTTCTACTCAGTGTCATAACTGGAGAGTCGTAAATGATGTGAACAGATGTTTCCTTCTCTTCGCAGCATAGTCTACAGTACAAGTTCAATTATTTTATCTTTACCCGTGCGTCATCATTGTAATGCATATGAAATAAGTCGAGAAATTTTAGTCAAAACAAAGTCTAAATGTAAAACGACGTGGCTGATATCCCGATAAAAATTACAACGTGTAGATAATGAGATAAGATAATGAATTATTAAATTAACTAAATTAACATTTTCAAATTCATGTAAATGGCGAACCTCCAGACAATGAGATTTTTTTAAAAATTCAACTGAACACAGTATATTATTACGAGTCCGGTAACATCAGGTTTGATAAGATAATGAAACATGGGGGCAAAGATATGTTCATAAAATTTCCTCTTTTGGCCAGTGAGTTTACTAGAAACTTTTGACCTACCTACTGTAATCTAATTTCAGTCACATTCATATAAGGAAGTTGTTTTATCCATACCTTAGCAGTCGTAAATCCTTTAATAACCTCAGAAGTTATTTTATCCACAATAATGCAATTTCGTATGTAACAGATAACGGAAAAAGTTATTCAGAAAAATAGGTTGAAGTTCAATATTTCCAAAACCTTTGCATACTTTGATATGGTAATACGGAATTACAGTCACATATATCAATTGTGGGGTTAGAAATTTCAAAGATTATTTGTGAAAAAAACACATTGTATTGTACTTACTTTGAAATTAATGATTGTAAGAGACGTTAAGTTTTGAAAAAAACTGTTTTTATAATGTGTCTGACTGCAAAACGAAGTAAAAGTGGTGACAAACAATCCCCAATGACAGAAAATAATGACGTGATTGATGGTACTGCTCTCGTCAATACACTATTTGGCAAGTTTAGTTGAAATGTAAAGACACTGTCAGCTTTATGGCTATCTCTTTTCACTGTTTTGAGTTTCAATTGATCATCACAATACCATAATTCTTTGCTTAGAAGACAAATGTCAACGAATTTTGATTCGCTCATAGCGGTTGATAGACAGAGATGTTACATAGAGGGTGTGTTATTTCTTAGATCATAAATTGATGACGCATGGGTAAAGATAAAATAATTCAACTGTAGGTAATTTCAAGAGGTGTATGTAGGCGTATTTTTTTTTTTTCCTTGGTGTTTTGGCATCGACTGCTATGGTCATTAGCCATGTGTTCTGGATAGGCCTTGTTACTAACTCCATACGCCACTTTAGAAGCAGCACTGTTAATTTTTAACGCAACAGTGAATCGTGGAGGATTATTCCCAGCCGACACGAGCCTCAGTCATTCAGACTTTCACATCTGAAAATGAAAAAAGATCGCACCGTCGTATTTTTTATTGATAAATATTAGTATTTTTTTTGACGTTGCCGTTACTTCATGGATATCCATATGACAAAAGATAAACAGGATAAGATTTCCACAAATTTCGTTGAAAACAGATTTTTACTTATTCAAAACTTCTTTGATTTGTAAATGGTAGGATGTAGCTGATGTAAATTTCCTGAAAAAATCAAGAGTTTTTAGTTTTTCAAAACTTCTTTGATTTGTAATTGGTAGGATGCAGCTGATGTACATTTCCTGAAAACAAAATCCGAGCAATCATTCCTATTGGTATCAATGACTGTATTCCATATATTTGCTTTGTAAAAGGTAATATCCTGGATTTGTGGAAAGCTTATCGTGTTTTCCGGTTACAGTTTCGCTACTTTATCTGCGTTTTCGTTGCCTTCAATTCATTCCTATGTGGAATAGTACCCACATTAGTGAATACTAATTCAGGGCCTAATAATGAAGTGGCTGATCGTTCCTTGCCTGGCAAGTTCATTAGTTTTTCATTTCCTGGTGATTATTTGCGTCTGTCATTGTGTTCCAAGAACCAGAACGGCTTCTCTTTATTTTGGAAACGTGATTTTAATTCTTTCAGAATATGAATCATATCTTATCTGTGCACCTGTAAGCATTTAGTAAGTATAGATATGCGTGTTACCTCATAGTTGCATTTCATATCTTAATTAGAGGACAATTAGTAGACAAGAGCGGATTTTCTTCAATGATCCAGCTAACGATATCGGAATTTCTTACGCAAAAATCGAAACCCAGTTTCATATATTACATCGTCCTTGAAGGGAAATCCTTATAAAGCTAGTAAACACTTTTGAAATGTCGTCACTTGAGTCCCGTACAGAAACCAGTTGCTATTTTATTGTTAAAAATATACGAAGGTTTTAAAGCGCTGCTACTGTTTCAAAGAATACCATTGGAATTATCACACAGCCTTGCCTCGAGCATGATCGAATCGGAGAACTGTTGAATCACTCTCGTGCAGAATTCTACATTATTTCAACACCGCTTTTTATAACCGTTTCTTGGATTGATTATTGGGAAAAGTGACTTCGACTTCCATGTACACTTTTACCAGTACTAAGAATTTGCTGGGACATTATTTGCCATGTTAGGCAAAACGTGAAGATATTTTATCGGCGTTTTTAGTTTGGGAAGGTGCAGTGTAGGCAAAGAAAAAAGCCGGAAAAACACGATAGAATTAATTGTATTGAATCAGTTTTTACCAAGAATGAGAACGCAAGAAGTATGTAGAATGAAGAAAATATTGCATAAGTGGTTTCTGCTTTCGATTTGACATTTTCGTATCAAATTTTGATGTTTGCTTTTTCTTTCAAAACAACAATCAATGACAAAAATCACTGCACTTTCATATGTAAGTACTTCTCAATGGACAATGGACCTAAGTGTTATTCTCTTAAATAATTAGCACCTACAATTCTGAAATAGCCAAATATTCGCAATATTCTCTACATTGCGGTTGCCAGTTTCAGTAACTGCATAAAATAGAAAAGATGCTATTTTTTAGTCTTATGAGCTAAGTAAAATGCTGATAAAATGACAAATTAGTAATAGAAAAACTCTACATGATATGAGAGGTTTTCAATTTTTCCACGACATGAAGAGTGTGTTTGCTGTGTCAAACAGGGGCCGCCTAGATTTTTGTTCCATTATAAATTCTCACAAATAATCTCACAAATAATCATTAAAGAAGCTCTACCATTAGGAGAGGGTATTTACTTTTGCAATAAAGAAACTGTCTAGAAAGCACATCTTTAAGTTGGCCATATTCCAATAACTTTTCTTACAATTCAGAATTAGAAATTCTGAAAACCATAACAATGGTACATGCATTTTAAAATTCATTCACAAAATGAATACATTACTACCCCAGTTTATCGTCAAGGGTAGTACCGATACTTTTCAACTTACGGAATGAAATGAAATTATAAAGCCACAAATGTGTGGTTGGCTTCCTGTTGTTGACTTCCTTTGTTTCTATTTTTACATCCAAGTGTTGTACATCTTCGCATTTGATTTTACCGTACTGAAGAGAGCTTAAGCTCGAAACACGTGTTGTTTATGGTATGAGTTTATGGTATGAGTGGAAGATTTATGAACTATCACTCATACCATAAACAATCCATGAAGGTTAATTTGGTTAAACAAATGAAACATCGAATACTCTGTATTTCTGACTCCTCGTTTCATCAACAAAATTTAAAAACCTTATATAATTTATTCATTGATAATTCATATCCTCCTTCACTATTAAAAAATATTTTATACAGTACGTCTACCATAGACACACATGATTCATTAAATAATATCAATAACATTTCGCAAAATAATATCACTACTACAAATGATGCAGATAGGATCCAAATCCAATATTTTTTCACCTCTCTTCCTTATATCGCAGATGTCTCACCCAGACTTGCTAGAATTTTCAAAGATTTTGAGAACATAAAAATTGCAAATAAAACAATATTAACAATTAATTCCATTCCATAATACCAAAGTTAAAGATAAAACACCTTTAACTTCACAATCACAGTTGGTGTATTGTATTCCTTGCTCTAATTGCGATAAAACTTACATAGGTCAGACTTCGAGGACATTAAAAGATAGAATCACTTCACATAAAAGTGACTGTAGATGCCATCCTGAAAGATGTGCATTAAGTGAACATGTTAATAGCACTGGTCATAACATGAACTATAGTAATACAAAAATTTTGACTAAAGAAAACAATACCACTAAAAGACTTTTCATGGAAATGGCTTTCATCTCTCAATCAGATTCTTGCTTAAATAAAAAAACTGACGTTAATCACTTAAGTGAAATTTATTCATATTTACTCCTCATCGACAATAATATTACACATAACTTAAATAATTCTCCCTTAGGGAACACTTCATCTCTTTTGAGTTGAGACAATTGGTTAATTTACCCACTAGCAGCGGCCAATTCGTGGTTTCGTGTCACACTTCAAAAGTGTCTGACATCTAATGTCAATAATGTCAACTGTCTGTTGTCTAATAATCCTAACCAAATTTCTTACGTTACATTTGAATCTCTCCACGTGTGGAGATAATTCAAATAAATGTTTAAACAAAATTTTATAACAATGACTTAATATTTTTATTGTTTGACGTATTTTAATGTGTTTTGTTCATCTTTGTCACATGTGACTTACATGACATGTTGTTTATAATTTTAAATATTACATCCATAGCAATCATTCTCATCAACACAGTAAGTGGTTCTTCTTCAAAGTTTTCTTTCCATTAATCGTACAATTTTGCTTGTTACTTGTAGCTTCCCTGAAGATGACAGTATTCACTGTTGAAATATCGGAAATATAGTGTTAAAAGAGTACACGTTTTGCTTGCTGCTATACCCAAAAAATTTCCTGTTTTGTATATATATATATATATATATATATATATATATATATATATATATATATATATATATGTTCGGAAAGGTTTCCGCGGTCAGAAATATGTACATTACTAAGTTCATGGGTTGAACCGCGTTGAGAGTTTATAACTCGACGTTTCGGCTCCTGCTTTGGAGCCATTTACGAAATTCCCTGTTCTATCTGCCCCCACTCTTATATAGGAGAAACTTCGAAACAGATCCATTTTCGATCCTATCAACACTCCCTTTCAGTTAGAAATCGAGACACCAGCTCCGCATTAGCTCTTCATTTCATCCAAACGGGTCACCCCATAGATTTCGAGAAAACGAAAACCATCGCCCCAGTACGTTCAAGAACTTCTCGTTTTATCAGAGAAGCCATCGAAATCGAAAAACGGCCTGATTGCCTGAACATTAAAGATGATAGCCGTAAATTGAACCCCATTTGGAAGCCCCTTCTTCCAACCGTAATTACCAGGCCACGTGAAACTTATCCGCAATCAATTATTATCCCATTAACTCCAACTACACAGCAGGCACCAGCAGACAAGACAAACGAGAAAACCCGTAAGACCCGCCCACCTCCAGGTAGCCAACCACCTATAAATACTACAGTGCAACCAACATCGGATCGTCTTTTGAGATCAAGGAGTAGGCAGGTTGAGACCTTGATATCTCTCAAGACCACGACTCGAGGAGTAGGCAGATAGAGGCCTCGCAGTCACACTCTTGAAAATGGCTCCAAAGCTCCAAAGCCATGGCTCAACGCGGTTCAACCCATGAACTTAGTAATGTACATATATATATATATATATATATATATATATATATATTGATTACTGACACTAGGCAATGTGGAAACTTGAACCAGATTTCATCATTTCTGAATTTGTCATTCATCTAGACTTTCATATTCAACATTATTTCACCTCTATAATCAAGAGCAACAACTCAATTGCGACTCTGTGAAACAGGAAAATGAAACATTCACGTCTACCTATAAAGCCAATGGTGCGCGTAGTTCTGCGAATTTCCGGACAATTACAAACTTCAACAGTTCAATGAGATCATTTTCACAATAATTATGGGAATATAAGAAGACATTTGAGGAATGCAGTATGTCATCATCCGCTAATTTTCTTCATTGAATCAATACTTTTACATTGAATCAATACATTCACAAACAAAAATGCCTACATTTCAAATTTACGATTACGAATTATAATTTCCAAGTTGAAAATTGTTGTTTCCATCCATCCGAGGCACAAAATAAATGTCTTCTATTTGAGACTGTGTTTATTCTTTATGAAACTCCATGTCTACATAAAGCAAACAGGTAGTACCTGACGAATGAAGCTACGATATTAATTGTATGCACGCAGACAGCATTATAACAGGATGTTTTATCACGCAGACATCAGCCATTGTTGTCAGAAATTGTGATAGTTGTTAGTACAGTGGGTACCGATATCTGCGATTAAATTTCTGGTCGCGTACTACCTTCATGTCAAACATTTCTCAGATTCCTTCATTTATATATGTAATAAACACGATTTGGTTTGAGTATTGAATAGGTAAAGCATGAGTTGCCTTTATGCAAATACATTGTGAAGGATTGTCTTCATAAAATTTCAGATCTTGTTCAAAATTATTTGTGAGAAAAATAGTTTGATTCAATTGTTCATGTTTATATTGAAACCTTTGGTGTGTTCTTGAATTGGAAGGTCGTTTCTGTTTTTCCGGTATCCTTGGTTCAGTACATTTAGTAACTGTACAGAGCAGCTATCTATTAGTTTTGGTCATATTTACCTTTTTTTTGATAAAATTATTGAATTCATAATAAAACATTTTGTAAATTTTCTGTTGAATACAGTCCAGTTTCGGGGTTTCAGCACTCTGAAATCCCGCAAACTAACGATGAGTCACTATCTACAATTTCCGAAATTGACTATAACTATATTCCATTTGAAACTATAGACGAAAAGCTTATAGCTCCTGAAAATGTAGGAGAAACGGAGAAACGTATGTCGAGTAGAAGAAAGTCGCCTATTATTGTATGGTTGCCTAAATTTAGAACTACCTTATCTCAAAACCTATAGAAAAATTTCCATAAACGAACTCACTAAATGGGTATAAACTGATCATGAGTGATGCACATTTATTTATCTGTTTATTGAAATCATATAGGATGACAACGGGCATCTCAAAAGTGTCATCCACGGATACAGTGGTGCGTACAGAAAATATTTATATGTTACATTGTGTAAGAAAAATTGTATTTCATGTCAGTTATGAAGTTTTGTATTTTCCCTTTATTTTTAATTTGAATACTTGTAATTAATGTATGAATAAATCCATGTCATTAAAGTTATCACAAGGTCACCATTCTATGTAGGAGAGAATTTCTTCCCGAGTTTGTTCGACAGAACATTTCGGAGAAGAGGCGAGCATTCCTCAAAGAACGAGATGGAACATTTGAAATATATTTTCGATAACACATTTTAGGGGAGTCGATCAAGTCATTCAGAATTTTGAATAAAAATATCATGTCGGAGTACTCTCGACGAGCCTCCAGTGTGATTGATCATTTGAAATTTGTTTCTTAGGAAGGTTGTACTGATTGTGATGTTATATTCCTATATTTGAGATATCTTAAAAATTCATTTTGTACGATTTCTAATCTAGTTTTGTATTTAGCGTATTGTGGACGCCAGATGACATTTGCCAAATTCAGTTTGCTGTATACAAAGGAGTAGAACAAGATTTTCATAGCCTGAATGTAAGTGAAGCTTCTGCATTGTCTGAGAATGAATCCTAATGTTCTATTGCATTTTGATACCACATAATCAATGTGTGCTGAGAACGATAGTTTTTTGTCCAATACCACACCATAGTCTTTTATTTCGTTAACTTCTTTTAGGATAATATTATTAAAATAGTAATCTTATGGGAAAGTGTTATGGTTTCGAGTGAAAGAAGTAAACAACATAGTTCGATTATTCACTGCTAGATGGCACCGTATTAGTCAAGGTTTTTTACTGTGCACCAGTTTTTTATTTCGCCACCTGAGAACTGCTATGACAAGGTATGTAGGAAAGTATAATTTGGCATGGATGTACTAGAATAGTTACAGAACAAGCCGAAGTTTATTAGACACAAATTAGTATTACGGATTTTCTGATTTTAACAACATAACCATAAACCGGATGGGTGACTAATTTTGAATAAGTATAAAAGTTTTTCTTAAATTGGATATTAGAAATTAGGAATGCAACGTGTATTTTCTGCACAGTAAAATGGTGACATGACATGGTGAAGTCTAGATTCAGTACATAAGGCACATAAGGCACATAAGGGCTGCGCTGTTAGTGACAAAAGGAAAATTTACTAATGTGATTTATGCTTTGAAAATTTGGTTACCAACTTTGGATAGAGTATCAAATCTTAAGGACCCTTTGTTTTAAATTTTGAAAACCACACCACCACATACCATTAAGTATCGAAAACAAGAAAAAGTTTGTCGTTCTCAAGAACTAGTATCTTTTAAAGAAAATTCCACTAATTCCACGGTATTTTGCTTTTGAAGGAATGTAAAGAATGATTCCTGGGGATATAATGACTTATTCTAATGATATTTTATTCTGAAGGCACTCGAAAATCAAGGGCCATCCTGTTGTCGATAACCAAGCTTCATGATGAAGATGTATCATTTTGGGAGTTCTTACGACAAATTACCGTAGCTTGTTGGTTTTACTGCCAGTAAAACTGGAATTACAAATTACTAACACCAGTGTTCAGAATGGCGAGCTCATTTATACCAGCAACTTTATTCTAATAACCCAATCTACCTGGTTCCTGCACCCCTTGGTGAGAATGATGTAGAGTGCGATAGGACGTATCCTGCTACAAGCTGCACGTAATTTTCTTTTTCAAATTATTCATCAGTCATATTGATTATCATTATCAAAGAATTGAAATATAATTTTAGTTGCTTTTTGCTTTATCAGCTGCAACTGAGTTGAAGAAAACTTTGTTTTTTTTTTCTTCCCTTTCGTTTACCACCCGCGAATATTGCGATGTGATTATAGAGGCATTGGGCACCTCAAACGTAATTCTTGTTCAAAAGGACGTTATGGTCCCCGAAAAGCTTAATCGCCACCAACATTCGGACATTTACTTCAAGTTTCAAGTGGCAATAATCATTTATTTTGCAACTTCCTATTGGGAGTCTGGTTGAAACTTCATTTCAAACCAATAGCATTGGAGCGAAAGGGATTCTGGGGTCCACACATGTGTACGTACACGTACAAAAAGTAATTATTTTGGTCCAAATTTCCAAATATCACTTACTTTTCCATTTATTTTGGTAAGGAGAACACACTGTATCATTTTGCGTAATTGGTTGTAGGCCACCCTGTATTTTTCGATCTTGTTAGATTCATAATAATGGTTTTGATATTATATAATATCCGACCTGACTAGTAAAACCATGATAAATCACACAAAGCGTAGCGTGAAAGTGAGAATAAGACATTATCACAGCATTCCTGCATTAACCTCAGGAAATTTACGGCACGCGTACCTGCTATTAAAATCTAATTTGTAATAGAAAATAAATACAACTGAATTGTGTTTCACGATAGATTTGTTTCAGCAGGGTCTTCAAAACTAATAGAAACATTTACTCATTCCGCATTTGTTGACTATAACAAATTAGTTGTAAGATACAAGCAAAAAGGCTTTGACGCTTTCAGATCTCAACGCAAAGTTGACGTTTTCCGAGGAATGTCATTTTGTTACAGCTTTTACGCTCTAGAGCGAGAATATTGAAAAAACTCTCGATCTCCCTAGCTTTTGTTGAAAACAAACCCATTCTTGCATGATGGAAAGTGAACACAAGAAATTCATAGCAATTTAAGGTACTGCGGTGGTGTAATGGCAAAGATTCTTCGTACGAAACTGATTTAGCGTTCTCGGCGTGAGTTCGGACTCTGGACTCGCAATTTTTTTTTTTTTTTTAACGCAAGTTTTTTTTTCTTTTGTTAGAAATGTAAATTATTGGATATTTGGATAGCTTATACATTTGGGAATACTATTGAATGTAAATTTTCTCATAGTTAATATTATGTGCCTATGTTGAATGAAGTGTCTATCGTTTTTATGTCTGAGGAGCTGCGTTTGTAGAAAAAATCATGTGTGTATTTCGAACACAAAGTGTCATTGCCGCTCTCCAAACTCTCTTTGTCGAGCGGCAATCAATCACTTTGCGCTCTAAATACACAAATAGCTATTTCCGTTACTAGTTCCGTTACGAAGTGAATAATGAATTTTGACATTTTCGATAACTATAATATACCCATGCATGCTGAATATTCATTAATCAACATATCAAAAAGGTTTGGGTGATAAATATTGTCATTTGCAGGGGGATGTGGATTTTCATATTGCCAAATTCGTGCCATACCAACATATAAGTATTATCATTGTTAATGTAGAAGTGAGATAGTTAGCCAACCTTATGGAATTTATATTGGATTCAAATGGATGCGACATGTAGATGGCGACAGTGATCTCGCATCCAAGTCATGTCGTAACTTCAGTGATCCGGCCTCCAAGTCATGTCGTAACTTGATTGAAACAATGGGACAGCATTAAAATCGGGGATTTTGAAGAAACCTGCATTAAAATGACGTCAAAAATTCATGTCTGTAACTAATCACATATCCAATACCTTCTCCACAGGCATTGAGTATCTTACTTCTATTTAAACAATGGTATTATGAACAATTTGGATCCGCTACTGGAACATGATTTAGTTGAATAAAGGCCGGTTTTATATATTGAGTTTAAACTCTAGAAAGACAAGGTTACAATGTGAACTCTACATTGCGCATGATAATTTAGTTCGTAAGACCATGTTAACATTTATTTGCTTGGCAGTCAACGTGTTAAAGATAAATGGCACGTCATGTAGATTGCACCCGTGCGAAGCCAGGGCGGGTTGCTAGTAATTTATAATCAACTGTTTTGAGTGTATATGTTATTTTCGGAAAATAGCTAATGCGGCACACACAAATCTACTTATTTTATGAATGTGTAAATATTTTTTGAATTTTCAAATGGTAATTTTTTCCTTAGTGCCACTTTGGAATGCAAAGGTTCTACAGAGAATTAAAGAACAACTTTTACATAAAATTATCGCTTTCAGCTTTTCTCTGATTTTCCGTTGTATGAATGTGTGAAAATGGGGCTAAATGAAAGAAAACACCTTTCATTCAAATAATAGTGTTCAAAAAAACTACATGACTATGGTATCCAAACGGCGTATTTCTCGAAGCACTATGAGACTGCTATTTCTCAAAAGGGAACGCTTTGTATAACAATCCTCGCTACGCTTCATAGATACCGTCTGTGTAAAGAACATTCATATTCTCACACTTCATACGCATAAGTAGGTATAGAAACATTGACTAAGAGTTGATTAATAATCCTCGAGTTAATTGGATGCTCATATTACTTATTACTAAAGTACATCACAAGTTTCCTTCGACGCCGACGACTGACAATAATTATTACTATCGATGTGATTTGAGTGCGTTTTCCCGTTGGTCACCGTCGAGACTAAGACCGGTCTTTTTCGATACCATTTAGTGTCGTTTTTATTCAATTTTCTAGGAAAACTTGACAAAACTGCTTTCGAGTAGATTGCATATAATTTCCTGTAATACATGTGGTACTGATCGTTTTTTAAGTACCTATAACAGTTCTTTCGCAGCAAGAACTAAATGAAGAAATATTCTAATGATCAAATCGTTAGATATACAGGAATGACAATGGTGGGCAAAACATGAATGAAACTCAAGATTTATTTCACATTAAAATTTTAAATAGTTTATTAAAACAAACTTCAAAATACTCAGCTTGAAAAAGGCACTGTGAATCATGAATCATTCCGTGCTGATCTTCTTTTATCCTTTCGAAAATATCCTGCTAATTATATATTGTGGCGAAGCTGCGGGCGATGCCGGGCCTGAACGCTCACGTAGACCGTGCGTGACCGCGAATGACTTTCGAGGCGCTATGCACCGAGAAGAATCTGGACGATTCGATGGCTTGCCCGGAAAATGCAAGAGCATTCGGAGAAGTGAACAGTGAATATAAAAAGAACCACGCAGCAGAGTTGGGACAGTCAGTGAAATGAAAGTCGAATATAAATAGTTCCGTAATTGTTATATAAATTAGAGTTTTGTGTTGTGTTATTGAATCATTGTATTTCGTTGAATAAATTATTTTAGAGTGAATTAGACTATAAATATACTACAGTATCTTGTATTTATTAATTTAATTTTAGTAGGTACTATTATCAGTTTTCTTAGATGGAGCTCCTCCAACTCTTCTCAGAAAGTATACAATCATTCAACCGAAATCTCCAGAACAAAATTGTTCACCAAACCAAAAGTTGATACTCAGTGTGCCTGATTTGAAACGAAGACACCCGAATATTTTCGTAATTTTGTGAAATCCAGATTTGAGCTTTGGCACAATTGTAGTCCTGTATAATACGTACATTTCGAGGCATCCAACTTGAATTTAAGTAGCAAACGGAGAGAACGACATCCCCTAAGATGGAGCTCGTTCCTGATATTTTGCGAAGAAATTATAGAAAAAGATTATTCGAAAAGGTTGTTCAGAATGTGATTTTGTTCCCCAATTTCGAATTTCCTAACGAAGATTGCATTTTTAGTTGTTACAATTTTTTCCCGCCAAACGGTTACAAGTTTGGTTCGCAATTTAATAGGATGCCTTGGAATGTTAACAATAAGGTAACTCTTGGTAATTGAAATAAAAAAATTAATAACTAATCAGTTTGGATGATTACGTATCACAACATTTCGATTAATTATTGGATGTAGGCTTTCTCAACCATTACTTCTCCTCCTTCAATTTGGTTACATTTCTCAATTCTTTTACGATCATGACTACTCTACCCAGCTCAGGAATGCTGATTTCACGACAGGCAAAGAGCAAAATTCTTCTCGAATATTGGGGTAATTTAATTTTATTTAAGACACTGTATGAAAACAATTTCACAGGTTACAGCTATCCAGTAAAAAACAGTTGCGATTAAAAAAATGAAAAAATACTTTTATTGTTTGGCAGTGAAATTGCGAACAGAGATATGCGTTTTATATTTATCTTGTGAAGTAACACAATAATTAAACTGTTAACCAGTATGCAAGTGGTTAACAAATACACATGGAAATATTCCCAAAACTTTTTAAAAGATAAAGTACTACACTTTTACCCATATTCCAGCGGAGGCGAGAATACTGAAGTACCTGGACCAATGGAGGGGCAACAACCTAGGCCACTCAGACGACAATAAATTGCACCGCACGGCACGCTCTGTGATTGGTCACTGTAATGGCGGTGAGTTTAAATGACATACAAGAAGAAGACAAACTGAGTTGAAAATGCATGAATTACTAGCCAACCTAACCTGACTAACCTTACGTAGACAGAATACCCATTCAAAATTGGTAGCGATTTAACGACTATTCATCCAAAATTGTTATTAACCCAGCATTGGTCGGAACGCTTATGCCGTGCATTTTATTATACAGGGTGTTTCTTAATCAAGTGTAGAAAATTTAGGAGCGTGTTGCTGACATCAAAATAAGAAGAAAAGTTCCTATAAACATATGTCCGCAAGTTATTCGTTTCTGAGATACAGAGTGTCACAGTTGAATTCATGTTTTTATTTTTTGTGAATAATTTCAAAATAATTTTGATATTTGGGTAAAGTTTGGTATCTGGGAATATTTATTATTTAGTTTGTGTAAAAAATATATTCCTGGTAGAGGTCACTGCGAGCAACTGTTTTCGAGTTATTGAGATTTGAAATAATCGATGCAAGTGATTTTGAATGACAAGATTTTTTAATTTAAATTAGAAAATTAGAAATTAGTTTTTCATAATTAACATAAAATTTGATTTTTTCATTGAAACATCGTCTCAGATACCAAACTTTACTAGAATATCACAAATATTCTGGAATTTATTCACAAAAAACAAATAATATAAGAATTTAACTTTGACACTCTGTATCTTAGAAACGAATAACTTACGGACATGTGTTTATGAAAACTTTTTTTTCTTATTTCGACGTCAGCAACATGCTCCTAAAGTTTCTACACGTACTTTAGAAACACCCTATATAGTAGGCCACATCAACATAATGGATAATCAATGGATTAGTAGAACAGCATCCATCCACTGACCAGTCTATCAAATAACCAGATCCAAATACCCGAGATTATTTGAGTCATTTTTCTTTCACTTTCAATTTTTTCAACAAACATGTTTCTTAACACTGGGAATACTGTTAGTAACTATTGATTGAAGACATCGCAAGTGGAGGTGTAATTGAGGAAATGTTTTTGAGTTGGGTTAAATGGTATGTTTTCTCCTTCGTACTATAAAAACGAATTCAAGCAATTTCCTACACTGACATAACCCAAACCCACGCTATACAATTGCAAACAAAAATATTATTGTGTTGAAAATTCTGGTTAGATACCACATGATGAGTACGGTCAATTTGTTCATCCTGTATTGAGTCACGGTTCATTTTGCACGAATGATGTAAACTATTGTGGTTTCCTTGATTCACGTTTGATGATGCACGCAGATTCAGTTGGCTTATCGGTACACAGAAAAAGTAATGTATTGTGTAATAAATACTTTATGTCAAAAAAATTGTAGTTATCGAACGAAATTGAAATACGGATGACGCACGACTTGCATAACTTGGTGGCAACAACATTTTTAGTATGGAATAGTTATAATGCCAAATACACTTTACTAATTCTTGAAATTAAGATCAATACTAAAATTGTCTTATGAAAGAAAACCCGCAGCAACAAAATTTTATTACAAGTAGAAAGACTTTCAGTTTATTTAACACACCGAAAACATAGCTGGTTGAGAAAATCATTCAGTTCTTGTAAGAATTTATGGATATAAATATATTTCACCAAGAAACTGAACATAAATTTTCATCGATACAATAATCTTGAAATTATTGTAACATGGAAAAAAGAAAAATATTATTATCAAATGTTTATCTTACCACAATTCGAAAGAGAAAATAAATCTACCAAATAACTACTAAGTATTCTTCTAGTATTGAAGTTAATATTTGTATCAATTCTTTATATCTTCGGAATGGTCCAGCAGTGTCAACTGAATTTAAGCAATACCACTTTGTCTTATTTGTCTACTCACAAATTCATTTGAAGTTCACATTATCTTCTAGAAGTTTCCGCTTATTCTAACTACGAAATCAACTAGAGCTCAGCAAAGGTAACGAATAATCAAACAAAGCTGACACGAGATGTTTTGTTGAAGAATGTTCCGAATGCGGCAAGAGTTGTTCATTTTCATATACCTACCGCAGTACGAAGACTATATCACTTATGTATGTATCGCTAATGAAAACAGTTGAAAAGGTTCTAAGTAGGTACATGCTCCCGTCCTCTCTTACTTGAAAAATAATTTGTTTCGTCATCGCCTTCCTACCATTGGAATATGCTATTTTTCTGGTCTAATCCCATTTTTTTACTATTCATTTTTAGCGACCAATATTCATTTCTTGCAGTGTTGATTTTCCTCTTCGTCGGTCATCCTCTTTTTTTTTTCTTTGGTCTTATTTTTCGTGCAATTTTCTCTCTTTCAATTGCCTATTTCAATGCCTTCATCTCTTTTCGAGATTTCATGCAGCCAAAGATATTTCAAGCAAAATCGAGTTGATCCTACTCTATAGCATCTCGTTTTGACAAACTGTCATTCGTTTTTACATCGTTCGTACACTTTGATGTTCTTGTCAGTTTGTAATCAGTTTAATGTATAATTCGATTTGTTGTTGAATAAATAACCAAATACGACAGAGTAGGAACTTCGACATTGAAATTCAAGTGATCTTGACGTCTTCCTCCAGCCTTTTGTTTATCATATTATCTGCTTATGTTTTGCGAAAGAAGTTTTATTCGACTCTGTCAGATTCGTCGAGTGTTGTGTTTACTCATTTATTTATTGTACATCCCGTGATTTTTTTGGTCAACTGATTTTCTTCTGAGGTGGGTGTTTAATGTCTCCGTCATTTAATCAATTGTCTATTAAAACCTTGTTTTTTGTGGTACTGGCAATTCTTACATGAATTTTTCGTTCCATGTTCGGAAGAACATGATATTCATCAGCATCAATCATTTCTGAGCTCTAACTTCCAGGCTCTCCTTGTTGTTTTTTTCGGATTTCTTCTAAGGCAGATATCTTCTCCATTGGAATTTGCTCATCATTTCTGAAAGTTCGAAGTGCAGAAATTCCTCTTTTTGAACTTTGTTTTCTTGTGCTATTTGTATGTAGAAAACAATTTCACTGAATTTTTTTTTAAACAAGTAGGTATGTCACTTCACTGAACACTGATGCTGAGTGATCCCAATCAAAGAAGATGACCTGAATGATGTATTGTACTTATCAAATATTACTCATAATTGTTGTCAATATCAAATTAGCAATTTGTTGTTCGCTTAGCGACACTAATAATGATGTTAGTTGTAAAACAATTTAGGTGTGCGTACGTACCTATATACATATTATCGCAAAGATGACTAATGTGAAAGTGAATATATATGGGTACCTATACTGTCAGTACAGATAACGATATATAGCATTCCCTCGAACAGTGAAAACAAGGATTTTTGGAAAGTTCCGTGAAGATGACCTTCCTGCACGACGTTAATAAAACTGATTTTTAAGTGCAACGATATCAACAATGTGATCGAGTTTCATTCGCTTTCTTATCATTATAAACTGAATTATTATTCCCGCTTTTGTGGACAAAAATAGTACCTACATAGATATATAGTGTGAATAAAGGATGAAACAGAAAATTGGTTGTTTTCGGTACTTAGATGAATTTGTGATGTTCAATAAAATCTACTCCATCACTGAAACTTTTCAATAGCGAACTTTTGAAACATATTCATAATGGAAATTGAATATTTCTTTTTGTTCAGTTTTAATATATAATATGTAATTAAGTATATATTTGTATCATTAAGTAAATTATGTATGAGTTTAGTGATTATGAGGGTTCGGAGGATATATATCACGATATATATCTGATATATTCGTTAATTTTATTTATTAAATTAAAAATGTTTTCCATTATTCTAAACATCCGAAAATATCTTGAAAGGACCTTTTCTTCTTTCGGTTTGGTTCAATCGGATTTACGGAATCGCTTGAGAAACCAAAAAGCCAGTTGACTAGTTTTTATGTTCAAGTGTATGAATCAAAATATAGATAAAAAGAAAACCAACCTTGACTGGGCATGGAAACCAGCCATATCTGAAGATTCTGACGTAATTGTCAATAATAGGAATGATATTCATATTAATATTTCATCTGATGAGGATATACCAATATCAATGTTGACATAATAATGTTAATAATGTTATTTAAAATTTAAAATCTATTTGTTTTTAGTTTTTTTCTTTTTAATTAGAGTTATCAATGTTAGAAAAAGGTTTTGTTGTTTGGAAAAGGTTTTTAATTGTGTGTTTGTGTTGAAATAATAAAGTAATGTTAAAACATGTTTATTTTATTAATTGTTTTTGTTTTTTTCTTTTTAATTAGAGTTAGAATAAACCTTTTTGTTGTTTAAAATATAGGTTTTTGTTAATGTATTTGTGTTAAACAATAGTTTGTGTTAGAAACAATGATGTTTCTTGATTAAATAATTAAATTTTAAATATGATATATATCGGATATATATCCGATATATATATCGGATATATATCATATGATATGATATTTATATAAATATCATGATATTTTCGAACCCTGGATTATATATAGTATATTTTTTAAGTTATCTAACCTTAATAAAAATAAAATAATAAAATTCTATTCTATTCTGTTATAGAAGAACGAAATAATATTTTCTATGAAAGATGCAGTATTCTACGAAACAGGAAAGTAAATTTTTAGATAAATAGGATCTATAAATACTTATATCACAAAAAATAAAACATCTTCAAAAATATGAAGAATGTAAGCGAAATGGAAACTGAGACAGCATGAAAAAACAAGACAAAGTAGTAGCATTTAACATGTGCGGAAAGTGTGGAAACGTTTTTTCTACAATAAACGCAATTAAATAAAAATAATGTGGCAGTCGATGCCAAAACACCAAAAAAAAAAAGAAATAAAAATAATAATAATAATAACAATAGGAACAAAAGTAGGTAATGTGTTTTCAACCTACTTATGAGTAGTAGGTAGTAGGTATTTATTGTGAATGAACAGTTTGACGATATCCACCATACCATTTCACCAATCGATTTTACTATACCATTTTATCGGGTTTTCAGTAAAACTATCTTTCGTCATTGCATTTATTATGGCCACCCACCAAGACGAGAAACATTGAATATTTTCGAGGACCCGCAAGTAATAATGTTGGCGGTCATAAATGCCAGATCTTTTTTTGCTATCGGTTCTTACCTATTTCTTTTATTGAGTTATACTGAAAGGTTGTTATAAAATGTTATTTTAGAATTTTACAATGGCCATAAATCCTTCCCACGGGATTTCTTATTTTCCAGTTTTTATACGTATCTAGTCTCTACGATTTTGCGTTGGTTATAGATGTTTTTAGTTGTATTTTAGTAACCTAGCCAGTAAGTACCATTATCGACTTAAAAATTCAGTTATCGATTGAGAAACTATTGTTTCATAGACAATAACGAATCCAGAATTGCAAATGAAGCAAACTAAAATTTGCATGAGTCATTCTGGTGATGACAGAATTGAAGAATGCTCAGGTGCGATGAATCTATTACAAATTATAATTTAAATCGATAATCCCACCGCATGATGACATATGAGAATGGATATACCGGGTGACCAAATCTTTGATATGAAACTGCCTAGGGGTTTTCTGGTATTCAAAATTGGGATAGAATTTTGGGCAGAGAAAACTGATCATGACGATAAACAGTGAAACAGTGACAAATATGAATGGAGTAAAAATGCAGCTCTGATGTGCAATTAAGCAGACAAAACTTTCATTTAACTGAAACTAGGAAACAAAAATGCATTCTTTCAATAAATGAGTAATTCAGTTTTCATTTAGCTCTTATGTATGGCAAAACTGAGGCATGTTGCTGATATGTCTGAATCATTCACTGAGAATGAAAAAAAAAACAGAGAGAGTGAGAAGCATACTTTTGATTCTGATGATTTTGTTTGTGAACATGATAACTTTTTTAATCTTTTGGTTGCCATGTACGGAAAAATTCTGCAATTTTCATCGTTAGAACCAAGGGAAAGGAGAAAAGAGTGTTTTATTTTCAATTTCTCAATTATGAATCAATATAGAAAGACCTCTTGAATGAACGAGTACCGGAAAAAGATGTTTGGCAAGTCTACAAAGTGATGACGAAAGGGTGTGAAGATTGACCTCGATGAAACTACCAAGGGTAGAACGACTGATATCTCAGAAGAGCATCGGACACGAAACATGAAACTTCTCTGCAGGGTTCCAAATGAGTAGGTAAGTGAGATTATGAGAAGGATTGTTCTTTTTTTGAATTCAACATAAACGCTTTAGTGGAAATTTAGATGCTGTAATCCATACAGGGTGAACTACGACCAATAAATGAAAATCATACAGTGTGCTCTCCCCACCAAGAGAAGAGGAAAATTAAGTGACAATGACATTATTGAATCATGTACCACGTGCAAATTGAACAGTAGTATAGATACTCAATTCTTTTTACTTTGTACCGGTAAATAATTTAGAAATTATACAAATCATAAAAGATCTGAAAAATACAAATTCAAATTGCTGAACCTATATCGAACATGATAAGTTCATCTGTCGAATTAGTCGAATTTCACGAAGATTTGAAACTAGGCATGGTAAACCCAATTTATAAAAAAGATGATTCCCTTTGCATGGATAATTATATTCAAATAACTGTACCTAGTGTAATCAGTAAAATAATTGAAAGGGCTACTTAAGTATAACAGGTTAATGTCTTACCTTTACAAATATAAGATTATCAAGGACTCACAAAACGGTATTTACCCTGGCAGATCGACTGAAACTGCTATTTGTAAGCTTTTTGGTGCTTTTTCGACCTCACGAAAGCTTCCGATTGCCTAAACCTAAACCACACCGAAATTAAATGATATACGCACTGGAATTCGTGAAAATATACTAAAATGATTGATGTTATACCTGAATCATAGAAAAATCATTGTGAAGATCAGTGGAGTCCGATCTGAAATAAACAATATTGACTTAGGCGTCCCACAAGGTTCTATACTAGGCCCACTAATATTTCTGATGTTTATCAATGACATTCCTGAATATATAGGAACTGACTGTTTGGTTTTATATGACGGTGATGTGTCTGTAGCAATCCATTAGGAAAATCAAGGCGAACTTGCTGATAAAGTTAATGAACTATATAGCAGATTCAGTGATTGGTGCTAAGCGATTAATAGTCAATCATACAAAAACCATCGTTATGCAACATTCCATCAATAACAATGATCAGATAGATACCCACATAAATCAATATTCATAATGCAACTATGAACATTTCCTGAAACATCAAATTCTTAGGAACGTTTCTAGATTCAAATCCATCTTTCAAAGGCTGCATACCTACATCATATCAGTAAAAAAATTAACAGTGGATTTTATGCCATCCTACAGTTGAAAAACATATTTGTTATTTGTGAACTAATATATTCCCATTTAATTTATGATATAGGTAATTGATAATTGTCTGGTAAAATGGGGAAATGTCAAAAAAGAGTAAAATACGAATAATATTTGGATTGCAAGTTATTTTTTTTTTAATTTGCCTTGTAGATACATCATGAGAACTATACTACTAATAAAAAAAAGATTACCATAACTATAATACAAGACACGGCAATCTTCTACAGATACCATCCCATAAAACAAGATTGTTAGTGAAAAGAATGAAAACATTTTTAAAATTAATTGAGAAAACACCTAGTAAGTAAATGTTACTATAAAGTAAATGAATTCCTAGAAGAATGGCAATGATACCGGAGTACATTTCGTTGATGAATTATTATCATTGTTGTATATTTTACTACTTTAATATTTGTGTTAGCTTATACTTGATAAGTATTTTTGAACCATTCTAAATATTTTTTGTACTTACACGTATTCATAATATCCGCTGTTTTATGATTACTTTTCCGGTATCATGTAACGTCAGATGGAATAAAATATTTTTCATTATTATCATGTATATCCACTATGTTTTTTAGTCATACATTTGTGTGAAGTGATTTTTAAAGGTTGTTCCCATTAAAAATCTTTAACATGAAGCAAAAATAATGTTGAAGTCAAAATGGATCCCTGTGGGACACCAGCATTTATAAGTAGAGTAGGTAGATATCTGATGAAACACCATCGACAACCATCACTTGAAACTGATTATTGTAAATTTTCCTTTATGATAAGCATTAAAGATGGTTATAGACTGGTACCAAAACGCTTAAAATATGAAAAAAAGTAACAGGCAAGGACCAGGTGGAAAATGTTGTGAGGTTCTAACTTCAAGGAAAAATATATTCAATCACGAAAACACTCAAAATAGTGAAAAGATATGAGGTTTAGGGGTTGTAAACGTTTTTTGCGATTTGCGTCGAAATGTGAAAATTTTGTATTCAACACTTTTCGACATAACCTCAAATTAACCGACAAAATTTTTTTCTCGCGTATAAATGATTTCATGAAATTTTGTAAGCATGTCTTTTTTGGTGTTGAATGAGCATGATTTTTTTGCAATTCAGAAGACGATTAGTTTTCGAAAAATATACCCTTATCTTCCACGAACAATTGTTCTGGTGTTTTCTGTATTTCGGTCTATAAGTGATCATTTTAATTGTTGACTACTTTTTGTTATAAAATAATGCAGAAAGTCAAAAATCATTGAAAATATTAGAAAATCATGAAAAAGACTTAGTTAGGTACATAGACCATTTTAAAGTAAACATTTCAACAATTGAAAGTGTTCCTTATAGACCTTCAAAATACAAAAAGATATCAAAACAATTGTTCGTGGAAGGTAAGGGCATTTTATTCGAAAAATGTAAATAACTCGAAAAATAGCCGTGTTCTGAATTGTAAAAAAATCATGGTTATTCGTCACCAAAAAAGATATGTAAGTATATCTACAAATTTTCGTCTGAACTAAATCATTTACACGCGACAAAAAAAATAAATATTGAAATATCTGTTTATTGCCATTTTGACGGTTAATTTGACGTTATATCAAAAAGTGTTGACCAAAGAAGTTTTCGATTTTTTATCATCTACAACTTTTTTATTGAAAATATTTCGGTATGTGGTCACGTTTCGCCGCAAATCGCAAAAAAACGTTTTCTACCTCTAAACTGCATATTTCACCATTTTGTATGGTTTCGTGTACAATTATTTTTTTTGCTTACAGTTGGAACCTCGACAATATTTTCCACCTGGTCCTTGCCTGTTACTTTTTTTTTCTTTCACAAAAATTATAGGCACCTGTCTATTAGGGCAAAAGCAAATTAATATTTTTGCGAACCGTAAAGGGTGACTCAAAACTGTCGATTGAAATATGAATCATTTAAAAGAACCCCTTTTTCCATTTGAAGTGGCCATTCCCGTGTGAAATTCGCAGAAAAACCATTATGAATTTAAATAAATGACAATCATATCCAAAAATAGCTTTCAGTTTCAAACCTTTCAAAAATAGCAAATTGATAAAATAAACTTACCTTAAAATCTCCAGAAGTTGAGCTGGTAATCCCAAAAAATAAAAGAAAAACAAAAGTGCACTCGTAAAAAAACGCGAGAAATCAAAACAAGTCGAAGTGCAGCTACGAGAGTAGCTCCATGTGTTTCGGATAACTTCGGCACTCACGTACAACCAAAACCAACGTTCGCGCGCGACTGAACGACTGAACAATGAACAAATCTAGCCCGCCATGGTTGCGACAAACGCCAGCTCCAACGACAGACGAAGATCCAATGCATGGCGCAGCGGATGCTCTTCGGCAGGTCCTACTATTTCCCATTATTTCTATTGTTTTGTTTTGCTGGCCTTTTTCTCACACTTTCCTTCTGGCCATTGCATTCAATTTTCTCATAGGATTTGTGCCGGTTGTATAATGGTGAAAAGTTTTTTGACCTATGACGATTTTTTCGAGTGAGATTTGTCTTCCCCAATACTATTACAGATCGAATTGTACAAATAAATTTTAGTTTAACACATATGGCACTGGCGTAGCCAAGGGGTCCGAAATCTTCCAAAGTTTCGACCATTTGGCAATTTGCCACTTGATTATCTCAAACTGAAAGTGAAAAGATAATGAAAAATCACTGAAAAATTGCCCGTCAGATCCTAGGTTTTTAGAAAAACATCGACACATTTATGCATTTCCCTGAGTTCACACTTTTTTCTACTCATAGATCACATGATCTATGACAGGAGCGCACGTATTTGATAAAAATAGGGTTCTACTTTTTCTTCGTTTGTTTTTTTTTTTGGTTTCTGACAAAAATAGGGTTCAATCACAAGAAAAAAATGTTGAATTTGAAATAATGATGAAAATATCAACGAAAGTGATAGAATATACATCCGAAGGGACTTCGTGAGATAGAAAAACTCGTATGACACACCAGATGCCATGCAATACTTCATTGACTGAGACAGGATCGATCCTTAGAAAATTAGGTTCACAAAGTTTGCATTTAAGACTTTCGTTTTCAATGAATGGAAAGCTGAAGAGAGTCGACTAAAAAATAAGTGTTAACTAAAAAATGGTAATTTATATATTTAATAAATATACATGGGCTGTGCTTTGGTTTACTGGAAATCTGATATTGAAAAAACAATTCAACGTAGCGATTGTGGACCCTCAGCCAATTGTAATGATATCATTTTTGTGTTGCGGAAATGCCCTGTTGCCAAGTTGACCTCTTCGGATCACTGGAAATCTGATATAAAAAAATCAGTTTAACGTCTCGATTATAGATCCTCAACCTATTCTAATGGTACTATTTTTGTTTTGCGGAAATGCGCCGTTGCCAAGTTTTGGCCACTTGAGATTACTGGAAATCAGATATGGAAAAAACAATTGAACGTCTTGATTATGGACCCTCAACCTATTCTAATGATACTATTTTTGTTATGCGGAAATGCGCCGTTGCCGAGTTTTGGTCTCTTTAGATAACTGGAAATCTGATATGAGTTCTGAGTGGTTACCATACTATTCAATTAGATAAATTGCGCTATGAAATTTGAATCTTGCAGAAATGCACCAATGTAGCCAAGTCGTGGGCACTGGAAATCATCAAATATTATTTGAAGAAATTTTGCTCAAAGAATATCATTATAAACATTCATCCTTATTAATTTTGATGAAGATACTTTTGGATATCTGAAGACGCATGGTCCAAAAAACCGTTTTTATTTCATTTAGATTACCTCGCTTTAAGTTCAAAATGATATACGTTAGAAATACTTGAAGTAACTAAATGATGCGAAACAACGTTGAAATAATCAAGTTCTAGATTCTCTGTTACAAATTATTATACTACTTACAACTCACGGGCTATAAATGGTCAGTAGTTTGACATCAACTTCATTTCCATGGCAACAAAAGTTACAGCGTCTCCTTCTGCTGGTAGTTTAGAAAATGCGAGTGCAGTGAGCACCTGCTGTGATTTCACCTTTTCATACTAATCAGTGATCGAATTACCAGCAACTTGGATAGCAGGTTAGTTCGATTAGGTTAGGTTGTGTTCTTATTTTAGAAATTTGGTTCATGGCCGACAACATGGCGCCATCAGAATCGGCTGAAAATCTATGTTAATAATCTCCATTGAAAATTTCTATAAAGCTTCTCTGAATGATTTCCCGCATCTATAACTTGGCAACAGCGCATTTCCGCAAAGTCAAAATGTCATATCAGGAACCACCCGATTGAATAGAATGATGCCCATTTCGATCCATCTTCATATAGATTTCCAGTAATCCGAAGTGACCAACTTGGCAACAAAGCATTTCCACAAAACAAAAATGGTACTATTATAGAATCGCCTGATGGCATAAAATAATTTTTTCCATATCAGATTTCCAGTAATCCCAATTGACCAAAACTTGGCAAAGACGCATTTCCGCAAAACAAAAATAGTACCATTAGGATAGGTTGAGTATCTATAATCGAGACGTTCAACTGTTTTTTTCATATCAGATTTCCATTAACTCGAAGAACTCAACTTGGCAACAGGGCATTTCCGCAAAACAAAAATGGTACCATTACAATCGGCTGAGGGCCCACAATCGCGACGTTCAATTATTGTTTTGCATAACAGATTTCCAGTAAACCAAATTTTTACCGACTTTGGAACACATTCAGTTAAATATTTCATCCCCAACTTTTTAAACCAAGCCACTTTTTCTGTGACATCAGCTAGAAATCTAAAGATGAATCCAAATTTTGATAGACATTTCTTGGACTTTTTGACAACCTTTTTTTTAAATGCGTCATCCAAAGACCTAATGAAGTCGTAAATGTTTCGTGAAGTGTCTATTTCATTATCTCCACATATTATAAAGATTTGAATAAACGTATTGATTTCATTTCGTTCGGCAAAAACAGATTGATGCCCACTGTAACGCCTATGGTACTTACGAATGGAATCTGATATTCGGGTTCGAACACATGGATTGTTTGCTAACCCTACAAGATTGCACCATATCTCTCTCTCTGTCTATTATAATGCCACTATATAACACAAATGAGTTCAAAAAACACCATTTCAACACTAATCTCACAAAAAAGCAATGACAGAATATGACAGAACTGTCAGAAGTTTACTTTGTGAAAACCATGAACATTTATATTCAACAGCATTGACAAATGACCAGGGCTATGTTCCAAAACTTACCCTGGAGTAAGAGTAAAAGTAATGTCAAGGTACTAACTTGATAGAGAGTAAGCAAGGTTTTGGAACAGTGTTCGATCTGATGACGTAGGAAAGCAAATGAAAACTTCAATCGTTTCTTGTTGTTTTAACATTGAAGGATTTCTCATTTTCTTTATATAAATATATCAGGCACCTTGTAGCTGCATCATTCAAAGAAACTTTTTCTGATCCTTTTTGAGCGACCTGAACCGAGTTGTCTCTTACACTAGATTTCTCGGGGTTTCTACTTTAGGAAGCAAACCTTAGAAGCAAACATCTCTATAATCATCGGATTCAGCGAGTTATATCACCGATTCATCTGAAACGACTTTGAGAATTATGTAAGTATCTACGTCAATACAAAATCAACAGAATTCTATAACCATTAATTAATCTTATAAAATTAATAGAAATCCATTTTATCAGATAAAAGCAGACAGAACAATCAATTTGTTATATCTGACTTTTATTTTGAAGGTTTAAAGTGAAAAATGTGACAGAATAACTGTCAGAGTACTCTTTTACCCTCCTGTTTGGTAGAGTACGGTTGAGTAAGCTCTGGGGTAAACCCGACAGGTTTTTGAACGTTTGACAATCGCAAAATAATTCATCAGAGTAAGTTTTGGAACAGTGAGAGTAGACTCCGGGTAAGAGAGTATGGTTTTGGAACACAACCCAGACATAACAAACTAAACAACCATTTGAAGACGCAAGTAATGATTTTTTTTGATAATTTTGATTTTGAAACGTATGGAATACGTATAGTGACACAATTTTGTCTATGATAAAGACTTAGCACCTACGAGATGTGACAACGCCCAACTCAATATCCCGACTACAGATTGTTACCATTCACGACTTCAGACCAGGATGTAAACAGCTGGGTGAAGTACAATACTTTCTAGGTCCATGGCTAAAATTGATTCGGTGGTGCATTCGCTTTTACAGCTCTAGAAAACCAGGAAAAACCTGTAACACCACGTCATTTGAAGAGTTAGAATTAATTGAATGAAAACTCCTAACGAGGTCTGTTGAATTGTGAATAGCTGCTTTTCAGTGAAAAGGATATATGGTCTCTAGAGGCTCCAATTCGATAGAAGAGTCTATTTGAGCAACCGTCATCAAATTTGTACCAGTCTGTTCTGTCCTTGGCCAAAGTAAGTAGTAGTGGCAAGAATTGACTCCAAAACCACAGTGAACGCTGACTGTATAAAGCTCATGATTGGATTTGAAATGTTCAAAGCAGAATATCGTTAATACTGGTACAGGATTCAAAGTCCACAACAATGTAATCCGATTAGAGCTGATTACCCTAGGATTGGAAAATAATTGATGTTTTTTTAAAGCTAACACTCCCTTACTGTTGTCAACAAACACCCCTGTTACCCACATTGTTTTACAGTGTTTGGTTTTTTTTCAATCCTCTGGATCCAAATGTTTTTATTTCCAACAAATGGTAGATATTGGTACTGGTATCAACTCTGTCGGGGCACGTTGATAAGAAAGGGGTTTCTTCAAGTCCACATGAGAAATCTGCATTTTCTGTTTCATATTTAGCTGTAACATCTTCCTCATTATCCAACCCAGCTTTCATGGCTGCTGTTATTTATCATTTAGGCCTTCTGTTTGATTATGGGTCCAAGACCAAGTCATTCGTTTTCTTTCCAAATTTGAGAAGCACATTGGGGATTTGTATAATTTTCTATATTATGTGCTTCACTCAGCGTCAGGGATCAACTATCCAGTAACTCTGCACAATTATAACCATGTTCAGAAAGACAACAGTCAACAGTCCATGTGTTCGGTGTGATATGGGCTAGCTTCCTCTACACAATCAATAGTATCACTTTCTTCATTAACAGTTCCTAACAGAAACTGCTTCAAATTTAGTTAACTCGGAGATACAAACGTAAATCTTACCAACTTCAGAGTTACAAGAAACAGAATCATCAGTTATTCTTTCACCTTCTTTGGTTGAAGTTTTGGGAACATTTACAGATAATGGAATCTAGAAAGGAAAGTGTTTTTTAAATTTCGAATTTGAACATCAAGAATAGAACTCAACAACATCAGAGTTTTGACATAACACCGTTCCCAATCTTTCACTCTCCTTGAAATGATCTGCAGAAATTCTTTTTCGATAAAAGAATTCTAGTTCGTCGATGGCAAGATTCAAATGGAACAACAATTTTCGCGCAAGTTGTTTAGTTTTCGGGAATCTGTGAAAAAAAAAATTCTGCGTGTATTCGTACACATTCCAGCAAAATGGAACACAACATTTGCAACAAGTTCGATTTTTTTGAAAATATTTTTATAATAAATTTTAAAAAATTTAACTTGCCACATGACAGTGTTGATACATGTCAGTGTATCAATTCAGTATTTCATACATTCAAAAACAAAATATATTACCAACCTGACAGCAAAAAAACGATCACCAATATCCTGTGGAATATTGTCAATTATAGACTTTATATAAAGTAAAATTCTGGCTACGCCACTGACATATTTGAGATATGTTACTACGTACAGTTTGGCAAACATAGCTGAGATTGTGACATTCCCACTTCTTGCGCGAATAATCACGTGAATATCACTGGATAGTCCGTTTTAAGACTAATGCGCTTCGTGGGCGTGCATATTTTCACAATTGCAGCTATGTTTGCCAAGCTGTATGCGACAGCAACTCTACTAAGACAAAGTTCTTTCATAGTGCAAGCAAACGGGAAAGTGGTTGTCCATTTGCTATCGTTTTTGAGTAGGTAATTCATTTGTCCAAAAAGTAACAACTTTTGGTTTTACTATTTATTTTTTCACAAGTTGAATAAAAGTGATCATTCTAATTGTTTAATAGGGAACGACGTCGGACGAAAAATCCAAAAAAAACATTTTGTTGAACTTAAAGTTCTGAGGTATACAGGGTGTTTCAAATTCGATCCTCACCATTTGGATCTCGGAAACTATGAGAGATACGAAGATGGTTAAATTAGGGCAAAGTTGCGCATTTACTTGACTAACAATATGCCGTTGAGAAAGTTCTGAAATCTCGAGTATATCCGGAGATATTTTTCGAAAAATTCGAAAATAAACTGCACTTTCACATTGCCACGTTTTTCCTGCTACATAATGGAGTTTTCAGAGTATAGAACCAGATGTTACCTTTTCAATGGTGTATCATAAGTTATCATCCTTTTTCGAAAAATTGGAGTAATTGAAAAAAAATAATTCTTATCATAATAGGCTTTAAATTTGATGTTTCTAGATTTGACTTTCAATTTGTTACACTCATTGACATTTTGTTATTGTACAAGTCATTGAATTTTTGGCGAAAAATGGTTCACGAATGATGAAAAAAGAGATATGATACAAGTTTACTAGAAATACCATAGAAACAGTGTTAGGCCATCGGAAATGTATTTGTACTTGTATCCCGAAAGACGACCACATTGAACTATGTTATTAGATCAAAATCTCACCTAGTTTGGATCATTTGAAAAGCCAATGAAAAAATACGGAGACAGAATCAACAATCAAAATTTTATAAATGAGGTGTGTATGAGGTAAATAAGACAAATTAAAAAAATTAGAAAAAAATATTAAAAAAAAACAAAAAATATGATCTTGTAGGGGACCCTTTCTTACTTTTTTCTGGGGGGCTCAAAATTTTTGGTTTGGAGGGGGTGAAATGAATTTTTGAGATTTTTAAAATAGCCGAATATACGTCCTTTGTCAATTCTATAAAGTTCGGTCAAAACCCCATTTTTGTGCGACCTCCCGTTTGGGCTGTGAGCTACCCGCACGACTTTCTAAATATAGGAAAAACGTGTTTGCGAGTGTCGTCGAATAGTATGGTTGATTTCCTTAATTATCAGCATTTTATTTGACGTCATTCAGAATTTGAGGGGGTGGGGGAAATAATAGAAAATGTATAAAAAATATCATAAAAATCAAAAAAATAAAAAAATATATCAGGGATGAAAACCGAACGCCCAGAAATACGTTGACGTGTCGATTGACCGACAACCCGAAAAAAAAAGGCTAGGGTAGCCCGGCGTTAGCTCAGCTTGTCGGGTTTTCCCAATTTTAAGCGGTTTAACGATCAATAAACCACCAAGTAACATAAACCATTTGAAAGTAGACATTCCAACAATTGAAATGATCACTTATAGACCTTCGAAATACAAAAAAAGACAATTGTTCGTGGATGATAAGGGTTTATTTTTCGAAAAATGTACATAACTCGAAAACTAGTAGTTTTCTGAACTTTGAAAAAATCATGCTAATTTGACACCAAAAAAAGATATTTTCTTAGAAATGTTCAGGTAAATTATTAAGCGAGAAAAAAATTAAATACTGAAATTTCGGTTTTTGGCCATTCTGACGGTTAATTTGAGGTAATGTCGAAAAGTGTCAGATACCAAATCTTTCGATTATTTTATTATCTACAACTTTTCCACCAAATATTTTCCGCTAAGATGTCATGTTTCGCCGCAAATCGCAAAAAACCGTTTTCAATCCATAAACTGCATCCCTATTTCACAATTTTGAGTGTTTTCGTGTTAAAATTTTTTTTTTCCTAAAAATTGGAACCTCAAGAACATTCTTCACCTAGTCCTTGCCTGTTATTTTTTTTCTTACTTCAAGCGTTTAAAAATCGTTTTGGTATAAGCCTCTATAAACCAATAAATTTAGGTTATACCAATAATTTATTTTTGTTCTGAATAAAAATTCCAGTAGAGAAATGTTGTTTTCAATACACATCATCTAACATACAGGGCAATTCAAATTCGACCCCCACCATTGGGATCTCCTAAATTACAGGAGATACGTCGAAGATTAAATTGGGGCAAAGTTGCGTATTCTGGTGCTTAACAAAATACTGTTTTGAAACTTGGAAAATTCCGAGCATTTCCGGAAATATCGGGAAAAAACTGAAAATCGGAATTTTCGTTTTTATTTTTTTCTATCGTTATTTGACAACATAGCTCAAAACCAAAAGTATATTTTCATTGATACTTTTTTTCAGCTACACGTTTTCAATTCAGATTTACTATCGGACGTTTCGTCTTCTGGCATTCATCATCAACTTTTTTTCTGTTATGGGCGCCATATTGTTTTTTTATACAGAAAAATAGTGATTCTCATTCTGATTTCATTGATGTATAATTTGTTATGACTTGCACTTCTGAAACCACAGATATTAAAAAAAACAACTTCATCTGAGATGGTCATGACTCCATAGAAAAATTTTGTTTAAAAAACACTATTTGTCAGAACTCATTAAACATCATAAGTTTGCACAAATACTTCAGTCGAAATGTCCTCATTCTCAAATGAAGAAAAACCAGATATGTTGAAACTTTATTATAAATTTGATAGGAATAGTACGAAAACAGCACACATTTATTTTGAATTATATCCGGAAAGACAACAGCCGGATAGAACATTATTCGGAATTTTGGACAAACACTTGGCTGAGTACGGTGCGCTTCAAAAACCAAGAATGAAATATGGAAGCAGAATGGAACAAAATATTAGACGTAACTTATTAGCCGAGGTAAAATAATTGTTCATTACATTTTCGAAGAAGTATAATTATTTTTGGTACTTTTTTAGATAAATGCAGATCCTTCCAAATCAACACATCAAGTCTCGGCAGAAATGGATGTGCCACAGACGAGCGTTTGGAGGGAATTCAAAAAAAGTTGTTTGAAATGTTATAAGATACATATTTCACAAAAATTACATCCAGGTGATCCTGACAGAAGGATGGAATTTTGTAGCTGGCTCTCGAATAGGGTAGACCCTAAAAACTTTAAAAACATTATTTGGACATTATTTGGACCGACGAAAGTACTTTTTCGAACTGTGGTGTTTTTAATAGAAATAATGAGCACATTTGGAGTGAAAATAATCCACGACACTTCAGAGAAGTCAGACCACAAGTTCGGTTTCGTTTGAATGTGTGGGCTGGAATTTATGACGACCGAATACTTGGGCCTCATTTCTTCTCTAATACTTTGAACGGGGAAACCTATCTTCGGTTCTTAAGAAACGAATTCGAAGAATATATGGATACGTTTTCCCTTGTTAATTATAACAGCTGCTGGTTTCAGCATGACGGGGCTACTCCACACAATAAAAGAGCAGATTGCCAATATTTACACCAAAGATTTCCTAATAGGTGGTTAGGAAATTCTGGACCAGTGAGGTGGCCGGCAAGGTCACTTGACCTTACAGTTTTGGATACTTTCTTGTGGGGCACTTTAAAGAACAGAACTATGGAGAGCAAGAATATGACACAGTAGATGAACTTAGAGACAATATCATCACGCAATGCAGGTCTATCAGAAGAAGGGATATTGTTAGGGCTGTTGTTAATTTGAGACGACGAGCTCGGTTACGTATTCAAGAGGAAGGCCATCATTTCGAACACTTGTTGTAATACTTTTTGTGCATTTTTTACAAGCTCATGATTTCATTCTTGTTTTTTGAAACGCACCGTACTCAGCCAAGTGTTTGCCCAAAATTCCGAATAATGTTCTATCCGGCTGTTGTCTTTCCGAATATAATTCAAAATATATTTGTGTTGTTTTCGTACTATTCCTTCAAATTTATAATAAAGTTTCAACATATCTCGTTTTTATTCATTTGAGAATGAGGACATTTCTACTGAAGTATTTGTGCAAACTTATGATGTTTAATGAGTTCTGACAACTACACCTTTTTCAATTGTAATTCAGAAAGTATAACATGTATTTCAGAAAGTATAATTTGTAATTCAGAATAGTAAATTGTAATTCAGAAACCGTAACATGTAATTCAGATTAGTAAATTGTATTTCAGAAACCGTAACATGTAATTCAGATTAGTAAGTTGTATTTCAGAAACCGTAACATGTAATTCAGATTAGTTAATTGTATTTCAGAAAGTGTTACATGTAATTCAGAAAGCGTGAGTTGTAATTCAGAAAGTGTCAACTGTAATTCAGAAACCAAGAACAACCCGTATTAGACGGAGAGCTGAGACTACGTAGAAATACGGGTGACTCGGTGCAAAGTGAATGTTAGCATTTATAGGTTCGGTTTTTACCAACGTAGCGTGAGACGGGTCGCCAGAAGGCACCCCGAAAAAATAACGCGAGGGTAGAGGGTTAAATATGCATTTTTTTACGTAAAATAAGTCATAAGGTGCAAGGCTGGAAATTGGCAGAATAATCGGATGTTATACAAATAAGGAGAGAAAAAATTGCCCGAAGACTACATACATAGGTGGAAGATAAAGGCCCGCCAGAAGGCGCTAATGTCGTAAAATTTTATATTTTTTTTTGAAATATAAAAAAAAATTCATACGTAGTTTTTTGTAGTACTGAGTTAGTACAATGAAATTGTTCGTACAAACTTTTCGATATCTCGTTTAGTTTTTAGAATTTGATGCTTTTATAAAAAAAGTTTCCTATTCACGATCTTTTTTTTCGATTTTATTTTTTCCCCGCTCTGTTAACGAATTCTAAAAACTGAAATTTAAAGAGTAGGTGGATTTTGTCAAAAGGTCTTTGCTGCAAAAAAAAATTGGATTTTTTTCAATAGTTTGGGAGATCTATTGATTCCCTGTTTTTTTTGAAATATTTTATGGAAAAAATTCATTCTTTTTTTTTGTAGATTTTCTGAAGGCAATCAAAAGAGATATCTTGATGAATTTGGAAAATTTTGAGCGTTTCCGAGATATTTCGAATTTTAACAAAATTCAATTTTTTTATTCATAATTTCATAAGTTTCCTCATTTTTCCAATAATTTTTTCGGAAATTTTCAAGTGACATGATTTGTTTGCATTTTTCAGCTCTATCCATTGCACTACATATTAAAAATTTCATTTCAGTGATCGGTACGGTTTTATTCGTGTTTTTTCTTTTCGGAAAATTGCCTGGGAAATCGTTATGCAATTTCCGATCCTTCTCAAAATCTATACAGACCCCCACTGCACATTGACGCATATCTCAAAAAATCAATCAAGTCAAACAAACAAAACCCTGAACCTTTCTCATTGAATTTATGAAAAACTAATGAAGACCACGGGTGTGAAAGCAGCAACGGTTTTTTTTTTCTTTTTTTTTTCGTTTCAAGTATAACCGTTGCTCCAGGTTTTTCGACGGAAATGAACTATTGTGAACCTGCTGGATATGTTCCATTGGGTTAAATAATTTGTGAATCAAAAACTACCTCTACACACCACTCTAAATTAGAAAAATCTTGAAACAGTTGAATTACCCGTTGCTCGAGATATTTTGACGAAAATGCATTATTCCACAGCTACTGAACACGCTCTGTAGGGTGAAGTAATTTGTGAATAAAAAACTACCCCTCAACACCCTTTGAAGTTGAAATATCCTCAAACAGTTTATAAACTCGTTGCTCGGTGTTTTTTGGCGGAAATGCATTATTCTACAGCTAGTGTACACGTTCTATGGGGTAAAATAATTTGTGAATCAAAAACCACCCTCAACAACCCTCCGAAGTGGAAAATTCCTCAAACAGTTTAAAAACCCGTTCCTCGATTTTTTTTTACAAAAATGAATTATTCTACAGCTTCTGAACACGCTCTATAGGGTGAAATAATGCGTGAATCAGAAACTACCCTCAACAACCCTCCGAAGTGGAAAAATCCTCAAACAGTTTGAAAATTCGTTGCTCGATATTTTTTGACGGAAATGCATTATTCTACAGCTATTGAACACGCTCTATAGTCTGAAATGATTTGCGAATCAAAAACTACCCCTCAACAACCCTCCGAAGTGGAAAAGTCCTCAAACAGTTTAAAAACCCGTTGCTCGATGTTTTTTGACAAAAATGAATTATTCTACAGCTACTAAACACGCTCTATAGGGTGAAACAATTTGTGAATCTAAAACAACCCTTCAACAACCCTCCGAAGTGGAAAAATCTTCAGACAGTTTATAAACCCGTTGCTCGATGTTTTTGGCGGAAATGCATTATTCTACAGCTATTAAACACGTTCTATAGGGTGAAATATTTTGTGAATCAAAAACTACCCTCAACAACCCTCCGAAGTGGAAAAATCCTCTAACAGTTCAGCGTGTTCAGTAGCTGTAGAATAATGCACTTCCGTCAAAAAACATCGAGCAACGGGTTTTCAAATTGTTTCAGGATATTTCAACTTCAAAGGGTTGTTGAGGGTAGTTTTTGATTCACAAATTATTTCACCGTATAAAGCGTGTTTAGTAGCTTGCATTTCCACCAAAAAACATCGAGCAACGGGTTTTTAAACTATTTTAGGATATTTCAACTTCAAAGGGTTGTTGAGGGTAGTTTTCGATTCACAAATTATTTCACCCTATAGAGCGTGTTCAGTGGCTGTAGAATAATTCATTTTTGTCCAAAAAACATCCATCAACAGGTTTTAAAACTGTTTGAGGAATTTTCCACTTCGGAGGGTTGTTCAGGGTAGTTTTTGATTCACAAAGTATTTCACTCCATAGAACGTGTTCAGTAGCTGTAGAATAATGCATTTGCGCCAAAAAACTTCGAGCAACGGGTTTTAAAACTGTTTCAGGATATTTCAACTTCAAAGGGTTGTTGAGGGACAGTTTTTGATTCACAAATTATTTCACCCTACAGAACGTGTTCAGTAGCTGTAGAATAATGCATTTCCGTCAAAATACCTCGAGCAACAGGTAATTCAACTGTTTCAAGATTTTTCTACTTTAGAGGGGTGTGGAGGGGTTCATTTCCATCGAAAAACCTCGAGCAACGGTTATACATTAAAACGAAAAAAAAAAAACAAGAAAAAAAAAACCGTTGCTGGAAAAACCGTTGCTGCTTTCACACCCGTATGAAGACCCCTAAAATTTTCGATCAAGAAAAAAGAAATTTTGAGAAATCGATATCTTCAGGGGTTCCGGAGTAATAGATGGTTTCATGTGACACGACAGACAGACAAAAAAAAATGTTATTCTTTTTCGTATCTTTTTTTCCTATAGCTATATCAACTTTTTGATGGGGCTCATTTTCTTTCAAGTAACTTTTTCTGTATCTCTTCAAATAAAAAAGTTAGAGCATTTTTATCTTTGATTTGCCGTTTTTTAGATAAAAATATTATTATTATTATAATTTTTCTCGATTATATCTACGTTTTTGAAAAGAATTACGGTAGTCTTTGATTCATGGCTCTATCTCTTCAAATAAGAAAGTTACGTCCCCTCCCTGTTTCGGCTGAAGGCCGTAGTATTACTCCCTGAAGGTCGTAAAAATTTCACGAAGGCACTAACTTCTGGCGGGTCTTTATCTTCCACCTAGTCTTCTGGCAAATTTTTCTTCCCTTATTTGTATAACATCCGATTATTCTTCAAATTTCCAGCCTTGCACCTTATGACTTTTTTAACGTAAAAAAATGCATATTTAACCCTCTACCCTCGCGTTATTCTTCCGGGGTGCCTTCTGACGGCCCGGCCAGTCTCACGCTACGTCGGTGACAACCGAACCCATACATGCTAAAATTTACTTTGCACCGAGTGACCCTTATTCCTACGTAGTCAGCTCTTAGACCATATGCATTCTCCTAGATACCCGAACGTGAATCAAGTATCCAACTATCAAGTCCTGTTGTCATGGAAACGAATAACAAAATATCAAATAAAGGTCTAATAAATCGCATCCAAGAAGTTTTTGCAGGTTCATAGATACTGTTGTTTTATTATATACCAGAAAAAATATGAATTTCAAGGACATGTGTGTAATTTGTCGAACTTTGATGACTCGAGGTAAAGTAATCAGAACTGAACCGTGTCGACATCTTTTCCACGAAAAATGTGCTCAACCATTTGGAAATGTACCAGATGCGATCTGTCCACTCTGCAGAATGGTCACAACTGAAAATGTTTTACTTGAAAGAAAAAGGTATGTGTGATTATTAGAATTCCATTTGAAGAAACTGAAAGAAATCAATTATTTTAGGTATAAGCAGCATAATATGGTGGATAGAAGAAGAATAGTAGCATGTGCCAACAAAGGTGATGATTGGATAGCTTTGGCTGAGTCGTTGGGGCTACAATACAAGACTGCATTCCATTGGGTACGCTCTGGACGTGATACAATGCTTCGAAAGGGAGGTATCAAACCTAGAATCCTCACAGATGCAGAAATAGATATTGTTATCTCTTGGGTAGAATATGATAATGACTCCACATTAAAACAATTAAAAACTAAAATACAGGAACACTTTCAGAAAGATTTATCAGTTACTACTATAGGAAACTATTTGGATGGTAGGTTGTTCACTGTGAAACAGTTTCATCATGGAGTAATAACAATGAATAATGATGAAACTAAAAATAAACGAGAGCAGTATGTCCGAACACTGAATGAATACATTCGTGAAGGCAAACAGATTATCTGGCTGGATGAAACAAATTTCAACCTGTTTTGCCGTCGTACACGAGGACGCGCTCGAAAGGGAAATAGAGCCATACAGCAGCTTCCATCTGCAAGGGGACCAAACGTTCATTTGATTGGAACAATATCGGCAGCAGGTGTAGTGAGCTTTGAAAGAAGAAGAGGTTCTTTTACAGCCGAATTAGCCAATGCATGGATGGCAAGATTATTGCAGCTATGGCAAGATCAAGGAAATCAATTATCTGACGTTGTCTTTGTGTGTGATAATGCACCTTGCCATTCCAGGTTTGAAACCGTTCTGGGTGGAACTGAAGCATGTCTCCTTCGTTTGAGTCCATACTCCCCAATGCTAAACCCAATTGAAACTATATGGTCCAAAATCAAGTCTCATGTTAAAGCAAATCTTCGAATTCCACAAGTTGAAGGTCCGGGTGCGGGAGAACAACGGCTTGTGTATCTTGAGCATATTATTGACCAGGCAAAAGATACAATAGTTGGAGGTGATTGTGGTAGGGCTGCACAACACACCACTATTCACCATGCTGCAGCTCTAGCATTTCAAGATATGCCTGTTGGCCGATAAATTTTATTACTCTTTGAATATTGATGTTAATAAATAGTTCGTTGTTCTCATATTGCCTACTCTTACTTATCAGATCTTTACCGGTGTGAAAAGAGCGGCCAAAGGTAGCAGCCAAAATCTCCGGAGACATCCTGGAGACACCAAAAGGGGGCTATTATGATAAATAATAACAAATATCTACAAAATCCAGTATGTGGACCTTTTGCATAACTTTACTGTCGACAGGGTTGAAAGTGGGTGGGTGAATAATGTGGTTGTAGCGTAAAATGACTTCCGGCAAATTACGGTATTGTAATAAAATAATTTCGCTTTTGGACCAGGGCTGGATATCTTGAATATGGAATTTTCGTAAAGTACTGAATAATGGGATTCAGGGTTGATATTTTCAACCCTAAAATTATGAATATTCATTTCCAATTGGTTCTAGCATCCACAGATTTTGACTGTCCATTTTTTGTTGTAAAAGAACCATTCCGTTAGAAATTTGTTGACATCCGTTGGGATCCCGGGTGGATTTTTCAACCATAATATTGGAGGAGCCAGGTGGTGCATTTAGCACTTATTTTAAAAATTTGACTTATGAGTGAAGTCGTCGTCGGAGCACCAACAAATTTTGTCAAAATGTTGCAAAACACTTCTCCTTTACTGTTTGATCAGAAAATTCGACTTCCCGAGGGAGCCAGGGGGTGCATTTAGCAACCCTTATCTTAAAAATTCGAAATATGAATGAAGTCGACGTCGGAGCACCAACAAATTTTGTCAAAATGTTGCAAATCACTTCTCCTTCACTGTTTGATCAGAAAATTCGACTTCCCGAGGAAGCCAAGGGGTGTATTTAGCAACCCTTCCCTTAAAAATACAACTTTTCAAGTAAATTTACAAACAATATAATTTTTTATATGAATTATATATTTTATATAATTATTTATGAATTATAAAAGATATTTATTTTTCATATGGACACATTATTTTTGAGAGTTGGATTAGAAGGAAATTTTTCTTCAATAACGACATATCTTAAGTAGATAACAATTTATTAAAGTATCCGAACGTTAGAATGCAGATAGAATAACAAAATAAACAACATACAGCCTCAGAAAAACAAAACAAAAATTATATAAATGATAAATCTTTTTTTCAGACACTGGACATCACTGCGTATGAATAAGTTCAGTACTGTATAGAGGGGGCAACGTGGATTATAATAGGATATGTCAAAACAATAGAAGGTGTTTTCCAGCCTCTGAAACAACACTTAAATGTTTCAGAAATAAAGGAAAAAATATATTCTTTCAGTACTACAGTCTTAGAAATGCTTAGAATTCTAAGTATCACAAAATGTTCATATCACTGATAATAGGGAATTGGGAGTTTATATTCTCTACAAATAAATAATGATATTCGCCTAACCACTCAAATATGTATCTGTAGCTACTTAATTCCACAATGAAGCAGAGGCAGATTACATGTTATGAAGAACTATTTTCACATCTTCAAAACTAAAAACGCCTTCAACATTTCAAAACACAGTGTTGAAATTATCAGTGGTGAATTGATTATTGTTTCAATTAGATGACCCAAATGAAAAAATACAAAACTGGTCTCTTAACAATACGTTAACGAATGGAAATGTGAGGTACTGCTGTACAGAAAAAGTGAACATAGTTGCCGAGTTGAGAGCATATAATTTGTAATTTTTGAATTATGTTCAATATACAGAATAATCCACATATATGAATTCGGTTCACAAATACACAAATATAGTCAGGCACTGTACAAGACTGTTCAAAATACATTGAGGGATTCGGTCATTTCTTCGATGCAGAATTGGCGATGAAAGGATTCATTAGATCATACTTTTTCCAGGTGACCATTTTTGTATGCATTAAATCCTGATTTACTATAGGTAATGTTTCGGGTCACTTCAATTCATGTACGTTGAGATAGTGTGACTTCTGGCTATAGGTAACAGTTTACGACATGAGAATCAACACTTTTGTTTGCAGTAAGTGATAAATTCTCTGGTTTTTCGTAACTGGATTTCCATAAAATTTCACCAATTCGAAAGTTATAAATGACTTTTAGTAATGATATTTTTGATGATTTGACTCAATCAATATACCCAGTAGACACCAATTATCCATTACTGTTTCGCTGTTGTAGACCCATCAGAATATCAATTTGATTGGTTGTGTTGGAATTGGTAGTCATAACTGCAGTCGAATTTTTCAATCAGAGAGTGAAGAAGAAGTGATTTTCAACATTTTGAAAAAAATTGTTGGTGCTCCGACGTCGACTTCATTCATATTTCGAATTTTTTAGATAAGGGTTGCTCCCTCGGGCAGTGACATTTTTCAATCAGAGAGTAAAGGAGAAGTGTTGTGCAACATTTTGACAAAATTTGTTGGTGCTCCGAGGTCGACTTCATTCACATTTCGAATTTTTAAGAAAAGGGTTGCTAAATAGATCCCCTGGCTTCCTCGTGCAGTGAATTTTTTCAATCAGAGAGTAAAGGAGAAGTGTTGTGCAACAGTTTGACAAAATTTGTTGGTGCTCCGACGTCGACTTCATTCATATTTCGAATTTTTAAGATAAGGGTTGCTAAATACACCCCCTGGCTCCCTCGGGCAGTGAAATTTTTCAATCAGAGAGTAAAGGAGAAGTGTTGAGCAACATTTTGACAAAATTTGTTGGTGCTCCGACGTCGACATCATTCATATTTCGAATTTTTAAGAAAAGTGTTGCTAATTACACCCCTTGGCTCCCTCGGGAAGTCGAATTTTCTGATCAAACAGTAAAGGAGAAGTGATTTGTAACATTTTGACAAAATTTGTTAGTGCTCCGACGACGACTTCAGTCATGAGTCGAATTTTTAAGATAAGTGCTAAATGCACCTCCTGACTCCCCCGATAGTAGGGTTGAAAAATCCACCCCGGGATCCCAACGGAGGTCAACAATTCTCTAACGGAATGGCCCTTTTACAACAAAAAATGGACAGTCAAAATCTGTGTACGCTAGAAACACTTTGAAATGAATATTCAAAATTTTAGGGTTGAAAATTTCAACCCTGAATCCCATTATTCAGTACTTTACGAAAATTGCATATTCAAAATATCCAACCCTACATAGTCCAAAAGCGAAATTATTTTATTAAAATACCTTAATTTGCCGGAAGTCATTTTACGCTACAACCGCATTATTCACCCACCCACTTTCAACCCTGTCGTCAGTAAAGTTATGCTAAAGGTCCACATCCTTCATTTTGTAGATATTTGTTATTATTTGTCATAATAGCCCCCTTTTGATGTCTCCGGAGTGTCTCCGGAGATTTCGGCTGCTATCTTTGGCCGCTCTTTTCACACCAGTCAGATCTTTGATGGTTTCTGAATTACAAGTGATGGTTTCTGAATTACAATTGACGCTTTCTGAAATACAATTTACTAATCTGAATTACATGTTACACTTTCTGAATTACAACTTGCTAATCTGAATTACATGTTACGGTTTCTGAAATACAATTTACTAATCTGAATTACATGTTACGGTTTCTGAAATACAATTAACAATTCTGAATTACAAGTTACGTTTTCTGAATTACATTTTACTAATCTGAATTACAAGTTATACTTTCTGAATTACATATGAAAAAGGTGTAGTGTTTATTAAACAAAATTTTTCGATGGAGTCATGACCATTTCAGATGAAATTGTTTTTTTTTTAATATCTGCGGTTTCAGAAGTGCAAATCATAACAAGTTATACATCAATGTAATCAGACTGAGAATCACTATTTTTCTGTATAAAAAAACAATATGGCGCCCATAACAGAAAAAAAAGTTGATGATGAATGCCAGAAGACGAAACGTCGGATAGTAAATCTGAACATGAAAACGTGTAGCTGAAAAAAAGTATCAATGAAAATATACTTTTGGTTTTGAGCTATGTTGTCAAATAACGATAGAAAAAAATAAAAACGAAAATTCCGATTTTCAGTTTTTTCCAGATATTTCCGGAAATACTCGGAATTTTCCAAGTTTCAAAACAGTATTTTGTTAAGCACCAGAATACGCAACTTTGCCCCAATTTAAGCTTCGACGTATCTCCTGTAGTTTAGGAGATCCCGATGGTGGGGGTCGAATTTGAATTGCCCTGTATAGGTAACGATCCAAAGTACAATAGGGCGTGATCAATGGTAATTTTAACTGTTCGATATTTCAATTCTCAAAAAATGCTTTGTGTCCAGGAATAATGGTGCTATCAGGAGATACAATTCCCATTGTTATGTTTTTCAAACATGGCTTTAAATAACTATAAATATAAATTGTGATTCAAGCGAGGGTCCAAGGTATAACAGTCTCCCTATAAAACACACTTTTCTTATGAACTGAAAAGTAAAAAAGAACTTTCAATAATAAATAATTTGTTCAAAAGTGGTAGGATTTTCTACAACATCCGTGGGAAGTTAGCAACGAATTCTCATCCACGAAATTTTTGTATAATTTAATTAATTAATTAATCAATTAATTAATACAGATAGACCCATTTGAAAGTAAGGCATGAATGAAATTGAAATGTTCAAGACCTACTTCAAATTTATTTCTACGCCGGAATCCAGAAAAAACTATTTAGGTAAGCAATTCAAACAAAAATTAATACTATGGGTGTTATTTCATAAAAAATATTGATTCATCACAGGAACATAGCACAATTAAAATTTAAAGTACGGTTTCGAATTATTATACAGTACGCGGCTAAATTATGGAACAAATTCGATATTTCTCAAGCAATGTACTTAGGTCGATTTTTGTTTTTAACTGCCGATTTTTTAATGTATATTCTAAAGAGGTTATATGTCACTGGTAATCGGTAATTTTTCACAATTGGAATAGATATCATGTGATACTTCATCTGAGAGTCCTTTCAATACTGAATTCAATGAAAATAATTAATAAGATTTTATTTCAGTAAGAGAGTTACTCTAATCCAAGAAAATACAATAGTTAAATAAGATGTTCAAAATGCCATCCACCAGTTTCTTGACAGTAGGAAAATCTACGGACACATTCCTCTTGCACATTGTGAATAACTTCTGGAGTAATTCTGCTAATTTCGTTCCTAATTCGATTTTCCAACTCCTGTATATTTTGCGGCCTATCTACAGAGACCTTCTATTTCAAATATTATACACTCTATTCTATTTTCTTGCACTCCAGTGAAGGAGGGGTGTATAAAGGCATGTTAGAACGAATGCCAGGTGTGAAAGATGCAAAAAAAAATTGATAGTTTCAAAATTTTGTGAAATATAGGTCGATTATGGGAATCCTCTGTCCGCCATCCTTCCAGAAAAGAAAATCGCCGGTGAAGAAAAGACACTGAATGTAGAATCGAATTAAGATTACGTTTACAGCGGTCTAGAGAGACCCACATTTCATAAAATTTTAAAATACTCAAATGTTTTTTTTTCGTTCTTACCCCACTTTATACACCTCTCCTTCACGGGAGTGCAAGAGGTTAGATTGCACCCTGTATAATCTAACGTTAGGAGATCTTAAAGGCATAGAAAAGTAACTAAGAGTGCATATAAACTACTCAACACTAATTTCGTCGTACCCCAAAATTTTGCCCCTGTTAAAATCTGAATAACTGTTTTCTGCTTTGAACAATTTGAATTATGTTGACACTGTTCGCTAGCCCAGTCCCTCAGCTATAATCTAATACTTCTTCTAAACATGAGGTTTTTCACATAGAATCGCTACAGGGTGTTACCTGAAACTCTGCAAAAATTCCTAAATTTCAAAAGGATCCCAAATGAAGAAAAACTTTTTTTTCAAATTTGGCAGCAGGGGCATGAAGATGATGTCATTATCTTGAGACATTTCCTGAATTGTCTTCTCATCTCATTTATTCACAGGGTGATCTCAAAAAATAAACTTTTTGGTTTGGCAGTCCTAACTTTTTTCCTCGTCAACCGATTTTCAAAATTTCATGCTCATTTTGAAGCTGAAATTTTAGAGGAATAGATATAGAGATCAGAATTGACTCAAGATGAAGAATAAAGATCAAGGGTTTCCTCAAAGGTGACACAAACGCCCTCAAAATCCGGTTGGGAGGCGAATTAAATGTTAATCAATTTGTTTTCGAAAGGATCCTTCATTCTGAATACGTCCAGATCTTTCTTGCTTTCATCTCAAGAATTGTGCGAGAGAATACCTAATTGAAACGGCATGTTTTTAAAAAGTAAAAAATCTGCTCTTTGTTCGCCTGAAATGCATGGCCCGTAACCAAGGTACCAAGAATCACAATTAGTGACTGACAAGCCAGGTTAGATATCAATTTTAATTCGCTTTGAAAAAAATTGCTTATATCGATGCCGCATCTACAGGCGGATTTATGCACACCACTTTTTCTTTAATTTGTGTCTTCACTTTCGTTAAGCCCTTTCACTAAGATGTTGAAACTATGTATTTTCATGGAACCATTTATGCATCCAAATTAACTTATATCTTTCTTTGCCTATTATTTAAGACATAACCAACTTTTATCTCTTAAGGAAAAAGGAAATACAGATATAACTTAGGACATAAGTGACTTAGGGTGGATTTAGTCAACTTTAGCACAAGCCTTATCATAAACATAACGGTAACATCAAAGGTTTTTAGCATAAACCTAATATTGTTGTATAAACGGTGCCATTTGATATAACAGATTCGACTTTCGGTTTTGACATACCGGGTGTCAACGAATCTATTAGACAAGTCATAACTTCTAGACCATTAGGTGTATCAAAATGAGATTTGGTATAGGTAAATGGTATGTGAAGAGGGGAGTTTTCACATATTTTTCACTTTCCGGTCAATTCCGGTTTCACCGGAAATGGCTCCGGTTCTAAATTTTGAAAAGGAACACCCTGCATATTGTAACATTTTTGGATTTCTGAGACGATTCTAGATCAGAATGTGACATATTCGAAAGTTTTTATGCCTACTTAATTTTTTCGGAGTCACTTTTGAAATTACATCTAGGTGGCCATGATCGGAAGTAAACTAATCTAAGGACCTCAGGTGATATCAGAATATTACAATCGCGAAGTTTTAGTGAATAGTATAATAGATATGAATAAGACAAGTTGGCAAAATTATATTTTCGTGTCTAACTATTATTTTTCAAATGGCGACCATTTTTTGACAAGCATTTTCCGAAAAAATTATATTTTGACGTATCTAACGATACTAATTTATTTGCGATTGGATCAACAAATTTAACAAAATTAACAATAATTTCAGTGATGCACTTACATTTTTTACAATATCCTAATTTCTTAAAATTTTCACTATAGTGCATTCCTCCTTGTTGAAGACACATTTCAGCTCGTTCAAGTTTCTCTCATCACGTTTCGTGACATTTGTGGCGTTATACTTCTAAATGCCTGTAGAATCCTTTCTTCTAAGATTTCGAGAGTGGCTGGGGCTGTTGCATAGTAGACCCTTTCTTTAACATATCCCCAAATGAAGAAATCTAGCACAGTCAGATCTGGTGAGCGGGCAGGCCACCGTACTAGCTGGACCATTGGTTGCAATAACTTGATTATTGAAATGCTCTATTAAGTAATCAAGAACGTCTCTGGTATTATGAGGGGGTGCTCCATCTTGTTGGAAGTAAATTTGCCGTAAAACTGCTAAATAGATTATTAAGATGATCCTCGATTTCATTTTGAAGAAAACCTGTTAACTTACATTGAAATAATATTGGTCCAATTATTCTGTTTCCAACGATACCAGCCCAGACATTGACGCCAAACCTTTCTTGAAAATTGCCCTCTCTCATTGCATGTTGATTTTGTTGGGCCCAGTACCGAGAATTTTTCTTATTAAACAAGCTATTATTTGTAAATCTTGATTCGTCCGAAAATAGAATAAAGTTGATGACATTTGGGTTAACTCTATGATTTTGAAGCAACCAATCACAAAACACTACTCGTCTATCGCCATCGTCAGCATACAAATGTTGATGTAACAGATATTTAAATGCTGGATATCCGTACTTTTTCAATATTTTTCTTGCTGATTCGTGACTTATCTGCTTTTCTCCACTAATTTCCCTTAAAGAAACCGTTTTGTAAACCTCAACCATAGCAAGAACGTTAATCTCAGTCTCCTCATTTATGATAAACCTCTGTTCTGCCTCTCGATTTCCCTCTTGCCTAAAACGATTCTCAACATACGGAAAATACTGATGGTATGGATGTTGCCGACTCAGCAGCATTCCTTGAATTTCTGTGACACTCTCCAAACAATAACAACATATCCACTTTTTCACTTTGAGTATACATTATTTTGAAGGACAATTGAACTAAAATTTAACGAAAATCAAGAAAATTTTACCTTCTGCTCTTAAAGCTTATGTCACTGTCATAACCTAAGTGAGTGTTTTGTTCTCCAAAGAAGACTTGATCGAAATAACTGCAGAATATTATGCATCATGCCTATCCTCGGCTCACTTGACAAAATTAAATAAATTATTATGAAGTATTTTCCTCAGTAATATTTAATTTATGTTCTTATTTGTAATCCAATCGCAAATAAATTAGTATCGTTAGATTCGTCAAAATATCCTTTTTTCGGAAAGTGCTTACAAAAGTAAATGAATTATTATCCATGGCACACTTGACAAAAGTAAATAAATTATTATGAAGTATTTTCCTCAGTAATATTTAATTTATGTTCTTATTTGTAATCCAATCGCATATAAATTAGTATCGTTAGATTCGTCAAAATATCATTTTTTCGGAAAGTGCTTGTCAAAAAACGGTCGCCATTTGAAAAATAATAGTTAGACACGAAAATGTAATTTTGCCAACTTGTCCTATTCATATCTATCATACTAGTCACTAAGACTTCGCGATTGTAATATTCTGATATCACCTGAGGTCCTTAGATTAGTTTACTTCCGATCGTGGCCACTTAGATGTAATTTCAAAAGTGACTCCGAAAAAATTAAGTAGGCATAAAAACTTTCGCAAATGTCACATTCTGATCTAGAATTGTCTCAGAAATCCAAAAATTTTACAAAATACAGGGTGTTCCATTTAAAAATTTAGAACCGGAGCCATTTCCGGTTAAACCGGAAGTGACCGGAAAGTGAAAAATATGTGAGAACATTCCTCTTCACATACCATTTACCTATACCAAATCTCATTTTGATAAACGTAATGGTCTAGAAGTTATGACTTGTCTAATAGATTCGTTGACACCCGGTATATTTAAGCACAATTTTAAAATGATGTTGACTAAATGCACCTATAACCTTCGCAAATTATAGAGACCTGTCAAAATTAAATAAAAAGCGAAAAGTACTTATTGTTAAGTCTATAAATAATAACATTAGACCTTTAAAACTATAAATATGTACAACGACGGCATGCTGATTGATTTAGTTAATCAATATACATTTTTGTATGATAAATCACAGATTAGGGTCTCAAGAAAGTGTCAACAAAAAGAAGGATGCATTTTGTGCGATTTTTTGCTGAGAAAATCAAGTTTGAAAATGGTCGATTTTCAAGATTCTGAAGGTCATAACTCGAAAAGTATAAGAGACACCTACAAAATTCCTTCGGATTCGTGTTCGGGAGATAAAACTTCGTAAGTAACTCTACTTTTCTTTTTGTTTCGAGAAAAAGCCCTATAAACTGAATAAAGCGAGTGCATAAAGGAGTCAAAATTCTTAAAGTAAATTTTAGTAATGACAGTAGATGAAATTTACAGATTAATGAAAAGGCGGTGGGCATAAATCCGCTTTAACGCTCGATCAGCTGGAAGTGATTCCACGAATAACGGAACAAGGATTATCTTCCCTCCAAATTGCCAATCTGCTTGGAACAATAGTTAGATCCGTCCAAAGGGCCCAACTCCGAGCTAACGCTGGGGATATTCAGTACTTACCTAGGGGGCAAAAAAAAGGGAACAAGAAGAAGAACAACTTCTTCTCAAGACCGCGTTATTGGAAGATTGGTACGGCGGACCCAGACTTCAACCGCCCCCAAAATGCGTCGTGAATTGATCGATGCTATTGGAATTCAGGTTTCAAGTCAGACGCCGGATTCACGATCTTGGATTACACGCAAGAATACGAGCAGCCTGCCCCTTACTGAAACCTGTTCATCGAGCAGCAAGGCGATTGTGGGGAGAAGGACATCAAAACTGGGGAATATCAGAATGAAATAGGAGTATGTTTACGGATGAGAGTAGGTTCAACTTGTTTCGAAAGGGTGCAGAGGAAGGTATGAAAGGTTTTTGGGAAGGGAAGGGAATATGGAGGCAAGGGTGGCTTTGGAGGTGGAGGAGTCACTGTGTGGGGTAGACTATCGATGAATGGGAGAAGTGAATTGGTGATTATGAGAGGAGAGAGTATGAACGGTAAGAGGTATAGAGATTCGTGTGTGAGAGATATCGTGGTCTGTTACGCCGCAAATATCGGCAACAACTTTCTTCTCGTTGATGGTACTCACAGTGTCAACGAGTTTTTGAGGTCACGGTATTGAGCAAATGGACTAGCGTACTTTCTCTCCGGACATGAATTCAATGAAGCATATTTAGAGTCGTTTGAAATTGAAAGAAAAGGAAGGGCGAATGGAAAATTTGGATGACTTGGTGGATGCGGTACAGCAAGCATGGACAGCTATTTCCCAGGAACTTATTGATAGTCTGATAGACAGTATGCCGGAAAGGGCCAATGAAGTGATTGCCAAAAGGGGAGGACCCACTAAATACTGAATTCTATAAATATTTTTTCAATTGGGTTTTCTCACGCACAATTCTTGACTACTGAAGCAAGAAAGATCTGGACGTATCCGGAATGAATGATCCATCCGAAATCAAGTTGATTTTCATTTAATTCTCCTCCCAACCGGGATTTCGAGGGTGTTTCAGATTTGGATCACCTTTGAGGAAACCCTTGATCTTTAATGTTCATCTTGAGTCAATTCTGATCTTCATATCTCTTTATCTAAAGTTTCAGCTTCAACCTGAGTCGAGATTTTGAAAATCGGTTGACGAGGAAAATAGTTATGACTGCAAAACCAAAAAGGTAATTTTTTTGAGATCACTCTGACAATTCAAGAAATGACTCAAGGTAATGAGATCGGCTTGAGGTCTCTGCTGTCGAATTGAAATTTTTTTTTTTATTTGCGATGTTTTTGCTTCAAGTAGCGATTTTATGTGAAGTACTTTATGTTTTGAAGAAGTACGAGATTTTAGCTGAAGGACTGGGCAAACAAACAGTGTGAAAAGAATACGAATTGTTCAAAGCTGAAAAAAGGGCAAAATTTTGGGGTGTGAAGAAATTAGTGTTGAGCAGTTTATTTCAGAAATGCTTATTATGCAAAATAATTTTGAAATTAATCGCTAGACCGACGCCGACGCGGCGAACTAAATGGCCACATTTGAGCTTTCACCCACACAGAAATACAATTTATGATGACTCTCATGGATTTTTGTTAGATATTGACCTCAAATCATACATTTTTCAAACTTCTATCAACCCTCAGAAGTCTGCAAGAGACTTGTACAAGCTAGGTAATAGACCAAGCTATAGAGGTTTTCCCCCACAAAATAAAAGACGCAAATGGCCTATACTAATTTTTATAGTTTATTAATGAAAACCCCAGTTTTCACCCCAGTAAAATAACTTTGTGGAATTTTTTAAAGAAGAAATAGTGAAAAAAAATGACAACATTTTTGGTTTTTTGGAAATATCTCAACGATTCCTTGAATAATCTTTGAGATATTTCCAAAAAACGAAAAAAGTTGTAATATTTTTCAATATTTCTTCTTTAAAAAATTCCACAAAGTGATTTTGGAGGAACGAAAACCGGGGTTTCAATTCACGAACTATCTTATAAAAAGTAGTATAGGCCGTTTGCGTCTTTTATTTTGTGTGAAGGAATAAGCCTCTTATTTTTATCTACAGCTTGGCCTATAAGGAGAATTAGTTCAAATTATTGTTTGTGTGAAACTTTTCCAATTCAGTCGGAAATGCCAAACAACATTGCCCTTCTCACAAAAAACTATTTGAAAATGTTGAACTGCTTTTTTTATAAAATAGGATTGATAATAAATTTCAAAAAATGGAAAAAAACTTTATTTAATAACAGAAAATAGTTTACAAACGTTCAACCACTTGTTTGTCATGATCAGATTATCCGTTTCAAGGCTAAAACTAACATAAACATGAATAGGCCAATCAACAGGGCTATCAACCTCAGCTTAAATTGCTCCACAGATAATTTTTTTTTAAATTGTAGAACACAGTGTGCACATTACTTCTGAGAAAAATTATCACCTCCAGGGGGGTGGAACTCCCCCCCCCCAAAAAAAACGCGTTGAATTAATTTTTGAGGTAATTTCGAAATATCTCAAAAAATTTACTTTAAATCCAATAAATAACTTGATATTCAGAAAGAGCACAAATTTTTACAAAAAAACTGATCCCACCAAAATATTGAGAAATCGCACGGTATTCTTGAAAAAATTGTTGAAGCTATATGCTTTCGCAATGGGGCAGCTGTTGCGCCGGCTCCCGCCAACGTGCATTTTTTCAACCAGCGCCAGCGCGTGAAGTAAAGTTCTATAACTCCTCACATAAATGTTCAATTCGGATAAATCTTACGTCATTTTGAAGATAAAGATCGCAGCTTTGTATTCTGATATAATTTATATTTATACGCGCAGCTACCAGCTGCAAAATTGCAATTGAATTGCAATTGAATATCTTATAATATTAAAGTTGGTTTTAAATACGAGTGTTTTCAATTCTTCGCATATTTTAGGTTACAAAATCTTGAGGGAGTTTATAAATTCAAATGCTAATAACTCAGAGATAAAAGCACGTATCAACATGAATGAAAAGCCAGTTTGCAGAAAAAACCCTGCTCTTATTGAAAATATTCATACAAATTTGGTTACTTGTACAAATTTTAAATGCAATCCAGTCAATCTTTTAAGTACTTAAAAGAGAGGTTACTCGGCATTTGATCGCATTATTGTTCTATGGAAATAAAAATAAAATCAGTCTTTGATGGAATATGGGGATTCGCGACCGAGACAGTGCAATAAAGGAAACTGTCCCGAAGTGTACCTGCTTTAAACTCATTGAGATTCTAAAACCTAAAAAATATCGGCTTGGGACCTTGTCAATGCGGCAGCTAGCGCGCCGCTGTATAGTATACAGCGGCGCGGTTCTGTCGGTGCGCAGTGGGCAGCAGTCAACGTTGCTCTATGTAAACGTCAGATAATATAAAAGTTCCTGTGCAGAAAACACTGGATACTGGGAGACTGAAGATGAAGTAGATGATGAGTTGTATGAGTGAATAAATATATTTTCCTATACATTTCTTGATGGTGATTACTTGTGGATTCATTTCTCCATACCCTTTCTCGATATCATTGAAAAACACTCTCATATTTCGTTACCTCCGGTCCGCGTTTGATTTATACAATAACCTGATCTTCTCTCGAATTTGCGAATAATTTTCATAACAATACTTCTAAATCTCAATAACGACAGTTCTCAACGATTATTTACCCACATTAATATCTAAGAGTAGTAGTTTGAGAGTTTTTTCAAGTATTCTCCCCCTTCTCTCTCACCCCAAAGTTTCCGCGATATGCCCCGAGTGCGGGGGCGGGAAAATCGTATCTAATAATTTATACCTATTATTTTTACATTTTTTCGCTCAGTTTCATTACTCAGGACTGACAATTTTACATATTCATAGAAAATAGGTACCCCAAAAAACACGATTTCGGGAAGGGGAAGGGGGATGCCCCGGGAGGGGGTTTAATTGTTGAAAATAATCTGCCTTCATTATTAATACCGATTTTCACTCATTTTCATAGCCCAGAGCTGAAATGTCAAGAAAATACCTTCCAGAAAAGAGTTTTAACGATTTTGGGGGGTTTGCACCCCCCCAGGGGGTGATAACTTTATTGCTAATTATTCAACCCTCCGTGACGACCGAATTGCGAAAAAGAAATCGGCGGAGCAATTAAAGTTGAACTTTTATGAGAAAAATTGCTCTGTTTATTGGCCTAGAAAGACTGACTGACACAGCAAAAAATAAAACGACCAGGCACTTAGTGTTGGTAGCAATTGGTTGTTCGCAAATCAGGTAGTTTCTTAAATCGACATTCTCTGGAACCTTCCCATTTCATTTCATTTAAACGGCCCTTGGCTCTTAGAATGTCTTCTCTTCACTGGTCGGTCGTAATTCTTGAAACAGATGCCTGATGCTTACCTCATTTGAAGAAATATTTCAAATTTTATCACAATGAAGAGAATTCCTAACAGGAAATTAAAAAGGAAGTCTGTAGTCGCCGAGAACTGTGCTAGACCTAATTAGTATTCGGTCCCTTCCCGCAATTCGTTTTTGTCAAAATCTGTGTTTAATTCAGTCTAGGTTCTGACATTTAATCTTATGAGCGATTATTTTAGAATACAACACAAACAAATGTCCTGACAGATATTACAATCGGTTTGCAATTCGCAGAAAGGCATTTCAGTTTTTAGATGGCCCTTTGGCCTACTCAAAAAATTATTCTCACGGAGAAAAAAATTAAAGATTACATTTTGTGATACGATTATTCTGTCATTGTCTTGACTTAATAACCTCCTCTCGATTTCAAAGAATGCCAAACACTTGCATTCGATTGATATTTGGTTTAAATTACCTATTATAAATGAACTTGACTGGCTAAAAATATATCACAGATGGGAACACCATTCAATGACATTTTTTGGTCTACAAACTCGTAGCCGTCAAGATTCCTAAATATCTCTTCACAAAACTTGTTCCTAAAAATCAAATTCACAACTGAAATCTCCTTGTAAACAACATAACATCTCATAAGGTAATTTTTTTCTTATTTTCCTTTTTGTGTTTATTTATTTCCTTTATTTTGTTCTAGGATGTTTTGATTATGCGTTATTTTGGAGGATGCAGAAGTCACGGACTTTTGAATATGAAGATATCGGATATAGAGAACGGAGATTCCGTTATGGTAGTGAATGTACCGGCAACTGAAACTGGTGTTTCGAAGAAATTTACAGTTTTGGATGAAAGAGAGTTCTCCGCTTTGCCTTTATCGAGACTTTATATGTCTTTGCGTCCTGAAATGCATTTAACATTTTTTTTGAGCATCCTACAAAATAAACGTACATCTCAGCCAATTGGAACAAACTTGTATGAGAAAATTCCCAGCAAAATTGAAATGTACATATTTAGGATTGCCAAACCCATCTTCCTATACGGGACATTGCCTTCGTCGCACTTCTGCTACTGCTCTAGCCAATGCACGAGCAACTATGACTAACTTAAAAAGACACGGAGGTTGGAAAAGTTCCACGGTGGAGGGGGGTATTTGGAGAATAGCATCGAATTAAGAAGTATGTTGTCTACTTTGCCATTAGAAGAAGCAGGAACCTCGACTGTAGTTAACAGAAGCTCCAGCCATACGAAAGAATAAATTGTTTCCAGTGGCAAGAGTAATTTTCAGGGTACTTTTCAAAATTGTACATTCATTATTTGTAGTGACGTGCATAAATAAAATATTGTTCAGTTTTCATTTCATAAATCCATCCTGATTTATATTTTCCTGGGAGGATTGTCACGCTGGTAGCTATAGCTGCCTCCGTGGCGACGTTAGTTGTTACCTTGCAAGCTCAAGGTCTTCTAACCGAAGCCTCAAATGTGTGGTTGGCTTCCTGTTGTTGACTTCCTTTGTTTCTATTTTTACAATCGAGTGATGTACATATTCGCACTTGATTTTACCGTACTGATGAGAGCTTAAGCTCGAAACACGTGTCTACGGTTGCACAACAATTCGAGGGCTCTACCCAATAACTTTTCTATTTATGTTTTCATATATTCCCCCCCGATAAATCCATTCTGATTCATATTTTCCTGGGTAGGATTGTCACGCTGGAAGCTATAGCTGCCTCCGTGGTGACGTTGGTTGTTGCCTTGAAAGCTCAAGCTCTTCTAACCGAAGCCACAAATGTGCGGTTGGCTTCCTGTTGTTGACTGCCTTTGTTTCTATTTTTACATCCAAGTGATGTACATCTTCGCACTTGTTTTTACCGTACTGATGAGAGCTTAAGCTCGAAACACGTGTCTATGGTTGCAAAACAATTTTACGGCTACACCCAACAACTTTTCTATTTATATTTTCATATATTCCCCCTCGATAAATCCATCCTGATTTATATTTTCCTGGGTAGAATTGTCACGCTGGTAGCTATAGCTGCCTCCGTGGCGACGTTAGTTGTTGCCTTGAAGGCTCAAGGTCTTCTAACCGAAGCCACAAATGTGTGGTTGGCTTCCTGTTGTTGACTTCCTTTGTTTCTATTTTTACATCCAAGTGATGTACATCTTCGCACTTGATTTTACCATACTGATGAGAGCTTGAGCTCGAAACACGTGTCTATGGTTGCACAACAATTCGAGGGCTCTACCCAATAACTTTTCTATTTATATTTTCATATATTCCCCCTCGATAAATCCATTCTGATTCATATTTTCCTGGGTAGGATTGTCACGCTGGTAGCTATAGCTGCCTCCGTGGCGACGTGAGTTGTTGCCTTGAAAGCTCAAGGTATTCTAACCGAAGCCACAAATGTGTGGTTGCCTTCCTGTTGTTGACTTCCTTTGTTTCTATTTTTACACCTAAGTGATGTACATCTTCGCACTTGATTTTACCGTACTGATGAGAGCTCATAAGCTCGAAACTCGTTTCTACGGTTGCACAACAATATGAGGGCTATACCCAATAACTTTTCTATTTATATTTTCATATATTCACCCTCGATAAATCCATCCTGATTTATATACACATACAGTGCGACGCTAAATTATGGAACATATTCATTATTTCTGAGTATAAAGATATTTCGGAAAAATCCTCGGACAGGTCGATTTTCTTTTCCGATGGGCCAATTTTTGAACCCCACCCAAAATATATAGGGTTATCCGCAATTGAGTAAAAATGACTTTGGTGATATTTTTAAATTGGACACCCAGTATATTTTTCCATATTTGGTTAGGGATCGTCATTACGAATCCAGTGATACCAAGTTTGATGGGATTATGTCAAACGGCTGCGGAGATATGGCCAAAAAACTTCCTCGTATGTCTAATGAGTATGACTGCGAGACTCCACACGATTCAGAAGGTTAAAAGTCTCTGTCGCACTTATTGGGTATATGGAGAAGTTTTTTGGCCATATCTCCGCAGCCGTTTGACATAATCCCATTAAACTTGGTCTCACTGGATTTGTAATGACGATCCCTAACCAAATATGGACAAATATACTGGGTGTCCCATTTAAAAATATCACCAAAGTCGCTTTTCCTCAAATGCGGATAACCCTATATATTTTGGGTGAGGTTCAAAAATTGGCCCATCGGAAAAGAAAATCGACCTGTCCGAGGATTTTTCCGATATATCTTTATATTCAGAAATAATGAATTTGTTCCATAATTTAGCGTCGCACTGTATATATAAATATTAGCATTTCTTATTTCATTTTTGCTTGTGAAAGGTAGAGGGAATTATGGAATATATAATGTCCCATGGGAGTTATGAACCTCTTTATTGATAGCGTAACTGTGACGATATAAGCTTATGAGATCTCGGTCAGAAATAAAATCAATAATAGCACCTCATTTTGATATCTGTCAATGAATGGCCAGTTGATTACTATTCAAAATATACAAAATCGAGCCATGAGAGCTATACTCAAGTGTAACAAACGTACAGCTTGACAAATCTAGCTCTTAATGTGAAATCGCCACGCCTATCGATGAGCGGTAGCAGAAGAGCACAGTACAGTCCGAAATAAGTATGAGTTACTGTACTGGTCAGTTCTATTGTATCTTTCGCATCGCGAATTGCACTGTCAAGTTTTATTACTGAATGTACAATTATACTACCCTCTTTATCATCCGAATACTTTCTCACTCTAAATTCGCGCGTATCATACATTTCGAGAAATTCATATCTAGATTTGCCGAGCTGTACTTCAATAAAGAACATGCTAGAGACGTCATCAATGTCAGTAAAACAAAGAATTCACCCTAATATGTTATGATTTTTTTTAAATCAATGCTTGTTTTCAGAACATGAGGATTTTGTTACTGAATTTTTCAGATCGAAATATCTATCATACTCAATCATTCTCTTGTATTAATCTAAGTTGCCTTTTTCTCTCTAAATTGAAATACAGTGACCGCCAAAAAGTATGTACCATATGGGAATAAAGTTTATTGTTAGAGTATTGAAAAAATATTTCTGGGGAGAAGTTTGTGCATATTCGATAACCTAAAAATCGATTTTGACACATGTCACGTGACCACTAGTATGACGGTAGTTTGGAAAAAAGTACTATGACGAGGCCAAAAGTGCGGTAAGATGGCTAGATATCGAAAAATTTGAAAAAGTTGCTTGGAATTTAATTTTATACACACATACACGGTTTCAAGCAATAAACAAAAAAAATTAAATTGCAATTTATTTTTTTTATTTTTCGATCTCTTTACGAAAATCAAAGTTTTATTTTATGAATGGCCTGACTGTAGTGGAAAATTTGTATTTTTATGATAATGACGAAACTTTCTCATTTTCTCCACCCCAGATGGCACTAAATAGATAAATATGGTTTTTGCCAGAACCCTCGCTGTTACATTGTTTCGTATCTAACAATTATATCAGAATTCCAAGACTATTGTGGTGATATAGCAATCTAGAAGTATTATGGTTCTTGATATGATATGGAGACCCAGTATACATGATCATTATGAAATGTCAGTTAGTTGAAGTTGCTAAAGCATTATCGTTTCGTTCATTGATTCTAACATGGCGCAGTCGATATTTGAACTATAATCAATAATTAATCATTGTTATTATCTGAAACTGAATACTTTGAGAAGCCTGAACGAAACGATAATGCTTTATTAATCAACTTCAACTAACTGACATTTCATAATGATGATGTATACTGGGTCTCCATATCATATCATCTCCCCTTCCGAGTGATATACGCTCATCTCCCCTTTTTGAAATCATTGGATTGATACGAATATATTTCCTGTTTCTCTTGATGATACGACCACTAGGTAATTTAATCGTATAATTTCTATATCTTCCAATTTCGGTAATTGTTCCCATTTTATCCCACAATTTCGAAATAGGGTTCTGCAGCCTTACTTTCCTTCCAATCTCAATAGGTGGAAGATCTTTTGCAGTTCGATTATAAACAACTCGTTGATTTTCTAGTCTTCCGATTGCTTTTTCATCACATATGTCAGCGGCTTTTTGCCATTCTACACTGAATGATTTTGCATGAGCAGGAACTAAAGATCTCAATGGGTGACCAAAGAGTAATTGTGCTGGTGATCGACCATCAGCTTTCGGTGTATTTCGCCACTCCAATAGTCCTGCGCAAAATCGTTCTTCATTCAACTGTCCGGATTCAGTACACTTCAGTATCAATGATTTCATTGCTTTCACTCCTGCTTCCGCATGGCCATTGCTCTGTCGATAATAAGGAGTTGATGGGCTATAATCTACACTCCAGTTTTTAAGAAACTTCCGGAATTCATAGGAGCTGAATTGTGGTCCATTATCTGAACGAAATTTAATTGGAACACCAGTATCAGCAAAAATTTTCCTCAAGTCCTGAATAATTTTGACAGTATTTGGATCTTCATTTCCATAATGACACACTATGGGCCACCCTGAGAAACGATCCACATAAACCATGTAATGTTTTCCACAACAAGTGAATAAGTCTGCAGAAACACTCACAAATGGTCGTTCTGGCCTTGGTTCTTGAACAATGGTTTCTTTTCTCAGGGAAGGGCGAGAAGTTTGGCATAATTCACATTCATCAATAACATTTTTGATATCACTATTCATTGCTGGCCAATAAACAGTTTGTCTAGCTCTACGTTTCGTTCTCTCAATACCTTGATGGGATACGTGTAATTTCTTGATTACATGTTTTCTTTGTGTCTTAGGAATAACAATTTGACAACCCTTCAATATCAAATCGCCTTCACAACTAAGCTCTTCTCTGAGAGAAGAGATTTCGTTCAGATAATGGACCACAATTCAGCTCCTATGAATTCCGGAAGTTTCTTAAAAACTGGAGTGTAGATTATAGCCCATCAACTCCTTATTATCGACAGAGCAATGGCCATGCGGAAGCAGGAGTAAAAGCAATGAAATCATTGATACTGAAGTGTACTGAATCCGGACAGTTGAATGAAGAACGATTTTGCGCAGGACTATTGGAGTGGCGAAATACACCGAAAGCTGATGGTCGATCACCAGCACAATTACTCTTTGGTCACCCATTGAGATCTTTAGTTCCTGCTCATGCAAAATCATTCAGTGTAGAATAGCAAAAAGCCGCTGACATATGTGATGAAAAAGCACTTGGAAGACTAGAAAATCAACGAGTTGTTTATAATCGAACTGTAAAAGATCTTCCACCTATTGAGATTGGAAGGAAAGTAAGGCTGCAGAACCCTATTTCGAAATTGTGGGATAAAATGGGAACAATTACCGAAATTGGAAGATATAGAAAATATACGATTAAATTACCTAGTGGTCGTATCATCAAGAGAAACAGGAAATATATTCGTATCATTACCCAATGATTTCAAAAAGGGGAGATGAGCGTATATCACTCGGAAGGTGAGATGATATGATATGGAGACCCAGTATACATGATCATTATGAAATGTCAGTTAGTTGAAGTTGGTTAATAAAGCATTATCGTTTCGTTCATTGATTCTAACAGTTCTTTGATTATTAAAGTTTCGATGATAATAGTGCATGAACAAACGTTCATGCACTTCGCACATAAATTTGAAAATAATGCGTCAAACTGAATAGGCTTAAAGTTTATGTGCGAAGTGAAACACTCATGCAGCATTATCATTAAAACTTGATTATAATCAGGAAAGATGATGTTTCTAGATTGCTATATTATCACAATAGTCTTGGAATTCTGATATAACTGTTAGATACGAACCAACAGCGAGGGTTCTGGCAAAAAACAGTTTTTTCAATTTAGTGCCATCTGATGCGGAGAAAATGAGAGACTTTTGTAATTATCATCATACTAGAAATGTTTCACTGAAGTCAAGCCATAAAGAGATCGGAAAATATTTTTTTTTTAAATTGCAATTTTAAATTTTTTCAATTCATTGCTGTATGTGAATAAATAATTGAATTCCAAGCATCTTTTTCAAATAAGTTTTTTCTATATCTTGCCATCTTACCCCACTTTTGGCCTTTTCATGGTATTTTTTTCCAATTTGTCGCCATACCAGTGGTCACGTGACATGTGTCAAAATATATTTTTAGGTTATCAGACAAGCACAAACTTTTCCCCAGAAATGTATTTACAATACTCTAACAAAAAACTTGTGGCGGAGCTGCGGGCGATGCCGGACCTGAACGCTCACGCAGACAGCATATATCTGGTCGAATCGGAGAACGATTCTAAGGCTTACTAGAAATATCAAGAGCGTTCGGGGAAATGAACTGTGTTTATAAAAAGAACCACGCAGCAGAGTTAGTCAGTCAGTGAAGCAGAAGTCGAACATAAATAGTCCAGTGATTGTGATATAAATTAGAGTATTGTGTTGAAATTGTTGAATCATTGTATTTCGTAAAATAAATTATTTTTAAAATAAATTAGACTTTAAATATACTACAACTTTTTTCCCATATGGTACATACTTTTTGGTAGTCACTGTATATCAGCGATACACAGAACCAAATCCATGCATTCAGATCATTTTTAGTTTCAATCTGTACTGTAAACATTTCTTTGATATCTATTCGATCGATATGAATTCTGAAAATTTTCATCAATAGATTTTTTTATCCAGCACCAGACATTTTTAGCATGCCCACATTCTTTGAAAATGTGGTTGGTTTTTGTTTTCAAGCTGAAAAATTATATGTTTTCCGATCTACCTCACTGACGAATTACATTACATAGGTAATGTACACACTCATATCACTAAATCTCGAACTGTGAATGGGTTTTGTGTAAAAACTGAAAATATATTGTGTGACACAATATTCAATTGTTATTGTTGTCTTGTTGTTGTTATTTTCATCAACCGATTGCACCCCCACGCGCAACCCTCAGAAGTCTTCGAGAGACTTGTGTGAGCTAGGGAAGACGCAGGCCTTACCTTTTAACGTGTGATGCCATGCACGATTGACCAAAACATCACATTTTTGGGCCAATTTAAAAAACAATGTAGAGACTATGTATTGAACAAATTTGTATTGAGAAAAACTCAATTATATTCGCATTACTGATCAGTCCGCAGTTTTATGGCGGATTTTTATCAAGTCCAAAAGTCACGACACATTAGTTTATTCCGTTATATTATCCAAAAAAGAATTTACGTAAATAAATCAATGAAATGATAAACATTCAGCCCTATCCTGTATCACTTCCGTTATGTTTAGAGGTCAGACGTTATCCCAACTAAATGGCAACATAACGGAAGTGATACAGCATAGAGCTGATTATTCTCAATGAGCAAACGTCAAAATATTGTTGACGTTAATGGCAGGTACGTTTCTCTGAATATATACCCACTCTTTCATTTTCAACGTTAACAATTTAGAGATTAAAAATCCCAACAAAGCAAATCAATAATGAGAAGCTCTCATAAGGACCTGTTCTGGTCCAGACAAAACGAAAGACCAGACTCCAGATAACGGCAAAAAAATCTACTCTCAGCACGTTTTATTTTAATAAATTAAGATTACACTATCAATGAATTAACCCGCCATCCTAAATAAACAATCTTTGTTTGATATTTTCATTTAACAAACCGCGCCTTTTACCGGAGAGAAATTAAAGTGAACTTGATGAGAAAGACTTTATTTGTACATAAACATAATAAAGATCGATTTGAACGACGCGACTATAATAATACCTCCATCTAATAGACACGTTTTGATAGATACCTACTTCCTTTAAATGGCCAGTTTTGACGAAAAAAAAAACATACGCCTAGGAGATCAGACTTTTTTCACTACAGTAATTATATTGCAAGTATGTTCAAAAAAATCTCAGTATTTCGGATTCGGACGGTAAATTTTCATTCTACACTGCAAAAAATCACGGTAAATTTCGTAATATGTACTTGTATATTATTTTACAATACATATCTATAAAATATAATATATAAAATATAAAAATTATAGCATCTTCAGGAGCTAAAAGCTTTTAGCTCCTGAAGATGCTAACTTTGTAGGCGAAACGCGCGTCGAGAGTGATTGTGACGTAGTTTTGGAGTTTGAGTAGTTTCTTTATCTTGAATTGTATTCACACCAAAGGTTCCAGAATATTCGTTTATTTGATATTTTTACAATATTGGTCATAGGTGGAACTTTGAAGATTTCGGTTTTCTATATTGTAATAATTTGTCATGCAAAAGTACACATCAAGTATTGTATTTCCGCACATCGTAATTATTTGCTACATAATTTGAAAAAGCTATCATCCCAACATCTGTAGTGAAGTATTCAATTCTTGAATCATTGACAGTGTGGAAATATCGTATATATATACAGCGGGTCCCTCCGAGAACTGCATCGATCAATATATAGAAAACCATAGGTGGGCCGAATTTGAAAATTTAGGAATTCACTGTTGTTGATAAGTGCTAGCCGGCTAAAATATTTTGAAGATTGTGGCACTTTCGGTTGTACCGGAAGTGGACCCCAACTTCGTTATTATTAATAGGACACCCTGTATATTATCAAGGTTTTAGATTTTACGCATGATTCTGAACATGTTTCATGTATAATGTTCTATACCCAAATCTAACCGTTTTCGAAATATTTCAAATTTTAAGTTGAAAATTGCGTTTGCAGAACGAAAAATATTTTTTTTTAATTTATGGAGATGATCATTTATTTTTTATTGTGTATCGATTTATTCGTAGGAGAGGACCCAGTTCAGTAGAATTTCGATATAAATTCGATTAGAGTTATACAGGGCGTTCACCAGAAAATGAAACCCTCCAATTTTATATTCTCATTCGATTCGGCATCGAAAATGAAGCTAACTTTGAATAAGGTTATCTATGCCTACACTCAACAGTTTTCGAAATATTGGCGAATAAACATGTCTCAGTTCCAGAAAATCTCGTATTCTTGACTTTACTAATTCTTAGTCATTGTAATCAATCATGCCGGCTCGTTTGAATTATTCGAATGAAGATTACTCAAATCTATTTATTATTTATGGCGAATGTAATTAGGGTTATCTAAAGAACATGTGATATATTTGCTATTCGGTATCCGCAGAAGCAGAAGCCCTCAAAAAATACTGTTAAACGAATTATAGAAAACTTCAAAAACTTTGGATCCGTCAAAGCATGAGTGCAGAGAAACAAGCCAATTGTTAATGATGAAGATATTGAAATTGCCATTTTGGGATATTTTGCTGCATATCCAACAATACCTTTGAGACAAGTTGCAAGAGAATCAGGATTGTCAAAAAAGTCAGTACACAGAATACTGCGCAAACATAAATTTCACCCATATAAGTTCTCCATAGTTCAGCACCTGAAAGAAACAGATTTTCCACGAAGAGTGAGCTTTTGTGAATTCGTTTTAACTTGGTCGCAAGGGAACGAATTATTTTTGGATAATATTATATGGACAGACGAAGCTAAATCTACAAAGTATGGTGTCTTCAACCGACATAATTGCCATTATTGGAGTGACTCAAATCAGCATGTATTCAGGGAACTGAATTTTCAAGAGTCTTGGCAGTTCAATGTTTATTGTGCGATAAGAAGTGATAGCGTCGTGGCACTGGTTGGTAACTGCGCGCGCTAACTATTCAAATATGATTCTGAGCAGATAACTTCTCCTTCATTCCAATGTTCAATTGTTTAAATTTCGCCATTTTGGTGTTTTATTTAACGTAAATGGAAGAAGAAGCACTTTGGGGTATAGTCCAGAGAGCAAGAAAAATCATACATTCGAGTATGGAAGTCGATGAAATCAGCACTCTCGGCCCATTTGGCCTAAATGTACATTCCTCGGCTTACGTCAGATGTTCTGCAAAATGTTTTGGAGTGCAAAATACATACATTTTTTGAAGAACCACGGATAATTGCTGTGGTCACGATCACCTAGAAATTGCAATTCCTACTAGAACTCGTGAATGAAAATTGTCATAAACACCGTTAGAGAGAGAGAGAGATGAAGGCCATAAAAGAGTCACCGACAGCAGATGAACGATACTTTCTTCTAGAGAAAACTAGATAAACGTACAAATGAGACAGAACTGCACGAAATAAACAACAGGATCAACGGAGTAGTTTACAGAAATACAATGCACATCTTCGACTAGTATGAGAGTTGTCCATTTGAAAAGAATATAAAACCCTATCATGGTGAAGCGGTGGGTTTTTAGATGGCAGTGTTAGGAAATACCCTACACCACTGACCACTGTATGTCAACTACAACGGCCGATGGAATCGTTGCGATGCGACGGTACTATTCCTAGAAATTAGTTGATGTAAATAAATAAACAGCGCCTAGCGAGTCCACGATTATGTTTGTTAAATCAGTGTTTACTGGTTTTGGTTCAAAAAATACTTTATTTACAGTGTTAGCAGACGGCAATATTGAACTTTCATGTAAAATAAATATTAAATAACCAAAGTAACTGATTCGAGGGTCGGAAGGACTTCAATAGCGTCTCCTCTTGGTTTCTTGAATTCATAGGCTGGATACGGCGTATTTCCGTTATTGTTAAAATTGTTATTTCCGTCAACCGATTGCACCCCTAGGCGCAACCCTCAGCATTCTTCGAGATACTTGTGAGCTAGGGAAGGCGCAGCCTTTATCATTTAACGTTTGATTCCATGCACGATTCCCACGAATATATTCAAATTTGCTGACGACTATCTTCTATCTACTTCGTAAAAACTGATGCAATGTTTATCAAATGGGTGAAAATTCTGAAACAAAGGTCTCCTTTTGCGTGCAGGCTTTATAGGCGCAATAGGAGTTCCCGATGATTTGAAGGTACTATATAGAGAAGGAGATTCGAGCAGATGGTCAAGTTGGCATCAACTAGAGGTCAAAGTCAGATGTGAAGTGGGTATGTGCTATACTGAAAAATTGAAGAAGTTGACCTTTTGTTACAAATTAGATTCCGGTAAAGTAATGGGGTTTGTGTATTCAATCGAATTAAAGGAATTTGTTGATTATTTTTAGCTAGCCACAGTATCTTCGCAAATTTTTAATGCAATCACTTGAAGGGACAACCAATCAATTTTACGTTAATGAGAGACAAAAGAAAACAAATATGTGAATGAGTCAATTTTGCTTGTGCATTTTTCTTGAACATTACAGAAAATGATTTCACACTGTGATAGCTTAATGAAAATAAAACTGTCTCACGGATGCTCACACATTTTTTCTAAACAAAGGTTTCGAAAGTGATGGGAAATGATTCATTTGTTCTTAATCAGAACTCAATATCAATTCAATAAAATGAAAAAAACGAGAATGATGCGATGATACAACAATAATGATTCGCAGGAATCGGAACCAAATACTTTTCTCGTCGTTGTTCAGTTCTTATAATTAGTTATTGTTCATGGCTTGGTTCAAATATAAGTAATAGAAAGCTTTTCAAACGTTACCACGTCTAGACAAAGACGCAAACACTATAATAAAAAGAAAGAATCTGAAAAATAAAAAAAAACTGGTAAAAATAAAAAAAAAACTGGTAAAAATATAAAAAATTTAAAGTGAGACAACTTCTAAACTTGTGCCCCATTGTATGCGGTTGTTTGTTGTTTACATTTTTGGTACTTATTCTTTATCCATACAGTATAGAAGTTTGTGCTCCATTCGGAAACTTTAGCCACTTTTTGCCCTTTTTTTGCACCATTGAGCTGCTCACCGTATGTGGCTTGCCTCCCCACTGTTGTTTCTTACTATCTAGCTTTCTCTCATACAGATCACCTCACGTTGTGATTGAAGGAGTTTCATCCTACACTTTTTCAATAAATGCTCTGGTATTCCTCAGGGATCCATTCTAGTACCAACACTGTTCCTTCTTCTCATTAATGATGGGGTCAAGGGGTCGGACGCATTTCTGCCGACCCCAGGGAAATAGCAGAGGAGACCTGGAAAATATCTCGAGGAAGATACTTTCAATGACCGTCTGAAGATGAAAAATCACATCCTGCTCGAGCTGGCCCTGCTTTTAACAGAACACGTCGGATCTAGACAAGGAAAGGTGAACGATTCCCACAAGCCAAGGTGTCAGAAATCCGTGCCAAAGACTGATTGGTAGCAAAGGATGCTATCTCAATTGAGCGACTGGGACGCCAGGTCGAATCCCAGAGCATCCTAGACCTTACTATGACATGCGGGGCTCTGCCGTAGTGGACCTTGAGCGACTGGGACGCCAGGTCGAATCCCAGAGCATCCTAGACCTTACTACGACATGCGGGGCTCTGCCGTAGTGGACCTTGAGCGACTGGGACGCCAGGTCGAATTCCAGAGCATTCTAGACCTTACTACGACATGCGGGGCTCCTTCGTAGTGCATCAACACTTTCCTAACTACTCGTGGACCTGTTAAAACTGTCAAACGGGCGAAGGTGACTACACCGAACCCAGTGCAAAAGGTGGAGAAATCTGGTGCTAAGGCCAAAGGGCAAGCACCCAAAATCAAAAACAAGATGATAGGATTTTTTTCTAGAAGAACTTGATCTATTATCACTCGAAGAGGTAAAAACATCACATCTAGGAGAATCCTCTAAATTGAAGCTGAGAAGGTACCTTGACTATAAATAACAGCCACTAGGCTGGTAATCAAGGAAAACTTACTAAAAAACAGAGATCAGCTACCGTCCTCAAGCCTGGGATCTAAGGTGGATAGGACGCTAAAAGATGCCAGTACAGGCAGGAAAAATGCACCCGAAGACACAAAAGAGTTGAAACGCCCTCGCTCAAGTAGAGTGTTTTTCAACAATATGAGTACAATCGGTCTCGCAGAATAAATCGGAGGTTCTGTCATGAAGAAGAGGAAACATCAGTACACATACCATGCCACTTCGCGGGATTGTCACGGCTAAGGTTTCTAACGCTAGGAGAAGAAAAATCAAGAGCTCCCAGATACATGGGAGTTTAAAAAACTAGCCTATGGAATCTCGTAACTAAGACAGGGCTAGATAGAGAACTCAGACGATTTCGAGGGCACACACAATAGATCTGAGTCACGTTGTAGAGGCTTGATCAATGATTTCTTGGGAAGATCTCATGGTTTTCTATTCCGTGCCAAGAGATACTTTACTCCCCATCAACTGATTATGATTTATGAGGCACAGATCAGGCCTGTGCTGCGCAATACTGTTCGCATATATGCAGTGCAGCGCATAACACACACTGAAATTTAAGATACTGTCCAAAAAATATCTATTCTCGTCGGTGATGCTTCGCTTAAAAGCTCGCTCACTTCCCTGGAGCACCGCAGAAAGGTTGGCAATCTGTCTCCGTTTAATTGATGTTTCTGAAATAACAACGATCATTCCACCGACAGCGGTTCCATCGAGACTGACCCGTCAAGTTCAATCTTCACATCCCTTTGTCACAAGGAGAACGCCAATTCTCTCCTACTTTCCCAGGACTCTCGCGATGTTCTTTGGGGATTACATGATTTTATTGATTTTCCTTTGTGTGAATCAGTACATTAAAAAAACTTATACCGCAGACATTCCTTGGACATATTTTTTTAAACAATCAAGAATCTTTTGTCAAGCTTGAACCTTGCCTAAAATCACTGTACTAGCAAGCGTTCCTCTAAAGTATTACTTTTGTTTTTACCAAACTTCAGTCTCATGCGATCAAAATAAAAAAACTATACTAACTGAAAATTAATTTCATTAATCTAGATTTGCCAAATTCTGAACAAAATCATGCATGAAGAAATGAGAAACGGGCGTACTTCCAACATAAATTAGGTGTTGATGGAAGTAAAAACTGCTGGAAATTTTTAGCACACATGAATATGGGCAAAAAAACACTAACATTCCCAAGAATCTGAAAAATACGGAACAAATAAATACATATTACGCTTCTTCATTCTGCAGACCACCACCCAGCCAAAATATTTTAGACACATATATGAATAACCTACCCAATCGTAATTTATTTACTTTCAACAGATAACAGAATCCAAAAAACTTTAAATAGGTACTGTTAAATCAAATGCGATGGGATATGATGGTTTGAACCTGAAAATGTTAACTACAATGCAGCCCCCGCATTATACCTCATAATATAACACATATCATTAATTTTTGTTTATTGAATAATATCATTCCAGAATGCTGGAAATAGGCACAGATCAGACCCATTCAAAAAAACAGTAACCCAACTTATTTCAAAGATTTGAGGCCTAAAACTATCCTCCCCACCTTTTAGAGAGAATAGTGGGTGAACAATTGCGCAGTTATATAGTCCAGCATCAATAATGCTTCCAGAGTTTCAGTCAGGCTTTAGACCCCTACATGGCTACAATGTTACTGACGATATTTTGAGGGTTACTGATTCTGGAAAAACTAAAGTTTTAGTATTGATAGATTTCTCAAAAGAATTTGATACAATAAACCACCAACTACTCTGATCCATCTTAAAATCAATTGGAATCTCTGATGACCTTTTTTTTAAATTACCTATTTAACAGAACACAAAGAGTTAAAGTAAATAACGATGTATACCCTTCTATCAGATTATCCTCGGGCATACCTCAGGGATCTATATTGGAACCATACCATATTTACTTTTTACACTGCCAGTGTGGGAAAATTGTTGATATGTTGTAACATCCATCTGAACGCTGATGCTACACTCAGCTTTACTATTCTTTCATACCTGAAAATTATCAGGACGCAGTAGACAAAATTATTTATGATCTGAACAATATTGTTACCTGGTCCTCTGAACACGTTGTGCCTAAATGGTTTAGTTATTCATCAGAATTGCAGATATTAAGGTAGGGATAATCCTCACTCGATGATGGACGGGCATACTCAACAATCTCAGAAAGTCAATGTTTGGGCAGGGATAATAAACGACAGGATTGTTGGCCCGTATTTTTTCGAAGGAAATCTCACACGGTAGCGTTACTTGGAATTTTTAAGAAATTAACTCACACCTAGTCTTGCCGATATATTTCCAAACGCCAACAATCCTAACTCACCAAATGTAAGTATTTGGTTGCAACATGGTGCACCCCTGGACTATGCACGTGATGTTCGCTAGTTTTTGATTAACTGTTTTCCTAGGAGTTGGAATGGTAGGCGCGGACTGATAGAGTAGCCCCCAAGATCTCCAGATCTTACACCACAAGATTTTTTCTTGTCGGGATATTCAAAATCGAAGAACTATGTAGATAGGCCGCAAAATCTACGCGAGTTGAAAAATCGAATTAGGATCGAAATTAACAGAATTACTCCGGAAGTTAATCGCTAAGAGGAATGTGCCGTAGATTTGTTTAGTGTCAAGACACTGCTGGATGGCATTTCGAACATCTTATTTAACTGTTCTATTTTGTTGGATATAAAGTTATTCTCTTATTGAAATAAAATATTAATTTTTGTTCACCCTGAAAAAAAAAATTAATTGATTATTATCATTGAATGCAGTATTGAAAGACCTTTCAGATGAGGTTCCTATAACAAGACATCTACTCCAATTTAAAAAAATTACCTGTTACATTACCACGTCAAAACCAGTCACATAACCTCTTTAGAATATAATATAAGAATATAAGAATATATCCTCTTTAGAATATACATAAAATAGGCATTTTAAAATAAAAACCGACCTATTTCAGGATTTTTGTCAAAAGTACATAGCTTGCGTTACCTGATCTTCGGCATTTTTCTATCAGCCTGGAGTGTTGTGCTCATATAACTCAAAAATGTATTTTATGTTTTCTGGTTGATGCAAACAAAGACCTTCATTATTATTATCTTTTTTATTTCAACTTAATGATACCTTTTTTAGTTCAACTTACTGATACCTTCGACGGGGCAGCTGATGGGATAATCTGAAAGAGAAAATATAGTTACTTATGTGTTTACAGAATGAAAGCTCATTCTAAGCAGATTCGGAAGATATAATTAAACGGGATTATGAAAATTCTTGCAAGCTGTTAATCTTTTTAATTTTGCGGTGGTTGTCTATAGTATTGTGTAGGTCTCACGACCACATAAAACACATGTGTTCTCAATATGTCATCAAATTCCTGTTAGTATTACAACTTATACAACTTTTGCCATATATCATATTTCCCCTTTTTGTAATATGACACCTCATGGATAACTGCTGATGAAGATGGTGAAACTTCAAAATGTTGAAATTAATGTAAACATTCATCATTTTCAGTTAAATATGCAATAATAGCGAAGCGTCGATATGATTTTCAGAAGTGAAAAAAAAGTATAGAATGTTTTAAAATTCCTAAATGCATAAAATTAACTTGCAAGAAATGTAGTTAAAATATACTCCTCAATATACAGGGTGTTTATTGAGTTCTTGAAAAAACTTCAAAGCGTAAATTTTTGACTAATTTTAAGATAAAAAGGTTATATGAACATGTGTCCGCATATGTTTCGTTCCGGAGTTACAGGGTGTTGAAGTTGAAATTTTGTTTTCAATTATTTTGAATAACTTTTGCAAAAAATAATTTTTGTGCACAAAATTTGTTCTACGGGGTATTTTCAAGGTGGGTATTAAAAATTTATTTTAATTTTTATGTAGCACTACACCTTTTTCAATTGTAATTCAGAAAGTATAAGATGTATTTCAGAAAGTAAAATTTGTAATTCAGAATAATAAATTGTAATTCAGAAACCGTAACGTGTAATTCAGATTAGTAAATTGTATTTCAGAAACCGTAACATGTAATTCAGATTAGTTAATTGAATTTCAGAAACTGCAACATGTAATTAAGATAAGTTAATTTTATTTCAGAAGGCGTAAAATGTACTTCAGAAAGCGTTAGTTGTTATTCAGAAAGTATCAACTGTAATTCAGAAACCAAAAACAACCCGTATGTACATATTTTCGAACGTGATTCAAGTGACCAACTATCAAGGCCTGTTGAAACTAACTACGGAATGTCAAATAAACGTCTTATTGAAATAAAGAAGTTTTGTGCAGGTAGATAGATTGTTTGTCATTCTTACTTAAGATATGAATATCCAAGATATTTGTGTGATATGCCGAAATTTGATGACTCGAGGTACAGTTATCATAATTGAACCGTGTCGACATCTTTTACATGAAAAGTGTGCTCAACCATTCGGAAATATGCCAGATGCGACCTGTCCACTCTGCAGAATGGTTATTACTGAAAAGGTTGTAACTGACAGGAAAAGGTAGTTGTAATTATTGGCACTCTATTTTATATGGTGAACCGAATACTTTTTTTTTAGGTATATGCAGAATAATACGCAGGATATAAAAAGAATAGTAACATGTGCCAACAGATGTGATGATTGGGTAGCTGAGTCTTTGGGGGCACAATACAAGACTGCATTTCATTGGGTACGATCTGGACGTGATGCAATGCTTCGAGAGGGATACATCAAACCTAGAATCCTCACAAATGCACAGATCGATATTATCATCTCTTGGATGATAATGATTCCACGATGGACAATTAAAAAGAAAATACAGGAACACTTTCAAAAAGATCTATCAGTTACCACAATCGGAAACTATTTAGATGGCAGGTTGTTCACGGTGAAACAGTTCCACAATGAAGTAGTGACAATGAACAATTTTGAAAATAAAAATGAACGAGAGTAATATGTTCGAACACTGAATGCATATATTCGTGAAGGAAAACAGATTATCTGGCTGGATGAAACAAATTTCAACCAGGTTTGCTGTCAAACATGAGGACGTGCTCGAAAGAGAAATAGAGCCTTACAACAGCTTCCATCTGCAAGAGGACCTAACGTTAATTTGATTGGAGCAATATCGGCAGCAGGTGTAGTAAACTTTGAAAGACGAAGAGGTTCTTTTACATCCGATTCATCAAATGCGTGGGTGGAAAGATTATTGCAGTTATGGCAAGATCAAGGAAATCAGTTATCCGATGTTGTCCTTGTGTGTGATAATGCACCCTGCCATTCCAGATTTGAAAACGTTCTGGTTGGAACTGAGGCAAGTCTTCTTCGTTTGAGTTCATACTCCCCAATGTTGAACCCAATCGAAACAATATGGTCGAAAATAAAATCCTATTTAAAAGAGAATCTTCGAGTTCCCAAGTTCAAGGTCCGGGTATTGGAGAACAGCGGGTTGTGTATCTTGAGCAAATCATTGACTAGGCAAAAAATAATATAGTTGGAGGCGATTGTGGTACTGTTAAAAAATTAGGACAAATAGAAATAAATAATGATAGCGGACGCAGCGCCCTCTAAGTGCTACATGAAAATTAATACCAAATTTTGATTATTACCTCAAAATAAACCCGAACACTACATTTTGTGCAAAAAAATATTTTTTTGCAAAAGTTATTCAAATTGATTGAAAATAAAATGTTCATATGAAATTTCTATCTTAAAATTAGTCAAAGATTCACCATTTGAAGTGTGTACGAGTACTTAATAAACACCCTGTGTATACCTTTGAATGATTATTTCACTTTATTGTTTTCAGTGCCATTTGAATTCATCTCAAACTATCAAATTTCGGTTCGGTTCGGCTCACTACCTATTTATAAAGTAGTATCGCATTGCTCAATTCTTGCCCCACTACTTATATGTTATATACACTATGGGCATGAAAGCAAACTTGGATAATTGCTTCCTTCATAAGTTTGCCGATGATACCCCATTCATTATATAAACACTTTTGTGAAGACTCAAGCATCGAAGCATGCATACATTTAAATGAAAACTTCGAGAAGATCTATGACTACTCTTTTAAGCACGTTTGAAAATAAATCCAACTGAAACCCAAGCTATAATATTTGGTAATCCTTCAGATGAAGTCAGAAACGATCTAAGTATTTCTATGGGAGGAGTAAGTGTGGAGCCCTACGAAACCGTAAAAAACTTAGGTTAATGTATTGATGATAAGATAAGATTCAGGAAACATATCAACTCTACGCTCCAGAAATGCTAAATGCCACTAAAAAATTTGTATCGCAGCAAAAATATCATCAGCAGACCTCTCCAAAAACAATTATGTGAATCACTGGTTTCAAGTCACTTGAATAAAATCAAAATAAATAAAATAAATTTATTTGTACTGTAACAGCAGCCAACTAGAGGGTGGATGTACCTACACGTCAGTTACATTTGTTGAAATACTACACCTTTTCCAGTTGTATTTCAGAAAGCAACAAGTTGATTTCAGAAAGCGTCAATTAAATTTCAGAATAGTTACTTATATTTCGGAAAGTATCAATTGTATTTCAGAATAGTGAGTTGATTTTCAGAAAGTGTAAGATGAATTTCAGAACCGTCAATTCGATTTCAGAAAGTATCAATTGTATTTCCGAATAATCAACTTGATTTCTGAAACCATCATTTGAATTTCAGAAAATGTCAATATCAATCACATTTACGGAATTCAAATAATTTTTTCTGAAATTTTTCTTACTTTTTCTAAACTTGAAAATCTGTTTGGTAGATACTTTCATCAACTGAAGTTTTATTAGTTATTACATAGACAAAAACAATAAAATACCACATTAATTAGTACATTTCATAGTATGGTTTTTCTGTAACGGTGATTCTGTGTCCTAACAGTTTGTGACACATTCATGTTGCTGCTAATTGTACCCAGTCTTCTTCTTTGTTGGCACAAGCTACAATCTTTTCTCTATCTCGAGCTGTGTTTCTGCTGTAGGTTTTTCTTATATTTCTTATTATTATTATTTATTGTGCTGTCATTGTGCTGAAACGACAATGTAGTACCAGCCTACTCCTCCAATATTCACCAAATCGCGAGCCATACACCTTGAAATTTATGATTTTTGCAATATAAATCCTGCTTTCTGAAATTATTTTTACGTTATCTGAAATATAAATTACACATTCCGGAAAACATATGGTACTTTCTGAAATACAATTGACTATTCTGAAATTCAAATGATGGTTTCGGAAATCAAACTGATTATTCTGAAATACAATTGAGGCTTCCTGAAACCAAATTGACTTTTCTGAAATTCAACTTATGCTATCTGAAATCCAACTTACTATTCTAAAATACAATTGACGATTTCCGAAAATCAACTCACTTAAAAATAATACAATTGATCTTTTCCGAAATATAGATGACCATTCTGAAATTCAAATGACGCTTTTCTGAAATACTACTGGAAAAGGTGTAGTAAAGGTTTACAATGATCGTCAATACAATACAGAAATACAATATATAAACAATACATAAAGTACAATATACACACAAGTATAAATAAAAAAATCAAACCTAAAAATATCAACCTGATTGAGGTATTCTTTCACAGAATAATATGCCTTTCCTACTAACCCTTTTTTTATTTAATTTTTATACTTTCTGAGGCTCATGTTTTGTATGCATTCGGGAAGTTTGTTGAAAAATTTGATTCCCGCATATCTAGGGCTTTTCTCAAACTTCGCCAATCTGTGGTGGGTTATACTGAGTGCTCCAGCATTTCTTGTTGGATATTGGTGAAAAACTGTTTTTTTTTCAATGTGTGCAAATTCTCTTTCATGAAGATAAGTATTTTGTAAATGTATATGCAGTGAAAACTTAATATTTCGTGTTGCAAAAATGTGGGTTTACAATTACTTCCTAACTTGACGTCGACTATGACCCTCAGAATACGCTTCTGGCCAACAAAAATTCTTTCAGAATTAACGCAATCTCCCCATAGAGTGACACTGTAGGAAATATGACAATATGCCAAAGAATAACACATTCATTCAGAATTTTCCTGTCTGAAGTTTTCTTCAATTTCAGGATTGCAAAAAATCCAGAATTCAGTTTCTTCAGTATAAAGTAGATGATTTTCCCACGTTATGTTTTTATCTAGATAGAGCCCTAGAAATTTAGTTGCCTTTGAATTTTGATGATCTGTTGAAATCATACACGGGCTATTTTTCGTACATTTAAATTGGAGATAAACTGTTTTTTCGGCATTTAATATCAAATTATTATTATTTCACCAGTTTTCAAAGGACTTAATGACGTTACTCATTGTATTCTGCAATTCCTCGACGGTCTGTGCTGATACCACTATAATAATAATAATAAGTTTATTCACCGAAAATAAAGTTGTACAATAGTACATAAAAGTTTATATGCATACATGAAAAAAATATGTATAAAATGGAATATAAAGAACATGGTAAAATAAACGAGGTAATCACTAAAGCTCTTTGAAGAGCTTGTTTGTGATAGATGATTCATGATTCATTTTGGTTGTTACCTTGATCAACTGCTTTTATTTAACTTCTTAATCACATAGTCTTGTAATCGTTTGGGGAGTGTCTAAAAAGTAAAACTTGTGCCGACAATCTCTCAATTCGAATTAAAGATATGCAAGATTGCTTTTTGAAGTATCATGTGGCAGCAATATCCAGTATCAGTTGATTTGAAATTCCTTTCAATTTCAGTTTTGTAGTACGTGTTTTTGATGTCTATCATTCTGTGAGAAAATGTACGAGTATTGCTAAGTATCCATTTCTTAATTTTCTTTTAAGATAATGATATTGTATTGATCGTTTTTATGTCTGAGGGTACAGCATTGAAGACTTTTAGACCGGGATCCCACGCCTATTTTCAAAAATGATTAATAACAGGCTGAATCCTCTTGAGTAGCTTCATTTTGCCGCGACTCCCAACTTTTTCCTATATGAAAATTCTCGATAGTGGTAGCTTATAAAATGCGCAGGCGTCAAACATGTCGATTTGGTGAGTGCAGAAAATTAATTAATAACAGTATGTCGGGGCGTGGCGCAGTGGTTAGAGCGTCCGACTTTGGGTCGAATGGTCCGGAGTTCGAGCCCCAGTTGCGGCTGGGATTTTTTAATTTAATTTGACCGATTAAATTATTCAAATCTCGTGGCTGGACTGGGGTGAGTCCTGCACGATTCACTGTTGCGTTCCAATTAACAGTGCTGCTCCTAAGGTGGCGCATGGAGTTAGTAACAAGGCCTATCCAGAACACGTGATATCGTCCCTTTAAGTTAAATCGAGTTCGGTATTATGATCTCAGAGTGGAGCAGATTTTAGTCACGCGGCCGCAAATTAATCGGATCAATCGGTAATAAACGAACGAAACGGACGTTGGCTTGACTTTTTGACATGCTATTCACCAATAACCTCATCCAAATTTGCATCGTTTTTTTCGTAAAGAATCTTCAAGTTTGAAATATGAACGTTTTGAATATTGCAATAACGAATATACAAAAAATAATGCTGGTTTCTGTTTGGAAAAATCAAATCATTAATTTTAATAATGATGAACATAACCTCACACTTTCAAATTAATCTTACTCGTCTGCCAAAATTCTCCGAGCAAACAGATCAATATAAGACTGATCGGATTTGAATAACCGAACGATCAAGATTTACCTTCCCTACAATCGCTTGCAATAAACGAACGATCCAGATTAATCTGACCAGTCTGACGTGAAAACCGAACGCGACTTTAAAGTGGCTTTAAAGTCACTTTAAAGTATTATGAAACACCGACATTTTTTTGAAGCCGACTTTTACTTTTAAAGTATGATTATGAAACTGGCTGTAATAACGTGCTCATTATTCAGCGGGTGAAATCCAATCAGATAAAGCAATGTCTTGGATTTCATTGTGACTTTCATCTCTTTGAATTTGGTTTTTCAAGTATATTTTTTTGAATCATTACTAGTACCTAGGTATCTAAAAAATTTTGAATGTTCAAGTTCATTTTTGCAATGACTAAAATTTTAAATCTATAGCAGTCGATGCCAAGACACCAAAAAAAAAATAACAGTTAGTTTTTCAGTTGAACCTCGAGATGATTCGATGAAGTACTCGAAATAACTTTTGTCCTACAAAATGGATGGTAGGACTGAAGAGTCCCCCACTCCCAACATGTACCAATGACGTGGTCATAAAAATTCATTAATAACCTGCGGATTTTTTTACCGTTGCTTGGTTAATATTTGTATAATTGAATGGTCATATTGTCCTACAAATTGAATGGTGGTTGTTCCCAGTCTTACGCTCCGAAATTGTCAATTCCATGGTAAATTTTTTTTTATTAATAACTGTAGGACAATAATAACACATGAAAGGTCAGTGTATTCTACACCTAAATAATACAGTGTCCTACAAAAAACGGGAATGTATCGGTAGTCCTACAAAAATTATTCAAAATAATTGTTTAGTTTTTTAGTTTTGTCGGAGTTTATTGTGAGTAGCTTCGAGTCGAACCAGGATTTAATTTTCAAGAAATCTTCCTCAGCTTTTTCGATCAAACTGTGCCAATCTTTTCCGGAGTAGAAGATCGCAGTATCATCTGCAAAGCTGTTTATTTGACCTTCTGACTTTATATTGTATAAATTGTTGATGTAGAAATGAAACAGTATAGGTCCAAGAACCGTTCCTTGGGGAACTCCATATTGAATAGTTTGGAACTCGCTGTTATTTCCATCTATATTTACGCATTGCTGTCTATCTTCCATGTAGCTTTCCATTAAAGACAATATACTCCCTCTCATTCCCACTTGTTCAATGTCCTCTAGGAGTTTCGCATGGCTGACCGTGTCGAAAGCATTTGCAAGGTCTACAAAGATGCAAAGTGATTGGTTACCCTTTTCCAAGAAATTATAGATACTTGATGTTGAAAGTTCCACTGCGTCGTCGGTTGACTTATTCTCTCTGAATCCAAATTGTTAGGGTGAAAGTATGTTGTATTTATTTGAAAAATTTTGTATTCTGTTTTTAATAATGGATTCGACAATTTTTCCGATATTTGAAATCAGTGATATGGGCCTATAGTTGGTACAGTCCAGCTTATTACCTGTTTTAAATATAGGCCTAATCACAGAAGTTTTCAGAGACATTGGCCATGTTACTGTTGTGAGAATTTTATTATAGAGGTGTGCTAATGGACCAGATATGATGTATACTACGTGTTTTAATATTTCAGCAGTTATTTTATCAATTCCTGGTGCCTTACCATTTTTCAATCCCATTATGACATTTCTCACCTCCGTTTCATTTGTTTCTTCTGTGTACATTGTATTCTTCGGTTACTATTAGCCACCTCTACTTTCCTAATTTTTTGGGCCAAACTCTCACCAATTCCAGAATAATGTTCAATAAATTTATTTGCTATTTCTTTCGGTATTGATGGAATTTTGCCTTTCTCTATCTCTCTCTCTTTTATTTACACTTTTGTTGTTTTATTTGAGCAAGCCTCTATCGAAGTATCATCTGCGAACATCGTTATCAATCCATTCGTTACATATTCTGGCATCTCATTTACAAAAAGTATGAAAAGTAGTGTTCCTACTACAGATCCTTGCGGTACACCAATTATCCAGAGAGTAGGTTTCAGAACATTCATTGTTAATCTGTACGTAGGCTTGTCTATGCGTGTCTATGCTGATATAATATACGTACCATGCCTTGATGCTGATACTTCTGCTAGGGTATAAAGAGTCCACAATTCTTGTGTCAGATTTATACAGAGTTAGTCAAATGTATGGACCCGCCCATTTTTCTCAGTTAAAATGAAGGTTATCAAAAAAAAGTTAGGATAAAAGTGGACTAGTGACGTCATCGGCATTTCTTTTAAATTGGACCGTATATCATGTTTAGTATCGTATGACAGCTTGTTTTTTCTCATTTCAGTAGTACTGAAATTATTTCAACTCTCTCGATAGGTACAGTGTGTTTCGTACTTTTGTGACCGCCTCTGTTATTAACTTATCTATTGCTTAATTTGTTAAAAAAATTATCAATCATAGATTGTAGCCGGGTAGATATTTTGAGTGATATGGCAATTTGATAAGTTTTTATGAAAAATATTTTTTATGTGCTATTTTGACAGTTGTTTCATTAAAAAATTCCACTTAGCATGTTTACAATTAACATCCGCCTCATAAAATGAGTAATGGTTATAGGATATTTTCAAAATTTACCTCAATGGCTCAGCCATTCGAGACATTACATTTTCTATCTCAGATCACGGGTTCAAGTGAAAAATTAATTTTCAGGACGAATGAATAAGTGAGTGAAATAGCCGCTCTACATATGTTGTCCTACTTTTCATTACAAAAATAGTAATATTTTGAACTATTCAAACAAATTACTATTTCTGTTTTTTCTCTCACCTTCTATTTAGAAAAAATTCAGGATTAGGGCACTTCAACTATTCTAGAACAAAATTTTCCATTGATATTTTCCTATAGAAAAATAACTAGAAATGTTCTTAGAAAAATAATCAAATGAATCAAATTGCCATATCGCTTAGAATATCCAACTGGCTACATTCCCCGATTGAGAAAAATTTTGAAAAAATTAAGCAATAGATAAGTGAATTACAGTGGTGGATACAAAAATACGATACACACTGTATCTATCGAGAGAATTAGAATAATATTGGTACTATTGAAATGAGAAAAAATCAAGCTATCTGGCGATACCAAACATGACATGGTTCTATTTGAAAAAAATGTCGATGACGTCACTTCTTCACCAATGGCACAAAAAAAATTGAATTTATTAAAAGGTGCAGAGTAAAATACCCTCCTTTCGTTCGAACTTTTTTTTGATAACCCTCATATTAACTGAGAAAAATGGGCGGGCCCATTCATTTGACTAACTCTGTATATTCACTCACATGAAGAGATCATATTTTCGACAAACTAGCAGAATTGAATTGGTTGAATATGTTCAACACAAGAAAACTATATCTTGCTTGCCTTATTCATGAAGTGATAAACAGTGATTGTCCAACTTACATAAGGGAAAAGCTAAAGTTCGATTCTACTATCCATAATCGGAACACACGAAATGTTGATCTCCTTGCGATAGATAGATAGATATCATTTATTTTGCCAAAGATTACATTGTTGCAATATAGCAATAGTCAATTAAATAAATAAACAAACAAATATATATATATATATAGGTACATACTTAGATTAAAATCACACATTAAAAAAAATTATAATAATAAGTAGACACTGGGCAAATAATGTACAACACAAACAAACAGATCAATTAAAATACTCAGACACATGGTAAAAACACTTATCTATTAAAAATTCCTGGAGAGTCTTCCTGAACACGGTTAAGCTCTCAATATTTTTAATTTTTTCTGGCAACTTATTGAAAATACGCAACCCCAAATATTCGGGTGAGTTATAGGTTATACACATTTTTGCAAATGGTACACTTAAGTTATTTTTACTCCTGATACCCAAACATAGAACCCATTTATTTGAGAGATCATTTCATATGGTGCAGCAAAAATATTCAATAACATACCCTTAACCATTAAGAACAATCATTCATTTGTTAGCTTCAAAAAAGCTTTTAAAAAGCACTTTTTGCGTACATGATATTACCATACCAATATTCACTTAAATAATATTATTTTTTTAGCATAGTTTTATCTAAAATCACTGAACTGTATTTTACATTTTCTGGTACTCAGTTGAGTAGAGCGGTTTCATAACTGGACTTCACCGAGGATATTAAAATAAAGACTTTTTATTATTATTATATCAAGCTGAAATTCAGATCATATCAAAAGTGAAAAGTTTTTGTTTAGCTCCAGACAATGTCTGATTCTCGTGTAATATATCTCTTCGAGTCCGAATTACGAACATTTTTCTTTAAATCAGTTGGTTTGAGTGAAAAGGTAATAACGTAATGGATCCATTTGGATATAGACTAAACATAGTAGTTCATTTCAGAATTTCATGCAAAAGTGCATTTGGGAGTGTAGAGATAAATAAAGTGTTAGCAAAATCTGTCGAACTAAAGGAGTTCATTTTTAGGTAAATCTCCATATTTTATATACCTACAGAGATTATCAACAGGAGTTGGCTTAGCTTTGAATTATGATAAAGTAAACAGGAAAAACTGAGTAAGGTATTTTAAAACATTTGGTTTCTTCAATGATTTGAGGCATAGAGACTCTACTTTTTAGCATACTCGACGAACGTTTCACTAAAAATGTTTGCGTCATCAGGAACGTATGTACGAAAGTGTAGAAGGGCCACATAGAATAAAAAAATGTTCCATTCTTACTTCACAACTCGGAATTAGCCTAATTCCGACTTTACAACTGGGAATTAGTATAATTCCGACTTCACAACTCAAAAATCAGTTGAACGTCTCGATTATCAACCTATTCTAATGGTACTATTTTTGTTTTGCGGAAATGCGCCGTTGCCAAGTTTTGGTCACTTGGGATTACTGGAAATCTGATATGGAAAAAACAATTGAACGTCTCGATTATGGACCTATTGTAATGATACTTACTATTTTTGTTTTGCAGAAATGCGCCGTTGCCAAGTTTTGGTCTCTTAAGATAACTGGAAATCTGATATGAGGATAGTTCTGAGTGGATACCATACTATGCAATTAGATGAATTGTGCTATGAAATTTTAACCTTGCAGAAATGCGCCAATGTTGCGAAGTCGTGGGCGCTGTAAATCATTAAAAACAGATTTATGGAAATTTTGCTCAAAGAATATCATTATAAATATTCGTCCTTAATAATTTTTATGAAAATACTTTTGGATATCTGATGACGCATGGTCCAAAAAACCATATTTATTTCATTCAGGTTGTCTCACTTTAAGTTCAAATGATATAAGTTAGACATTCTTGAAATAACTAAATGATGCGAAACAACGTTGAAATGCTCAATTTCTGGATTCTCAGTCACAAATTATCATACTACTTACAGCTCACGACGAATGCGTGGCTCTTAATTTATAACAGCGAATTGCCTTATAATAAAAATGGCGCCATCAGAATCGGCTGAAAATCTGTAATAATACTACCCATTGAAAATTTCTATAAAGCTTCTCTGAATGATTTCCTGCATCTATAACTTGGCAACAGCGCATTTCCGCAAAGTCGAAATGTCATAGCAGAAACCACCTAATTGAATAGAATAATGTCCACTTCGATCCATCTTCATTATCAGATTTCCAGTAATCCGAAGTGACCAATTTGGCAACAGAGCATTTCCGCAAAACAAAAATAGTACTATTAGAAAAGGTTGATGGTCTATAACTGTTTTTTTTTATACCAGATTTCCAGTAATCCGATGAGGTCAACTTGGCAACAGGGCATTTCCGCAAAACGAAAATGGAACCATTACAATTGGCTGAGGGCACACAATCGCGACGTTCAATTATTTTTTTCATAACAGATTTCCAGTAAACCATATTTTTACTGACTTTGGAACACATTCAGTTGAACATTTCATCCCCAACCTTTTCAACCAAGCTGCTTTATCTGTGACATCAGCTGGAAATTCCAAATTTTGAAAGACATTTCTTGGACTTTTTGGCAACCTTTTTTAAATGCATCATCCAAAGACCTAATGAAGTAGTAGATATTTCGAGAAGTGTCTATTTCATTATATCCACCGAAAACGAAACAGATCGAATATCTTCAAACCGCATGTGTTGTGAATAAAATGCATAAACACGTCGATTTTTAATCCAAGGGGGACATCTTCCTATCATAACCTCAACTGTCGTACCTCTCCCCCCACCCCTTGGGCACTATCACCCAAACAATTTGAATAGGGAAAGTAGTAAATGTGACACATCATTAAAAAGGTAATTTCATAAGGAATTCAGTAATGTCAATTTTTGCCATCTAACTTTTTATTTTGGCGCCCTCTTGCGGGAAAAATAACTGTTCCGTATTCCAAATTATAATACTGCATTTGCAAGCTATTTTGACATAAATTCAGTGACAATGCATTATGGAATTTTTCTAAGAGAAAAAACAAAATGGCGGCTCCAAAATGGTGGACATGATTTGCAATTATGGTCCGATTCGATTCAAAATTGATATGTGGTGGTTTTCAAGGTCGGAAATTATGATTTGTTCATCAATGCAAAAAAACAAAATGGTGGCTCCAAGATGGCGGACGAAATTTGTAATTCTGGTCAGATTCGAATCAAAATTAGTACGTGGGGATTTTCAGGGTGAAAAATTATGATATTTTTGTCAATGCAAAAAACCAAGATGGTGGACAAAATTTGTATTTGTGGTTCGATTCGATTCAAAATTGGCATATATGGGTTTTACAAGTTTTCGGTATGACTGAAATGAATTAATGAAATTGATAAAAAAGCTTTTACGCAAATGCATTGAAAAAGAAATAATTTTTTTCAGATGTGTGACGAAGGTTATTCCATGCGTAATACAAATTTTACCTCGCAAAAGTACCTATTTTTTACACGCGGCAAGCTTTCGAATCTGTTACGCACAGAATAACCTACGTCTCACATATATAAAAAAAATTATTTCCTTTTTAGTGCATTTGTATAAAAGCTTTATTTTATCAATTTAATTAATTCATTTTAGTCATACTGAAAACTTGTAAAACCCATATATGCCAATTTTGAATCGAATCGATCCACAAATACAAATTTCGTCCACCATCTTGGTTTTTGCATTGACAAAAATATCATAATTTTTCACGCTGAAAATTTCCACATACTAATTTTGTTTCGAATCGGACCAGAATTACAAATTTCGTCCTCCATCTTGGAGCAACCATTTTGTTTTTTTGCATTGACAAACAAATCATAATTTCCGACCTTGAAAACCACCACATATTAATTTTGAATCGAATCGGACCATAATTGCAAATCATGTCCACCATTTTGGAGCCGCCATTTTGTTTTTTCTCTTTGAAAAATTCCATAATGCATTGTCACCGAATTTATTTCAAAATAGCTTGCAAATGCAGTATTATAATTTGGAATACGGAACAGTTATTTTTCCCGCAAGAGGGCGCCAAGATAAAAAGTTAGATGGCAAAAATTGACATGGCTGAATTCCTTATGAAATTACCTTTTCAATGATGTATCACACTTACTACTTTCCCTATTCAAATTGTTTGGGTGATGGTGCCCAATGGGTGGGGGGAGATGTCCCCCTTGGATTAAAAATCGACGTATTTTTGCATTTTATTCACAACACATGCGTTTTGAAGATATTCGATCTGTTTCGTTTTCGGTGCCCCACCCTATATAATGGTTTGAATACACGTATTAATTTCCTGTTGTTCGACGAAAACAGATTGATACCCACTGTAACGGCTACGGTACTTACGAATGGAATCTGATATTTGGGTTTGAACACATGGATTGTTTGCAAACCCTACAAGATTGCACCATTATGAGTCTCTGTCTATTATACTGCCACTATGGGCCGTGGTGGCTGTGCTGGTAGAACGTTCGCCTTTGGAGCGAAAGGTCGAGGGTTCAAAGCCTCGCATAGTAATCCGTCTCGAGCATGGCATCACATGTTAAAAGGTGAGGGCTGCGTCTTCCCTAGCTCACACAAGTCTCTCGAAGACTTTCGAGGGTTGCGCGTAGGGGTGCAATCGGTTGAAGGAAATAACTTTTTTTTTTAAATATACAGGGTGTCCGGTAAATCTTGTACAATATTGAAACTGGTGATAGACCAGGTCAGGACTGTTCAGAATATCAGAATTTCACCTTAGTAAAAATCTCACCGTTTTCGAGATAATGAGCATTTTTTAAATTTCTGGAAAATCACTACCTCATCTTGGATTTTTGAGTGCCATGTCTACAAATTGAGACCAATTCAAATATCTTTGCTGCTAAAGATTACTGATGAGTGATGCTTTCAGATGTACAAAACAGTTTTTCAGAAAACGATTCAATTTTTCAAGAAATGAGGGTAAAATGCCATATTTGAGTTTTACCAATTTTTTCAACAACAGTTTGACATTATTGATTGAAAAAAACATAACCAAGTGGAAGTGGATATTCATTAAAAAAGAATGCCCTTTTTCTCCAGACTCTTCCATGGTATAACACATACGATAATTATTTTTGGAAGGAGTAGAATTTCGATTATATTAGAGTATGATGTTATTCTGAGCTTAAATCAATTCCATTAGACTTTGTCAGTAATGTCTTTTATTTTTATCCTATCAAGATGAAATGATTGAATAATTATGAGTAATAACGAATCAACTGCTTAGAAGCATTCAATGAGATGTAAAGAAGTAAATACTAATTTAACGTTTTTTTGAATCAACATAAATCACAATAACGATTATTCAACATCGCACTGAATAAAATGTAATTTTCCATCCACTCGTTCGCAGAGATGACATCTTTTCAAGAAGAACCTTTTCAAATGCGTTATTAGGTTACATCCCCCAAATCAGCGATTCTCTGAGCGGCATTGTGCAATCGGATACCGTTCTGCATAAAGCGCTGCTGCAGCAGTAGCACTACCTCTACATTCACCAAAAATGTAGTGCATATGAGCATATTCTCGAGGAGAATAACGTGTGTACGGCATGACAAAGAAATAAAAACCACTGAATGAAACAAGCGGAATATTATGAAGGTTCACAATTTTCTTCTCGTTAGTATCGCTTTGAGGTACAAAATGTGCAGAAAATTGCGAAGCACATTGACATGAATTTTGATTCAGTGACCTAAATAACCGGTATTGAGGGTGTTTGTCGAGACTTTCGAGAGTCGGTTGTAGAACTTGTAGGCATTGAGTTGATGGCACGGCGTCATTTTATCAATATTCTGTAAGCATTTGTGATAGTGTTCAGTGTTCTGTTTAATTCTTTCTCTCAATAGTTAATTCAAGTGTATTTGTTAAAATCACCCAAGATTTCTTAGTATCTCTTCAAGGATAAGAACGGTAAGTGAAACGTATATTCAGTGTTTTAAAAATTCGGTATTTTCCGGTTAGCTACTGATTTCGTCGGGAAGAAAATGCTGTACAGAGAATTGGAATTGAATTTTAGTATTTTCTGTATTTCAATATTTTGTTTTTGTTATGATTTAGATTCAACTAGTGCTTTTAATGCTTTGTTTATTAAAAGTATATATTATGGAATCAACTCACGTATTTGTTTTCTAGCATCCCATGTTAAATAAATCATAATTCATTACCTATCGCTATGGAAAATAAAATTGAGGTATTATTTCTATTCATGTTGAAACAGGGCGAAATTTGTTTCAACCATGAATTATCCATATGTATTTCAATTTTTTTGTTTTTGTTATGATTTAGATTCAACTAGTGCTTTTAATGCTTTGTTTATTAAAAGTATATATTATGGAATCAACTCACGTATTTGTTTTCTAGCATCCCATGTTAAATAAATCATAATTCATTACCTATCGCTATGGAAAATAAAATTGAGGTATTATTTCTATTCATGTTGAAACAGGGCGAAATTTGTTTCAACCATGAATTATCCATATTTCTCATTTATTCAGGTTCCTAATTGAATATTGATGTGGCAGTAATTTGATTCAACGGGGAATTTGATTCATGAGGTGTTATATCGACATATAATTCGCAAAGTGAGTGCGTAACAATTGATTGGTATGTAGTGATAAAGTTTTGAAAGAATCACAATTAGCAACTTGGTTTTAATTTTGAAATGTCTAAAAAATTCACTATCTATTTCCTGTTTATTTCATACGTTAATGGGTGAATGATTGTATAAAAATTTTACATCGAATTTAGCTAGTTGCAAATTATATTTAACGAATTTGAAAATACAAGTTCTGAAATGAATCTGTTTATCACAATTATTGCTGTTTTACATGTTTCTGTTCTTTATGAATTCGAAATACTTACAAGAAACTCTCGAAATGTCTGAACGAGTAACAGAGGAGTTACACTGTTAGTCACAATTAAAACCTCCAAAATCATACATATGAATTCATTATATAATTCTAAATCAGAAGTGTTTGTGACATATAAGAGAGTCAGAAAGTGAAGCGCATTTTCAAATAAGTACCAGTTCATTCAATTGCACATTGCAACCTTAAATGATCTTGATGTGCATTTGATTTCGCAGTATAAGTAGAATCTCACATTGGGCTAGTTTCGAGTCACATTTGGCATCACAATTTGATGTCTCGAAATGACCAACGAATAGATGTTTTCGCGATAGTAATGGAAGTCACTTATCGATTCACTGATGTCATCTGAAACATGAAAGTGAAGCCCACTACCATCTCTGAAATCATTTTGTGTTAACTGGGAAGTTCAGAAGAAAATGGAAAGGTCGCAATAGTCCACGTATTCACTGGCCAGCAAGGTACCCAGCCCTAACCCCACTTGATTTCTTCTTGTGGGTTACCTTGAAGCAAAACTTGTATAAGTCTAGGCCTAGAAGTAGAGCAGAACTACAAGAAAGGATTTTGGATGCATATCATGGCATTACCCCTAATACTTTGATGAAGGTGGTTATAAAAAACAGGAGAAGAATTCTAAAATGTATAGAAAATACTAAAACAGTGGAGGATTAAAATTGAATAATAAAATATGAAAAAAATAACTGAGTGTATTCATAAGATTTAATTTGCTTTTGTTTTGAAGTATTAACAGTAATAAATTTCATTTGTTTCACGATTTTCATAATTTATTTTCAGTAATCGAAATATAATCATAGAAACTACCAAATTGTATAGGAAAAGCATAAAAGATCAAAATTTGATTCCAGAATTTCAGAATAATTGAACTTAAAAAATAATTCAAACAACACCCTGTGTATGATATGTGCAGAAAAAATACTGAACAGATGTTCAAAGGGTATATGAATATATTCATGATATTATATTATTATTTTTTTATTATTTTTGTTCAATAAAAAACACACTATATACGACACCGTCCTGAAAATTTGAACACATGTGTTTCAGAGAATTCTCAACGTGTTCATAATATTAGTTTTCCGGTAAAAAAATCCCTGATATTACTTACTGATTTGTTGAAACGCAATGAGATGAATGACTAATCAGAATTGTAGATCCCATTGAGTACTACATTTTGATGAAAAAAATGTTTTGAAATCAGTAGTCAAATAAGAAAATACGGAGGTGGTGCTGCTCAAAGTGGGACACACTGTAGATGTGGAAATCCTTCTAGTATGTTCAGGAATACGCCTACATCAACATCTATATTTTCCTCATATTCTAACATTTCTGAATAAAATTAATTTCTGCTTTCAAACTATATAAACAAATACATAACCTAAATTACGTGACCGTTCGTTCATTTTTGACAAGGAAATTTTGAGTTTCATGTAATTTTCTGCTGCTGCTGGTTAACTACCGGCGGCGGCAGCGACAACGTCAACTGCAACGACTGCGTCTGCGACCACAGAAATACACCCTGGGTTATATTTCTGTAGCTGCGACTCAATCTATAAATCCTGCTTTAGCACCCATGAGATGTGACAACGCCCAACTCAATATCACGACTAGAGATTGTGACCATTCACGACGTCAGACCAGGATGTAAAAAGCTGGGTCCAGTACAATACTTTATAGGTCCATGCTTATGACTGTTTCATAAATCCACCATCAGTGTTACGGCCAAGCGTTCAACCACATTAATAGCATATCTAAAATTGGTAGATTTTGTCATAGATCTTAGGGCCAACCAGTTGTATTGAATCTTGAAGTTCTCGCCGGTCGGTTCAAGTTTAGGTTTTCACATAACTCCAATGCCAACGCGTGGACTCGTAATGATTACACGAATTTCGAGTTGCGAAGTCGGAATTAGATTAATTCCGAGTTGTGAAGTCAGAATTATACAAATTCCGAGTTGGAAAGTCAGAATTAGGACAATTCCGAGTTGTGAAGTCGGAATTACACTAATTTCGAGTTGCGAAGTCGGAATTAGGCAAATTCAATTATTTTATTCTTTGTGACCCTTCTACGCTTTCGTAGGAATTATACTAATTCCTAGTTGCGAAGTCAGAATTATACTAATTCCGAGTTGCCAAGTCGGAATTAGGCTAATTCCGTGAAGCCCTTCTACGCTTTCGTAGGAACGATGATCGATTATCGCTAATATTGTTAGCTAAACGTTCGTTATGTATGGAAAATGTTTTTGGTAATATGTATACGCTATCTCGGAAATCACAGAAAAAAATTGATATTTATATTGTGTTGATAAGTACCTTGTTCATATATCTTGTAACAAAGACGCATTTTTATTCAATTTTGAAAACGCAATGGAGATTATCATTTTATACAATCGTGAGAACCAATTAAACAGAAGGTTGTTTTATTCAAATTGCTTCGGTTAAAACGACTAATTTTAATACTACCTATTATTTGAATATATACCTCCATTTCGTTAACAATGTGCGAATGACCTTGCAAAGTATTTTTCACATATTTTAAACCGATAAAGATTGAATAGTTCGAATTGTTAATTCACTTGATTATGGATCCATTTCCTGAATTCAAAATTGACATTCAAGGTTGTAAAATACAAGTTTGAAAAATATAATGGAGAAAAATAGTATAAAATTGATAGTGGGGTAGTGAGAGGTATGGTTCGAAAATATCATGATATTTATATAAATACCATATCATATGATATACAGGGTGAGTCAACAAGATTCCCGTGGTCGATTGCTCCGTTGTGAATCACTATTTCGATTTCTTATATTTTTTGCCAAACGGACCATTTAAGACTATCTTCCAAAATTATTCTTATTCATACAGGGTGCATCATTGAAGCGTGGCTGAGCAAAGTTGGTCTTTTTCAAAGGAAAGACCCAGTATATTTTCATATATTCTGATCCGCTGTTTTATTGACTGCTTAACAATTTTGTCAATTTTGGATTCCCTTGCGGCGTTGCCGAGTTATATAAAAAATATCTATTTTGCAGACCTATTCTTGAAAAATCTCCTATTTCACGTTTCGAAATATTTAGTGGAGATAATTGGGGATTCGATAGTCGAAATGGTGAATATGGTGAAGGGTGAATATTGTATAAATTATACAGGATGTTCAGTACAACAATACAATCTTGGCCATTTTCAAACATCAATATTTTGATTTTTTCAAATGGAACACCCCGTATATTATCATTCATATCAACTCCTTTATAATGACTCTTCATTTTTATTCCTGATGTCATGTGCCTAAAACAAACCGTTTCCGAGATATTCGACATCCTAAAGATGGGGGTCTTTCCACTGAAAATATTGACAATATTCGTATTTTGTATCATATTTGGAATTAAACTTTATAAATCATATTGACCCAATAATAAAACAAATTATCGTATTTATTCAAATCAGAAGAAAGAAAACAACAATAATTAATGCAGCAAATGTTCAATGTGCTTGCCATTTACACAGTCTCAATCTATTCTGGAAACTATTCTCCACACGTTCCAGCATGTCTTCTGAAATTTCCCTGAAAGCAGTCCGAATTCTTGCTTTCATATTTCCAGGAGTTGTAGGCGGAGTTTGATAAACAACCCATTTAAATGTATCCCCATAGAAAGAAATCCATTTTTGTGAGGTCCGGTGATCTGGAAGGCCACTGAACTGGCCCTCCTCTACCTATCCATTTTCCACGAAATGTATTGTTGATGTATTCTCGTACATCAGTCTGGTAATGTGCAGGCGCACCATCTTGTTGGAGCCACATTATCTGCCTTGTTGCCAATGGCAGATCATCTGATAAATTGTATAGCTGTCGCAAAAACCTTAGATATTCTCTTCCATTAAGATGACCATTGAAAAAAAAATGGCCCTATCATTCGCCGTCCAATGATACCTTCCAAAACTTTCAGTGACCAACGTTGTTGGTGATTGACATATCTAACGAAATTGTGATTTTCAGTTGCATAATAGTGCATATTATGCCGATTCACCTGGCCATTAATGTGAAACGTGGCTTTGCCCGAAAATAGAACATAATTTTATCATGTTCTTCTCTGATTTTATTTACACCCCATTGGCAAAACCACATTCGCTTTGGAAAATCTCTTTCAGTTAGCTCCTGCATCAACTGCATATGATATGGATGGAAATTGCATTTTCTCACCATCCGAGAAACACTACTTTGTGATATTACCAACTCCCTACTCAGAATACGTGTTCTTACATGGGGATTCTCGGTAATATGTAATGCAATATCGAGAGTATTTTCATCATTCGTTACAGGACGGACACGTTCAAACTTTTTGTGAAATACTGTTCCGGTTTCCTCAAATCTTGTTTTGAGGGCTTGAAATGCTCGCATGTCTGGATGTCTTTTCTCAGGAAACTTTTTTTGGTATAATCTAGATGCCAGTAAGCAGTTACCGTCACTTTCATCCAAAGCGTAAACCATTTGAACCATATCCTCTAAACAATAATTCATAATGCCACATTTGTCAACACATTTGGATTGTAGTTTGACAGTTACCTCTATTTGCAAATGCCGATAGTCATTTTTTTCAGCGGTAGTCATGGATAACTAAACTTGAAAAAATAGTTACTTTTTCGTCGGGGCGTGGTGCAGTGGTTAGAGCGTCCGACTCCGAGTCGAAAGGTCCGGAGTTCGAGCCCCAGTTGCGGCTGGGATTTTTTATTTTAATTTGACCTATTAAATTATTAAAATCTTGTGGCTTGACTGGGGTGAGTCCTGCACGATTCACTGCTGCGTTCCAATTAACAGTGCTGCTCCTAAGGTGGCGTATGGAGTGAGTAACAAGGCCTATCCAGAACACACGGCTAATGACCATAGCAGTCGATGCCAAAACACCAAAGAAAAAAAAATAGTTACTTTTCAAAATTTCTTTTGCTATGCTAGTTATTCATAATTTTTCAAGAATGCTATTGAAGAAGGATAAAATAATTAAAACGGCATTCAGTGTCAGTATTTTCTGTAAAGAAACGTGTAGGTGAAAAATATGTAGGATTGTTAATTTGCCATTGAACAATTCCTTTAAAAACCACAATATCTCGGAAACGGGTTGTTTTAGGCACATGACATCAAGAATAAAAATTGAAGTGTCATTAAAAATGAGTTGAAATCAATGATAATATACGGGGTGTTCCATTTGAAAAAATCAAAATATTGATGTTTGAAAATGGCCAAGTTTGTATTGTTATACCGAAGTAAA